>OX419731.1:62500-1262500 GCA_948477245.1 Thumatha senex
CTAACCTAACCTAACCTAACCTAACCTAACCTAACCTAACCTAACCTAACCTAACCTAACCTAACCTAACCTAACCTAACCTAACCTAACCTAACCTAACCTAACCTAACCTAACCTAACCTAACCTAACCTAACCTAACCTAACCTAACCTAACCTAACCTAACCTAACCTAACCTAACCTAACCTAACCTAACCTAACCTAACCTAACCTAACCTAACCTAACCTAACCTAACCTAACCTAACCTAACCTAACCTAACCTAACCTAACCTAACCTAACCTAACCTAACCTAACCTAACCTAACCTAACCTAACCTAACCTAACCTAACCTAACCTAACCTAACCTAACCTAACCTAACCTAACCTAACCTAACCTAACCTAACCTAACCTAACCTAACCTAACCTAACCTAACCTAACCTAACCTAACCTAACCTAACCTAACCTAACCTAACCTAACCTAACCTAACCTAACCTAACCTAACCTAACCTAACCTAACCTAACCTAACCTAACCTAACCTAACCTAACCTAACCTAACCTAACCTAACCTAACCTAACCTAACCTAACCTAACCTAACCTAACCTAACCTAACCTAACCTAACCTAACCTAACCTAACCTAACCTAACCTAACCTAACCTAACCTAACCTAACCTAACCTAACCTAACCTAACCTAACCTAACCTAACCTAACCTAACCTAACCTAACCTAACCTAACCTAACCTAACCTAACCTAACCTAACCTAACCTAACCTAACCTAACCTAACCTAACCTAACCTAACCTAACCTAACCTAACCTAACCTAACCTAACCTAACCTAACCTAACCTAACCTAACCTAACCTAACCTAACCTAACCTAACCTAACCTAACCTAACCTAACCTAACCTAACCTAACCTAACCTAACCTAACCTAACCTAACCTAACCTAACCTAACCTAACCTAACCTAACCTAACCTAACCTAACCTAACCTAACCTAACCTAACCTAACCTAACCTAACCTAACCTAACCTAACCTAACCTAACCTAACCTAACCTAACCTAACCTAACCTAACCTAACCTAACCTAACCTAACCTAACCTAACCTAACCTAACCTAACCTAACCTAACCTAACCTAACCTAACCTAACCTAACCTAACCTAACCTAACCTAACCTAACCTAACCTAACCTAACCTAACCTAACCTAACCTAACCTAACCTAACCTAACCTAACCTAACCTAACCTAACCTAACCTAACCTAACCTAACCTAACCTAACCTAACCTAACCTAACCTAACCTAACCTAACCTAACCTAACCTAACCTAACCTAACCTAACCTAACCTAACCTAACCTAACCTAACCTAACCTAACCTAACCTAACCTAACCTAACCTAACCTAACCTAACCTAACCTAACCTAACCTAACCTAACCTAACCTAACCTAACCTAACCTAACCTAACCTAACCTAACCTAACCTAACCTAACCTAACCTAACCTAACCTAACCTAACCTAACCTAACCTAACCTAACCTAACCTAACCTAACCTAACCTAACCTAACCTAACCTAACCTAACCTAACCTAACCTAACCTAACCTAACCTAACCTAACCTAACCTAACCTAACCTAACCTAACCTAACCTAACCTAACCTAACCTAACCTAACCTAACCTAACCTAACCTAACCTAACCTAACCTAACCTAACCTAACCTAACCTAACCTAACCTAACCTAACCTAACCTAACCTAACCTAACCTAACCTAACCTAACCTAACCTAACCTAACCTAACCTAACCTAACCTAACCTAACCTAACCTAACCTAACCTAACCTAACCTAACCTAACCTAACCTAACCTAACCTAACCTAACCTAACCTAACCTAACCTAACCTAACCTAACCTAACCTAACCTAACCTAACCTAACCTAACCTAACCTAACCTAACCTAACCTAACCTAACCTAACCTAACCTAACCTAACCTAACCTAACCTAACCTAACCTAACCTAACCTAACCTAACCTAACCTAACCTAACCTAACCTAACCTAACCTAACCTAACCTAACCTAACCTAACCTAACCTAACCTAACCTAACCTAACCTAACCTAACCTAACCTAACCTAACCTAACCTAACCTAACCTAACCTAACCTAACCTAACCTAACCTAACCTAACCTAACCTAACCTAACCTAACCTAACCTAACCTAA
The DNA here is from genome assembly GCA_948477245.1 of Thumatha senex. NCBI lineage: Eukaryota > Metazoa > Arthropoda > Insecta > Lepidoptera > Erebidae > Thumatha > Thumatha senex. The sequence continues at coordinate 64,700 of OX419731.1, forward strand.
CCTAACCTAACCTAACCTAACCTAACCTAACCTAACCTAACCTAACCTAACCTAACCTAACCTAACCTAACCTAACCTAACCTAACCTAACCTAACCTAACCTAACCTAACCTAACCTAACCTAACCTAACCTAACCTAACCTAACCTAACCTAACCTAACCTAACCTAACCTAACCTAACCTAACCTAACCTAACCTAACCTAACCTAACCTAACCTAACCTAACCTAACCTAACCTAACCTAACCTAACCTAACCTAACCTAACCTAACCTAACCTAACCTAACCTAACCTAACCTAACCTAACCTAACCTAACCTAACCTAACCTAACCTAACCTAACCTAACCTAACCTAACCTAACCTAACCTAACCTAACCTAACCTAACCTAACCTAACCTAACCTAACCTAACCTAACCTAACCTAACCTAACCTAACCTAACCTAACCTAACCTAACCTAACCTAACCTAACCTAACCTAACCTAACCTAACCTAACCTAACCTAACCTAACCTAACCTAACCTAACCTAACCTAACCTAACCTAACCTAACCTAACCTAACCTAACCTAACCTAACCTAACCTAACCTAACCTAACCTAACCTAACCTAACCTAACCTAACCTAACCTAACCTAACCTAACCTAACCTAACCTAACCTAACCTAACCTAACCTAACCTAACCTAACCTAACCTAACCTAACCTAACCTAACCTAACCTAACCTAACCTAACCTAACCTAACCTAACCTAACCTAACCTAACCTAACCTAACCTAACCTAACCTAACCTAACCTAACCTAACCTAACCTAACCTAACCTAACCTAACCTAACCTAACCTAACCTAACCTAACCTAACCTAACCTAACCTAACCTAACCTAACCTAACCTAACCTAACCTAACCTAACCTAACCTAACCTAACCTAACCTAACCTAACCTAACCTAACCTAACCTAACCTAACCTAACCTAACCTAACCTAACCTAACCTAACCTAACCTAACCTAACCTAACCTAACCTAACCTAACCTAACCTAACCTAACCTAACCTAACCTAACCTAACCTAACCTAACCTAACCTAACCTAACCTAACCTAACCTAACCTAACCTAACCTAACCTAACCTAACCTAACCTAACCTAACCTAACCTAACCTAACCTAACCTAACCTAACCTAACCTAACCTAACCTAACCTAACCTAACCTAACCTAACCTAACCTAACCTAACCTAACCTAACCTAACCTAACCTAACCTAACCTAACCTAACCTAACCTAACCTAACCTAACCTAACCTAACCTAACCTAACCTAACCTAACCTAACCTAACCTAACCTAACCTAACCTAACCTAACCTAACCTAACCTAACCTAACCTAACCTAACCTAACCTAACCTAACCTAACCTAACCTAACCTAACCTAACCTAACCTAACCTAACCTAACCTAACCTAACCTAACCTAACCTAACCTAACCTAACCTAACCTAACCTAACCTAACCTAACCTAACCTAACCTAACCTAACCTAACCTAACCTAACCTAACCTAACCTAACCTAACCTAACCTAACCTAACCTAACCTAACCTAACCTAACCTAACCTAACCTAACCTAACCTAACCTAACCTAACCTAACCTAACCTAACCTAACCTAACCTAACCTAACCTAACCTAACCTAACCTAACCTAACCTAACCTAACCTAACCTAACCTAACCTAACCTAACCTAACCTAACCTAACCTAACCTAACCTAACCTAACCTAACCTAACCTAACCTAACCTAACCTAACCTAACCTAACCTAACCTAACCTAACCTAACCTAACCTAACCTAACCTAACCTAACCTAACCTAACCTAACCTAACCTAACCTAACCTAACCTAACCTAACCTAACCTAACCTAACCTAACCTAACCTAACCTAACCTAACCTAACCTAACCTAACCTAACCTAACCTAACCTAACCTAACCTAACCTAACCTAACCTAACCTAACCTAACCTAACCTAACCTAACCTAACCTAACCTAACCTAACCTAACCTAACCTAACCTAACCTAACCTAACCTAACCTAACCTAACCTAACCTAACCTAACCTAACCTAACCTAACCTAACCTAACCTAACCTAACCTAACCTAACCTAACCTAACCTAACCTAACCTAACCTAACCTAACCTAACCTAACCTAACCTAACCTAACCTAACCTAACCTAACCTAACCTAACCTAACCTAACCTAACCTAACCTAACCTAACCTAACCTAACCTAACCTAACCTAACCTAACCTAACCTAACCTAACCTAACCTAACCTAACCTAACCTAACCTAACCTAACCTAACCTAACCTAACCTAACCTAACCTAACCTAACCTAACCTAACCTAACCTAACCTAACCTAACCTAACCTAACCTAACCTAACCTAACCTAACCTAACCTAACCTAACCTAACCTAACCTAACCTAACCTAACCTAACCTAACCTAACCTAACCTAACCTAACCTAACCTAACCTAACCTAACCTAACCTAACCTAACCTAACCTAACCTAACCTAACCTAACCTAACCTAACCTAACCTAACCTAACCTAACCTAACCTAACCTAACCTAACCTAACCTAACCTAACCTAACCTAACCTAACCTAACCTAACCTAACCTAACCTAACCTAACCTAACCTAACCTAACCTAACCTAACCTAACCTAACCTAACCTAACCTAACCTAACCTAACCTAACCTAACCTAACCTAACCTAACCTAACCTAACCTAACCTAACCTAACCTAACCTAACCTAACCTAACCTAACCTAACCTAACCTAACCTAACCTAACCTAACCTAACCTAACCTAACCTAACCTAACCTAACCTAACCTAACCTAACCTAACCTAACCTAACCTAACCTAACCTAACCTAACCTAACCTAACCTAACCTAACCTAACCTAACCTAACCTAACCTAACCTAACCTAACCTAACCTAACCTAACCTAACCTAACCTAACCTAACCTAACCTAACCTAACCTAACCTAACCTAACCTAACCTAACCTAACCTAACCTAACCTAACCTAACCTAACCTAACCTAACCTAACCTAACCTAACCTAACCTAACCTAACCTAACCTAACCTAACCTAACCTAACCTAACCTAACCTAACCTAACCTAACCTAACCTAACCTAACCTAACCTAACCTAACCTAACCTAACCTAACCTAACCTAACCTAACCTAACCTAACCTAACCTAACCTAACCTAACCTAACCTAACCTAACCTAACCTAACCTAACCTAACCTAACCTAACCTAACCTAACCTAACCTAACCTAACCTAACCTAACCTAACCTAACCTAACCTAACCTAACCTAACCTAACCTAACCTAACCTAACCTAACCTAACCTAACCTAACCTAACCTAACCTAACCTAACCTAACCTAACCTAACCTAACCTAACCTAACCTAACCTAACCTAACCTAACCTAACCTAACCTAACCTAACCTAACCTAACCTAACCTAACCTAACCTAACCTAACCTAACCTAACCTAACCTAACCTAACCTAACCTAACCTAACCTAACCTAACCTAACCTAACCTAACCTAACCTAACCTAACCTAACCTAACCTAACCTAACCTAACCTAACCTAACCTAACCTAACCTAACCTAACCTAACCTAACCTAACCTAACCTAACCTAACCTAACCTAACCTAACCTAACCTAACCTAACCTAACCTAACCTAACCTAACCTAACCTAACCTAACCTAACCTAACCTAACCTAACCTAACCTAACCTAACCTAACCTAACCTAACCTAACCTAACCTAACCTAACCTAACCTAACCTAACCTAACCTAACCTAACCTAACCTAACCTAACCTAACCTAACCTAACCTAACCTAACCTAACCTAACCTAACCTAACCTAACCTAACCTAACCTAACCTAACCTAACCTAACCTAACCTAACCTAACCTAACCTAACCTAACCTAACCTAACCTAACCTAACCTAACCTAACCTAACCTAACCTAACCTAACCTAACCTAACCTAACCTAACCTAACCTAACCTAACCTAACCTAACCTAACCTAACCTAACCTAACCTAACCTAACCTAACCTAACCTAACCTAACCTAACCTAACCTAACCTAACCTAACCTAACCTAACCTAACCTAACCTAACCTAACCTAACCTAACCTAACCTAACCTAACCTAACCTAACCTAACCTAACCTAACCTAACCTAACCTAACCTAACCTAACCTAACCTAACCTAACCTAACCTAACCTAACCTAACCTAACCTAACCTAACCTAACCTAACCTAACCTAACCTAACCTAACCTAACCTAACCTAACCTAACCTAACCTAACCTAACCTAACCTAACCTAACCTAACCTAACCTAACCTAACCTAACCTAACCTAACCTAACCTAACCTAACCTAACCTAACCTAACCTAACCTAACCTAACCTAACCTAACCTAACCTAACCTAACCTAACCTAACCTAACCTAACCTAACCTAACCTAACCTAACCTAACCTAACCTAACCTAACCTAACCTAACCTAACCTAACCTAACCTAACCTAACCTAACCTAACCTAACCTAACCTAACCTAACCTAACCTAACCTAACCTAACCTAACCTAACCTAACCTAACCTAACCTAACCTAACCTAACCTAACCTAACCTAACCTAACCTAACCTAACCTAACCTAACCTAACCTAACCTAACCTAACCTAACCTAACCTAACCTAACCTAACCTAACCTAACCTAACCTAACCTAACCTAACCTAACCTAACCTAACCTAACCTAACCTAACCTAACCTAACCTAACCTAACCTAACCTAACCTAACCTAACCTAACCTAACCTAACCTAACCTAACCTAACCTAACCTAACCTAACCTAACCTAACCTAACCTAACCTAACCTAACCTAACCTAACCTAACCTAACCTAACCTAACCTAACCTAACCTAACCTAACCTAACCTAACCTAACCTAACCTAACCTAACCTAACCTAACCTAACCTAACCTAACCTAACCTAACCTAACCTAACCTAACCTAACCTAACCTAACCTAACCTAACCAGTCTTATTCGACCTCTGACCGAGACCGCATGCGATTTCAAAGCGCTCCGCTGTTTAAAATACGAAAAAGTGGGTTTTTCTGACGCGATCATCAAGTGTGATACACCAAAAGTTGCGCCTCGTTGTGCCGCATACGCGTGTGTATAGTGTTTTAGTCGCGCGAGTGATTCGAGAAAGTTATTCTCGAAATTGTACCCAATTAGAGGTTATTTTGTGAAAAATTGTGCAGTTTTTTGCTGATAACTTTGGCAAAACGTGAAATTTTAGTGATCAAAAAGTGTCCCGGGGTGCCGCTGGCTGCGAGTCATCGATTCCTGTTACCAGATTTTCCGGAAAAGCAACGGTTTTTCTGGAAAACGAATCTGAAAAAATTTTTTCAAGCACGTGGTGACCACGAGGTCGGTGAAGGAGTCAGCCCAGCGACCTTAAATTTGGCCTGAAGAAGTGGGACACTTAGGAGATCAAGAAACTTTAAAAAGAAAAATTTTAGGTCTGATACTTTTTAATTATTTTAATTATAAAGATATAAACTTTGTCATCAAATAAATCGAGAACCAGGAGTTATTAAGAAAATCTGCAACTGCACGTCGTTGCGCGCTCGTTAGAGGAACAGATTGAAGATAAAATAAAAATTTTTGGACATTAAATTTGGAAACGAGAATTAAAAAAGTAAAATTTTTTGTTTTTTGAAAAAATTTTGTTGAAATTTTTGAAGAAAATTAATATAATAATATGTGCATGTAAATATAAGATTTTTTACGTATTTTAAAATTTTTTGTGTATTTTTATCATTTTTAGTTTCGGAGCTATTGATTTTTTAAGGTTTTTTACTAATAATTCGAAAAATAATAATAAATATTTGTTTTTGACGGCGGAATCTACTTAGCTGAGGCCTTTGCAACACATTAAAGCCCAAACTTGGGCCCTCTAGCCCTAAAACCCAGAGTTTTTGAAAAATCCGCCATTTTGTTTTGGGTTTTTGTAAATTTCAAATTGGAATAGCTCCGAAACGGATTGTCCTAGCGCGTTGGGATTTTCAATGCAGTGAGGTCCGTAACGGTATCTACATTACTAGATAGGAGGGGGGGCAATTGGGGGGAAAATTTTATTTTCACTCCAAACCCACCCAGGAAGGTAGAATAAGTGAAGCCAAGCTTCCCAAAGAAAACCGGAGTCGTCTACGACCATTGGTTGCCGAGAAACCGGCTTTTAAAGTTTGGTTTTGACAGCCCGGCGGCCATCTTGGCTTAAGTAAAACCGTTGTAACTCCTCAACGCGCTGGGATAGAACATCCTAGTTTTCAGTAGTAGGTTTGGGGGATCGAGAGCTACCAGCTTCTCGACTTTGGAGTAAATTGGAGCTGAAAAATTTTGGGGGGCCGAAAGGCACTCGGCGAGGTAGAGGGGGTCGAGACGACCAGAGCAAACCCAAATTTGGCTGGTCTGCGACGTCGGGGACCGGAGATACGGACGATCAAAGTTCGACTTTGACAGCTCAGCCGCCATATTGGAAAACTTTGATCGTCCGTAGTTTTGGAACGGGGCGTCGTAGAGGGGTGTGGTTTTCTCTGGGCGACTCGGCGGCCTCTGCCCTACCGGAAGGGGGGAGTCTGAAGGGTTTTGGATACAAAAAAAGTTTTCGAGTCAAAAAAGGTTACCGGGGGGTAGGTCTCGACGCGCTCTCAAAGATTAACCCGGGCACGGGCAAAATCGGCCCGGTAGTTCGGGAGATACGGGGGTTTTTGAAAAACCATTCGGCCATTTTGAAAAATTTTGAGCCCCTGTTTCTCCGGAACCCCTTGGGATAGTGGCTACGTGTTTGGGTTCGTTGGAAAGGGCTCGACGGGGGCTATCAACTGGGCCTCTCCACACGTCTCTACATAGAGCGTGTAGAGTTTTCTGGAGCAAAATTTTAGTTTTCTACAAAAAATTATATTAGAGACCCAAATTTTCTTGCAAAATTGGATTCGGGGAGGCTTCAAGGGGCTAGTGGAGTATATTTACCGCTACTGCATTGAGAGCTGGGGTGTTTTAAAATATTTTTTAATTTTATATTTTTATTTTTTACCTTTAGAATAAGACCTAGGCTTATTGGCCACAACCTTAAGTTAAGACGTAGACCTGAGCCATATTGGTCACTTTAGTTTATAAGTAACGAAGTAGCTGAGCTACAGAGTATAGATAGTACACCATCTTACAAACGACGTCTCAAATTAGAGACCTACATTAATATAATTGTGCTATTAGACGTTTGCTTTCTTTCTTCTATTTGCAACCTTACAATATTATAAATTAAGACTAAGCCCCTATTGGCTCTATCGATACGTCTACAAATTTGAAGTACCTGTGCATTCATAACACATAACAACGACAAATATACATACACAACACAACGCGCTCACATACACATACACACGTTTACACTCAAGCAAGGACACACGACACACACCCATATACCAAAACAATTCCATTCACTACACACCACAGTACAGACAACCTGACAGGATACCCTTTACATATCCGTCAGAAAATACACTTTTCAAGTATACACGCTGATTGGGGTACCCTTTACATACCCTAAAAAGCAGAACTCAAGTCCCTTCAACAAGCATACCCCCAAAAATGTTCGTCTCCCACCGTACACCTACAAAAAGCACGGAGGAGGATCCTACTAGAGGATCCCCGTCAAAGACGGTGACGAAAAAATCAATTGTTCGGAGAAGTCTGGAGACTTTTGAAAGCAGAGCCGGCACGTCTAAAACTATATCTCCCAAACAAGCAAAAGACGATATTAACCCACTAAAATCTACAAAGCGACTCGAATATAGCCCGCCAAACAGACCTTCGAGTAAAGTATTAGAAGTGGAGAACGCAAAAAAGGCGAGGACAACTCAGCCAATAGAGCACAGCCCAATATCCGGAAAAACCTACCCGGATAAAACATCAGAGGCCAGAGGAGAATGCCCGTCTGCAGCGTGAGCTGGCTGCACTGCGGGCGGAAGTGGAGATCCTGAAGAGGCAGGCGAGTGCCCCGCCGTCGATGTCGCGAGAGGAGATAATGTTCCTCCTGGACGCGCGCTTCGACGGAATTGGGGACCGCCTGCTCCCGGAGCCGCGACTGCGCCCGCCGCTGCAGGCGGATGCTCGCAAAGCCGCCCGCGCTGCTGGAAGCTCCGCAGCGCCCACTCAATTGTCCGGCACTTCTGGCACTGGTACTTGTCCTCGGAATGCTGGCGCCTCTGCCGCCGCTTGTGTTTCTGTCCCCGTCTCCGGCCCTTCGCTGGCAGCTCCTTCAGCCGCTTCAACGGCTCCCTCCCCTTATTCTGGGGAAAAGAAGAAGAAGCGCAAGAAGAAGAGCGCTGCAGCCCGAGAGGCTGAGGCGGCGCGCCAAGAGCGTCTGCAGCCCGCACCCACGCCTCAACCTCTAACCGAGGCGTGGAACTTGGTGGCTGGGCGCCCAAAGAAGGCGCCGGCGCCCAAACCGCCAGCGACGAAGCCGACACCGGCACCCGCTAACGCGCCTACAGTGGGGAAGCGCGCCCCTAAACTCCGTGCCCCGCGAACCGCTGCAGTGGTTATAACACTGCAGCAGGACGCGGTAAAGAGGGGCGTTACATACGCCTCCAAGTTAGCCGAGGCCGAAGAGAAGGTCGATCTTAAGGGTCTCGGCATTGGAGGCTTACGCTTCCGCACGGCGGCCACTGGAGGCCGCATTTTGGAAGTGGCGGGCGCCGAAAGGTCCGAAAAGGCTGACGCCCTGGCCGACAAATTGAGGTCGGCCCTGGGAGAGGATGTCCGTATCGCCAGGCCGGAGAAGTGCGCGGAGCTGCGCATCTCCGGTCTAGGCGACGCGGCCACAAAGGAAGTGGTTGCGCGGGTGGTGGCGGACGTAGGAGGGTGCGCCACCACCAGTGTTGTCGTTGGCGACGTTGTTCGCCAGGCAGGCAGGGAGGGCACGGCTTGGGTCAAGTGCCCGATCGCGGCGGCCAAAAAACTAACAGATGGCCGCCCTCTCACGATCGGTTGGTCCCGCGTCCGTGCGGTTCTTTTGGAGGCCAGGCCGCAGCGGTGTTTCCGCTGTCTGGAGGTGGGGCACGTGGGAGCCCGGTGCGCTGCGGGTGTAGATCGCAGCGCACTGTGTTTTCGTTGTGGGCAGCCCGGCCACAAGGCGGCCGGCTGCTCTATGGCGTTTAACTGCCCCATCTGCGCGGCGGCAGGAACGGCCGCTGCGCATCGCCTGGGCGCAAAAGCCTGCCTGGCGGCGTCGATGAAGAGGAGGCGTCGGGGTGGTGCTGGACGCACGCGTCAGCCCACCCAGAACACAGAGGAGGTAATGGACATCGCCCAAAATTAAATGGCTCCCATCTCGGTACTGCAGGCCAACGTCGGTAACTGTGCGGCGGCCCAAGATCTGCTGCTTCAGTCCGTCGCACAGTTGCAGGCGACTGTGGCTATAGTCGCCGAACCGTACGCGGTCCGCGCCCGCGACAACTGGGCTGGCAGCCGCGACGAGTTGGTGGCTATCGTCTCCCAGCGGGGTGCTTTTGATAGGGTGCTCCAGGGACGCGGTTGCGTCCTCGCGCTGCTGGGAGACGTTGCAGTAGTCGGGGTGTACTTCTCGCCCAACAGAAGCCTCGCTGAGTATGAGCGTTGGTTGATTGAGGTCGGGGCTCTGTTGGCAGAAGCGCACCCCACCCCGGTGGTGGTAGCTGGAGATTTCAACGCACACTCACAGGCGTGGGGATCTCCAGAAACCGATAGCCGGGGAGAGATGGTCGAGGAATGGGCGGTGTCCAACGGCTTGGTGCTGCTCAACCGAGGGTCGGTCCACACGTTCGTGCGACGAACGGGGACGGGTCGTAGTATAATCGACCTGTCCTTTGCCAGTTCTGGCCTGGCTAGCCGCACACGTGGTTGGAGGGTGATCGAGGGGGTGGAGACGATGTCAGATCATCGCTACATATGGTTCGACATCGTCAACGCCGGCTCGGAGACCCCGGCGGTCGGGGACCGCCGTTCGGTTGAGGAAGGTCCGCGGTGGCGTCTGCGGACGCTAGACCGGGAACTGGCAAAGGAGGCGGCCATCGTCGAGCGATGGGCCGCAGGTGACGACGTTAGCCCGGACGTGGACGCGAGGGCTGGGCGGCTTTCCGGCGCCCTGACTCGCGTCTGCGATGCGGCCATGAAGAGGGCAGGGTCTGTCAAGCCGCGGCGGCGAGTGTACTGGTGGAATGAAGAGCTGGCTGGGCTGCGAACCTCAAGTCACGCAGCCCAGCGCAGGTACACTCGCCAACGCGCCCGAAGAAACAGTGACCCTGCCCGAGAAGAAGAACTACTCGCCGCATACCGGGCTGCCCGAGCTGCCCTCAGCTCGGCGATCAAGGCCGCCAAGGAGGCGGCCTGGAAGGAGTGGCTCGAGACCCTAAACGAAGATCCGTGGGGGCGCCCGTACAAAGCCGTGAGCGACAAACTCCGGCCCTGGGCGCCTCCCCTCACAAAGTCTCTCGAGCCCTCATTCGTCGGCCACGTTGTCAGTTCCCTCTTCCCTGCGCGGGAAGAGTGGGTCCCACCGCGGATGGCACCAAGCCAGACGCCGGCAGACACAGAGGCGATGATTCCGCCCGTGTCGGATGCCGAGCTCGGGGCGGCGGTCCTTAAACTCAAAACGAGGAACCGCGCCCCCGGTCCGGATGGCATTCCTGGGCGCGTCATCGCCCTGGTTATGCCGGCGTTCGAGGAGGAGACGCTGTCTTTGTTGTCGGAGTGTTTGGCGTCGGGTAAGGTCCCGCGACAGTGGAAAACCGGGCGGCTCGTGCTGTTGAAGAAGCACGGGCGCCCGGCCGAGTCGCCGTCGGCCTACCGCCCCATCGTCTTGCTCGACGAGATGAGCAAGCTGCTCGAGCGGGTGCTCGCGGCGCGTCTCGTCGGGCACCTGGAGGGGGCGGGGCCCAATCTCAATGACGGCCAGTACGGATTTCGTCGCGGGAGGTCGACCCTGGACGCCATTTCCCGGCTCAGGGACAGCGTCGAAGAGGCGGTCGGTCGGGGGGAGGTGTTGCTGGCGGTGTCGCTCGACATCGCGAACGCCTTCAACACCATCCCCTGGCAGACCATCGCTGAGGCGCTGAGGTACCACAATGTCCCGTGGTACCTCAGGCGCATTCTCGCGGACTACTTGGTCGACCGGGCCATCTCCTATCCGACCCGGTCGGGAGTAGTCCGCTCCGGTATGTCTTGTGGTGTTCCACAGGGGTCGGTTCTGGGTCCGCTCCTGTGGAACATCGGATATAATTGGGTCCTGCGCGGTGCTACTCTTCGGGGAGTCGGCGTCCTCTGTTACGCCGACGATACCCTAGTCACCGCGCGGGGCCCAGATTTTCGCGAGGCGAAAGTCCTGGCCACCGCGGGCGTTGCCCAGGTGGTCAGCCGCATCAGGGCGCTAGGACTCCAGGTGGCCCTCGAAAAGTCAGAGGCCGTTTTCTTTCACGGGCCTCGGCGAGGGCCCCCTCGAGATTGTCAGATTGTGGTGAGCGGCACCCCCATCGCTGTCGGGTCGAGTATTAAGTATCTTGGTTTGGTACTCGACAGCCGATGGGGCTTCGTCGAGCACTTCCGGCGTCTGTCGCCTAAATTGTTGTCGTACGCCGGAAGGCTGGCGAGGCTGCTCCCCAATCGGGGAGGCCCAAATAGTGCGTGCCGTCGCCTCTACGACGGTGTAGTGCGCTCAAAGGCGTTGTATGGAGCGCCCATCTGGGCGCACGCCCTCTGCGCCAAGACAATCCCGCTGCTGCGGCGTCCGCAGCGGTCGATTGCGCAGAGGGCGGCACGAGCGTACTGCACCGTCTCCTACGAGGCGGCGTGCCTAATTGCAGGAAGCCTCCCTTGGGATCTCGAGGCTGGAGTCCTCAAAAGTGTTTATGAGGAAAGCGCCCTGGTGCGTAGAAATGGTGGACGGCCCCTTCCGGACGAGATCGACCGCTGGAGACAGTCGGCTCGCGACGATCTCTTCCGGAAGTGGGCCGAGAGGTTGGTAGGCCCCTCAGTTAGCCCCCGGCTCGTGGGGGCTGTCCGGCCCGTCCTGCGGGCTTGGGTGGAGAGGGCACACGGAGCGCCGACATTTCACCTCAGTCAGCTCCTCACAGGGCATGGCGTATTCGCCAAGTACCTGTGGGAGGTGGCTGGGGTGGAGCCGGACCCCGTGTGTCGCCACTGCTCAAGTGGCGTCGTGGACACGGCGGAGCACACACTCGCCATGTGCCCGGCGTGGGACGGGCCGCGTATCGCCCTTACGGGCCTTGTCGGACTTGATTTGTCGCTGCCGGCTGTGGTGCAAGCCATGGTCGGCAGCCAACAGTGTTGGGCCGCCGTCGCCTCGTTTGCTAGCGAGGTGATGGCGGCGAAACGAGAGGAGTTGCGGGTGCGGGAGCGTACGGGACAGACGCTCCCGCCCCGCCGTCCGGTTCGGGGGCGTCGACGTGCTGATTACATGCGCGCCCCCGAATAGTGTCTGGCCGTGGGCGGAAGGTCGGGGGACCCCGCCCAACTGGCCACTTGGCGACGGGCACCCTTTCTGTGTTCCAGGGGGTGCCCACTTTTTTGCGCACGCCCGTACCGGCCGCTCTCACCTCCTCTGCTTACAGAGGAGCGCTCGAGAGCGGTGTAGGTGCGGGCTAGTTCTTCAGCTCCTTAGGGAGCTCCGGGGTGGTGGCTTATCGACCGCCCCGAGACGGACCCCTCCGTTCTGGGGTGCCCCTTGCCGGCTCGCAGTGATTTAACCTCAGGCCTACCCTGCGAGTCGGTTTTAAGGTGAGGCGGAACACCGCGGGGTTTAGTGGGTAGGACGGCCCTCTCTCACGGGCCGGGAGCCCCACACACCGTCCCTGCTGCCCCCGCAGAAGGGATGACGGTGCGTAAATGCATTCCCCGCGAAAACAAAAAAAAAAAAAAAAAACCTAACCTGGTATGGAGCGCCCATCTGGGCGCACGCCCTCTGCGCCAAGACAATCCCGCTGCTGCGGCGTCCGCAGCGGTCGATTGCGCAGAGGGCGGCACGAGCGTACTGCACCGTCTCCTACGAGGCGGCGTGCCTAATTGCAGGAAGTCTCCCCTGGGATCTCGAGGCTGGAGTCCTCAAGAAGGTGTATGAAGAGAGCGCCCTGGTGCGAAGTAACGGTGGACGGCCCCTCCCGGACGAGATCGACCGCTGGAGACAGTCGGCTCGCGACGATCTCTTCCGGAAGTGGGCCGAGAGGTTGGTAGGCCCCTCAGTTAGCCCCCGGCTCGTGGGGGCTGTCCGGCCCGTCCTGCGGGCTTGGGTGGAGAGGGCACACGGAGCGCCGACATTTCACCTCAGTCAGCTCCTCACAGGGCATGGTGTATTCGCCAAGTACCTGTGGGAGGTGGCTGGGGTGGAGCCGGACCCCGTGTGTCGCCACTGCTCAAGTGGCGTCGTGGACACGGCGGAGCACACACTCGCCGTGTGCCCGGCGTGGGACGGGCCGCGTATCGCCCTTACGGGCCTTGTCGGACTTGATTTGTCGCTGCCGGCTGTGGTGCAAGCCATGGTCGGCAGCCAACAGTGTTGGGCCGCCGTCGCCTCGTTTGCTAGCGAGGTGATGGCGGCGAAACGTGAGGAGTTGCGGGTGCGGGAGCGTACGGGACAGACGCTCCCGCCCCGCCGTCCGGTTCGGGGGCGTCGTCGTGCTCATTACATGCGCGCCCCCGAATAGTGTCTGGCCGTGGGCGGAAGGTCGGGGGACCCCGCCCAACTGGCCACTCGGCGACGGGCACCCTTTCTGTGTTCCAGGGGGTGCCCACTCTTTGCGCACGCCCGTACCGGCCGCTCTCACCTCCTCTGCTTACAGAGGAGCGCTCGAGAGCGGTGGAGGTGCGGGCTAGTTCTTCAGCTCCTTAGGGAGCTCCGGGGTGGTCGCTTATCGACCGCCCCGAGACGGACCCCTCCGTTCTGGGGTGCCCCTTGCCGGCTCGCAGTGATTTAACCTCAGGCCTACCCTGCGAGTCGGTTTTAAGGTGAGGCGGAACACCGCGGGGTTTAGTGGGTAGGACGGCCCTCTCTCTCGGGCCGGGAGCCCCACACACCGTCCCTGCTGCCCCCGCAGCAGGGATGACGGTGCGTAAATGCATTCCCCGCGAAAACAAAAAAAAAAAAAAAAAAAAAAAAAAACCTAACCTAACCTAACCTAACCTAACCTAACCTAACCTAACCTAACCTAACCTAACCTAACCTAACCTAACCTAACCTAACCTAACCTAACCCCGGGGTGCTAGGTCGGGGAACCTCCACGTTGGCGGTTCAGTTTCCTATCCTCCCCGGGGACCGCCCGGGTGGGAGTGGAAACTGGGCTTTGCTGGTGCACCCTGGAGCATCGGCTAATGGGCGCAGTCTTCAGTACTGTGTGTGTTAACCAATGTACCAATATCCCGACAGTCGACCCCATGTCGTGGGGGTCGCAGCGTGGCAGGCCTGCGAAAAGGTGAAAGCTCCCGGCCTGGCCGGTAGTAGCGCTTCGTTGTCGATTTTCGTCTTCGTTGTCGTTTCTCCCGGCTTTGGCCGGTTGAAGCTCCTTGTTGCCGTTTTGTGGACGTGCAGTTGACCCCATTGCACGAGGGGGTCGTGGTATGGTGGGCCTGCAAGGCCCACGGTCTTTGTGTCTGCTCCCGGCCTGGCCGGTTGTAGCGTTGCGTGTTTGATGTCGCTCCCGGTACCATCCGGTAGTAGCGAAGCTTTGTGGTGTGGACGCGTAGGCCTACTGCTCGCGCAGGGGCCTACAGGCATTCGTGCCAGCGTCGGTGTTGGGGAGGGCTAGCCCCCCTCTCCGCGTTTCGTAATCTCCGGGGTCTTCGCAACAATCCAACTGGTGGCACCAGTTGGTACGCGGTAGTCCTTGGGACCGAAGGGCTTGCCTTCATTGGCCGGCCCGCGACAGGGAAAAGTCTATAACACCCGACAGCGAAGTCGTTAAAACCTGTGGGGCACCTGGAGCACCCCACAGTATCAATCCCGCTCCCTGGAATGAGCGTCACCCAGGGAGTCGACTATCTTCGTCTCATTATCGTGGGAACAAATATGGCTCTTGTAATTAAAAATAAAAAAGGATCGATCATCTCCCCTTGTGGGGGACAAACAAACAACCATGGCTTGGAAAAGGATTTAGAATTGCATAACGTGAAGGCTGTCGAGGAGGTCAGGCCCGGGACTCCGGTCCTAGGTCTAAAGGAGTTGCGAGTGGCGATGTCGCGGTGTGACGCCGCACCGCACCTAGAAATTAAAGATTTGGAGCTGTCGGAGTCTGACAGCAGCGTCACTTCAATGGTGACAGTGGAGAGTCGCCCTTCCCCTACCCCACTCTCTCGGTTGTGGCAACGTAAGCGCCGCAACCCAACTGGATCGGGGGACGAGAGCGACACTGACGATTCGTCTGGCCCTGGGCTGCTGAGAGGACAGTCCGGTAAACGAGGACGCGGCCGCCCTCCGACGACAGGTCAGTATGTTGGCCTGGCCAAGGCAAAGGCCGAATATGTGGCGGCAAAAGAGCGGGAGCTAGAGCTCCAGGCAGAGGAGGAGCTTGCAGAAGAGCTCCGAAGTAGAGAAGAGAGGCGACTCTCTTTTCTTCGCCAGTCTCCCGCTCCCGTAGCTGCGTCGGACCTCAGGGCCGAGCAGCTTGAGAAGGCGGTTGAGGAGGCGGTGGAAGCGATACGCTCCATTGCCCAGAAATCCTCCCGCCTCAAGGGTCAGAGTGTGCAGGGCCTGAGGTCCGCTGCTGGCTCAATCTTGGAGCACGTGCGGGAGCTACGTGCACGAACGGATTCCGAGGAGAATGCCCGTCTGCAGCGTGAGCTGGCTGCACTGCGGGCGGAAGTGGAGATCCTGAAGAGGCAGGCGAGTGCCCCGCCGTCGATGTCGCGAGAGGAGATAATGTTCCTCCTGGACGCGCGCTTCGACGGAATTGGGGACCGCCTGCTCCCGGAGCCGCGACTGCGCCCGCCGCTGCAGGCGGATGCTCGCAAAGCCGCCCGCGCTGCTGGAAGCTCCGCAGCGCCCACTCAATTGTCCGGCACTTCTGGCACTGGTACTTGTCCTCGGAATGCTGGCGCCTCTGCCGCCGCTTGTGTTTCTGTCCCCGTCTCCGGCCCTTCGCTGGCAGCTCCTTCAGCCGCTTCAACGGCTCCCTCCCCTTATTCTGGGGAAAAGAAGAAGAAGCGCAAGAAGAAGAGCGCTGCAGCCCGAGAGGCTGAGGCGGCGCGCCAAGAGCGTCTGCAGCCCGCACCCACGCCTCAACCTCTAACCGAGGCGTGGAACTTGGTGGCTGGGCGCCCAAAGAAGGCGCCGGCGCCCAAACCGCCAGCGACGAAGCCGACACCGGCGCCCGCTAACGCGCCTACAGTGGGGAAGCGCGCCCCTAAACTCCGTGCCCCGCGAACCGCTGCAGTGGTTATAACACTGCAGCAGGACGCGGTAAAGAGGGGCGTTACATACGCCTCCAAGTTAGCCGAGGCCGAAGAGAAGGTCGATCTTAAGGGTCTCGGCATTGGAGGCTTACGCTTCCGCACGGCGGCCACTGGAGGCCGCATTTTGGAAGTGGCGGGCGCCGAAAGGTCCGAAAAGGCTGACGCCCTGGCCGACAAATTGAGGTCGGCCCTGGGAGAGGATGTCCGTATCGCCAGGCCGGAGAAGTGCGCGGAGCTGCGCATCTCCGGTCTAGGCGACGCGGCCACAAAGGAAGTGGTTGCGCGGGTGGTGGCGGACGTAGGAGGGTGCGCCACCACCAGTGTTGTCGTTGGCGACGTTGTTCGCCAGGCAGGCAGGGAGGGCACGGCTTGGGTCAAGTGCCCGATCGCGGCGGCCAAAAAACTAACAGATGGCCGCCCTCTCACGATCGGTTGGTCCCGCGTCCGTGCGGTTCTTTTGGAGGCCAGGCCGCAGCGGTGTTTCCGCTGTCTGGAGGTGGGGCACGTGGGAGCCCGGTGCGCTGCGGGTGTAGATCGCAGCGCACTGTGTTTTCGTTGTGGGCAGCCCGGCCACATGGCGGCCGGCTGCTCTATGGCGTTTAACTGCCCCATCTGCGCGGCGGCAGGAACGGCCGCTGCGCATCGCCTGGGCGCAAAAGCCTGCCTGGCGGCGTCGATGAAGAGGAGGCGTCGGGGTGGTGCTGGACGCACGCGTCAGCCCACCCAGAACACAGAGGAGGTGATGGACATCGCCCAAAATTAAATGGCTCCCATCTCGGTACTGCAGGCCAACGTCGGTAACTGTGCGGCGGCCCAAGATCTGCTGCTTCAGTCCGTCGCACAGTTGCAGGCGACTGTGGCTATAGTCGCCGAACCGTACGCGGTCCGCGCCCGCGACAACTGGGCTGGCAGCCGCGACGAGTTGGTGGCTATCGTCTCCCAGCGGGGTGCTTTTGATAGGGTGCTCCAGGGACGCGGTTGCGTCCTCGCGCTGCTGGGAGACGTTGCAGTAGTCGGGGTGTACTTCTCGCCCAACAGAAGCCTCGCTGAGTATGAGCGTTGGTTGATTGAGGTCGGGGCTCTGTTGGCAGAAGCGCACCCCACCCCGGTGGTGGTAGCTGGAGATTTCAACGCACACTCACAGGCGTGGGGATCTCCAGAAACCGATAGCCGGGGAGAGATGGTCGAGGAATGGGCGGTGTCCAACGGCTTGGTGCTGCTCAACCGAGGGTCGGTCCACACGTTCGTGCGACGAACGGGGACGGGTCGTAGTATAATCGACCTGTCCTTTGCCAGTTCTGGCCTGGCTAGCCGCACACGTGGTTGGAGGGTGATCGAGGGGGTGGAGACGATGTCGGATCATCGCTACATATGGTTCGACATCGTCAACGCCGGCTCGGAGACCCCGGCGGTCGGGGACCGCCGTTCGGTTGAGGAAGGTCCGCGGTGGCGTCTGCGGACGCTAGACCGGGAACTGGCGAAGGAGGCGGCCATCGTCGAGCGATGGGCCGCAGGCGACGTTAGCCCGGACGTGGACGCGAGGGCTGGGCGGCTTTCCGGCGCCCTGACTCGCGTCTGCGATGCGGCGATGAAGAGGGCGGGGCCTGTTCGGCCGCGAAAGCGAGTGTATTGGTGGAATGATGAGTTGGCTGGGCTGCGTACTTCATGCCATGCAGCCCAGCGTAGGTACACTCGCCATCGCGGTCGAAGAAACAGCGATCCTGCTCAAGAAGAAGAGCTGCTCGCCGCATACCGGGCTGCCCGAGCTGCCCTATGCTCGGCAATCAAGGCCGCCAAGGAGGCGGCCTGGAAGGAGTGGCTCGAGAGCCTCAATCAAGATCCGTGGGGGCGCCCGTACAAAGCCGTGAGTGACAAACTCCGGCCCTGGGCGCCTCCCCTCACCAAGTCTCTCGAGCCCTCATTCGTCGGCCACGTCGTCAGTTCCCTCTTTCCTGCGCGGGAAGAGTGGGTCCCACCGCGGATGGCACCAAGCCAGACGCCGGCAGACACAGAGGCGATGATTCCGCCCGTGTCAGATGCCGAGCTCGGGGCGGCGGTCCTCAAACTCAAAACGAGGAACCGCGCCCCCGGTCCGGATGGCATCCCTGGGCGCGTCATCGCCCTGGTCATGCCGGCGTTCGAGGAGGAGACGCTGTCTTTGTTGTCGGAGTGTTTGGCGTCGGGTAAGGTCCCGCGACAGTGGAAAACCGGGCGGCTCGTGCTGTTGAAGAAGCACGGGCGCCCGGCCGAGTCGCCGTCGGCCTATCGCCCCATCGTACTGCTCGACGAGATGAGCAAGCTGCTCGAGCGGGTGCTCGCGGCGCGTCTCGTCGGGCACCTGGAGGGGGCGGGGCCCAATCTCAATGACGGCCAGTACGGTTTTCGTCGCGGGAGGTCGACCCTGGACGCCATTTCCCGGCTCAGGGACAGCGTCGAGGAGGCGGTCGGTCGGGGGGAGGTGTTGCTGGCGGTGTCGCTCGACATCGCGAACGCCTTCAACACCATCCCCTGGCAGACCATCGCCGAGGCGCTGAGGTACCACAATGTCCCGTGGTACCTCAGGCGCATTCTTGCGGACTACTTTGTCGACCGGGCCATCTCCTATCCGGCCCGGTCGGGAGTAGTCCGCACAAATATGTCGTGCGGTGTTCCACAGGGGTCGGTTCTGGGTCCGCTCCTGTGGAACATCGGATATGATTGGGTCCTGCGCGGTGCTACTCTTCGGGGAGTCGGCGTCCTCTGTTACGCCGACGATACCCTAGTTACCGCGCGGGGCCCAGATTTTCGCGAGGCGAAAGTCCTGGCCACCGCGGGCGTTGCCCAGGTGGTCAGCCGCATCAGGGCGCTAGGACTCCAGGTGGCCCTCGAAAAGTCCGAGGCCGTTTTCTTTCACGGGCCTCGGCGAGGGCCACCTCGAGATTGTCAGATTGTGGTGAGCGGCACCCCCATCGCTGTCGGGTCGAGTATTAAGTATCTTGGTTTGGTACTCGACAGCCGATGGGGCTTCGTCGAGCACTTCCGGCGTCTGTCGCCAAAGTTATTGTCGTACGCCGGAAGGCTGGCGAGGCTGCTCCCCAATCGGGGAGGCCCAAATAGTGCATGCCGTCGCCTCTACGACGGTGTAGTGCGCTCAAAGGCGTTGTATGGAGCGCCCATCTGGGCGCACGCCCTCTGCGCCAAGACAATCCCGCTGCTGCGGCGTCCGCAGCGGTCGATTGCGCAGAGGGCGGCACGAGCGTACTGCACCGTCTCCTACGAGGCGGCGTGCCTGATTGCAGGAAGCCTCCCTTGGGATCTCGAGGCTGGAGTCCTCAAAAAGGTGTATGAAGAGAGCGCCCTGGTGCGAAGTAACGGTGGACGGCCCCTTCCGGACGAGATCGACCGCTGGAGACAGTCGGCTCGCGACGATCTCTTCCGGAAGTGGGCCGAGAGGTTGGTAGGCCCCTCAGTTAGCCCCCGGCTCGTGGGGGCTGTCCGGCCCGTCCTGCGGGCTTGGGTGGAGAGGGCACACGGGGCGCCGACATTTCACCTCAGTCAGCTCTTCACAGGCCATGGCGTATTCGCCAAGTACCTGTGGGAGGTGGCTGGGGTGGAGCCGGACCCCGTGTGTCGCCACTGCTCAAGTGGCGTCGTGGACACGGCGGAGCACACACTCGCCGTGTGCCCGGCGTGGGACGGGCCGCGTATCGCCCTTACGGGCCTTGTCGGAGTTGATTTGTCGCTGCCGGCTGTGGTGCAAGCCATGGTCGGCAGCCAACAGTGTTGGGCCGCCGTCGCCTCGTTTGCTAGCGAGGTGATGGCGGCGAAACGTGAGGAGTTGCGGGTGCGGGAGCGTACGGGACAGACGCTCCCGCCCCGCCGTCCGGTTCGGGGGCGTCGTCGTGCTCATTACATGCGCGCCCCCGAATAGTGTCTGGCAGTGGGCGGAAGGTCGGGGGACCCCGCCCAACTGGCCACTCGGCGACGGGCACCCTTTCTGTGTTCCAGGGGTGCCCACTCTTTTCGCACGCCCGTACCGGCCGCTCTCACCTCCTCTGCTTACAGAGGAGCGCTCGAGAGCGGTGGAGGTGCGGGCCAGTTCTTCAGCTCCTTAGGGAGCTCCGGGGTGGTCGCTTATCGACCGCCCCGAGACGGACCCCTCCGTTCTGGGGTGCCCCTTGCCGGCTCGCAGTGATTTAACCTCAGGCCTACCCTGCGAGTCGGTTTTAAGGTGAGGCGGAACACCGCGGGGTTTAGTGGGTAGGACGGCCCTCTCTCACGGGCCGGGAGCCCCACACACCGTCCCTGCTGCCCCCGCAGTAGGGATGACGGTGCGTAAATGCATTCCCCGCGAAAACAAAAAAAAAAAAAAAAAAAACCTAACCTAACCCCAGTTGGTACGCGGTGGTCCTGGGGACCGAAGGGCTTGCCTTCATTGGCCGGCCTGCGACAGGGAAAAGTCTATAACACCCGACAGCGAAGTCGTCAAAACCTGTGGGGCACCTGGAGCACCCCACAGTATCAATCCCGCTCCCTGGAATGAGCGTCACCCAGGGAGTCGACTCTCTTCGTCTCCTTATCGTGGGAATAATTATGGCTTATGAATGTAAAAACAAAAAACGATCGATCATCTCCCCTTGTGGGGGACAAAACAACGAAAATGGCACGGAAATGGACTTGGAATTGCACAGCGTTAAGGCTGTTGAGGAGGTTAGGCCCGGGACTCCGATCCCAGGCCTAAAGGAATTGCGAGTGGCGATGTCGCGGTGCGACACACCGCCGCGCCGAGTATGTGGAGACCTGCTGCTGTCGGATTCCGACAGCAGTGTGGTCTCGATGATAGAGGTGTCTCCTGGTCCCTCCCCCTCCCCGCTTTCCCGGCTGTGGCGTAAGCGCCGGAACTCGGGGTCAGAAGGGGACAGTGAGGAGTCGGCTGGCACCGGTTCTGCCCGGGGCCAGCCCGGTAAGCGGGGCCGCGGTCGCCCCCCAACAACGGGGCAATACGTGGGCCTCGCCATGGCGAAGGCCGAATTAAACGCGGCCAAAGAGCGGGAGCTAGAGCTCCAAGCAGAGGAGGAGCTCGCCGAGGAGCTCCGAAGGAGGGAGGAGAGGCGACTCTCCTTCCTTCGTCAGTCTCCCGCTCCAGTGGAGACATCGTCAGTTTCTGCTTCGGACCTCAGGGCCGAGCAATTGGAAAAGGCGGTCGAGGAGGCGGTGGAGGCGATCCGCTCCATCGCCCACAAGTCCTCCCGTCTTAAGGGGCAGAGCGTGCAGGGCCTGAGGTCCGCCGCTGCGTCAATTGTGGAATACGTGCGGGAATTGCGTGCCCGCACGGTATCTGAAGAAAATGCCCGTCTGCAGCGTGAGCTAGCTGCTATGCGGGCGGAAATTGAAATGCTGAAGAAGCAAGCGAGCGCCCCGCCGTCGATGTCGCGCGAGGAGGTTCTGTTCCTCCTAGATGCGCGCTTCGACGGCATAGGAGATCGCCTGCTCCCGGAGCCGCGACTGCGCCCGCCGCTGCAGGCGGATGCTCGCAATGCCGCCCGTGCCACCGAAAGCTCCACCGTCGGTGCTCGCAAAGCACCCTCCCAACTGTCCGGCACTTCTGGCGTTGTCGCTGGTACCGCCCGCATTCAGACCGCTGGCGCCGCTGCCGCCGCGCGTCCCTCTGTCCCCGTCTCCGGCCCTTCGTTGGAGGAGACGGGGGCTCCTTCAGCCGCTTCGCCGGCTCCCTCCCCCTCTTCAGGAAAAAAGAAGAAAGCCGGCAAGCGCAAGAAGAAGAGCGCTGCGGCCAGAGAGGCTGAGGCGGCGCGCCAGGAGCGCCTGCCACCGCCACCCACCCCTCGGCCATTAACCGAGGCCTGGAACGTGGTGGCTGGGCGACCAAAGAAGGCGCCGGCGGCAAAGCCGCCAGCGACGAAGTCTGCACCGGCGCCCGCCAACGTGCCTGCCGTGGGGAAGCGCGCCCCTAAACTCCGCGCCCCGCGAACCGCTGCAGTGGTGATAACGCTGCAGCAGGACGCGGTAAAGAGGGGCGTTACATACGCCTCCAAGCTAGCCGAGGCGGAGCAAAAGGTTGACATCAAGAGCCTCGGCATTGGGGGCCTTCGTTTCCGCACGGCGGCCACCGGAGGTCGCATCCTTGAAGTGGCGGGCGCAGAAAGGTGCCAAAAGGCTGACACCCTCGCCGAACATCTGAGGGTGGCCCTCGGCGACGATGTCCGTGTCGCCAGGCCGGAGAAGTGCGCGGAGCTGCGCATCTCCGGTCTAGGCGACGCGGCCACAAAGGAAGTAGTTGCGCGGGTGGTGGCGGACGTAGGAGGGTGCGCCACCACCAGTGTTGTCGTTGGCGACGTTGTTCGCCAGGCAGGCAGGGAGGGCACGGCTTGGGTCAAGTGCCCGATCGCGGCGGCCAAAAAACTAACAGATGGCCGCCCTCTCACGATCGGTTGGTCCCGCGTCCGTGCGGTTCTTTTGGAGGCCAGGCCGCAGCGGTGTTTCCGCTGTCTGGAGGTGGGGCACGTAGGAGCCCGGTGCGCTGCGGGTGTAGATCGCAGCGCACTGTGTTTTCGTTGTGGGCAGCCCGGCCACAAGGCGGCCGGCTGCTCTATGGCATTTAACTGCCCCATCTGCGCGGCGGCGGGAACTGCCGCTGCGCATCGCCTGGGCGCAAAAGCCTGTCTGGCGGCGTCCATGAAGAGGAGGCGTCGGGGTGGTGCTGGACGTACGCGTCAGCCCATCCAGAACACAGAGGAGGTGATGGACATCGCCCAAAACTAAATGGCTCCCATCTCGGTACTGCAGGCCAACGTCGGTAACTGTGCGGCGGCCCAAGATCTGCTGCTTCAGTCTGTCGCACAGTTACAGGCGACTGTGGCTATAGTCGCCGAACCGTATGCGGTTCGCGCCCGCGACAACTGGGCTAGCAGCCGCGACGAGTTGGTGGCTGTCGTCTCCCAGCGGGGTGCTTTTGATAGGGTGCTCCAGGGACGCGGTTGCGTCCTCGCGCTGCTGGGAGACGTTGCAGTAGTCGGGGTGTACTTCTCGCCCAACAGAAGCCTCGCTGAGTATGAGCGTTGGTTAATTGAGGTCGGGGCTCTGTTGGCAGAAGCGCACCCCACCCCGGTGGTGGTAGCTGGAGATTTCAACGCACACTCACGGGCGTGGGGATCTCCAGAAACCGATAGCCGGGGTGAGATGGTCGAGGAATGGGCGGTGTCCAATGGCTTGGTGCTGCTCAACCGAGGGTCGGTCCACACGTTCGTGCGGCGAACGGGGACGGGTCGTAGTATAATCGACCTGTCCTTTGCCAGTTCTGGCCTGGCTAGCCGCACACATGGTTGGAGGGTGATCGAGGGGGTGGAGACGATGTCGGATCATCGCTACATATGGTTCGACATCGTCAACGCCGGCTCGGAGACCCCGGCGGTCGGGGACCGCCGTTCGGTTGAGGAAGGTCCGCGGTGGCGTCTGCGGACGCTGGACCGGGAACTGGCGAAGGAGGCGGCCATCGTCGAGCGATGGGCCGCAGGTGACGACGTTAGCCCGGACGTGGACGCGAGGGCTGGGCGGCTTTCCGGTGCCCTGACTCGCGTCTGCGATGCGGCGATGAAGAGGGCGGGGCCTGTTCGGCCGCGAAAGCGAGTGTATTGGTGGAATGATGAGTTGGCTGGGCTGCGTACTTCATGCCACGCAGCCCAGCGTAGGTACACTCGCTGTCGCGGTCGAGGAAACAGTGATCCTGCCCAAGAAGAAGAGCTGCTCGCCGCATACCGGGCTGCCCGAGCTGCCCTCAGCTCGGCGATCAAGGCCGCCAAGGAGGCGGCCTGGAAGGAGTGGCTCGAGAGCCTAAATGAAGATCCGTGGGGGCGCCCGTACAAAGCCGTGAGCGACAAACTCCGGCCCTGGGCGCCTCCCCTCACAAAGTCTCTCGAGCCCTCATTCGTCGGCCACGTTGTCAGTTCCCTCTTCCCTGCGCGGGAAGAGTGGGTCCCACCGCGGATGGCACCAAGCCAGACGCCGGCAGACACAGAGGCGATGATTCCGCCCGTGTCGGATGCCGAGCTCGGGGCGGCGGTCCTTAAACTCAAAACGAGGAACCGCGCCCCCGGTCCGGATGGCATTCCTGGGCGCGTCATCGCTCTGGTTATGCCGGCGTTCGAGGAGGAGACGCTGTCTTTGTTGTCGGAGTGTGTGGCGTCGGGTAAGGTCCCGCGACAGTGGAAAACCGGGCGTCTCGTGCTGTTGAAGAAGCACGGGCGCCCGGCCGAGTCGCCGTCGGCCTACCGCCCCATCGTATTGCTCGACGAGATGAGCAAGCTGCTCGAGCGGGTGCTCGCGGCGCGTCTCGTCGGGCACCTGGAGGGGGCGGGGCCCAATCTTAGTGACGGCCAATACGGATTTCGTCGCGGGAGGTCGACCCTGGACGCCATTTCCCGGCTCCAGGACAGCGTCGAAGAGGCGGTCGGTCGGGGGGAGGTGTTGCTGGCGGTGTCGCTCGACATCGCGAACGCCTTCAACACCATCCCCTGGCAGACCATCGCCGAGGCGCTGAGGTACCACAATGTCCCGTGGTACCTCAGGCGCATTCTCGCGGACTACTTTGTCGACCGGGCCATCTCCTATCCGGCCCGGTCGGGGGTAGTCCGCACAAATATGTCGTGCGGTGTTCCACAGGGGTCGGTTCTGGGCCCGCTCCTGTGGAACATCGGATATGATTGGGTCCTGCGCGGTGCTACTCTTCGGGGAGTCGGCGTCCTCTGTTACGCCGACGATACCCTAGTTACCGCGCGGGGCCCAGATTTTCGCGAGGCGAAAGTCCTGGCCACCGCGGGCGTTGCCCAGGTGGTCAGCCGCATCAGGGCGCTAGGACTCCAGGTGGCCCTCGAAAAGTCCGAGGCCGTTTTCTTTCACGGGCCTCGGCGAGGGCCACCTCGAGATTGTCAGATTGTGGTGAGCGGCACCCCCATCGCTGTCGGGTCGAGTATTAAGTATCTTGGTTTGGTACTCGACAGCCGATGGGGCTTCGTCGAGCACTTCCGGCGTCTGTCGCCAAAGTTATTGTCGTACGCCGGAAGGCTGGCGAGGCTGCTCCCCAATCGGGGAGGCCCAAATAGTGCATGCCGTCGCCTCTACGACGGTGTAGTGCGCTCAAAGGCGTTGTATGGAGCGCCCATCTGGGCGCACGCCCTCTGCGCCAAGACAATTCCGCTGCTGCGGCGTCCGCAGCGGTCGATTGCGCAGAGGGCGGCACGAGCGTACTGCACCGTCTCCTACGAGGCGGCGTGCCTAATTGCAGGAAGCCTCCCTTGGGATCTCGAGGCTGGAGTCCTCAAAAGTGTTTATGAGGAAAGCGCCCTGGTGCGTAGAAATGGTGGACGGCCCCTTCCGGACGAGATCGACCGCTGGAGACAGTCGGCTCGCGACGATCTCTTCCGGAAGTGGGCCGAGAGGTTGGTAGGCCCCTCAGTTAGCCCCCGGCTCGTGGGGGCTGTCCGGCCCGTCCTGCGGGCTTGGGTGGAGAGGGCACACGGAGCGCCGACATTTCACCTCAGTCAGCTCCTCACAGGGCATGGCGTATTCGCCAAGTACCTGTGGGAGGTGGCTGGGGTGGAGCCGGACCCCGTGTGTCGCCACTGCTCAAGTGGCGTCGTGGACACGGCGGAGCACACACTCGCCGTGTGCCCGGCGTGGGACGGGCCGCGTATCGCCCTTACGGGCCTTGTCGGACTTGATTTGTCGCTGCCGGCTGTGGTGCAAGCCATGGTCGGCAGCCAACAGTGTTGGGCCGCCGTCGCCTCGTTTGCTAGCGAGGTGATGGCGGCGAAACGTGAGGAGTTGCGGGTGCGGGAGCGTACGGGACAGACGCTCCCGCCCCGCCGTCCGGTTCGGGGGCGTCGTCGTGCTCATTACATGCGCGCCCCCGAATAGTGTCTGGCCGTGGGCGGAAGGTCGGGGGACCCCGCCCAACTGGCCACTCGGCGACGGGCACCCTTTCTGTGTTCCAGGGGGTGCCCACTCTTTGCGCACGCCCGTACCGGCCGCTCTCACCTCCTCTGCTTACAGAGGAGCGCTCGAGAGCGGTGGAGGTGCGGGCTAGTTCTTCAGCTCCTTAGGGAGCTCCGGGGTGGTCGCTTATCGACCGCCCCGAGACGGACCCCTCCGTTCTGGGGTGCCCCTTGCCGGCTCGCAGTGATTTAACCTCAGGCCTACCCTGCGAGTCGGTTTTAAGGTGAGGCGGAACACCGCGGGGTTTAGTGGGTAGGACGGCCCTCTCTCTCGGGCCGGGAGCCCCACACACCGTCCCCGCTGCCCCCGCAGCAGGGATGACGGTGCGTAAATGCATTCCCCGCGAAAACAAAAAAAAAAAAAAAAAACCTAACCTAACCTAACCTAACCTAACCTAACCTAACCTAACCTAACCTCGCTACCCACGCCTCAACCTCTAACCGAGGCGTGGAACTTGGTGGCTGGGCGCCCAAAGAAGGCGCCGGCGCCCAAACCGCCAGCGACGAAGCCGACACCGGCGCCCGCTAACGCGCCTACAGTGGGGAAGCGCGCCCCTAAACTCCGTGCCCCGCGAACCGCTGCAGTGGTTATAACACTGCAGCAGGACGCGGTAAAGAGGGGCGTTACATACGCCTCCAAGTTAGCCGAGGCCGAAGAGAAGGTCGATCTTAAGGGTCTCGGCATTGGAGGCTTACGCTTCCGCACGGCGGCCACTGGAGGCCGCATTTTGGAAGTGGCGGGCGCCGAAAGGTCCGAAAAGGCTGACGCCCTGGCCGACAAATTGAGGTCGGCCCTGGGAGAGGATGTCCGTATCGCCAGGCCGGAGAAGTGCGCGGAGCTGCGCATCTCCGGTCTAGGCGACGCGGCCACAAAGGAAGTGGTTGCGCGGGTGGTGGCGGACGTAGGAGGGTGCGCCACCACCAGTGTTGTCGTTGGCGACGTTGTTCGCCAGGCAGGCAGGGAGGGCACGGCTTGGGTCAAGTGCCCGATCGCGGCGGCCAAAAAACTAACAGATGGCCGCCCTCTCACGATCGGTTGGTCCCGCGTCCGTGCGGTTCTTTTGGAGGCCAGGCCGCAGCGGTGTTTCCGCTGTCTGGAGGTGGGGCACGTGGGAGCCCGGTGCGCTGCGGGTGTAGATCGCAGCGCACTGTGTTTTCGTTGTGGGCAGCCCGGCCACAAGGCGGCCGGCTGCTCTATGGCGTTTAACTGCCCCATCTGCGCGGCGGCAGGAACGGCCGCTGCGCATCGCCTGGGCGCAAAAGCCTGCCTGGCGGCGTCGATGAAGAGGAGGCGTCGGGGTGGTGCTGGACGCACGCGTCAGCCCACCCAGAACACAGAGGAGGTGATGGACATCGCCCAAAATTAAATGGCTCCCATCTCGGTACTGCAGGCCAACGTCGGTAACTGTGCGGCGGCCCAAGATCTGCTGCTTCAGTCCGTCGCACAGTTGCAGGCGACTGTGGCTATAGTCGCCGAACCGTACGCGGTCCGCGCCCGCGACAACTGGGCTGGCAGCCGCGACGAGTTGGTGGCTATCGTCTCCCAGCGGGGTGCTTTTGATAGGGTGCTCCAGGGACGCGGTTGCGTCCTCGCGCTGCTGGGAGACGTTGCAGTAGTCGGGGTGTACTTCTCGCCCAACAGAAGCCTCGCTGAGTATGAGCGTTGGTTGATTGAGGTCGGGGCTCTGTTGGCAGAAGCGCACCCCACCCCGGTGGTGGTAGCTGGAGATTTCAACGCACACTCACAGGCGTGGGGATCTCCAGAAACCGATAGCCGGGGAGAGATGGTCGAGGAATGGGCGGTGTCCAACGGCTTGGTGCTGCTCAACCGAGGGTCGGTCCACACGTTCGTGCGACGAACGGGGACGGGTCGTAGTATAATCGACCTGTCCTTTGCCAGTTCTGGCCTGGCTAGCCGCACACGTGGTTGGAGGGTGATCGAGGGGGTGGAGACGATGTCAGATCATCGCTACATATGGTTCGACATCGTCAACGCCGGCTCGGAGACCCCGGCGGTCGGGGACCGCCGTTCGGTTGAGGAAGGTCCGCGGTGGCGTCTGCGGACGCTAGACCGGGAACTGGCGAAGGAGGCGGCCATCGTCGAGCGATGGGCCGCAGGCGACGTTAGCCCGGACGTGGACGCGAGGG
This sequence comes from Thumatha senex, assembly GCA_948477245.1. Classification (NCBI taxonomy): domain Eukaryota; kingdom Metazoa; phylum Arthropoda; class Insecta; order Lepidoptera; family Erebidae; genus Thumatha; species Thumatha senex. Next base: position 93,394 of record OX419731.1, read on the forward strand.
CTGGGCGGCTTTCCGGCGCCCTGACTCGCGTCTGCGATGCGGCGATGAAGAGGGCGGGGCCTGTTCGGCCGCGAAAGCGAGTGTATTGGTGGAATGATGAGTTGGCTGGGCTGCGTACTTCATGCCATGCAGCCCAGCGTAGGTACACTCGCCATCGCGGTCGAAGAAACAGCGATCCTGCCCAAGAAGAAGAGCTGCTCGCCGCATACCGGGCTGCCCGAGCTGCCCTATGCTCGGCAATCAAGGCCGCCAAGGAGGCGGCCTGGAAGGAGTGGCTCGAGAGCCTCAATCAAGATCCGTGGGGGCGCCCGTACAAAGCCGTGAGTGACAAACTCCGGCCCTGGGCGCCTCCCCTCACCAAGTCTCTCGAGCCCTCATTCGTCGGCCACGTCGTCAGTTCCCTCTTTCCTGCGCGGGAAGAGTGGGTCCCACCGCGGATGGCACCAAGCCAGACGCCGGCAGACACAGAGGCGATGATTCCGCCCGTGTCAGATGCCGAGCTCGGGGCGGCGGTCCTCAAACTCAAAACGAGGAACCGCGCCCCCGGTCCGGATGGCATCCCTGGGCGCGTCATCGCCCTGGTCATGCCGGCGTTCGAGGAGGAGACGCTGTCTTTGTTGTCGGAGTGTTTGGCGTCGGGTAAGGTCCCGCGACAGTGGAAAACCGGGCGGCTCGTGCTGTTGAAGAAGCACGGGCGCCCGGCCGAGTCGCCGTCGGCCTATCGCCCCATCGTACTGCTCGACGAGATGAGCAAGCTGCTCGAGCGGGTGCTCGCGGCGCGTCTCGTCGGGCACCTGGAGGGGGCGGGGCCCAATCTCAATGACGGCCAGTACGGTTTTCGTCGCGGGAGGTCGACCCTGGACGCCATTTCCCGGCTCAGGGACAGCGTCGAGGAGGCGGTCGGTCGGGGGGAGGTGTTGCTGGCGGTGTCGCTCGACATCGCGAACGCCTTCAACACCATCCCCTGGCAGACCATCGCCGAGGCGCTGAGGTACCACAATGTCCCGTGGTACCTCAGGCGCATTCTTGCGGACTACTTTGTCGACCGGGCCATCTCCTATCCGGCCCGGTCGGGAGTAGTCCGCACAAATATGTCGTGCGGTGTTCCACAGGGGTCGGTTCTGGGTCCGCTCCTGTGGAACATCGGATATGATTGGGTCCTGCGCGGTGCTACTCTTCGGGGAGTCGGCGTCCTCTGTTACGCCGACGATACCCTAGTTACCGCGCGGGGCCCAGATTTTCGCGAGGCGAAAGTCCTGGCCACCGCGGGCGTTGCCCAGGTGGTCAGCCGCATCAGGGCGCTAGGACTCCAGGTGGCCCTCGAAAAGTCCGAGGCCGTTTTCTTTCACGGGCCTCGGCGAGGGCCACCTCGAGATTGTCAGATTGTGGTGAGCGGCACCCCCATCGCTGTCGGGTCGAGTATTAAGTATCTTGGTTTGGTACTCGACAGCCGATGGGGCTTCGTCGAGCACTTCCGGCGTCTGTCGCCAAAGTTATTGTCGTACGCCGGAAGGCTGGCGAGGCTGCTCCCCAATCGGGGAGGCCCAAATAGTGCATGCCGTCGCCTCTACGACGGTGTAGTGCGCTCAAAGGCGTTGTATGGAGCGCCCATCTGGGCGCACGCCCTCTGCGCCAAGACAATCCCGCTGCTGCGGCGTCCGCAGCGGTCGATTGCGCAGAGGGCGGCACGAGCGTACTGCACCGTCTCCTACGAGGCGGCGTGCCTGATTGCAGGAAGCCTCCCTTGGGATCTCGAGGCTGGAGTCCTCAAAAAGGTGTATGAAGAGAGCGCCCTGGTGCGAAGTAACGGTGGACGGCCCCTTCCGGACGAGATCGACCGCTGGAGACAGTCGGCTCGCGACGATCTCTTCCGGAAGTGGGCCGAGAGGTTGGTAGGCCCCTCAGTTAGCCCCCGGCTCGTGGGGGCTGTCCGGCCCGTCCTGCGGGCTTGGGTGGAGAGGGCACACGGGGCGCCGACATTTCACCTCAGTCAGCTCCTCACAGGCCATGGCGTATTCGCCAAGTACCTGTGGGAGGTGGCTGGGGTGGAGCCGGACCCCGTGTGTCGCCACTGCTCAAGTGGCGTCGTGGACACGGCGGAGCACACACTCGCCGTGTGCCCGGCGTGGGACGGGCCGCGTATCGCCCTTACGGGCCTTGTCGGAGTTGATTTGTCGCTGCCGGCTGTGGTGCAAGCCATGGTCGGCAGCCAACAGTGTTGGGCCGCCGTCGCCTCGTTTGCTAGCGAGGTGATGGCGGCGAAACGTGAGGAGTTGCGGGTGCGGGAGCGTACGGGACAGACGCTCCCGCCCCGCCGTCCGGTTCGGGGGCGTCGTCGTGCTCATTACATGCGCGCCCCCGAATAGTGTCTGGCAGTGGGCGGAAGGTCGGGGGACCCCGCCCAACTGGCCACTCGGCGACGGGCACCCTTTCTGTGTTCCAGGGGTGCCCACTCTTTTCGCACGCCCGTACCGGCCGCTCTCACCTCCTCTGCTTACAGAGGAGCGCTCGAGAGCGGTGGAGGTGCGGGCCAGTTCTTCAGCTCCTTAGGGAGCTCCGGGGTGGTCGCTTATCGACCGCCCCGAGACGGACCCCTCCGTTCTGGGGTGCCCCTTGCCGGCTCGCAGTGATTTAACCTCAGGCCTACCCTGCGAGTCGGTTTTAAGGTGAGGCGGAACACCGCGGGGTTTAGTGGGTAGGACGGCCCTCTCTCACGGGCCGGGAGCCCCACACACCGTCCCTGCTGCCCCCGCAGCAGGGATGACGGTGCGTAAAAGCATTCCCCGCGAAAACAAAAAAAAAAAAAAAAAAAAAACCTAACCTCGCTAGGACTCCAGGTGGCCCTCGAAAAGTCCGAGGCCGTTTTCTTTCACGGGCCTCGGCGAGGGCCACCTCGAGATTGTCAGATTGTGGTGAGCGGCACCCCCATCGCTGTCGGGTCGAGTATTAAGTATCTTGGTTTGGTACTCGACAGCCGATGGGGCTTCGTCGAGCACTTCCGGCGTCTGTCGCCAAAGTTGTTGTCGTACGCCGGAAGGCTGGCGAGGCTGCTCCCCAATCGGGGAGGCCCAAATAGTGCATGCCGTCGCCTCTACGACGGTGTAGTGCGCTCAAAGGCGTTGTATGGAGCGCCCATCTGGGCGCACGCCCTCTGCGCCAAGACAATCCCGCTGCTGCGTCGTCCGCAGCGGTCGATTGCGCAGAGGGCGGCACGAGCGTACTGCACCGTCTCCTACGAGGCGGCGTGCCTAATTGCAGGAAGCCTCCCTTGGGATCTCGAGGCTGGAGTCCTCAAAAGTGTTTATGAGGAAAGCGCCCTGGTGCGTAGAAATGGTGGACGGCCCCTTCCGGACGAGATCGACCGCTGGAGACAGTCGGCTCGCGACGATCTCTTCCGGAAGTGGGCCGAGAGGTTGGTAGGCCCCTCAGTTAGCCCCCGGCTCGTGGGGGCTGTCCGGCCCGTCCTGCGGGCTTGGGTGGAGAGGGCACACGGAGCGCCGACATTTCACCTCAGTCAGCTCCTCACAGGGCATGGCGTATTCGCCAAGTACCTGTGGGAGGTGGCTGGGGTGGAGCCGGACCCCGTGTGTCGCCACTGCTCAAGTGGCGTCGTGGACACGGCGGAGCACACACTCGCCGTGTGCCCGGCGTGGGACGGGCCGCGTATCGCCCTTACGGGCCTTGTAGGACTTGATTTGTCGCTGCCGGCTGTGGTGCAAGCCATGGTCGGCAGCCAACAGTGTTGGGCCGCCGTCGCCTCGTTTGCTAGCGAGGTGATGGCGGCGAAACGTGAGGAGTTGCGGGTGCGGGAGCGTACGGGACAGACGCTCCCGCCCCGCCGTCCGGTTCGGGGGCGTCGACGTGCTGATTACATGCGCGCCCCCGAATAGTGTCTGGCCGTGGGCGGAAGGTCGGGGGACCCCGCCCAACTGGCCACTTGGCGACGGGCACCCTTTCTGTGTTCCAGGGGGTGCCCACTTTTTTGCGCACGCCCGTACCGGCCGCTCTCACCTCCTCTGCTTACAGAGGAGCGCTCGAGAGCGGTGGAGGTGCGGGCTAGTTCTTCAGCTCCTTAGGGAGCTCCGGGGTGGTCGCTTATCGACCGCCCCGAGACGGACCCCTCCGTTCTGGGGTGCCCCTTGCCGGCTCGCAGTGATTTAACCTCAGGCCTACCCTGCGAGTCGGTTTTAAGGTGAGGCGGAACACCGCGGGGTTTAGTGGGTAGGACGGCCCTCTCTCTCGGGCCGGGAGCCCCACACACCGTCCCTGCTGCCCCCGCAGCAGGGATGACGGTGCGTAAATGCATTCCCCGCGAAAACAAAAAAAAAAAAAAAAACCTAACCTAACCTAACCAGTCTTATTCCCCAATCTCAATGACGGCCAGTACGGATTTCGTCGCGGGAGGTCGACCCTGGACGCCATTTCCCGGCTCAGGGACAGCGTCGAAGAGGCGGTCGGTCGGGGGGAGGTGTTGCTGGCGGTGTCGCTCGACATCGCGAACGCCTTCAACACCATCCCCTGGCAGACCATCGCTGAGGCGCTGAGGTACCACAATGTCCCGTGGTACCTCAGGCGCATTCTCGCGGACTACTTTGTCGACCGGGCCATCTCCTATCCGGCCCGGTCGGGGGTAGTCCGCTCAAATATGTCTTGTGGTGTTCCACAGGGGTCGGTTCTGGGTCCGCTCCTGTGGAACATCGGATATGATTGGGTCCTGCGCGGTGCTACTCTTCGGGGAGTCGGCGTCCTCTGTTACGCCGACGATACCCTAGTCACCGCGCGGGGCCCAGATTTTCGCGAGGCGAAAGTCTTGGCCACTGCGGGCGTTGCCCAGGTGGTCAGCCGCATCAGGGCGCTAGGACTCCAGGTGGCCCTCGAAAAGTCCGAGGCCGTTTTCTTTCACGGGCCTCGGCGAGGGCCACCTCGAGATTGTCAGATTGTGGTGAGTGGCACCCCCATCGCTGTCGGGTCGAGTATTAAGTATCTTGGTTTGGTACTCGACAGCCGATGGGGCTTCGTCGAGCACTTCCGGCGTCTGTCGCCAAAGTTATTGTCGTACGCCGGAAGGCTGGCGAGGCTGCTCCCCAATCGGGGAGGCCCAAATAGTGCATGCCGTCGCCTCTACGACGGTGTAGTGCGCTCAAAGGCGTTGTATGGAGCGCCCATCTGGGCGCACGCCCTCTGCGCCAAGACAATCCCGCTGCTGCGGCGTCCGCAGCGGTCGATTGCGCAGAGGGCGGCACGAGCGTACTGCACCGTCTCCTACGAGGCGGCGTGCCTGATTGCAGGAAGCCTCCCTTGGGATCTCGAGGCTGGAGTCCTCAAAAAGGTGTATGAAGAGAGCGCCCTGGTGCGAAGTAACGGTGGACGGCCCCTTCCGGACGAGATCGACCGCTGGAGACAGTCGGCTCGCGACGATCTCTTCCGGAAGTGGGCCGAGAGGTTGGTAGGCCCCTCAGTTAGCCCCCGGCTCGTGGGGGCTGTCCGGCCCGTCCTGCGGGCTTGGGTGGAGAGGGCACACGGAGCGCCGACATTTCACCTCAGTCAGCTCCTCACAGGGCATGGCGTATTCGCCAAGTACCTGTGGGAGGTGGCTGGGGTGGAGCCGGACCCCGTGTGTCGCCACTGCTCAAGTGGCGTCGTGGACACGGCGGAGCACACACTCGCCGTGTGCCCGGCGTGGGACGGGCCGCGTATCGCCCTTACGGGCCTTGTCGGTGTAAATTTGTCGCTGCCGGCTGTGGTGCAAGCCATGGTCGGCAGCCAACAGTGTTGGGCCGCCGTCGCCTCGTTTGCTAGCGAGGTGATGGCGGCGAAACGAGAGGAGTTGCGGGTGCGGGAGCGTACGGGACAGACGCTCCCGCCCCGCCGTCCGGTTCGGGGGCGTCGACGTGCTAATTACATGCGCGCCCCCGAATAGTGTCTGGCCGTGGGCGGAAGGTCGGGGGACCCCGCCCAACTGGCCACTTGGCGACGGGCACCCTTTCTGTGTTCCAGGGGGTGCCCACTTTTTTGCGCACGCCCGTACCGGCCGCTCTCACCTCCTCTGCTTACAGAGGAGCGCTCGAGAGCGGTGGAGGTGCGGGCTAGTTCTTTAGCTCCTTAGGGAGCTCCGGGGTGGTCGCTTATCGACCGCCCCGAGACGGACCCCTCCGTTCTGGGGTGCCCCTTGCCGGCTAGCAGTGATTTAACCTCAGGCCTACCCTGCGAGTCGGTTTTAAGGTGAGGCGGAACACCGCGGGGTTTAGTGGGTAGGACGGCCCTCTCTCACGGGCCGGGAGCCCCACACACCGTCCCTGCTGCCCCCGCAGCAGGGATGACGGTGCGTAAATGCATTCCCCGCGAAAACAAAAAAAAAAAAAAAACCAGTCTTATTCGACCTCTGTCCGAGACCGCATGCGATTTCAAAGCGCTCCGCAGTTTAAAATACAAAAAAGTGGGTTTTTCTGACGCGATCATCAAGTGTGATACACCAAAAGTTGCGCCTTGCTGTGCCGCATACGCGTGTGTAAAGTGCTTTAGTCACGCGAGTGCTTCGAGAAAGTTATTCTCGAAATTAAACCAAATTAGAGGTTATTTTATGAAAAATTGTGCAGTTTTTTGCTGATAACATTGGCAAAACGTGGAAATTCAGTGATTAAGAAGTGTTTTGGGGTGTTGCTTGCTGCCAGTCATCGACTTCTGCTACCAGATTTTCCGGAAAAGCAACAGTTTTTCTGGAAAACCAATTTGAAAAAATTTTTTCAAGCACGTGGTGACCACGAGGTCGGTGAAGGAGTCAGCCCAGCGACCTCGAATTCGGCCTGAAGAAGTGGGACATTTAGTAGACCAAGAAACTTCAAAAAGAAAAATTTTAGGTCTGATACTTTTTAATTATTTTAATTATAAAGATATAAACTTTGACATCAAATAAATTGAGAACCAGGAGTTGTTAAGAAAATCTGCAACTGCACGTCGTTGCGCGCTCATTAGAGGAACAGATTGAAGACAAAATTAAAATTTTTGGACATTGAATTTGGAAATGAGAATTGAAAAAGTAAAATTTTTAGTTTTTTGAAAAAATTCTGTTGAAAATCTTGAAGAAATTTATTGTAATAATATGTGCATGTAAATATAAGATTTTATACGTATTTTAAATTTTTTTGTGTATTTTTATCATTTTTAGTTTCGGAGCTATTGATTTTTTAATGTTTTTTACTTATAATTCGAAAAATAATAATAAATATATGTTTTTGACGGCGGAATCTAGTTAGCTGAGGCCTTTGCAACACATTAAAGCCCAAACTTGGGCCCTCTAGCCCTAAAACCCAGAGTTTTTGTAAAATCCGCCATTTTGTTTTAGGTTTTTGTAATTTTCAAATTGGAATAGCTCCGAAACAGATTGTCCTAGCGCGTTGGGATTTTCAATGCAGTGAGGTCCGTAACGATATCTACATTACTAGATAGGAGGGGGGGCATTTGGAGGAAAATTTTTATTTTCAATTCAAACCCACCCAGGAAGGTAGAATAAGTAAAGCCAAGCTTTCCAAAGAAAACCGGAGTCGTCTACGACCATTGGTTGCCGAGAAACCGGCTTTTAAAGTTTGGTTTTGACAGCTCGGCGGCCATCTTGGCTTTAGTAAAACCACTGTATCTCCTCAACGCGTTGAGATAGAAAATCCTAGTTTTCAGTAGTAGGTTTGGAGGATTGAGAGCTACCTGCTTCTCGAATTTGGTGTGAATTGGAGCAAAAAATTTTTGGGGGGCCGAAAGGCACTCGGCGAGGTAGAGGGGGTCGAGACGACCAGGGCAAACCCAAATTTGGCTGGTCTGCGACGTCTGGGACCGGAGATACGGACGATCGAAGTTCGACTTTGACAGCTTAGCCGCCATCTTGAAAAACTTTGATCGTCCGTAGTTTTGGAACGGGGCGTCGTAGAGGAGTGTGGTTTTCTCTGGGCGACTCGGCGGCCTCTGCCCTACCGGAAGGGGGGAGTCTGAAGGGTTTTGGGGACAAAAAATTTTTTGAGTCAAAAAAGGCTACCGGGGGTTAGGTCTCGTCGCGCTCTCAAAGATTAACCCAAGCACGGGCAAAATCGACCCGGTAGTTCGGGAGATACGGGGGTTTTTGAAAAACCATTCGGCCATTTTGAAAAATTTTGAGCCCCTGTTTCTCCGGAACCCCTCGGGTTAGTGGCAACGTGTTTGGGTTCGTTGGAAAGGGCTCGACGGGGGCTATCAACTGGGCCTCTCTACACGTCTCTACATAGAGCGTGTAGAGTTTGGGGTAAAAATTTGCATTTACAATTTGGTTTTTGGCAAAATTTAGACGGGCAAGGCTCCCAGCGTAATAAATAATACAGTTTTAGTATTCGAATCCTTGTTTCAACGCGAAATAGTTTAAGACTAAGCCCATTTTGGCTACTTTTAATTATTGTAGTAGTATAAGCACTTAGTTTAGGACTAGCGCCCCTATTGGCCTTCTTAGCTATAAGTAAGACGTAGCTGAGCTACAAAGTACAAGTGTAGAGCACACCTGCACTTGTATAATATTCAGCCGATCTTTATCGGAGCATATAGTATATTAAGACTGGGCCCACTGTGGCCACTATTAGATATACTTGTAATTTAAACCAATTAGGTTAAGACTAGAGCCCCTATTGGCCACTTTAGTTGTAAATAAAAGACGTAGTTGAGCTACAATAATACGTGTGTAGAGCTTACCTACACCTATTCATAAGTTACAATCGGCATAATAACAAATTGAGTGACTAAATACGGCATCGGTTAATCGCCTTACTGCAAATACACTACATTCACAACACATCCAGGTGACAGACACACACAATACCAAACCCACTCACAAAACGTACACACGCACAGATACATACACTCACACGCACACACTAACAACACTCACCTCCTTCTGAACTGGATCTGTTGGGTACACCGTGCCGATTGATAGGTACCTGAAATAGAGAAAAGAGTATATTAGTCGATTTTAACAAATTTACATTTTTAACCCCTTTTTACAACTTATACAAACCTTTAGTGACGTCTTGATATCTAATTAATATAATTTATCTATACACTGATAAATAAATAAACCATCGCAAACATGATCAGGAGTCCCCTAAACAAACCAAAAAGCTCCTCTGCGGAGTCTACAATGGCAACCCAGACAAAAACGAGAAGTCCAGTAGCGGCCGCCAAAACTGCAAAAACTGTCAGAAAAAGCATAGAGGACATAGAAACCCGGAAAAGCCTAGAAGATACCACCTTCACGTCCTCAAAAGATACCAAGGCCGGAGCACCGGGACTAAGAACTGGACAAGTACCCGCCGCTCCAACCTCTAAGAGGATTGGAGACAAAATATCGGCAGCTCTTCCGCTGCAAGTCCCCAAAAATAAATATGCGGCTGCAATTGATAGCCATAGAAAAATTAAAGACGGCTGTAAAGAGTCCAAAAATATTAAGAGGGAGATAAGAATAGAAATAGAAGAACACGTTGATTTACTCTTGGCTATCATTAAGAGCTATGAATTAGAAAAGGAGAGCTTAGAAGAAAGGGACAAGGTGGGACCAGTGATAGAAATAGTTACTGAGAAAAATAGAAAGGGAAATGCTGAAACAAGCATAATAAATAAAATAGAAGAAAACACAAAACTTCTCAGGGAAAATAATAAGATGCTAAGTGAAATAAAAGGAAAACTGGAAAAGTCAGAGGAGCTACAACCTAGAGTGTCCTATGCGGGTGTATTGGCGGGTGCTCCGAAGCTCGGTCCTCCGGAGCACACGGCACTACATTCCATAGTGGTCACATCTAAAGATGAAAACGAAACAGGGGAAGAAATTATGGATACTCTTAGAAAGGCGGCAAGAGAGGATGATGAATGGATTAGGGTAGAGCGCGTAAGAAAGGCTAAGGATAGGAAAGTTGTTATAGGATATAGGACCAAAGAAGAAAGGGACCTAGCCAAAAATAGATTATCGTCAAAAGCAGAAAAATTAAATGTAGAGGAGGTCAAAAATAAAGACCCCCTACTGATACTCTACAATGTTCTAAAAATATATAAGGATGAAGAAATACTGTCATTAGTGCGGCAACAAAACAAAAATATTTTTAGAGAAATGGACCCACAAAACGACAGAATAACTGTCAAATATAAAAGATCAGCCCGAAACGCGCTCACCCACCACATTGTCTTACAAGTGTCTCCACAAATCTGGAGCAGAACACTAGAACAAGGGAAACTGCATATCGATATTCAACCAGTTAGAGCGGCGGACCAGTCACCACTCGTGCAGTGTTCCCTGTGTCTCAGTTACGGACACAGTAGAAGATTCTGTAAGGAGACCGAACCCAAGTGCACCCATTGTGGTGAATTGCACATAAGGGCAGAATGCCCAAACTGGAGAACAGGGGTGGAACCCACTTGCTGTAATTGTTTAGCAGCCAAATCAGAGTCCACGGGTCATGGAGCATTCAGCCCAAACTGCCCAGTAAGACGCAAATGGGAAACTATAGCACGATCAACCACCCAATACCAGTGCTAACGGCGTCTCCGTGAAAGACCCACAATACAGGATGCTACAAATTAACCTCCAAAGGATGAAATTAGCCACCGAAGAACTGATGATAGAAGCGACCAAACGTCGGGCGTCTGTAGCTTTACTGCAGGAGCCATACGTCGGCAAAGGAAGTCGAATGAGGGGATATCAGGGAGTCCGACTATACCAGGGCGCCGGTAATGGAGACGGGACTGTTAAGGCAGTAATAGCTGTCTTTGACCACGATCTCGATGTTATACAGTACCCAGAACTCACCACAGACAACATCGTTGTGGTGGGAATCCGGACCAGAGCCTGGGAATTCTATGTGGTGTCCCTATACTTCGAACCGAATTTGCCTTTGGGACCCTATCTAAAGCATTTAAATACGATAGTCCGGAAGTTCGCATATAGGCGGATCATCATTGGAGGAGACGCGAACGCAAAAAGCACCTGGTGGGGTAGCCCTATCGAGAATGAAAGAGGGGAACACTTCATGGAAAACCTTGTAGAGATGGGACTGAACGTACTCAACAACGGAGATACGCCCACCTTCGACACCATAAGAGGAGGCAAACGATACCACAGCTACGTGGATATAACGGCCTGCACCAGTGATCTTCTAGGCGTTGTTTATGGGTGGAGAGTAGATGAGAATCTGGTGAACTCCGATCACAACGGCTTGATATTCAACATGAATTTGGAAAGATCAAAAGGAACTCAAATTGAGCGTACCACAAGACTCTACAACACGCGGAAGGCTGACTGGTCAGTCTTCAAGGAGAAGATGTCTCAGTCCCTTACCGACCGTGGGATTACTGTGGAAACTGTAAAGAACACCAGCAACAAGGAGGAATTGGAGATAGTTCTCAACGAATATACTGGAGCCATACAAGAAGCGTGCTCGGATAGTATACCGAAGAAGAAAAATAGGGAGTGCCTTACCATGCCGTGGTGGTCGGAGAGACTAGCCACCCTAAAAAGGGAAGTTAAAACGAAAAAACGGCGCATCAGAAATGCAGCGCCAATTCGAAGAGAGTGGGTGGTATCACAATACCTACTTGCGAAAGCCACCTATGAGTCAGAGGTGAAAACTGCCCAGACGGAAAGCTGGAAAAGCTTCTGCGAGAGGCAGGACACTGAAGGGGTCTGGGAGGGTATTTATCGGGTAATAGGAAGATCCACAGCAAGGGAAGAGGATCAGCCATTGATCGATAATGGTCGCTGGCTGGATGCGAAAGGATCCGCGAAATTACTCGCCGAGGCCTTTTACCCGGAAGATCGAGTAGAAGAAGACGATGCTGAACACTCCAATACACGCACTCAGGCCAGACACGCGAACGATACGAGCCATGATGAGAATGACCCGCCGTTCACTTTTGGTGAATTGTTCAGTGCGTTGAAGAGTTTCAACCCGAAAAAGGCGCCCGGTGCAGATGGCTTCACTGCAGATATCTGTGCTCACGCGGTGAATTGCAATTCGGCGGTATTCCTGGAACTGCTCAACAGATGCCTCGAACTTCAATGCTTCCCAAAGATTTGGAAGGAGGCAGTTGTGGTAGTTCTCAGGAAGCCCGGTAAAGACTCGTATAGTATCCCAAAATCTTATAGGCCGATAGGACTACTGCCTGTACTCGGAAAACTGTACGAGAAAATGCTAATAGGCCGCCTCAAGTTTTATCTAGTGCCTAGACTGAGTACTCACCAATATGGCTTTATGCCACAACGGAGCACTGAGGACTCCCTCTATAACTTGCTGTGCCATATACGCGATAGACTTAATGCTAAGAAAATTGTTGTATTGGTATCACTGGATATAGAGGGAGCCTTTGACAGTGCATGGTGGCCAGCCATAAGAGTTAGATTGGCAGAAGAAAAGTGCCCGGTGAACTTGAGGAGAGTTGTGAGCAGTTACCTCAGCGAAAGAGTAGTGCGCGTCAGATATGCAGGTGAGGAATATAAAAGAGAGATGCAGAAGGGCTGTGTCCAGGGTTCGATTGGTGGCCCCTTGATGTGGAATCTGCTACTCGATCCGCTGCTTAAAAGCTTGGAGCATAGAGGGGACTACGTTCAGGCTTTTGCCGATGATGTGATCCTGTTATTTGATGGTGATACAGGCCACGAAATGGAGGGTCGAATAAATGACACCCTCGAACATATTCGGGCGTGGGGAGTTCGAAACAAACTCAGGTTCGCGCCACAAAAAACCAACGCGATGATCGTAACGCGCAAACTTAAATATGACAACCCGCGCCTCAGCATGGGTGGGGTTGATATTGAGCTGACCAAACACGTCAAAGTCCTGGGCTTAACAATTGATCACAAACTCACTTTTAACAAACACATCACAAACATATGCAGTAAGGCCATTAACATATACAAAAAATTAGCGCGAACAGCCCGGGTTGGCTGGGGATTGCACCCGGAAGTAATAAAAACAATTTACACAGCCGCTGTGGAGCCAACGATTCTGTATGCGGCCTGTGCTTGGAGCCCAGCCGTGGAAAACCTAGGAGTCCGGAAGCAACTGGGTGTGGTGCAGCGAGTCTTTGCACAGAAGATGTGCAAAGCCTATCGCACGGTCTCCCTAAACTCGGCATTGGTCATGGCCGGTATACTCCCTCTGGACCTTAGAGCACGAGAAGTGTCCTCATTGTATGAGGTCAGGAAAGGGATGAGCCGGGGGAATGCCGAGGGCGGGGGGGTCGAGCGCATGGCACCTGCATCTGATGCCCCTCACCCCGCCAAACGACTGAGTTTGAGGTTCGAGAGCCTGGTAGATGAAGAACAATATAATAAGGCTAATGACTTTGAAGCCCGAATATTTACAGACGGCAGCAAGATTGAGGGTCGAGTGGGAGCTGCACTATCCATATGGAATGGTCACACCGAAACCAAGGCCCTCAAGCTAGCTCTGTCATCACACTGTACCGTCTATCAGGCTGAACTTCTGGCTCTTAGTGAGGCAATGGAGGTGGCAACCCGACACGCTGCAACCACAATTGGAATTTACAGTGATAGCAGGGCGGCTTTATCAACGGTTGTCAATGATGACTCGCGTCATCCACTAGCAGTCAAAGCGCGAGAATGCATGCGTCTTTGCAAAACTAAAGGAAAGAACGTATCCCTCTTTTGGATTAAGGCGCATGCTGGGCTGGCCGGGAATGAAAGGGCAGATGAATTAGCGAAGGAGGCTGCCTTACGGCTGAAGAGAGCTCCCGACTACGACATGTGCCCGGTGTCCTTTGTTAGGCGAACTATTCGCCAAACGACACTGGACGAATGGGACCGTAGATATACCGAAGGTACGACCGCATCTGGCACAAAACTATTCTTCCCAAGCATTAAGGCGGCATACAGAGTCGTTCGTAAAATTGAAATCTCCGGGCCATTAACACAGTTACTTACCGGGCACGGGGGATTCTCCGAATACTTGGTTCGATTCAAGTGCAAGGAGAATCCTTCGTGCGTTTGCGAACCAGATGTTGTGGAGAATGTAGAGCACCTACTGGTCGATTGCCCTTTACACACTCGAGATAGATATAAGTTAGAAATGGAAACGGAAATAGAAATAAATAGAGAAAATGTCCAAAAGCTTATACTAGAACATAGCAATAAATTTTTAGAATATGCCTTAAAAATAATAAAAATAGTTATAAATAGAAATAAGACCTAAATTAGCATGGTAGTCCAATATTTGTACATATTGTCCTCTACCATACGACTGCATTAAGATTGTAATAATAATCAGAAGAGATAGGCTAGTGAGATAATTTAAATAAAACATAGTAGTAAGGACATATTCGTACTCATAAGTATTACTTAGAAGTATTAATATAAAATATGTTAAGAATTACTGTACAAAGTAGAATATAATCAGATAGCATATAAGCTGAAGTAACGAATACCTACTGTGTAATACATTATAATAATGAATAAGATGTAACTGGATGATAAGATCCCAGACCCTTAACCGCACTTCAGCGCAAGCACATGCATGCGTATGAGTTCCAACTCCTAAGAGTAGAGTATAGTCGTAAAAAATATAATAAAAAAGCGATGGAAGTTACGCCACCAAAGTCTTCGATAACCATTGTCGAAGGTACTCTGGCAGAACACACAAAAAAAAAAAAAAAAAAAAAACCTAACCTAACCTAACCCAGTCTGTTTCGACCTCTGGCCGCGATCAGATGCGATTTCTTAGCGCTCCGCACTCGAAAAATAGAAAAAGTGGGTTTTTCTTGCCCGATTTTGACGTACGATACGTCAAAAGTTTTGTCTCGACGCGCCGCATCGCGTGGTGACTTGTGTTTTTTCCTCAAGTTTTCCGCTGCGAAGTGAAAAGTGTTTTTCCTCAGTATTGGAGGTTAATTTCACTAAATTGAGCAGTTTTCTGTGAATAAAAGTGGAAATAAGTGGAAAATTGTGGAGAAAAAAGTGTTGTGTGAAGGAGCTTAACGGCCCACATCGGTTTCCATCTTCAAAAGGCCCGGAAAACACGTAGTTTTTCCGGGAAATCCAGCTGAAAAAATTTTCATCAGCACGTGGTGACCACGAGGTCATCGAAGGAGGCAAGCTAGAAGCGTGGAACTCAGCAGGGACTTAGAAGGTACCAGTACAAACAATTTTCAAGAAAGAACAGATTTTTAGGTCCACAGAATTTTAATTAATTTATAATTAAAGTTATAAACTTCGGACATCTTTTTCTTGAAGACCAGGAAAAATTTGACAAATCTACAACTGCTATCTTTTGCGCGCTAGCTGGGACTACACATTTTGAAAATTTTGGATTTTTTGGACCTTTAGTTATAGAATTAAAATTAAAATCGTAAAAATTTTTGTTTTTTATAAAAAATTGTGTTTTTAAAATTTTTATTTTTAGATTTTTATTGTGTAGGTTGTTGACCCTAAATAAACAAATTTTTTGAATATTTTTGTAAATTTTTAGGACTTGGCGTTTCGGAGCTATTGATTTTTTAGTGTTTTTGCTTAATATATACAAAATTAACAATAAATTAATATTTTTAAAGGTGGAATTAGCTTTAGATAATAGAAATTAGTATATATAACCCCAAACTGGGGTCTTCTAACTTCAAAATTAAAGATTTTTGCGAAATCCGCCATCTTGAATTAAATTTTTAAAATTTTTGAATTAACGTAGCTCCGAGACGAAAAGACTTAGAGACGTGAGATTTTCACTAAAGTCAGGCTCGGGACCTGAACTTTTTTATAAAATAGGAAATTACGTTTTTGGACAAAATTTTTTATTTTTGTTTAAAACTCCCCTGGATAGGTGCAGTAAGTGAGGCCACATAGTCTGGTGAAAACCAGGTTACTCTACGACCATTGGTTGCAGAGTTATTAGCAGTCAAAGTTGGTCTCTGACAGCTCGGCGGCCATTTTTTTATTTTTTAGAACCGCCATAACTCTTGAACGCCTTGAGTTAGAAAGCCCTGGTTTTCTTTACTAGATTATAGGGATCAGGAGCTACCTACTCCTCGATTTATAGGCAAATAGGAGTCACAAAATTTTAGGGGGCCGAAAAGCACTTGGACGGGTGGAGGGGGTCGGGGTGAACAGGGCAAACCCAAACTTGGCTGCTCTGCGACGTCTGGGCCCGGAGATACAGGTGATCAAAGTTCGGCTTTGACAGCTCAGCCGCCATCTTGGAAAACTTTGATCGCCTGTAGCTTTGGAACGGGGCGTCGTAGAGTGGTACGGTTTTCTCTGGGCGTCTCGGCGGCCTGTTCCCTACCCGAGTAGGGGGTATTGGAGGGGATTGGGGTTAAAATTTTTTTTGGTTTAAAAAAGGCTACCGGGGGGTAGGTCTCGTCGTGCACTCCAAGATTAACCCAAGCACGAGCAAAATCGGCCCGGCGGTTCGGGAGATACGGGGGATTTTGAAAACATATTCGGCCATTTTGAAAAATTTTGAGCCCCTGTTTCTCTGGAACCCCTTGGGTTAGCGGTGACGTGTTTGGGTTCGTTAGAAAGGGCTCGGCGGGGGCTATCAACTGGGCCTCTCCACACGTCTCTACATAGAGCGTGTAGAGTTTCTGGAGCAAAATTTTGTTTTTTTTTGACTAGATATTAGGTATTGAAATTAATTGGCAAAATTAGATTCGTGGAGGCTTTCGGGGGCCAGCAGAGACTATATCCCGCTACTGCATTAGAAGTTAAGTTGTATTAAATTATTTTTTAATTTTATTTTTACTATAATAAGACTTAGGCTTATTGGCCACAATTTTAGGATAAGACGTAGCTGGCCTACAGCTAGGAATTAGTTATAAGAAAAACGATAGCTCTAGATAGAGCAAAAACCTCAACTCTGTTAGTGTAATTTTTCTTCATTCTGAATTTTCTTTTAAAATAGACCAAGCCCTATTGGCTCTCTTACTTAGATACGACTGCTGAACGGAGGACGATAGAGTACCTGTGCATGCACGACACATAAACAGCTACACTTACACATACATTACCCAACACGCTCATACACACACACATCTCTCAGTCGTGGACAAACAATACACACATACACACACTTGATATCCACGCCACATACATCACACACCACATCACACAATCTGACAGGGTACCTTTACATACCCTTCAGTAAACACACGGTACAACACACACGCTAACTGGGGTACCCTATACATACCCCATTAGCAACACTTCTTCACAGCAGCTACAAGCACACCCCCATACGATGTTTGTTTCACAGAGGACACCGCCAAAAGAGGAGGAGCCAACCCGCGCATCACCATCGAAAACCATAACAAAAAAGTCGATTGTAAGGAGAAGTCTAGAGACCTTTGAGAGTAAGGCCAGCTCCTCAAAAACAACTTCTCATGAACGAGCGGGTGATCCACTGCGGCCAACTAAACGCCTGGAGTACAGCCCGCCCAAAACCACCACCAGGCCTACAGACAAAACGACAGAGGCAGAGAAAACTAAAAAGGCTAAAACACCTCAGCCTATAGAGCATAGCCCCGTCTGTGGAAAATCGTACCCTGACAGAGCGTCTGAAGCCAGGGACATAGCCAAAAAGGCGAAAACTTCCCTCGGGCTAGCCAGAAACTTAAGATCTGAGATTAAAACGGATGTAACGCAGTGGATAGATAAATTAGTAGAATTAGTGAAACAGATGGAGATTGGAAGAGGAAATGAGGAGAACCGCGCTGATCCGCCCATCCCAGCAACCACCCATCTACCTGAGATGGAAAAATTAACGGCAAAATTGCAAGAGCATGCAGAACTACTCGCAAAAAACGCAGACGAAATGCGAGAACTGAAGTCCGCGCTGCAAATTAATACGGAGCAATATAAAAAACCAACCTATGCCAATGTAGTCGCCACCTCACCTAAAATGCAACACCAAAAACCGCCGTTGCACTCCATTATGATTACATCAGATAAGGAGGAAGAAACCGGAGACCAGGTTTTAGAAAGGGTGAGAAAGGCAGTGGATGCAAAGGAGGGGTGGATCAAGATAGAAAGGGTCAGGAAAGCAAAAGATAGAAAGATTATCTTGGGTTGTCAAACTGCAGCAGACAGAGACAGCGCTAGAAAAAGGCTGGAGAAGGAGCGACTCCATGTTGAGGACATCAAAAATAAGGACCCAATGGTGATGTTGAAAGATGTATTGAGCATCAATACAGATGAAGAAGTGCTTGGGGCCATAAAAAAGCAAAACAGGGATATCTTTGATGGACTCAACAAGGAGGACGAAAGAATGACAGTCAAATTCAGAAAAAGGGCGAGGAACCCCCACACCAACCACGTGGTCCTAACGGTCTCACCGAAGCTATGGACTAAAATGACAGCGATCGGGACCCTTCACGTGGACCTACAGCGGGTTAAGGTAGCAGATCATTCACCACTGGTGCAATGCTCGCGCTGCCTGGCATACGGACACGTGAGGGGAGTGTGCACCGAAGCTCAAGAGACGTGCTGTCACTGTGGGGGACCACATTTGAAAGCGCAATGTGATGTCTGGGTCGTCAACGCAACGCCATCATGCAAGAACTGCAAGAGGGCGAGGCTTGACCGCACAGAGCACAACGCTTTCAGCCAAGAGTGTCCCGTCCGAAGGCGCTGGGAGGCACTGGCCAGGTCAGCCGTAGCATATTGCTAAGGGCAGCCAGGCAGTGAACTCCGCCTATCACGTGTTCCAAACAAATCTCAGGAAAAAGAAGTTGGCTCAACAGGAAATGCTTATAGAAGCAACAAAACGCAAGGCAATGGCAGTCCTGATCCAGGAGCCTTGGGTGGATACGGCTCGGGTGATGAGGAGTTATCCGGGGACCAGAGTCTACCAAAATAACCCGACAGAAGAAGAAAAGGTCAAGGCAGCAATTGCGATCCTTGATCCACATATAGATGTTACCCAATACCCCGACCTCACTACGAACAACATAGTAGTAGTGGGTCTAAAAACTGTCGACTGGAAGATCACTCTGGTTTCATTTTACCTCGAGCCGGATCGACCAATTGAACCATATTTGGCCAAATTAAAAGATATCGCAGCCAAACCTGGGCTTGGTAAAATTATTATGGGGGGAGATGGGAATGCGTGGAACTCGTGGTGGGGTAGTGAGGAAGTTAACTCACGAGGGAAGAAACTGCAGCAGTTGATAGACGAGATGGGCCTCCAGGTGCTCAACACGGGGAACACCCCTACATTTGATACAATTAGGGGCACAACGAGGTTCAAGAGCCACGTTGACATCACTATCTGCACGGCAAGCGCACTAGACTTGGTGGTGAATTGGAAGGTCGAAACAAACCTCACAAGCTCGGACCACAATGGCATCACATTCGACATCAAACTCAAAAGGTCTAAGGGTGTTGACATTGCAAGGACTACACGCCAATACAACACAAGAAAGGCCAAATGGGAGGACTTTCACAGAGAACTGGTTGAACTCAAAGTAAGCAGAAATTTAACTATAAATAGAATTAACAACATCACAAAAAACGGACAAATTGACGAATTTATAAAGGAGTTCAACCAGGTCATTACTAAAGCGTGTGGCAGCAACATCCCCAAAAAACCCAAAAGTCAAAAACTATCGGTCCCATGGTGGTCCGAAGAGCTTGCCGCAATGAAACGAGAAGTCACCACCAAGAGGCGGCGAATAAGATGCGCAGCGCCGGTCCGCAGAGCCGGCGTCGTGAGTGAGTACCTGGAGAGCAAAGAAAGATATGAAACAGAAGCAAAGAGAGCCCAGATTGAATCCTGGAAGGAATTCTGCTGCAAGCAGGATAAAGAGGGGTTGTGGGAAGGTATATATAGGGTAATTGGACGAACCGCGGGTAGGGCCGAGGACGTACTCCTGGAGATGAATGGCGTGGCGCTAGATGAGGAAGGCTCAGCCAAATTGCTGGCTGAAACATTTTATCCGGACGACTTGGGGAGCGAGGACACGGCGGAACAAAAACGTCTGAGAGAAGAATCGGAGGTGGTGGCTGGTGGACCATGCGGGGAGCTGCGTGACCCGCCATTCACCCCTGTAGAGCTCGAAACAGCGGTCCGATCCTTCAACCCCAAGAAAGCACCTGGTGCCGACGGTTTCACGGCAGACATCTGCAGCCACGCCATCAGAAATGAGCCGGAATTGTTCCTCAATCTTGCCAACAAGTGCCTCACACTGCACTACTTTCCGAAGACCTGGAAAGAAGCGACGGTCGTGGCGTTACGTAAGCCGGGCAAAGACAACTATTCGCAGCCTAAGTCGTATAGACCAATTGGCCTCCTTCCAGTGCTGGGGAAGATCCTCGAAAAGATGATTATGTCGAGACTTCGACACCATCTTCACTCGAGGATCAGTCCCCACCAGTATGGGTTTATGTCGCAAAGGAGCTGCGAGGACGCCCTCTGTACCCTGATCCAACATATACGGGACAACTTGGAACGCAGGAAAATCGTAACTGTTGTGTCTCTGGATATAGAGGGCGCCTTCGACAGCGCATGGTGGCCGGCGATTAAAATGCGACTGGTAGAGGAGGAGTGTCCGGAAAGGCTTAGAAGAGTGCTCAATAGTTACATGAGCGACCGACAAGTGCATGTGAGATACGCAGGAAAGGAGCACAAAATAAGAACCAGAAAGGGCTGCGTCCAGGGCTCTATCGGCGGACCAATTTTATGGAATTTGTTGCTGGATCCACTATTGCACAGTCTGGAGAAGAGAGGCGAGTATGCGCAGGCGTTTGCAGACGATGTCGTCCTTGTGTTTTGTGGAGACACAGGTGGGGAAATAGAGAGGCAGGCCAATGCCGCCCTCGAACATGTTAAGGCGTGGGGTGACAGAAACAAGTTAAAATTTGCTCCACATAAGACCAATGCTATGGTCATCACAAATAAACTGAAATATGACACACCACGGCTTAGCATGGGAGGGGTCGACATTGGCATGTCAAGAGAAATTAAAATCCTAGGCCTCATCATCGACAACAAGTTGACGTTCAACGCACACGTAGAGAGCGTGTGCCGGAGAGTAACAGCTATCCACAAACAGCTGACCAGGGCGGCGAAAACGAGTTGGGGTCTGCATCCAGAAGTCATACACACCATCTATACAGCGACCGTGGAACCTGTAATTTTGTACGCGGCTGGCGCGTGGGCGCCGGCGGTTGAGAAGTTGGGCATCAAGAAGCGACTGAATTTCATTCAGCGGAGCTTCGCACAGAAAATCTGTAAGGCATATCGCACGGTCTCCCTCAATTCGGCCTTGGTATTGTCGGGTATACTCCCTCTTGACTTAAGAGTCAAAGAGGCAGCGCTCCTTTACAGAGTCAGAAGGGGAGAGACAATACCAGGCATGGCCGGGAGGGAGATCGAGCGAATGTCCTCTGCAGCGGAAAGTCCTCATCCTGCCGAACATATGAGCCTGAAGTTCATCAACCTGGAAAACAATGAGCAGGTGGATCAATTAGAACATCTCGAGATCAAAATTTATACCGATGGCAGCAAAATAGCAGATAAAGTCGGAGCTGCACTTTCATTTTGGAAAGATGGGACCGAAATAAGAGCTCGGAAACTAGGTCTGTCATCATACTGCACAGTTTACCAGGCAGAACTTTTGGCCATATGCGAGGCAACGAGGATGATTTTGAAACACAGTGCGACAACTTTCGGCGTGTTCAGCGACTCAACCGCGGCTCTCCAGACGGTCGTGAATCCCAGTTCACTCCATCCCCTAGCAGTTGAGGCCAGAAAAAATATAAAAAGCAGTTTTTTGTCAGGCAAAAATATAATTTTGCACTGGGTAAGGGCGCACGTGGGATTGGAGGGGAATGAGAGGGCCGACGAACTGGCGAAAGAGGCAGCTTTGGGGTCGAGGAGGTCGCCGGATTACGACTTGTGTCCGGTCTCATTCGTCAAGCGCAGTATTCGTACTGATACGCTCGGCGAGTGGGGCCGCCGGTACGAGTCCGGCGACACCGCCTCGATCACGAAGCTCTTCTTTCCAAGCGCGGTGGACGCGTACAGAATTATCAGGAAGTTCACACCAAACAGACACACCACACAGGTCCTGACGGGGCATGGTGGGTTCTCAGAGTACTTGACTCGATTCAAGTGCAAGGAGAACCCATCATGCACTTGTGACTCCGACACAGAGGAGACAGTTCCTCATCTACTGGCGGAATGTCCAATCTTCGCAAGGCTAAGATACAATCTAGAGCATGAGATAGGATGTAGAGTTACAGTGGCAAGTTTAAAAGAAATTATATCAGGAAAGGAAAGAAACAAGTTATTAGATTATTGTACGGAAATATGCAAATATGTTAATAAATTAAATAAAACAGACTGAAAGAAAATTACAACAACATAATATAAAATTATGTTGTAGGTAGATAATTCGTAGGTAATAAGTAAAATATGTATACGTATATAGTAAATTAAGAAACTGGAACTTAATGTATAAATTAGAAATAGTAAAATTGTAAAATATAAATATAAGAAAAATGTAAACCCACAACCCACTTAGAAAATGTATAATCACTAATAGTAATATTGTAGTAGTATAAGTAAATAAAAACACA
Organism: Thumatha senex; assembly: GCA_948477245.1. Taxonomy (NCBI): domain Eukaryota; kingdom Metazoa; phylum Arthropoda; class Insecta; order Lepidoptera; family Erebidae; genus Thumatha; species Thumatha senex. The sequence continues at coordinate 115,973 of OX419731.1, forward strand.
AGCAATAAAAATAAGAAGCATATGTAATAATAAGATAGAAATAAGAAAAAGAATGCCAAAGCACAAGAAAGGCACGGTGTAAGAACTTATTTAACCTATAGCTATAAGAAATAAAGAAAAAAAAAATAAAAAAAAATTAGAAGCGAGAATAGCAGGAATCCCACCTGAAAACTGAGTGAAAGGTTGAATGCAAGAAAGATAAGGTATGCGGAATGAGAGTTTGACTAAAAGTGAGAACTGGAATGAAAGACTTATATAGTAGGAAAGTCTCCGAAATGTAAACATCGGGGGTGTAGCTAGGCACGACAAAAAAAAAAAAAAAAAAAAAAAAAAAAAAAAAAAAAAAAAAAAAAAACCTAACCTAACCTAACCTAACCTAACCTAACCTAACCTAACCTAACCTGGGGTGCTAGGTCGGGGAACCTCCACGTTGGCGGTTCAGTTTCCTATCCCCCCCGGGGACCGCCCCGGTGGGAGTGGAAACTGGGCTTTGCTGGTGCACCCTGGAGCATCGGCTAATGGGCGCAGTCTTCAGTACTGTGTGTGTTAACCAATGTACCAATATCCCGACAGTCGACCTCATGTCGTGGGGGTCGCAGTGTGGCAGACCTTCAAGGCCTGCGTACTAGTGAAAGCTCCCGGCCTGGCCGGTAGTAGCGCTTCGTTTTCGTCCTTCGTTCTCGTTGTCGTTGCTCCCGGCTTTGCCGGTCGAAGCTTTGTGTTGCCGTCGTGTGGACGTGCAGTTGACCCCATTGCACGAGGGGGTCGTGGTATGGTGGGCCTGCAAGGCCCACGGTCCTTGCGATAGCTCCTGGCCTGGCCGGTTGTAGCGTTGCGTCGTTGATGTCGCTCCCGGTCACGTCCGGTAGTAGCGAAGCTTTGTGGTGTGGACGCGTAGGCCTACTGCTCGCGCAGGGGCCTACAGGCATTCGTGCCAGCGTCGGAGTTGGGGAGGACTAGCCCCCCTCCCCGCGTTTCGTAATCTCCGGGGTCTTCGCAACAATCCAACTGGTGGCACCAGTTGGTACGCGGTGGTCCTGGGGACCGAAGGGCTTGCCTTCATTGGCTGGCCTGCGACAGGGAAAAGTCTATAACACCCGACAGCGAAGTCGTCAAAACCTGTGGGGCACCTGGAGCACCCCACAGTATCAATCCCGCTCCCTGGAATGAGCGTCACCCAGGGAGTCGACTCTTTTCGTCTCATAATCGTGGGAACAATTATGGCATATGAATTTAATAAAAACCGATCGACCATCTCCCCTTGTGGGGGACAAACAAACAACCTTAGCTTACTAACAACGGACTCTGAGCTGCCTGACGCAAAGGCAAAAGATGAATTGGAAACGTCGAGGTCCGGTACTCCTATACCGGCCGTGAAGGAGCTGCGGGTGTCGGTGTCACGATTTGACGCCACACCGCGCCGCGCAATTGAAGAGATACAGCTGTCGGAGTCTGACAGCAGCGTTACGTCAATGGTAACAGTAGAGAGTCGCCCATCCCCCACCCCACTCTCTCGGTTGTGGCAACGCAAGCGCCGCAACCCAACTGGGTCGGGGGAAGAGAGCGACACGGATTCGTCTGGCTCTGGGCTGTTAAGAGGACAGTCCGGTAAACGAGGACGCGGCCGCCCACCGACGACAGGGCAGTACGTTGGCCTGGCCAAGGCAAAGGCCGAATATGTGGCGGCAAAAGAGCGGGAGCTAGAGCTCCAGGCAGAGGAGGAGCTTGCAGAAGAGCTCCGAAGAAGAGAAGAGAGGCGACTCTCTTTTCTTCGCCAGTCTCCCGCTCCCGTAGCTGCGTCGGACCTCAGGGCCGAGCAGCTTGAGAAAGCGGTTGAGGAGGCGGTGGAAGCGATACGCTCCATTGCCCAGAAATCCTCCCGCCTCAAGGGTCAGAGTGTGCAGGGCCTGAGGTCCGCTGCTGGCTCAATCTTGGAGCACGTACGGGAGCTACGTGCTCGAACGGATTCAGAGGAGAATGCCCGTCTGCAGCGTGAGCTGGCTGCACTGCGGGCGGAAGTAGAGACCCTGAAGAGGCAGGCGAGTGCCCCGCCGTCGATGTCGCGCGAGGAGATAATGTTTCTCCTGGACGCGCGCTTCGACGGTATAGGAGACCGTCTGCTTCCAGAGCCACGGTTGCGCCCCCCTCTCCAGGCGGATGCACGTAATGCCGCCCGCTCCACTGGTGTTGGACTGGAGTCCAACGTCGGCCGATCTGTCGGCCCAAACGCCGTCGCTGCCCGTCCCGTCGTTTCTTCGGACGTCTGCCCTGGCACCGCTGGTGCTACCAAAAGTCGGTCTTCTGGCACCACTGCCTCCAAGCGTGCTGTTGCCTCCAAGTATCCTTCTGCTACCGTCTCCAACCCTTCGTTGGAGGAGACGGAAGCCCCTGCAGCAGCCTCTCCGTCGACTTTTCCCTCTGTTCATCAGGGGAAAAGCAGTAAGAAAGGGAGGAAAAAGAAGAGCGCTGCGGCACGAGAGGCTGAGGCGGCGCGTCAGGAGCGACTGCAGCCCGCACCCACGCCTCAACCTCTAACCGTGGCGTGGAATGTGGTGGCTGGGCGCCCAAAGAAGGCGCCGGCTGCCAAACCGTCAGCGACGAAGTCGGCACCGGCGCCTGCTAACGCGCCTGCCGTGGGGAAGCGCGCCCCGAAACTCCGCGCCCCTCGCACTGCAGCTGTAGTGATAACACTGCAGAAGGGCGCGGTCGATAAGGGCGTGACCTATGCCGCTAAACTGGCCGAGGCGGAACAAAAAGTAAATCTACAGAGCCTCGGCATCGGAGGCCTCCGGTTCCGCACGGCGGCCACCGGAGGTCGCATACTCGAAGTGGCAGGGGCAGAGAGATGCCAGAAAGCCGATGCCCTTGCAGAGCAACTTAGAGCGGCTCTAGGAGAGGATGTCCGCATCGCACGACCGGAGAAGTGCGCGGAACTGCGCATCTCCGGTCTCGGCGATGCGGCTACACAGGAGGTCGTAGCGCAGGTGGTGGCGGACGTAGGAGGGTGCGCCACCACCAGCGTTGTTGTTGGTCGGATTGTCCGTCAAACAGGTCGGGAGGGCACGGCCTGGGTCAAGTGCCCGGTCGCGGCGGCCAAAAAGATCACAGATGGCCGCCCCGTGACAATAGGATGGAGCCGTGTCCGCGCGGTTCTATTGGAGTCCAGGCCGCAGCGATGCTTCCGCTGCCTTGAGGTCGGACATGTGGGGGCCCGGTGTGCTGCGGGAGTCGATCGCAGCGCACTTTGCTTCCGCTGTGGCCAGCCCGGTCACAAAGCGGCTGGCTGCACAGCGGAGCCCCAATGTCCCGTCTGCGCGGCGTCGGGAGGTGCCGCTGCGCACCGCGTGGGCACAAAGGCCTGTTTAGCGGCATCGATGAAGAGGAGGCGTCGTGGTGGAGCCGGGCGTAAGGTGGTGCCGGAAGCGGCCCGCCCGCCCACCACGACAAACGAAGAGGAAATGGACATCGCCCAAAATTAAATGGCGCCAATCTCGATCCTGCAGGCCAATGTCCGCCACTGTGCGGCGGCCCAAGACCTGCTGATCCAGTCCGCCGTACAGTGGCGGGCGTCCATGGCAGTAGTCGCCGAACCGTACGCGGTTCGTGCCCGTGATGACTGGGCTGGCAGCCGCGACGAGTCGGTGGCTATCGTCTCCCAGCAGGGCGCGTTCAAAAGTGTTTCCCATGGACGCGGCTGCGTCCTCGCGCTGCTGGGAGACGTTGCAGTGATCGGGGTGTACTTCTCGCCAAACAGAAGCCTCGCCGAGTTTGAACAATGGTTAATAGAGGTCGGGGCTCTGGTGGCAGAAGCACACCCCACCCCGGTGGTGGTGGCTGGAGACTTCAACGCACACTCACAGGCGTGGGGATCTCCGGCCACCGATAGCCGGGGTGAGTTGGTAGAGGAATGGGCGGTGTCGAATGGCTTGGTGCTGCTCAACCGAGGGTCGATCCACACGTTCGTGCGGCCAACGGGGACAGGTTGTTCCATCGTTGACCTGTCCTTCGCCAGTTCTGGCCTGGCGAGCCGCACGCGTGGTTGGAAAGTGGTCGAGGGGGTGGAGACGCTGTCGGACCATCGCTACATATGGTTCGACATCGTCGACACTGGCTCCGGGACCCCGGCGGTCGGGGACCGCCGTTCGGTTGAGGAAGGTCCGCGGTGGCGTCTGCGGACGCTGGACCGGGAACTGGCAAAGGAGGCGGCCATCGTCGAGCGATGGGCCGCGGGCGACGTTAGCCCGGACGTGGACGCGAGGGCTGGGCGACTCTCCGGCGCCCTGACTCGTGTCTGCGATGCGGCCATGAAGAGGGCAGGGTCCGTCAAGCCGCGGCGGCGAGTGTACTGGTGGAATGAAGAGCTGGCTGGGCTGCGAACCTCAAGTCACGCAGCCCAGCGCAGGTACACTCGCCAACGTGCCCGAAGAAACAGTGACCCTGCCCGAGAAGAAGAACTACTCGCCGCATACCGGGCTGCCCGAGCTGCCCTCAGCTCGGCGATCAAGGCCGCCAAGGAGGCGGCCTGGAAGGAATGGCTCGAGAGCCTCAATCAAGATCCGTGGGGGCGCCCGTACAAAGCCGTGAGTGACAAACTCCGGCCCTGGGCGCCCCCCCTCACAAAGTCTCTCGAGCCCTCATTCGTCGGCCACGTTGTCAGTTCCCTCTTCCCTGAGCGGGAAGAGTGGGTCCCACCGCGGATGGCACCAAGCCAGACGCCGGCAGACACAGAGGCGATAATTCCGCCCGTGTCGGATGCCGAGCTCGGGGCGGCGGTCCTTAAACTCAAAACGAGGAACCGCGCCCCCGGTCCTGATGGCATCCCTGGGCGCGTCATCGCCCTGGTCATGCCGGCGTTCGAGGAGGAGACGCTGTCCTTGTTGTCGGAGTGTTTGGCGTCGGGTAAGGTCCCGCGACAGTGGAAAACCGGGCGGCTCGTGCTGTTGAAGAAGCACGGGCGCCCGGCCGAGTCGCCGTCGGCGTATCGCCCCATCGTATTGCTCGACGAGATGAGCAAGCTGCTCGAGCGGGTGCTCGCGGCGCGTCTCGTCGGGCACCTGGAGGGGGCGGGGCCCAATCTTAGTGACGGCCAATACGGATTTCGTCGCGGGAGGTCGACCCTGGACGCCATTTCCCGGCTCCAGGACAGCGTCGAAGAGGCGGTCGGTCGGGGGGAGGTGTTGCTGGCGGTGTCGCTCGACATCGCGAACGCCTTCAACACCATCCCCTGGCAGACCATCGCCGAGGCGCTGAGGTACCACAATGTCCCGTGGTACCTCAGGCGCATTCTCGCGGACTACTTTGTCGACCGGGCCATCTCCTATCCGGCCCGGTCGGGGGTAGTCCGCACAAATATGTCGTGTGGTGTTCCACAGGGGTCGGTTCTGGGTCCGCTCCTGTGGAACATCGGATACGATTGGGTCCTGCGCGGTGCTACTCTTCGGGGAGTCGGCGTCCTCTGTTACGCCGACGATACCCTAGTCACCGCGCGGGGCCCAGATTTTCGCGATGCGAAAGTCCTGGCCACCGCGGGCGTTGCCCAGGTGGTCAGCCGCATCAGGGCGCTAGGACTCCAGGTGGCCCTCGAAAAGTCCGAGGCCGTTTTCTTTCACGGGCCTCGGCGAGGGCCACCTCGAGATTGTCAGATTGTGGTGAGCGGCACCCCCATCGCTGTCGGGTCGAGTATTAAGTATCTTGGTTTGGTACTCGACAGCCGATGGGGCTTCGTCGAGCACTTCCGGCGTCTGTCGCCAAAGTTATTGTCGTACGCCGGAAGGCTAGCGAGGCTGCTCCCCAATCGGGGAGGCCCAAATAGTACATGCCGTCGCCTCTACGACGGTGTAGTGCGCTCAAAGGCGTTGTATGGAGCGCCCATCTGGGCGCACGCCCTCTGCGCCAAGACAATCCCGCTGCTGCAGCGTCCGCAGCGGTCGATTGCGCAGAGGGCGGCACGAGCGTACTGTACCGTCTCCTACGAGGCGGCGTGCCTAATTGCAGGAAGCCTCCCTTGGGATCTCGAGGCTGGAGTCCTCAAGAGTGTTTACGAGGAGAGCGCCCTGGTGCGTAGAAATGGCGGACGGCCACTTCCGGACGAGATCGACCGCTGGAGACAGTCGGCTCGCGACGATCTCTTCCGGAAGTGGGCCGAGAGGTTGGTAGGCCCCTCAGTTAGCCCCCGGCTCGTGGGGGCTGTCCGGCCCGTCCTGCGGGCTTGGGTGGAGAGGGCACACGGAGCGCCGACATTTCACCTCAGTCAGCTCCTCACAGGCCATGGCGTATTCGCCAAGTACCTGTGGGAGGTGGCTGGGGTGGAGCCGGACCCCGTGTGTCGCCACTGCTCAGGTGGCGTCGTGGACACGGCGGAGCACACACTCGCCGTGTGCGCGGCGTGGGGCGGGCCGCGTATCGCCCTCACGGGCATTATTGGTGTCGACTTGTCGCTGCCGGCCGTGGTGCGAGCCATGGTCGGCAGCCAACAGTGCTGGGCCGCCGTCGCCTCGTTTGCTTCCGAGGTGATGGCGGCGAAACGCGAGGAGTTGCGGGTGCGGGAGCGTACGGGACAGACGCTCCCGCCCCGCCGTCCGGTTCGGGGGCGTCGTCGTGCTCAGTACATGCGCGCCCCCGAATAGTGTCTGGCCGTGGGCGGAAGGTCGGGGGACCCCGCCCAAATGGCCACTTGGCGACGGGCACCCTTTCTGTGTTCCAGAGGGTGCCCACTTTTTTGCGCACGCCCGTACCGGCCGCTCTCACCTCCTCTGCTTACAGAGGAGCGCTCGAGAGCGGTGGAGGTGCGGGCTAGTTCTTCAGCTCCTTAGGGAGCTCCGGGGTGGTCGCTTATCGACCGCCCCGAGACGGACCCCTCCGTTCTGGGGTGCCCCTTGCCGGCTCGCAGTGATTTAACCTCAGGCCTACCCTGCGAGTCGGTTTTAAGGTGAGGCGGAACACCGCGGGGTTTAGTGGGTAGGACGGCCCTCTCTCTCGGGCCGGGAGCCCCACACACCGTCCCTGCTGCCCCCGCAGCAGGGATGACGGTGCGTAAATGCATTCCCCGCGAAAACAAAAAAAAAAAAAAAAAAACCTAACCTAACCTGGGGTGGGGTGCTAGGTCGGGGAACCTCCACGTTGGCGGTTCAGTTTCCTATCCCCCCCGGGGACCGCCCGGGTGGGAGTGGAAACTGGGCTTTGCTGGTGCACCCTGGAGCATCGGCTAATGGGCGCAGTCTTCAGTACTGTGTGTGTTAACCAATGTACCAATATCCCGACAGTCGACCCCATGTCGTGGGGGTCGCAGTGTGGCAGGCCTGCAAGGCCTGCGTACTGGTGAAAGCTCCCGGCCTGGCCGGTAGTAGCGCTTCGTTTTCGTCCTTCGTTCTCGTTTTCGTTACTCCCGGCTTCGGCCGGTTGCAGCTCTGTGTTGCCGTTGACCCCATTGCACGAGGGGGTCGTGGTATGGTGGGCCTGCAAGGCCCACGGCCTTTGTGTCTGCTCCCGGCCTGGCCGGTTGAAGCCTCTCATCGTTGGTGTCGCTCCCGGTCATGGCAGGTAGTAGCGAAGTTTTGTGGTGTGGACGCGTAGGCCTTCTGCTCGCGCAGGGGCCTACAGGCATCTGTGCCAGCGTCGGAGTTGGGGAGGGCTAGCCCTCCTTCCCGCGTTTCGTAACCCCTGAGGCCTCTGCAACGACCCAACTGGTGGCACCAGTTGGTACGCGGTGGTCCTGGGGGCCGAAGGGCTTGCCTTCATTGGCCGGCTCGCGACAGGGAAAAGTCTTTAAAACCCGACAGCGAAGTCGTTAAAACCTGTGGGACACCTGGAGCACCCCACAGTATCCATCCCGCTCCCTGGAATGAGCGTCACCCAGGGAGTCGTTCTGTATCGTCTCATTCTCGTGGGAATAATTATGGCATATAAAATTCAAAACAAACGATCGACCATCTCCCCTTGTGGGGGACAAAACAACGAAATTGGCAAGGAAATGGACTTAGAATTGCACAGCGTTAAGGCTGTTGAGGAAGTTAGGCCCGGGACTCCCATCCCAGGCCTAAAGGAACTACGAGTGGCGATGTCGCGGTGCGACACACCGCCGCGCAGAATATGTGGAGACCTGCTGCTGTCGGATTCCGACAGCAGTGTGGTCTCGATGATAGAGGTGTCTCCTGGTCCCTCCCCCTCCCCGCTTTCCCGGCTGTGGCGTAAGCGCCGGAACTCGGGGTCGGAGGGGGACAGTGAGGAGTCGGCTGGCACCGGTTCTGCCCGGGGCCAGCCCGGTAAGCGGGGCCGCGGTCGCCCCCCAACAACGGGGCAATACGTGGGCCTCGCCAAGGCGAAGGCCGAATTAAACGCGGCCAAAGAGCGGGAGCTAGAGCTCGAAGCTGAGGAGGAGCTCGCCGAGGAGCTCCGAAGGAGGGAGGAGAGGCGACTCTCCTTCCTTCGTCAGTCTCCCGCTCCAGTGGAGACACCATCAGTCGCTGCTTCGGACCTCAGGGCCGAGCAGCTGGAGAAGGCGGTCGAGGAGGCGGTGGAGGCGATCCGATCCATCGCCCACAAGTCCTCACGTCTAAAAGGTCAAAGTGTTCAAGGCCTGAGGTCCGCTGCAGGGTCCATAATGGAGCACGTGCGGGAGTTGCGGGCCCGCACGGAAACTGAAGAGAATGCCCGCCTGCAGCGCGAGCTAGCTGCTCTGCGGGCTGAGGTTGACATTTTGAAGAAGCAGGCGAGTGCCCCGCCGTCGATGTCGCGCGAGGAGGTTCTGTTCCTCCTTGATGCGCGCTTCGACGGCATCGGAGATCGCCTGCTCCCGGAGCCGCGATTGCGCCCGCCGCTGCAGGCGGATATTCGCAACGCCGCCCGCGCCACCGAAAGCTCCACCGTCGGTGCTCGCAAAGCACCCTCTCGACTGTCCGGCACTTCTGGCGCTGTCGCTGGTGCCGCACGCCTTCAGACCGCTGGCGCCGCTGCCGCCGCGCGTCCCTCTGTCCTCGTCTCCGTCCCTTCGTTGGAGGAGACGGCGGCTCCTTCAGCCGCTTCGCCGGCTCCCTCTCCCTCTTCGGGAAAAAAGAAGAAGGCCGGCAAGCGCAAAAAGAAGAGCGCTGCGGCCCGGGAGGCTGAGGCGACGCGCCAGGAGCGTCTGCAGCCCGCACCCACGCCTCAACCTCTAACCGAGGCGTGGAATGTGGTGGCGGGGCGCCCAAAGAAGGCGCCGTTGGCCAAACCGACAGCGACGCAGTCGGCACCGGCGCCCGCTAAAGCGCCTGCCGTGGGGAAGCGCGCCCCTAAACTCCGCGCCCCGCGTACCGCTGCAGTGGTCATCACGCTGCAGCGGGACGCGCTTGAGAGGGGCGTAACGTACGCCTCCAAGTTAGCCGAGGCCGAAGAGAAGGTGGACCTGAAGGGTCTCGGCATTGGGGGCTTGCGCTTCCGCACGGCGGCCACTGGAGGTCGAATTTTGGAAGTGGCGGGTGCCGAAAGGTGCCAAAAGAGGAGAGAAAGAGTCCATGAAGAGGAGGCGTCGGGGTGGTGCTAGACGCACGCGTCAGCCCACCCAGAACACAGAGGAGGTGATGGACATCGCCCAAAATTAAATGGCTCCCATCTCGGTACTGCAGGCCAACGTCGGTAACTGTGCGGCGGCCCAAGATCTGCTGCTTCAGTCCGTCGCACAGTTACAGGCGACTGTGGCTATAGTCGCCGAACCGTACGCGGTTCGCGCCCGCGATAACTGGGCTGGCAGCCGCGACGAGTTGGTGGCTATCGTCTCCCAGCGGGGTGCTTTTGATAGGGTGCTCCAGGGACGCGGTTGCGTCCTCGCGCTGCTGGGAGACGTTGCAGTAGTCGGGGTGTACTTCTCGCCCAACAGAAGCCTCGCTGAGTATGAGCGTTGGTTGATTGAGGTCGGGGCTCTGTTGGCAGAAGCGCACCCCACCCCGGTGGTGGTAGCTGGAGATTTCAACGCACACTCACAGGCGTGGGGATCTCCAGAAACCGATAGCCGGGGTGAGATGGTCGAGGAATGGGCGGTGTCCAACGGCTTGGTGCTGCTCAACCGAGGGTCGGTCCACACTTTCGTGCGGCGAACGGGGACGGGTCGTAGTATAATCGACCTGTCCTTTGCCAGTTCTGGCCTGGCTAGCCGCACACGTGGTTGGAGGGTGATCGAGGGGGTGGAGACGATGTCGGATCATCGCTACATATGGTTCGACATCGTCGACACCGGCTCCGGGACTCCGGCGGTCGGGGACCGCCGATCGGTTGAGGAAGGTCCGCGGTGGCGTCTGCAGACGCTGGACCGGGAACTGGCGAAGGAGGCGGCCATCGTCGAGCGATGGGCCGCGGGCGACGTTAGCCCGGACGTGGACGCGAGGGCTGGGCGGCTTTCCGGCGCCCTGACTCGCGTCTGCGATGCGGCGATGAAGAGGGCGGGGCCTGTTCGGCCGCGAAAGCGAGTGTATTGGTGGAATGATGAGTTGGCTGGGCTGCGTACTTCATGCCATGCAGCCCAGCGTAGGTACACTCGCCATCGCGGTCGAAGAAACAGCGATCCTGCCCAAGAAGAAGAGCTGCTCGCCGCATACCGGGCTGCCCGAGCTGCCCTATGCTCGGCAATCAAGGCCGCCAAGGAGGCGGCCTGGAAGGAGTGGCTCGAGAGCCTCAATCAAGATCCGTGGGGGCGCCCGTACAAAGCCGTGAGTGACAAACTCCGGCCCTGGGCGCCTCCCCTCACCAAGTCTCTCGAGCCCTCATTCGTCGGCCACGTCGTCAGTTCCCTCTTTCCTGCGCGGGAAGAGTGGGTCCCACCGCGGATGGCACCAAGCCAGACGCCGGCAGTCACAGAGGCGATGATTCCGCCCGTGTCAGATGCCGAGCTCGGGGCGGCGGTCCTCAAACTCAAAACGAGGAACCGCGCCCCCGGTCCGGATGGCATCCCTGGGCGCGTCATCGCCCTGGTCATGCCGGCGTTCGAGGAGGAGACGCTGTCTTTGTTGTCGGAGTGTTTGGCGTCGGGTAAGGTCCCGCGACAGTGGAAAACCGGGCGGCTCGTGCTGTTGAAGAAGCACGGGCGCCCGGCCGAGTCGCCGTCGGCCTATCGCCCCATCGTATTGCTCGACGAGATGAGCAAGCTGCTCGAGCGGGTGCTCGCGGCGCGTCTCGTCGGGCACCTGGAGGGGGCGGGGCCCAATCTCAATGACGGCCAGTACGGTTTTCGTCGCGGGAGGTCGACCCTGGACGCCATTTCCCGGCTCCGGGACAGCGTTGAGGAGGCGGTCGGTCGGGGGGAGGTGTTGCTGGCGGTGTCGCTCGACATCGCGAACGCCTTCAACACCATCCCCTGGCAGACCATCGCCGAGGCGCTGAGGTACCACAATGTCCCGTGGTACCTCAGGCGCATTCTCGCGGACTACTTTGTCGACCGGGCCATCTCCTATCCGGCCCGGTCGGGGGTAGTCCGCACAAATATGTCGTGCGGTGTTCCACAGGGGTCGGTTCTGGGTCCGCTCCTGTGGAACATCGGATACGATTGGGTCCTGCGCGGTGCTACTCTTCGGGGAGTCGGCGTCCTTTGTTACGCCGACGATACCCTAGTTACCGCGCGGGGCCCAGATTTTCGCGAGGCGAAAGTCCTGGCCACCGCGGGCGTTGCCCAGGTGGTCAGCCGCATCAGGGCGCTAGGACTCCAGGTGGCCCTCGAAAAGTCCGAGGCCGTTTTCTTTCACGGGCCTCGGCGAGGGCCACCTCGAGATTGTCAGATTGTGGTGAGCGGCACCCCCATCGCTGTCGGGTCGAGTATTAAGTATCTTGGTTTGGTACTCGACAGCCGATGGGGCTTCGTCGAGCACTTCCGGCGTTTGTCGCCAAAGTTATTGTCGTACGCCGGAAGGCTGGCGAGGCTGCTCCCCAATCGGGGAGGCCCAAATAGTGCATGCCGTCGCCTCTACGACGGTGTAGTGCGCTCAAAGGCGTTGTATGGAGCGCCCATCTGGGCGCACGCCCTCTGCGCCAAGACAATTCCGCTGCTGCGGCGTCCGCAGCGGTCGATTGCGCAGAGGGCGGCACGAGCGTACTGCACCGTCTCCTACGAGGCGGCGTGCATAATTGCAGGAAGCCTCCCTTGGGATCTCGAGGCTGGAGTCCTCAAAAGTGTTTATGAGGAAAGCGCCCTGGTGCGTAGAAATGGTGGACGGCCCCTTCCGGACGAGATCGACCGCTGGAGACAGTCGGCTCGCGACGATCTCTTCCGGAAGTGGGCCGAGAGGTTGGTAGGCCCCTCAGTTAGCCCCCGGCTCGTGGGGGCTGTCCGGCCCGTCCTGCGGGCTTGGGTGGAGAGGGCACACGGAGCGCCGACATTTCACCTCAGTCAGCTCCTCACAGGGCATGGCGTATTCGCCAAGTACCTGTGGGAGGTGGCTGGGGTGGAGCCGGACCCCGTGTGTCGCCACTGCTCAAGTGGCGTCGTGGACACGGCGGAGCACACACTCGCCGTGTGCCCGGCGTGGGACGGGCCGCGTATCGCCCTTACGGGCCTTGTCGGACTTGATTTGTCGCTGCCGGCTGTGGTGCAAGCCATGGTCGGCAGCCAACAGTGTTGGGCCGCCGTCGCCTCGTTTGCTAGCGAGGTGATGGCGGCGAAACGTGAGGAGTTGCGGGTGCGGGAGCGTACGGGACAGACGCTCCCGCCCCGCCGTCCGGTTCGGGGGCGTCGTCGTGCTCATTACATGCGCGCCCCCGAATAGTGTCTGGCCGTGGGCGGAAGGTCGGGGGACCCCGCCCAACTGGCCACTCGGCGACGGGCACCCTTTCTGTGTTCCAGGGGGTGCCCACTCTTTGCGCACGCCCGTACCGGCCGCTCTCACCTCCTCTGCTTACAGAGGAGCGCTCGAGAGCGGTGGAGGTGCGGGCTAGTTCTTCAGCTCCTTAGGGAGCTCCGGGGTGGTCGCTTATCGACCGCCCCGAGACGGACCCCTCCGTTCTGGGGTGCCCCTTGCCGGCTCGCAGTGATTTAACCTCAGGCCTACCCTGCGAGTCGGTTTTAAGGTGAGGCGGAACACCGCGGGGTTTAGTGGGTAGGACGGCCCTCTCTCTCGGGCCGGGAGCCCCACACACCGTCCCTGCTGCCCCCGCAGCAGGGATGACGGTGCGTAAATGCATTCCCCGCGAAAACAAAAAAAAAAAAAAAAAACCTAACCTAACCTAACCTGGGGTGCTAGGTCGGGGAACCTCCACGTTGGCGGTGCAGTTTCCTATCCCCCTCGGGGACCGCCCGGGTGGGAGTGGAAACTGGGCTTTGCTGGTGCACCCTGGAGCATCGGTTAATGGGCGCAGTCTTCAGTACTGTGTGTGTTAACCAATGTACCAATATCCCGACAGTCGACCCCATGTTGTGGGGGTCGCGGTGTGGCAGACCTTCAAGGCCTGCGTATTGATGTAAGCTCCCGGCCTGGCCGGTAGTAGCGCTTCGTTTACGTCCTTCGTTCTCGCTGTCGTTACTCCCGGCTTCGGCCGGTTGAAGCTCTCTGTTGCCGTTGTATGAACGTGCAGTTGACCCCATTGCACGAGGGCTTCTACCTCCGTCAGTCTCCCGCTCCAGTGGAAACACCATCTGTCGCTACTTCGGACCTCAGGGCCGAGCAGTTGGAGAAGGCGGTCGAGGAGGCGGTGGAGGCGATTCGCTCTATCGCTCACAAATCCTCCCGCCTCAAGGGCCAAAGCGTCCAGGGCCTGAGGTCGGCTGCCGGCTCTATCTTAGAGCATGTGCGGGAACTCCGATCCCGCACCGAGTCGGAGGAGAACGTCCGCCTGCAGCGAGAGCTGGCTGCCTTGCGGACGGAGGTAGACGCGCTTAAAAAGCAGGCGAACGCCCCGCCGTCGATGTCGCGCGAGGAGATAATGTTTCTCCTGGACGCGCGCTTCGACGGCATAGGAGATCGTCTACTTCCAGAGCCACGGTTGCGCCCCCCTCTCCAGGCGGACGCACGTAATGCCGCCCGCTCCACTGTTGTTGGACTGGAGTCCAACGTCGGCCGCTCTGTTGGCCCAAACGCCGTCGCTGCCCGTCCCGCCGTTTCTTCGGACGTCTGCCCTGGCACCGCTGGTGCTTCCAACAGTCGTTCTTCTGGCACCACTGCCTCCAAGCGTCCTGTTGCCCAAAAGCGTCCTTCTGCTACCGTCTCCAACCCTTCGTTGGAGGAGACGGAAGCCCCTGCAGCAGCCTCTCCGTCGGCTTTTCCCTCTGTTCATCAGGGGAAGAGCAGTAAGAAAGGGAGGAAAAAGAAGAGCGCTGCGGCACGAGAAGCTGAGGCGGCGCGTCAGGAGCGACTGCAGCCCGCACCCACGCCTCAACCTCTAACCGTGGCGTGGAATGTGGTGGCTGGGCGCCCAAAGAAGGCGCCAGCTGCCAAACCGCCAGCGACGAAGTCGGCACCGGCGCCTGCTATCGCGCCTGCCGTGGGGAAGCGAGCCCCGAAACTCCGCGCCCCTCGCACTGCAGCTGTAGTGATAACACTGCAGAAGGGCGCGGTCGATAAGGGCGTGACCTATGCCGCCAAACTGGCCGAGGCGGAACAAAAAGTTAATCTACAGAGCCTCGGCATCGGAGGCCTCCGGTTCCGCACGGCGGCCACCGGAGGTCGCATACTCGAAGTGGCAGGGGCAGAGAGATGCCAGAAAGCCGATGCCCTTGCAGAGCAACTTAGAGCGGCTCTAGGAGAGGATGTCCGCATCGCACGACCGGAGAAGTGCGCGGAACTGCGCATATCCGGTCTCGGCGATGCGGCTACACAGGAGGTCGTAGCGCAGGTGGTGGCGGACGTAGGAGGGTGCGCCACCACCAGCGTTGTTGTTGGTCGGATTGTCCGTCAAACAGGTCGGGAGGGCACGGCCTGGGTCAAGTGCCCGGTCGCGGCGGCCAAAAAGATCACAGATGGCCGCCCCGTGACAATAGGATGGAGCCGTGTCCGCGCGGTGCTATTGGAGTCCAGGCCGCAGCGATGCTTCCGCTGCCTTGAGGTCGGACATGTGGGGGCCCGGTGTGCTGCGGGAGTCGATCGCAGCGCACTTTGCTTCCGCTGTGGCCAGCCCGGTCACAAAGCGGCTGGCTGCACAGCGGAGCCCCAATGTCCCGTCTGCGCGGCGGCGGGAGGAGCCGCTGCGCACCGCCTGGGCACAAAGGCCTGTTTGGCGGCATCGATGAAGAGGAGGCGTCGTGGTGGAGCCGGGCGTAAGGTGGTGCCGGAAGTGGCCCGCCCGCCCACCACGACAAACGAAGAGGAAATGGACATCGCCCAAAATTAAATGGCGCCAATCTCGATCCTGCAGGCCAATGTCCGCCACTGCGCGGCGGCCCAAGACCTGCTGATCCAGTCCGCCGTACAGTGGCGGGCGTCTATGGCAGTAGTCGCCGAACCGTACGCGGTTCGTGCCCGTGATGACTGGGCTGGCAGCCGCGACGAGTCGGTGGCTATCGTCTCCCAGCAGGGCGCGTTCAAAAGTGTTTCCCAAGGACGCGGCTGCGTCCTCGCGCTGCTGGGAGACGTTGCAGTGATCGGGGTGTACTTCTCGCCAAACAGAAGCCTCGCCGAGTTTGAACAATGGTTAATAGAGGTCGGGGCTCTGGTGGCAGAAGCACACCCCACCCCGGTGGTGGTGGCTGGAGACTTCAACGCACACTCACAGGCGTGGGGATCTCCGGCCACCGATAGCCGGGGTGAGTTGGTAGAGGAATGGGCGGTGTCGAATGGCTTGGTGCTGCTCAACCGAGGGTCGATCCACACGTTCGTGCGGCCAACGGGGACAGGTTGTTCCATCGTTGACCTGTCCTTCGCCAGTTCTGGCCTGGCGAGCCGCACGCGTGGTTGGAAAGTGGTCGAGGGGGTGGAGACGCTGTCGGACCATCGCTACATATGGTTCGACATCGTCGACACCGGCTCCGGGACCCCGGCGGTCGGGGACCGCCGTTCGGTTGAGGAAGGTCCGCGGTGGCGTCTGCGGACGCTGGACCGGGAACTGGCAAAGGAGGCGGCCATCGTCGAGCGATGGGCCGCGGGCGACGTTAGCCCGGACGTGGACGCGAGGGCTGGGCGGCTTTCCGGCGCCCTGACTCTGAGGCGCTGAGGTACCACAATGTCCCGTGGTACCTCAGGCGCATTCTTGCGGACTACTTTGTCGACCGGGCCATCTCCTATCCGGCCTGTAGCGATGGTCCGACAGCGTCTCCACCCCCTCGACCACTTTCCAACCACGCGTGCGGCTCGCCAGGCCAGAACTGGCGAAGGACAGGTCAACGATGGAACAACCTGTCCCCGTTGGCCGCACGAACGTGTGGATCGACCCTCGGTTGAGCAGCACCAAGCCATTCGACACCGCCCATTCCTCTACCAACTCACCCCGGCTATCGGTGGCTGGAGATCCCCACGCCTGTGAGTGTGCGTTGAAGTCTCCAGCCACCACCACCGGGGTGGGGTGTGCTTCTGCCACCAGAGCCCCGACCTCTATTAACCATTGTTCAAACTCGGCGAGGCTTCTGTTTGGCGAGAAGTACACCCCGATCACTGCAACGTCTCCCAGCAGCGCGAGGACGCAGCCGCGTCCTTGGGAAACACTTTTGAACGCGCCCTGCTGGGAGACGATAGCCACCGACTCGTCGCGGCTGCCAGCCCAGTCATCACGGGCACGAACCGCGTACGGTTCGGCGACTACTG
Organism: Thumatha senex; assembly: GCA_948477245.1. Lineage (NCBI taxonomy): Eukaryota > Metazoa > Arthropoda > Insecta > Lepidoptera > Erebidae > Thumatha > Thumatha senex. Next base: position 132,658 of record OX419731.1, read on the forward strand.
CCATAGACGCCCGCCACTGTACGGCGGACTGGATCAGCAGGTCTTGGGCCGCCGCACAGTGGCGGACATTGGCCTGCAGGATCGAGATTGGCGCCATTTAGTTCTGGGCGATGTCCATTCTCTCCTCCGTGTTGGTTTGAGTGGGCGAGCGCTTGCGCCCGGCACCACCACGACGTGTCCTTTTTTTGGACGCCGCCATGCAGGCCTTAACGCCTAAACGGTGCGCAGCAGGAGTTCCCGCCGCCGCGCAGATAGGGCAATTTGGCTCTTCAGAACAACCAGCAGCCTTATGGCCGGGCTGCCCGCAGCGGAAACAGAGTGCGCTGCGGTCAACACCCGCAGCGCACCGGGCCCCAACGTGCCCCACTTCCAGGCAACGGAAACACCGCTGCGGTCGAGCCTCCAAGAGAGCGACACGGACGCGGGACCATCCGATCGCAACTGGGCGGCCATCAGTTATAATCTTGGCCGCCGCGATCGGGCATTTTACCCACGCCGTGCCCTCGCGACCTGCTTGGCGAATGATTTCTCCGACAGTAATGCTGGTGGTGGCGCACCCTCCTACGTCCGCCACCACCTTCGCTATGGCCTCCTTAGTGGCCGCATCGCCAAGACCGGAGATGCGCAGTTCCGCGCACTTCTCCGGTCGTGCGATGCGGACATCTTCTCCCAGAGCCGCTTTGAGATGCTCTGCTAGAGCATCGGCTTTCTGGCATCTCTCTGCGCCCGCCACTTCAAGGATGCGGCCTCCGGTGGCCGCCGTACGGAACCGGAGGCCTCCGATGCCGAGGCTCTGTAGGTCGACTTTTTGTTCCGCCTCGGCCAGTTTGGCGGCATAGGTTACGCCCTTATCGACCGCGTCCTTCTGCAGTGTAATCACTACAGCTGCAGTGCGGGGGGCGCGGAGTTTCATGGCGTTCTTCTTAGCGCCTGCCTTTGTAGACGCCGGTGTCGTTTTCACAGCTGATTGCTTCGCCGTTGGCACTTTTTTGGGGCGCCCAGCCACCACATTCCACGCCTCGGTCAGAGGTTGAGGCGTGGGTGCAGGCTGCAGAAGCTCCTGGCGCGCTGCCTCGGCTTCTTGTGCCGCAGCGGTCTTCTTCTTTTTCTTAGTTCTTTTCTTCGGCACAGGGGCAGAAGATGAAGAAGTTGCGGGGGGAGCTTCCGTCTCCTCCAGCAATGGGCCAGAGACGGGAGCAGAAGAACGTGTCGCCAGTGAGGCACTAGTGACACCCGCTGAACAACGCTTGGGAGGTCCGGGGCGCGCAGCCTCGGAGACATTACCGGCAGAACGGCCAAGCGAGAGCGAAGACCCGGCAACGGAGCGGGCGGCATTACGGGCGTCTGCCTGAAGGGGGGGGCGCAGTCGCGGCTCTGGGAGCAAGCGGTCCCCAATGCCGTCGAAGCGTGCGTCCAGGAGGAACAGAATCTCCTCGCGCGACATCGACGGCGGGGCTCTCGCCTGCTTCTTTAATATTTCTATTTCTGCCCGCATGGCAGCCAGCTCCCGCTGCAGGCGGGCGGTTTATTCAGAAACCGTGCGAGCACGTAGTTCCCGCACGTGTTCCATTATGCTACCTGCAGCGGACCTTAGGCCCTGTACACTTTGGCCCTTGAGGCGGGAGGATTTGTGGGCGATGCAGCGGATCGACTCCACCGCCTCCTCAACCGCCTTCTCTAGCTGCTCGGCTCTGAGATCCGCCGCAGCTGGTGGCTTCTTCTTCGCTTGCCTTTCTTCTTCTTCCGGAGTGGGAGACTGGCGAAGGAAGGAGAGACGTCTCTCCTCCCTCATTCGGAGCTCTTTCGCTAGCTCCTCCTCTGCCTGGAGCTCTAGCTCCCGCTCCTTGGCCTCGATGTACTCGGCCTTGGCCTTTGCTAGGCCGACGTACTGCCCAGTAGTAGGTGGGCGTCCTCGCCCACGTTTACCGGGTTGGCCCCGGACAGTGTTAGGGCCAACCGACTCCTCGCTATCCCCCTCCGACCCTGAGTTCCGGCGTTTACGCCACAGCCGGGAACTCAGAGGGGAAGGAAGACCCGAGGCCACATCCATCAACGAGCAAACGCTGCTGTCGGTATCCGACAGCTGCAGCTCTTTCCTCACGCTGCGCGGCGGTGTGTCGCACCGCGACACCGACACCCGCAGTTCCTTGAGGCCTGGAATCGGAGTTCCGGGCCTCACCTCTTCGACAGCCTCAACGTTTAGCAATTCAGAGTCCATTTTCGCGCCAGTTTCGTTGGTTTGTCTCCCACAAGGGGAGAAGATCGATCCGTTATTTATTTTATTATTATTAAATGCCATATTTAATCCCACGAGTATGAGACGATGAGAGTCGACTCCCTGGGTGACGCTCATTCCAGGGAGCGGGATTGATACTGTGGGGTGCTCCAGGTGCCCCACAGGTTTTAACGACTTCGCTGTCGGGTGTTATAGACTATTTCCTGTCGCGGGCCGGCCAATGAAGGCAAGCCCTTCGGTCCCAAGGACCACCGCGTACCAACTGGTGCCACCAGTTGGATTGTTGCGAAGACCCCGGAGATTACGAAACGCGGGGAGGGGGGCTAGCCATCCCCAACACCGACGCTGGCACGAATGCCTGTAGGCCCCTGCGCGAGCAGTAGGTCTACGCGTCCACACCACAAAGCTTCGCTACTACCGGATGGTACCGGGAGCGACATCAAACACGCAACGCTACAACCGGCCAGGCCAGGAGCTATCGCAAGAACCGTGGGCCTTGCAGGCCCACCATACAACGACCCCCTCGTGCAATGGGGTCAACTGTACGTCCACACGACGGCAAAACAAAGCTTCAACCGGCAAAGCCGGGAGCAACGACAACGAGAACGAAGGACGTAAACGAAGCGCTACTACCGGCCAGGCCGGGAGCTTACATCAATACGCAGGCCTTGAAGGCCTGCCACACCGCGACCCCCACGACATGGGGTCGACTGTCGGGATATTGGTACATTGGTTAACACACACAGTACTGAAGACTGCGCCCATTAGCCGATGCTCCAGGGTTATAGAATTAAAATTAAAATTGTGAAAATTTTTGTTTTTTATAACAAATTGTGTTTTAAAATTTTTTATTTTTAGGTTTTTATTGTGTATATTGTGGACCCTTAATTAAGAAGTTTTTTGATATTTTTTGTAAATTTTTAGCACTTGGCGTTTCGGAGATATTGATTTTTTAGTGTTTTTCTTTAATATATACAAAATTAACAATAAATTAATATTTTTAAAGGTGGAATTAGCCTTAGGTAACACAAATTAGTATATTTAACCCCAAACTGGGGTCTCCTAATGTCAAAATTGTAGATTTTTGCGAAATCCGCCATCTTGAAAAATATTTTAAAAAATTTTGAATTGACGTAGCTCCGAGACGAAAAGACTTAGAGACGTGAGATTTTCACTAAAGTCAGGCTCGGGACCTGAACTTTTTTATAAAATAGGAAATTACGTTTTTGGACAAAATTTTTTATTTTTGTTTAAAACCCCCCTGGATAGGTGCAGTAAGCGAGGCCACATAGTCTGGTGAAAACCGGGTTACCCTGCGACCATTGGTTGCAGAGTTATCTGCATTTAAAGTTGGTCACTGACAGTTCGGCGGCCATTTTTTATTTCTTAGAATCGCTGTAACTCCTGAACGCTTTGAGCTAGAAAGTCCTAGTTTTTTGAATTAGACCATAAGGATCAGGTGCTACCTGCTCCTCGAATTACAGGCAAATAGGAGCCATAAAATTTTAGGGGGCCGAAAGGCACCTGGGAGGGTAGAGGGGGTCGGGGTGAACAGGGCAAACCCAAACTTGGCTGCTCTGCGACGTCTGGGACCGGAGATACAGGTGATCGAAGTTCGACTTTGACAGCTCAGCCGCCATCTTGGAAAACTTTGATCGCCTGTAGCTTTGGAACGGGGCGTCGTAGAGCGGTACGGTTTTCTCTGGGCGTCTCGGCGGCCTATTCCCTGCCCGAGTAGGGGGTATTGGAGGGGATTAGAGTCAAAAAATTTTTTGATCAAAAAAAGGCAACCGGGGGGTAGGTCTCGTTGCGCTCTCCAAGATTAGCCCAAGCACGAGCAAAATCGGCCTAGTGGTTCGGGAGATACAGGGATTTTTGAAAACACGTTCGGCCATTTTGAAAAATTTTGAGCCCCTGTTTCTCTGGAACCCCTTGGGTTAGTGGCGACGTGTTTGGGTTCGTTGGAAAGGGCTCGGCGAGGGCTATCAACTGGGCCTCTCTACACGTCTCTATATAGAGTGTGTAGAGTTTATGGGGCAAAATTTTGTTTTTTGGCTAAATTTATATTAGGAATTGAAAATTTTTGGCACAATTAGATTCGTGGAAGCGTTCAGGGGTCAGCAGAGACTATATCCTGCTGCTGCATTAGAAGTTAAGTTGTTTTAAATTTATTTCTATTTTTATTTTTATTAGAATAAGACTTAGGCTTATTGGCCACAACCATAGTATAAGACGTAGCTGGTCTACAGCTGTTAGACAACTCATACCTGTGACTGTACTATTACTCTACACAGAGTAACGATTTAGGTGTTGTAACAAACACCGAAACTTAGCTAGTGTACCAGAGTCTTATTGACTTTATTAGTTGACGAACCTGACACTCCAGGACCAGCGCACTCACTACACTTAACGTAGACAACTCACGCGCAACACAACCCACTCATCCACACACACAGGTACAGACGTTGACACACAGTACACACACATATAAACACACCGGCACACAATACACGCACCACACACAACATAAACCGATAAGGTACCCTTTACATACCCTTCGGATAACACAGCATTCCAATATACACGCTGACTGGGGTACCCTTTACATACCCCACAAGCAACTATACACACTACACCTCCAGTATGTACGCCCCAAGTCGCACCCCTGTTAAAAACACGGAAGGGGAACCTTCTCGCATATCACCAGCGAAAACGGTGACCAAAAAGTCAATCGTCAGGAAAAGCCTAGAAGCTTTTGAAAGTAGGGCAGGACCATCAAAGCCCACATCCCCCAAATCAGCAGGGCTAGCGACGGTCGATCCAATGAGGGCATCCAAAAAACTAGAGTATAGCCCAATAGCAAAAACAAAATACGCAGACAAGTCTTCTGAAGCTGCGGATTATGTTAAGAAGGCCAAGACGTCCCTAGGGACAGCCAGAAACCTGAAGGCAGAGATAAAAACTGATGTCACCCATTGGATCGACAAGCTACATGCATTGTTAAAGCAGCTGATACAAAAAGATGGCATTAATGAAACAGATGCGGGGCCATCAGCTGATCAAATTAATAAACCGGATAAGCTTTCGGAGAAAATAGATGAGCACATGAAATTACTGAACGAGAACAAAGAGAGAATGGCTGAACTGCAGGCTGCCTTACAGAGGAACACAGAGCTACAGGCTAGACCATCATACGCCAACATTGTCGCCGGCTCGCCTCCTGTACAACCGTACAAACCATCTCTGCACTCCATCGTTATCTCCTCGGATAAAAAAGAAGAGACTGGGGACGAAGTCCTGGAGAGGGTGCGCAAAGCGGTTAACGCAAAAGAGGGATGGATAAAGGTGGAGAGGGTTAGGAAGGCGAGAGACAGAAAAATCATCATCGGTTGTCCCACAAAAGCGGACAGGGACAACGCACGAGCAAAACTGGAGACCGAACGCCTCGTTGTCGAGGACGTTAAAAACAAAGATCCCATGGTGGTTCTCAGGGACGTCCTGAGCATCAACTCTGATGAGGAGGTGCTCGGGGCGCTCAGAAGACAAAACCGGGACGTTTTTGACGGCCTCGAAAAGGAGGATGATAGGGTCCTAGTGAAGTTCAGGAAGAAGACAAGGAACCCCCACACAAACCATCTGGTTCTAGCTGTTTCTCCAATTATTTGGAGAAGAGCGACGGCACTTGGTGCAGTGCACGTAGACCTACAGCGGGTACGGGTACTGGACCAGTCACCACTGGTTCAGTGCTCGCGCTGCTTGGGGTACGGGCATACCAAGAGATATTGCACGGAAACAGCAGATACATGTAGCCACTGTGGGGGTCCCCATCTGAAGGTAAATTGCGACCTATGGGCAGTCGACGCTGCTCCTTCGTGCAAGAATTGCACGAAGGCTAAAATGGGCCGCACGGAGCATAATGCCTTCAGTGACGAATGCCCTGTCCGAAAGCGCTGGGAGTCGATAGCCAGGTCCACCATAGCATATTGCTAAGGGCGGAATGGCAAAAGACTCGGCATATCGCGTGTTCCAGGTAAATCTAATGAAGAAAAAGCTAGCCACGGAAGAATTAATTATTGAGGCATCCAAGCAAAAAGCGGTGGCAGCCCTAATCCAGGAGCCCTATGTCGGTGCCGGCCGGAGTATGAGGAACTATCCAGGAGTGAGAGTTTTTCAGAAGGACACGCCAGGGGAAGGTACAGTCAAGGCGGCAATAGCCGTCTTCGATGCAAGTATCGATGTAATACAATACCCAGCACTCACCACGAATAACATCGTAGTGGTGGGGATGAAAACCAGCGCGTGGGAGCTCACTCTGGTCTCCTTTTACTTCGAGCCGGACAAACCGATTGGGCCTTATATACGTGTAATAAAAAACACCGTCGGAAAACATGGACTAGGGAAGATTATTCTTGGGGGAGATGCCAATGCCTGGAACACGTGGTGGAGCAGCGTGCATGTGGATGACCGAGGTGAAGAAGTGCAAGAGATGATGGATGAGCTCAGCCTCCAACTGCTAAATGTGGGACAAACTCCGACCTTTGACACCATTAGAGGTGGTCAACGATTCCGCAGCCACGTGGATATTACCTTCTGCTCCATAAATGTTCTAGACTTAGTAGAGGGGTGGAGAGTGGAAGAAAACCTCACGAGCTCGGACCACAATGGGATCGTCTTTGAAGTTAAACTAAAAAGGGCCAGGGGAACAGATATCCGCAGATCAACCAGGAAATATAATACCCGAAAAGCAAACTGGGAACAGTTTAACGACAAATTAACCCAGTTACGAGCTAGCACTCTGCAAACAATAGATATCGATAACATCAAAAGCAGAGAAGAGATTGACAAAGCGGTGGAAAAAATTAATATGATGATTGCCACTGCCTGTGCTAGCTCCATTCCAACAAAGAAGTTGGATCAAAAGATTGCGATCCCATGGTGGTCCGAGTTACTCGCCAGAAAGAAAAAGGAGGTAACCACCAGGAGGCGTCGCATACGATATGCGGCGTCTGCGCGAAGAGCGAAGGTTGTGAGTGAGTACCTGCAAAGCAAGGAGGAATATGAAGAGGAGGCTAAAAAAGCCCAAATTAAAAGTTGGAAGGAGTTCTGCTCTAAGCAGGACCGAGAAGGGATGTGGGAAGGGATTTACAGGGTGATTGGGAGAACCGCGAAGAGAGCCGAGGATGTACCCCTGGAACTGAATGGCGTGGTTCTAAACGCGGAAGAATCGGTACAATTGTTAGCCAACACCTTCTATGCGGATGATTCCGAATCTGATGATACGGACGACCACAAACGACAGCGAGAGAGAGCTGAAAGATTGAGCAGAGATATATGCCAAGAAATACAGGACCCTCAGTTCACAATGGTCGAACTTGAAAGGGCAGCTCGATCATTCAACCCAAAGAAGGCACCCGGAGCGGATGGATTTACGGCTGACATCTGTAACCACGCCATCAGAAACGAGCCTGAGCTATTCCTTACCCTCGCAAATAAATGCCTAAAATTTAGCCATTTCCCCACGGCATGGAAGGAAGCGACCGTTGTTGCGCTCCGGAAACCGGGGAAGGACACCTACTCGCGGCCTAAATCATATAGACCTATAGGACTCCTTCCTGTAATGGGGAAAATACTCGAGAAGATGATAATGTCGAGACTTCGACACCATCTCCACTCGAGTATGAGTACCCAGCAATACGGTTTTATGCCGCAGAGGAGCTGCGAGGACGCCCTCTATACCCTCACTCAACACATAAGATCTAAGTTGAGTCAAAAGAAGATAATAACACTAGTATCCTTAGATATAGAGGGCGCCTTTGACAGCGCATGGTGGCCCGCAATCCGAGTGCGACTAGCAGAGGAGAAATGTCCGGAAGGACTCAGAGGGATATTAAATAGTTACCTGGAAGACCGACGGGTACGAGTAAGGTATGCAGGGAAGGAATATAGCAAAAGAACTAGAAAGGGTTGCGTCCAGGGCTCTATTGGCGGACCAGTCCTCTGGAACCTCCTGTTGGATCCATTACTTAAGGGCCTTGAGGACAGGGGCGACTACGTGCAAGCCTTTGCCGATGACGTCGTCCTGGTCTTTCACGGAGATACAGGAATTGAAATCGAAGCACGTGCCAATGCCGCTCTCGACTATGTCCAGGCGTGGGGTGTCAGGAATAAATTAAAGTTTGCTCCAAATAAAACCAAAGCGATGGTACTGACGCGAAAACTGCAGTATGACACACCGCGCCTGACCATGGGGGGGATAGACATTGGCATGTCAAACGAGATCAAGATTCTTGGCCTCACTATCGACCATAAATTGACCTTCAATGCACACGTGAATAACGTGTGCATAAGGGTCCAAAATCTCTACAAACAACTGACCAGGGCGGCGAAGGCAAGCTGGGGCCTTCATCCAGAGATTATACACACAATCTACACCGCAACAGTGGAACCGATAGTGCTGTACGCGGCCAGCGCGTGGGAGCCGTCCGTGGGGAAACTGTGTATACGTAAGAAGCTAAGCTTCATACAACGTAGCTTTGCTCAAAAAATCTGTAAAGCCTATAGGACCGTCTCTTTGAACGCAGCACTGACCCTGGCGGGGTTGTTGCCCTTGGATTTGAGAGTGAAAGAGGCAGCCTTGCTGTATAAAGCGAGGAGAGGTGAGCCCTTGCAAAACCTTCCGGGAAGAGAAATCGAAAGGATGACATCCTTCTTGGAAAAACCTCATCCAGCCCAGCATATGAACCTGGAGTTCATGAGCCTGGAGACCGCAGAACAGGTTGAAGCTACAGGATACTGCGAGGTACAAATTTACACCGACGGCAGCAAAATTGAGGGAAAGGTCGGAGCCGCACTCTCCATTTGGAAAGATGGGGCCGAAACCAGGACCCACAAACTTAGCTTGCCGTCATATTGTACAGTATACCAGGCGGAACTCCTGGCCATATGCGAAGCGTCGAAGAAAATTGGTGGACAAAGAGCAACTACGTTTGGTATATACAGCGACTCAACGGCGGCACTCCAGACGGTCGTGAATCTCGATTGTCTGCATCCTCTAGCGGTAGAAACCAGGAAAAACTTACAGAAATTATTCCAGCAAAACAAAATTGTAAATTTGTTTTGGATAAAAGCGCACGCGGGGATGCAGGGGAACGAGAGGGCCGACCAACTGGCAAAAGAGGCAGCCTTGACATCGAGGCGGGCACATGCCTATGACCGCTGTCCGGCTTCATTCGTCAAGCGGCAAATCCGAAAGGATTCGCTTGACGAGTGGAGCCGGAGGTACGCGTCTGGCGGTACCGCCTCGGTGACAAGACTCTTCTTCCCGAGCGCGGTGGCGGCGTATAGCATTATACGGAAGTACACACCAAACAGATACACAACGCAGGTTCTGACGGGGCACGGTGGATTCTCCGAGTACTTGACCCGTTTCAAGCGCAAGGTGAATCCATCGTGCACCTGTGATCCGGATGTGGAGGAGACAGTGCCCCACTTGTTGGTAGATTGTCCAGTCTTCTCAAGGCAACGGTACAATACTGAACATAGTATAAACACAAGAATAACAATTAGCAATTTTAGTATAATCATGGCAGACAAAAACAAAAGAGAAAAATTTTTAGAATATAGTATAGAAATCTGTAAAACTGTAAATGAAAGAAATAAAGATAATTAAACATGAATACAACAACATAATATGAGATTATGATGTATGTAACATAAATATAAGTAAAAATTAGAAACAAGGATAAATAAAATAGTAATACTAAGATATATGTATAGCCATGTAAGCCAAAATAAGTAGTATAGTTTTAATATGTACAACGGGAAACCACAACCCAGTAAGAATTAATGTAATATGTAGGTAATAAATACAAGTATTAAAATAGTATAAATAGAAACTTAATTAACTAAGTATAAATTATAAAATAAGCATACACTAAGTATAAAGCAATTTAGTATTATAAAAATACTCTGTAAAACTAGTAGTAATATAGGAAATAAGAGGGAAAGCTATGTAAATCCCAAGTAGTAAATAAAGTTATGTTAGGATAAGAAATTGTGTAAAAGAAGAGAATTGATGAAAACCTGTTGGAGAAGTTAAGATAATTAAATAAGATGTCTAAATTATTTACCCAATAGTATTAAGTAATAAATAAAAAAGTAGAAGGTACAGCATAGCAGGTATCCCACCTGTAAATGAATGAATGGATGCGTGAAAGAAAGATAAGGTATGCAGAATGAAAGTGCGAGAGGAATAAACGCGAGAACTGGTATGAACTAGTAGCATAGAAAGGCTCCGAAAGCTTATATCGGAGGTGTTAGTATTAAAAAAAAAAAAAAAAAAAAAAAAAAAAAAACCTAACCTAACCTAACCTAACCTGGCTCGGAGACGATCGATCTTCTCCCCTTGTGGGGGACAAACTAACAATACTGGCTTGAATATGGACTTTGACTTAACAAACGATGAGGCTGTCGAAGAGGTGAGGCCCGGAACTCCGGTTCCAGGCCTCAAGGAACTGCGGGTGTCGGTGTCGCGGTGTGACACACCGCCGCGCAGCGCGAGGGAAGAGCTGCAGCTGTCGGATACCGACAGCAGCGTTTGTTCTTTGATGGTTATGGCCTCGGGTCTTCCTTCCCCTCTGAGTTCCCGGCTGTGGCGTAAACGCCGGAACTCAGGGTCGGAAGGGGATAGCGAGGAGTCGGTTGGCCCTAGCACTGTCCGGGGCCAACCCGGTAAACGTGGACGAGGACGCCCACCTACTACGGGGCAGTACGTCGGCTTAGCAAAGGCCAAGGCCGAGTACACCAAGGCCAAGGAGCGGGAGCTAGAGCTCCAGGCAGAGGCGACTCTCCTTCCTTCGCCAGTCTCCCGCTCCGGTAGAAGAAGAAAGGGAAGCGAAGAAGAAGCCACCAGCTGCGACGGATCTCAGAGCCGAGCAGCTAGAGAAGGCGGTTGAGGAGGCCGTGGAGTCGATCCGCTGCATCGCCCACAAATCCTCCCGCCTGAAGGGCCAAAGTGTACAGGGCCTGAGGTCCGCTGCAGGTACCATAATGGAACACGTGCGGGAACTACGTGCCCGCACGGTTTCTGAAGAAACCGCCCGTCTGCAGCGTGAGCTGGCTGCCATGCGGGCAGAAATAGAGATCTTAAAGAAGCAGGCGAAAGCCCCTCCGTCGATGTCGCGCGAAGAGGTTCTGTTCCTCCTGGACGCGCGCTTCGACGGCATTGGGGACCGCTTGCTCCCAGAGCCGCGACTGCGCCCCCCCCTTCAGGCGGACGCCCGTAATGCCGCCCGCTCCGTTGCCGGGTCTTCGCTTTCACTTGGCCGTTCTGCCGGCAACACCGTCGGTAATGTCTCCGAGGCTGCGCGCCCCGGACCTCCCAAGCGTCGTACAGCGGTCTCTGGCCCATTGCTGGAGGAGACGGAAGCTCTCCCCGCAACTTCCTTATCTTCTGCCCCTGTGCCGAAGAAAAGAACAAAGAAGAAGAAGAAGACCGCTGCGGCACGAGAGGCCGAAGCAGCGCGCCAGGAGCTTCTGCAGCCCGCACCCACGCCTCAACCTCTAACCGAGGCGTGGAATGTGGTGGCTGGGCGCCCCAAAAAAGTGCCAGCGGCGAAACGATCAGCCGTAAAGACAACACCGGCGTCTACGAAGGCAGGCGCTAAGAAGAACGCCATGAAACTCCGTGCCCCCCGTACTGCAGCTGTAGTAATAACACTGCAGAAGGGCGCGGTCGATAAGGGCGTAACCTATGCCGCCAAACTGGCCGAGGCGGAAGAAAAAGTCGACCTACAGAGCCTCGGCATCGGAGGCCTCCGGTTCCGTACGGCGGCCACGGGAGGTCGCATTCTCGAAGTGGCGGGCGCAGAGAGATGCCAGAAAGCCGATGCCCTAGCAGAGCATCTCAAAGCGGCTCTGGGAGAAGATGTCCGCATCGCACGACCGGAGAAGTGCGCGGAACTGCGCATCTCCGGTCTTGGGGATGCGGCCACTAAGGAGGCCATAGCGAAGGTGGTGGCGGACGTAGGAGGGTGCGCCACCACCAGCATCACTGTCGGAGAAATCGCTCGCCAAGCAGGTCGTGAGGGCACGGCGTGGGTTAAATGCCCGATCGCGGCTGCCAAGATTCTAACTGATGGCCGCCACGTTGCAATCGGATGGTCCCGCGTCCGTGTCGCTCTCTTGGAGGCTCGACCGCAGCGGTGTTTCCGTTGCCTGGAAGTGGGGCACGTAGGGGCCCGGTGCGTTGCGGGTGTCGACCGCAGCGCACTGTGTTTCCGCTGCGGGCAGCCCGGCCATAAGGCTGCCGGCTGTTCTGCCGAGCCAAATTGCCCTATCTGCGCGGCGGCGGGAACTCCTGCTGCGCACCGTTTAGGCGTTAAGGCCTGTTTGGCGGCGTCCAAAAAAAGGACACGTCGTGGTGGTGCCGGGCGCAAGCGCCCGCCCACCCAAACCAACACCGAGGAGAGAATGGACATCGCCCAGAATTAAATGGCGCCAATATCGGTCCTGCAGGCCAACGTCCGCCACTGTGCGGCGGCCCAAGACCTGCTGATCCAGTCTGCCGTACAGTGGCGGGCGACTTTGGCAATAGTCGCCGAACCGTACGCGGTTCGCGCCCGAGATGACTGGGCTGGCAGCCGCGACGATTCGGTGGCTGTCGTCTCCCAGCAGGGCGCATTTAACAGTGTCTCCAAAGGCCGCGGCTGCGTCCTCGCGCTGCTGGGAGACGTTGCAGTGATCGGGGTGTACTTCTCACCCAACAGAAGCCTCGCCGAATTTGAACAGTGGTTAATAGAGGTCGGGGCTCTGGTGGCAGAAGCACACCCCACCCCGGTGGTGGTGGCTGGAGACTTTAACGCACACTCACAGGCGTGGGGATCTCCAGCCACCGATACCCGGGGTGAGTTGGTAGAAGAGTGGGCGGTGTCCAATGGCTTGGTGCTGCTCAACCGAGGGTCGATCCACACGTTCGTGCGGCCAACGGGGACAGGTTGTTCCATCGTCGACCTGTCCTTCGCCAGTTCTGGCCTGGCGAGCCGCACGCGTGGTTGGAAAGTAGTCGAGGGGGTGGAGACGCTGTCGGACCATCGCTACATATGGTTCGACATCGTCGACACCGGCTCCGGGACCCCGGCGGTCGGGGACCGCCGTTCGGTTGAGGAAGGTCCGCGGTGGCGTCTGCGGACGCTAGACCGGGAACTGGCAAAGGAGGCGGCCATCGTCGAGCGATGGGCCGCAGGTGACGACGTTAGCCCGGACGTGGACGCGAGGGCTGGGCGGCTTTCCGGCGCCCTGACTCGCGTCTGCGATGCGGCCATGAAGAGGGCAGGGTCTGTCAAGCCGCGGCGGCGAGTGTACTGGTGGAATGAAGAGCTGGCTGGGCTGCGAACCTCAAGTCACGCAGCCCAGCGCAGGTACACTCGCCAACGCGCCCGAAGAAGCAGTGACCCTGCCCGAGAAGAAGAGCTGCTCGCCGCATACCGGGCTGCCCGAGCTGCCCTCAGCTCGGCGATCAAGGCCGCCAAGGAGGCGGCCTGGAAGGAGTGGCTCGAGAGCCTAAATGAAGATCCGTGGGGGCGCCCGTACAAAGCCGTGAGCGACAAACTCCGGCCCTGGGCGCCTCCCCTCACAAAGTCTCTCGAGCCCTCATTCGTCGGCCACGTTGTCAGTTCCCTCTTCCCTGCGCGGGAAGAGTGGGTCCCACCGCGGATGGCACCAAGCCAGACGCCGGCAGACACAGAGGCGATGATTCCGCCCGTGTCGGATGCCGAGCTCGGGGCGGCGGTCCTCAAACTCAAAACGAGGAACCGCGCCCCCGGTCCTGATGGCATCCCTGGGCGCGTCATCGCCCTGGTCATGCCGGCGTTCGAGGAGGAGACGCTGTCCTTGTTGTCGGAGTGTTTGGCGTCGGGTAAGGTCCCGCGACAGTGGAAAACCGGGCGGCTCGTGCTGTTGAAGAAGCACGGGCGCCCGGCCGAGTCGCCGTCGGCCTACCGCCCCATCGTATTGCTCGACGAGATGAGCAAGCTGCTCGAGCGGGTGCTCGCGGCGCGTCTCGTCGGGCACCTGGAGGGGGCGGGGCCCAATCTTAGTGACGGCCAATACGGATTTCGTCGTGGGAGGTCGACCCTGGACGCCATTTCCCGGCTCCAGGACAGCGTCGAAGAGGCGGTCGGTCGGGGGGAGGTGTTGCTGGCGGTGTCGCTCGACATCGCGAACGCCTTCAACACCATCCCCTGGCAGACCATCGCCGAGGCGCTGAGGTACCACAATGTCCCGTGGTACCTCAGGCGCATTCTTGCGGACTACTTTGTCGACCGGGCCATCTCCTATCCGGCCCGGTCGGGGGTAGTCCTCACAAATATGTCGTGCGGTGTTCCACAGGGGTCGGTTCTGGGTCCGCTCCTGTGGAACATCGGATATGATTGGGTCCTGCGCGGTGCTACTCTTCGGGGAGTCGGCGTCCTCTGTTACGCCGACGATACCCTAGTTACCGCGCGGGGCCCAGATTTTCGCGAGGCGAAAGTCCTGGCCACCGCGGGCGTTGCCCAGGTGGTCAGCCGCATCAGGGCGCTAGGACTCCAGGTGGCCCTTGAAAAGTCCGAGGCCGTTTTCTTTCACGGGCCTCGGCGAGGGCCACCTCGAGATTGTCAGATTGTGGTGAGCGGCACCCCCATCGCTGTCGGGTCGAGTATTAAGTATCTTGGTTTGGTACTCGACAGCCGATGGGGCTTCGTCGAGCACTTCCGGCGTCTGTCGCCAAAGTTATTGTCGTACGCCGGAAGGCTGGCGAGGCTGCTCCCCAATCGGGGAGGCCCAAATAGTGCATGCCGTCGCCTCTACGACGGTGTAGTGCGCTCAAAGGCGTTGTATGGAGCGCCCATCTGGGCGCACGCCCTCTGCGCCAAGACAATCCCGCTGCTGCGGCGTCCGCAGCGGTCGATTGCGCAGAGGGCGGCACGAGCGTACTGCACCGTCTCCTACGAGGCGGCGTGCCTAATTGCAGGAAGTCTCCCCTGGGATCTCGAGGCTGGAGTCCTCAAGAAGGTGTATGAAGAGAGCGCCCTGGTGCGAAGTAACGGTGGACGGCCCCTTCCGGACGAGATCGACCGCTGGAGACAGTCGGCTCGCGACGATCTCTTCCGGAAGTGGGCCGAGAGGTTGGTAGGCCCCTCAGTTAGCCCCCGGCTCGTGGGGGCTGTCCGGCCCGTCCTGCGGGCTTGGGTGGAGAGGGCACACGGAGCGCCGACATTTCACCTCAGTCAGCTCCTCACAGGGCATGGCGTATTCGCCAAGTACCTGTGGGAGGTGGCTGGGGTGGAGCCGGACCCCGTGTGTCGCCACTGCTCAAGTGGCGTCGTGGACACGGCGGAGCACACACTCGCCGTGTGCCCGGCGTGGGACGGGCCGCGTATCGCCCTTACGGGCCTTGTCGGTGTAAATTTGTCGCTGCCGGCTGTGGTGCAAGCCATGGTCGGCAGCCAACAGTGTTGGGCCGCCGTCGCCTCGTTTGCTAGCGAGGTGATGGCGGCGAAACGAGAGGAGTTGCGGGTGCGGGAGCGTACGGGACAGACGCTCCCGCCCCGCCGTCCGGTTCGGGGGCGTCGACGTGCTGATTACATGCGCGCCCCCGAATAGTGTCTGGCCGTGGGCGGAAGGTCGGGGGACCCCGCCCAACTGGCCACTTGGCGACGGGCACCCTTTCTGTGTTCCAGGGGGTGCCCACTTTTTTGCGCACGCCCGTACCGGCCGCTCTCACCTCCTCTGCTTACAGAGGAGCGCTCGAGAGCGGTGGAGGTGCGGGCTAGTTCTTCAGCTCCTTAGGGAGCTCCGGGGTGGTCGCTTATCGACCGCCCCGAGACGGACCCCTCCGTTCTGGGGTGCCCCTTGCCGGCTCGCAGTGATTTAACCTCAGGCCTACCCTGCGAGTCGGTTTTAAGGTGAGGCGGAACACCGCGGGGTTTAGTGGGTAGGACGGCCCTCTCTCTCGGGCCGGGAGCCCCACACACCGTCCCTGCTGCCCCCGCAGTAGGGATGACGGTGCGTAAATGCATTCCCCGCGAAAACAAAAAAAAAAAAAAAAAAAAAAAACCTGGCTCGGAGACCCCGGCGGTCGGGGACCGCCGTTCGGTTGAGGAAGGTCCGCGGTGGCGTCTGCGGACGCTGGACCGGGAACTGGCGAAGGAGGCGGCCATCGTCGAGCGATGGGCCGCAGGTGACGACGTTAGCCCGGACGTGGACGCGAGGGCTGGGCGGCTTTCCGGCGCCCTGACTCGCGTCTGCGATGCGGCGATGAAGAGGGCGGGGCCTGTTCGGCCGCGAAAGCGAGTGTATTGGTGGAATGATGAGTTGGCTGGGCTGCGTACTTCATGCCACGCAGCCCAGCGTAGGTACACTCGCTGTCGCGGTCGAGGAAACAGTGATCCTGCCCAAGAAGAAGAGCTGCTCGCCGCATACCGGGCTGCCCGAGCTGCCCTCAGCTCGGCGATCAAGGCCGCCAAGGAGGCGGCCTGGAAGGAGTGGCTCGAGAGCCTAAATGAAGATCCGTGGGGGCGCCCGTACAAAGCCGTGAGCGACAAACTCCGGCCCTGGGCGCCTCCCCTCACAAAGTCTCTCGAGCCCTCATTCGTCGGCCACGTTGTCAGTTCCCTCTTCCCTGCGCGGGAAGAGTGGGTCCCACCGCGGATGGCACCAAGCCAGACGCCGGCAGACACAGAGGCGATGATTCCGCCCGTGTCGGATGCCGAGCTCGGGGCGGCGGTCCTTAAACTCAAAACGAGGAACCGCGCCCCCGGTCCGGATGGCATTCCTGGGCGCGTCATCGCTCTGGTTATGCCGGCGTTCGAGGAGGAGACGCTGTCTTTGTTGTCGGAGTGTGTGGCGTCGGGTAAGGTCCCGCGACAGTGGAAAACCGGGCGTCTCGTGCTGTTGAAGAAGCACGGGCGCCCGGCCGAGTCGCCGTCGGCCTACCGCCCCATCGTATTGCTCGACGAGATGAGCAAGCTGCTCGAGCGGGTGCTCGCGGCGCGTCTCGTCGGGCACCTGGAGGGGGCGGGGCCCAATCTCAATGACGGCCAGTACGGATTTCGTCGCGGGAGGTCGACCCTGGACGCCATTTCCCGGCTCAGGGACAGCGTCGAAGAGGCGGTCGGTCGGGGGGAGGTGTTGCTGGCGGTGTCGCTCGACATCGCGAACGCCTTCAACACCATCCCCTGGCAGACCATCGCTGAGGCGCTGAGGTACCACAATGTCCCGTGGTACCTCAGGCGCATTCTCGCGGACTACTTTGTCGACCGGGCCATCTCCTATCCGACCCGGTCGGGAGTAGTCCGCTCCGGTATGTCTTGTCGTGTTCCACAGGGGTCGGTTCTGGGTCCGCTCCTGTGGAACATCGGATATGATTGGGTCCTGCGCGGTGCTACTCTTCGGGGAGTCGGCGTCCTCTGTTACGCCGACGATACCCTAGTCACCGCGCGGGGCCCAGATTTTCGCGAGGCGAAAGTCCTGGCCACCGCGGGCGTTGCCCAGGTGGTCAGCCGCATCAGGGCGCTAGGACTCCAGGTGGCCCTCGAAAAGTCCGAGGCCGTTTTCTTTCACGGGCCTCGGCGAGGGCCACCTCGAGATTGTCAGATTGTGGTGAGCGGCACCCCCATCGCTGTCGGGTCGAGTATTAAGTATCTTGGTTTGGTACTCGACAGCCGATGGGGCTTCGTCGAGCACTTCCGGCGTCTGTCGCCAAAGTTATTGTCGTACGCCGGAAGGCTAGCGAGGCTGCTCCCCAATCGGGGAGGCCCAAATAGTGCATGCCGTCGCCTCTACGACGGTGTAGTGCGCTCAAAGGCGTTGTATGGAGCGCCCATCTGGGCGCACGCCCTCTGCGCCAAGACAATCCCGCTGCTGCGGCGTCCGCAGCGGTCGATTGCGCAGAGGGCGGCACGAGCGTGCTGCACCGTCTCCTACGAGGCGGCGTGCCTAATTGCAGGAAGCCTCCCTTGGGATCTCGAGGCTGGAGTCCTCAAAAAGGTGTATGAAGAGAGCGCCCTGGTGCGAAGTAACGGTGGACGGCCCCTTCCGGACGAGATCGACCGCTGGAGACAGTCGGCTCGCGACGATCTCTTCCGGAAGTGGGCCGAGAGGTTGGTAGGCCCCTCAGTTAGCCCCCGGCTCGTGGGGGCTGTCCGGCCCGTCCTGCGGGCTTGGGTGGAGAGGGCACACGGAGCGCCGACATTTCACCTCAGTCAGCTCCTCACAGGGCATGGCGTATTCGCCAAGTACCTGTGGGAGGTGGCTGGGGTGGAGCCGGACCCCGTGTGTCGCCACTGCTCAAGTGGCGTCGTGGACACGGCGGAGCACACACTCGCCGTGTGCCCGGCGTGGGACGGGCCGCGTATCGCCCTTACGGGCCTTGTCGGTTTAAATTTGTCGCTGCCGGCTGTGGTGCAAGCCATGGTCGGCAGCCGGCAGTGTTGGGCCGCCGTCGCCTCGTTTGCTAGCGAGGTGATGGCGGCGAAACGAGAGGAGTTGCGGGTGCGGGAGCGTACGGGACAGACGCTCCCGCCCCGCCGTCCGGTTCGGGGGCGTCGACGTGCAAATTACATGCGCGCCCCCGAATAGTGTCTGGCCGTGGGCGGAAGGTCGGGGGACCCCGCCCAACTGGCCACTTGGCGACGGGCACCCTTTCTGTGTTCCAGGGGGTGCCCACTTTTTGCGCACGCCCGTACCGGCCGCTCTCACCTCCTCTGCTTACAGAGGAGCGCTCGAGAGCGGTGGAGGTGCGGGCTAGTTCTTCAGCTCCTTAGGGAGCTCCGGGGTGGTCGCTTATCGACCGCCCCGAGACGGACCCCTCCGTTCTGGGGTGCCCCTTGCCGGCTCGCAGTGATTTAACCTCAGGCCTACCCTGCGAGTCGGTTTTAAGGTGAGGCGGAACACCGCGGGGTTTAGTGGGTAGGACGGCTCTCTCTCACGGGCCGGGAGCCCCACACACCGTCCCTGCTGCCCCCGCAGCAGGGATGACGGTGCGTAAAAGCATTCCCCGCGAAAACAAAAAAAAAAAAAAACCTAACCTAACCTAACCTAACCTGTATTAAGTATCTTGGTTTGGTACTCGACAGCCGATGGGGCTTCGTCGAGCACTTCCGGCGTCTGTCGCCAAAGTTGTTGTCGTACGCCGGAAGGCTGGCGAGGCTGCTCCCCAATAGGGGAGGCCCAAATAGTGCATGCCGTCGCCTCTATGACGGTGTAGTGCGCTCAAAGGCGTTGTATGGAGCGCCCATCTGGGCGCACGCCCTCTGTGCCAAGACAATCCCGCTGCTGCGGCGTCCGCAGCGGTCGATTGCGCAGAGGGCGGCACGAGCGTACTGCACCGTCTCCTACGAGGCGGCGTGCCTAATTGCAGGAAGCCTCCCTTGGGATCTCGAGGCTGGAGTCCTCAAGAATGTTTATGAGGAAAGCGCCCTGGTGCGTAGAAATGGTGGACGGCCCCTTCCGGACGAGATCGACCGCTGGAGACAGTCGGCTCGCGACGATCTCTTCCGCAAGTGGGCCGAGAGGTTGGTAGGCCCCTTAGTTAGCCCCCGGCTCGTGGGGGCTGTCCGGCCCGTCCTACGTGCTTGGGTAGAGAGGGCACACGGTGCGCCTACGTTTCACCTCAGTCAGCTCCTCACAGGGCATGGCGTATTCGCCAAGTACCTGTGGGAGGTGGCTGGGGTGGAGCCGGACCCCGTGTGTCGCCACTGCTCAAGTGGCGTCGTGGACACGGCGGAGCACACACTCGCCGTGTGCCCGGCGTGGGACGGGCCGCGTATCGCCCTTACGGGCCTTGTCGGAGTTGATTTGTCGCTGCCGGCTGTGGTGCAAGCCATGGTCGGCAGCCAACAGTGTTGGGCCGCCGTCGCCTCGTTTGCTAGCGAGGTGATGGCGGCGAAACGTGAGGAGTTGCGGGTGCGGGAGCGTACGGGACAGACGCTCCCGCCCCGCCGTCCGGTTCGGGGGCGTCGTCGTGCTCATTACATGCGCGCCCCCGAATAGTGTCTGGCCGTGGGCGGAAGGTCGGGGGACCCCGCCCAACTGGCCACTCGGCGACGGGCACCCTTTCTGTGTTCCAGGGGGTGCCCACTCTTTGCGCACGCCCGTACCGGCCGCTCTCACCTCCTCTGCTTACAGAGGAGCGCTCGAGAGCGGTGGAGGTGCGGGCTAGTTCTTCAGCTCCTTAGGGAGCTCCGGGGTGGTCGCTTATCGACCGCCCCGAGACGGACCCCTCCGTTCTGGGGTGCCCCTTGCCGGCTCGCAGTGATTTAACCTCAGGCCTACCCTGCGAGTCGGTTTTAAGGTGAGGCGGAACACCGCGGGGTTTAGTGGGTAGGACGGCCCTCTCTCTCGGGCCGGGAGCCCCACACACCGTCCCTGCTGCCCCCGCAGCAGGGATGACGGTGCGTAAATGCATTCCCCGCGAAAACAAAAAAAAAAAAAAAAAAAAAAAACCTAACCTAACCTAACCTAACCTAACCGAGGGCCTGCCCGAGAAGAAGAACAACTCGCCGCATACCGGGCTGCCCGAGCTGCCCTCAGCTCGGCGATCAAGGCCGCCAAGGAGGCGGCCTGGAAGGAGTGGCTCGAGACCCTAAACGAAGATCCGTGGGGGCGCCCGTACAAAGCCGTGAGCGACAAACTCCGGCCCTGGGCGCCTCCCCTCACAAAGTCTCTCGAGCCCTCATTCGTCGGCCACGTTGTCAGTTCCCTCTTCCCTGAGCGGGAAGAGTGGGTCCCACCGCGGATGGCACCAAGCCAGACGCCGGCAGACACAGAGGCGATGATTCCGCCCGTGTCGGATGCCGAGCTCGGGGCGGCGGTCCTTAAACTCAAAACGAGGAACCGCGCCCCCGGTCCTGATGGCATCCCTGGGCGCGTCATCGCCCTGGTTATGCCGGCGTTCGAGGAGGAGACGCTGTCCTTGTTGTCGGAGTGTTTGGCGTCGGGTAAGGTCCCGCGACAGTGGAAAACCGGGCGGCTCGTGCTGTTGAAGAAGCACGGGCGCCCGGCCGAGTCGCCGTCGGCCTACCGCCCCATCGTATTGCTCGACGAGATGAGCAAGCTGCTCGAGCGGGTGCTCGCGGCGCGTCTCGTCGGGCACCTGGAGGGGGCGGGGCCCAATCTTAGTGACGGCCAATACGGATTTCGTCGCGGGAGGTCGACCCTGGACGCCATTTCCCGGCTCCATGACAGCGTCGAAGAGGCGGTCGGTCGGGGGGAGGTGTTGCTGGCGGTGTCGCTCGACATCGCGAACGCCTTCAACACCATCCCCTGGCAGACCATCGCCGAGGCGCTGAGGTACCACAATGTCCCGTGGTACCTCAGGCGCATTCTTGCGGACTACTTTGTCGACCGGGCCATCTCCTATCCGGCCCGGTCGGGAGTAGTCCGCACAAATATGTCGTGCGGTGTTCCACAGGGGTCGGTTCTGGGTCCGCTCCTGTGGAACATCGGATATGATTGGGTCCTGCGCGGTGCTACTCTTCGGGGAGTCGGCGTCCTCTGTTACGCCGACGATACCCTAGTTACCGCGCGGGGCCCAGATTTTCGCGAGGCGAAAGTCCTGGCCACCGCGGGCGTTGCCCAGGTGGTCAGCCGCATCAGGGCGCTAGGACTCCAGGTGGCCCTTGAAAAGTCCGAGGCCGTTTTCTTTCACGGGCCTCGGCGAGGGCCACCTCGAGATTGTCAGATTGTGGTGAGCGGCACCCCCATCGCTGTCGGGTCGAGTATTAAGTATCTTGGTTTGGTACTCGACAGCCGATGGGGCTTCGTCGAGCACTTCCGGCGTCTGTCGCCAAAGTTATTGTCGTACGCCGGAAGGCTGGCGAGGCTGCTCCCCAATCGGGGAGGCCCAAATAGTGCATGCCGTCGCCTCTACGACGGTGTAGTGCGCTCAAAGGCGTTGTATGGAGCGCCCATCTGGGCGCACGCCCTCTGCGCCAAGACAATTCCGCTGCTGCGGCGTCCGCAGCGGTCGATTGTGCAGAGGGCGGCACGAGCGTACTGCACCGTCTCCTACGAGGCGGCGTGCCTAATTGCAGGAAGCCTCCCTTGGGATCTCGAGGCTGGAGTCCTCAAAAGTGTTTATGAGGAAAGCGCCCTGGTGCGTAGAAATGGTGGACGGCCCCTTCCGGACGAGATCGACCGCTGGAGACAGTCGGCTCGCGACGATCTCTTCCGGAAGTGGGCCGATTCTGGGTTGTTAGTGGGTTGGTAGGCCCCTCAGTTAGCCCCCGGCTCGTGGGGGCTGTCCGGCCCGTCCTGCGGGCTTGGGTGGAGAGGGCACACGGAGCGCCGACATTTCACCTCAGTCAGCTCCTCACAGGGCATGGCGTATTCGCCAAGTACCTGTGGGAGGTGGCTGGGGTGGAGCCGGACCCCGTGTGTCGCCACTGCTCAAGTGGCGTCGTGGACACGGCGGAGCACACACTCGCCGTGTGCCCGGCGTGGGACGGGCCGCGTATCGCCCTTACGGGCCTTGTCGGACTTGATTTGTCGCTGCCGGCTGTGGTGCAAGCCATGGTCGGCAGCCAACAGTGTTGGGCCGCCGTCGCCTCGTTTGCTAGCGAGGTGATGGCGGCGAAACGTGAGGAGTTGCGGGTGCGGGAGCGTACGGGACAGACGCTCCCGCCCCGCCGTCCGGTTCGGGGGCGTCGTCGTGCTCATTACATGCGCGCCCCCGAATAGTGTCTGGCCGTGGGCGGAAGGTCGGGGGACCCCGCCCAACTGGCCACTCGGCGACGGGCACCCTTTCTGTGTTCCAGGGGGTGCCCACACTTTGCGCACGCCCGTACCGGCCGCTCTCACCTCCTCTGCTTACAGAGGAGCGCTCGAGAGCGGTGGAGGTGCGGGCTAGGTCTTCAGCTCCTTAGGGAGCTCCGGGGTGGTCGCTTATCGACCGCCCCGAGACGGACCCCTCCGTTCTGGGGTGCCCCTTGCCGGCTCGCAGTGATTTAACCTCAGGCCTACCCTGCGAGTCGATTTTAAGGTGAGGCGGAACACCGCGGGGTTTAGTGGGTAGGACGGCCCTCTCTCACGGGCCGGGAGCCCCACACACCGTCCCTGCTGCCCCCGCAGCAGGGATGACGGTGCGTAAAGGCATTCCCCGCGAAAACAAAAAAAAAAAAAAAAAAAAAAAACCTAACCGAGGGCACGCGGAGCGCCGACATTTCACCTCAGTCAGCTCCTCACAGGGCATGGCGTATTCGCCAAGTACCTGTGGGAGGTGGCTGGGGTGGAGCCGGACCCCGTGTGTCGCCACTGCTCAAGTGGCGTCGTGGACACGGCGGAGCACACACTCGCCGTGTGCCCGGCGTGGGACGGGCCGCGTATCGCCCTTACGGGCCTTGTCGGACTTGATTTGTCGCTGCCGGCTGTGGTGCAAGCCATGGTCGGCAGCCGGTCCGGTTCGGGGGCGTCGACGTGCTCAATACATGCGCGCCCCCGAATAGTGTCTGGCCGTGGGCGGAAGGTCGGGGGACCCCGCCCAACTGGCCACTTGGCGACGGGCACCCTTTCTGTGTTCCAGGGGTGCCCACTTTTTGCGCACGCCCGTACCGGCCGCTCTCACCTCCTCTGCTTACAGAGGAGCGCTCGAGAGCGGTGGAGGTGCGGGCTAGTTCTTCAGCTCCTTAGGGAGCTCCGGGGTGGTCGCTTATCGACCGCCCCGAGAAGGACCCCTCCGTTCTGGGGTGCCCCTTGCCGGCTCGCAGTGATTTAACCTCAGGCCTACCCTGCGAGTCGGTTTTAAGGTGAGGCGGAACACCGCGGGGTTTAGTGGGTAGGACGGCCCTCTCTCACGGGCCGGGAGCCCCACACACCGTCCCTGCTGCCCCCGCAGCAGGGATGACGGTGCGTAAATGCATTCCCCGCGAAAACAAAAAAAAAAAAAAAAAAAAAAAACCTAACCTAACCGGGGTGCTAGGTCGGGGAACCTCCACGTTGGCGGTTCAGTTTCCTATCCCCCCCGGGGACCGCCCGGGTGGGAGTGGAAACTGGGCTTTGCTGGTGCACCCTGGAGCATCGGCTAATGGGCGCAGTCTTCAGTACTGTGTGTGTTAACCAATGTACCAATATCCCGACAGTCGACCCTATGTCGTGGGGGTCGCAGCGTGGCAGGCCTGCAAGGCCTGCGAAAAGGTGAAAGCTCCCGGCCTGGCCGGTAGTAGCGCTTCGTTGTCGATTTTCGTCTTCGTTGTCGTTTCTCCCGGCTTGGGCCGGTAGAAGCTTGTCCTGCGTTGTGTGGACGTGCAGTTGACCCCATTGCACGAGGGGGTCGTGGTATGGTTGGCCTGCAAGGCCTACGGTATTTGTGACCGCTCCCGGCCTGGCCGGTAGAAGCATCACATCGTTGGTGTCGCTCCCGGGCACGGCCGGTAGTAGCGAAGTCTTTATGGTGTGGACGCGTAGGCCTACTGCTCGCGCAGGGGCCTACAGGCACTCGTGCCAGCGTCGGAGTTGGGGAGGGCTAGCCCTCCTTCCCGCGTTTCGTAACCCCTGAGGCCTCAGCAACGACCCAACTGGTGGCACCAGTTGGTACGCGGTGGTCCTAGGGGCCGAAGGGCTTGCCTTCATTGGCCGGCTCGCGACAGGGAAAAGTCTTTAAAACCCGACAGCGAAGTCGTTAAAACCTGTGGGGCACCTGGAGCACCCCACAGTATCCATCCCACTCCCTGGAATGAGCGTCACCCAGGGAGTCGACTCTCTTCGTCTCATAATCGTGGGAACAATTATGGCATTTGAAATTAACAAAAAACGATCGACCATCTCCCCTTGTGGGGGACAAACAAACAACTTTAGCATACTACCAACGGACTCTGAGCTGCCTGACGCAAAGGCAAAATATGAATTGGAAACGTCGAGGTCCGGTACTCCGATACCGGCCGTGAAGGAGCTGCGGGTGTCGGTGTCACGATTTGACGCCACACCGCGCCGCGCAATTGAAGAGTTACAGCTGTCGGAGTCTGACAGCAGCGTTACGTCAATGGTAACAGTAGAGAGTCGCCAATCCCCATCCCCACTCTCTCGGTTGTGGCAACGCAAGCGGCGCAACCCAACTGGGTCGGGGGAAGAGAGTGACACGGACTCGTCTGGCTCTGGGCTGTTAAGAGGACAGTCCGGTAAACGAGGACGCGGCCGCCCACCGACGACAGGGCAGTACGTTGGCCTGGCCAAGGCAAAGGCCGAATATGTGGCGGCAAAAGAGCGGGAGCTAGAGCTCCAGGCAGAGGAGGAGCTTGCAGAAGAGCTCCGAAGAAGAGAAGAGAGGCGACTCTCTTTTCTTCGCCAGTCTCCCGCTCCCGTAGCTGCGTCGGACCTCAGGGCCGAGCAGCTTGAGAAAGCGGTTGAGGAGGCGGTGGAAGCGATACGCTCCATTGCCCAGAAATCCTCCCGCCTAAAGGGTCAGAGTGTGCAGGGCCTGAGGTCCGCTGCTGGCTCAATCTTGGAGCACGTACGGGAGCTACGTGCTCGAACGGATTCAGAGGAGAATGCCCGTCTGCAGCGTGAGCTGGCTGCACTGCGGGCGGAAGTAGAGACCCTGAAGAGGCAGGCGAGTGCCCCGCCGTCAATGTCGCGCGAGGAGATAATGTTTCTCCTGGACGCGCGCTTCGACGGCATAGGAGACCGTCTGCTTCCGGAGCCGCGACTGCGCCCGCCGCTGCAGGCGGATGCACGAAATGCCGCCCGCTCTATCGGGTGCTCCGCAACCGTTGGTGCTACTGGGACCAGAGTACCGACGTCTCGAGTATCGGTCGACTCTCAACCCGGCACTTCTGGCACTGCTGCCGGTGCCGCCCGTCTTCGAACTGCTGGCGCATCTGACTCCGCTTGTCTTTCTGCTCCCGTCCCCGGCCCTTCGTTGGAGGAGACGGGAGCTCTTTCTGCCGCTCCGCCGGCTTCCTCCTTATCTTCAGGGAAAAAGAAGAAATCCGGCAAACGTAACAAGAAAAGCGCTGCGGCCCGAGAGGCTGAGACAGCTCGTCAGGAGCGCCCCCCACCGCCACCCACTCCTCGGCCGCTAACCGAGGCCTGGAACGTGGTGGCTGGGCGCCCAAAGAAGGCGCCGGTGGCCAAGCCGCCAGCAACAAAGTCGTCACCAGCGCCCGTCAGCGCGCCTGCCGTGAAGAAACCCGCCCCAAAACTCCGCGCCCCTCGAACCGCTGCAGTAGTGATCACGCTGCAACAGGGCGCGGCTGAGAAGGGCATCACTTACGCCTCAAAACTTGCCGAGGCCGAGGCTAAAATAGATCTCAACAGTCTCGGCATCGGAGGCCTAAGGTTCCGCACGGCGGCGACAGGAGGAAGAATCCTGGAGGTGGCGGGCGCCGAAAGGTGCCAGAAGGCTGACGCTCTGGCGGAGCAGTTGAAGACTGCTCTGGGAGAGGACGTCCGTGTCGCCAGGCCGGAGAAGTGTGCGGAGCTGCGCATCTCAGGTCTAGGCGACGCGGCTACGAAGGAGAATGTTGCGCGGGTGGTGGCGGACGTAGGAGGTTGCGCCACCACCAGTGTCGTTGTTGGCGACGTTGTTCGCCAGGCAGGCAGGGAGGGCACGGCGTGGGTCAAGTGCCCGATCGCGGCGGCCAAAAAAGTCACAGATGGCCGCCCTCTCACGATCGGATGGTCCCGCGTCCGTGCGGTCCTGTTGGAAGTCAGGCCGCAGCGCTGCTTCCGCTGCTTGGAGGTGGGGCACGTAGGAGCCCGGTGCGCTGCGGGAGTGGACCGCAGCGCACTCTGTTTCCGTTGTGGGCAGTCCGGTCACAAGGCGGCCGGCTGCTCGGCGGCGTTTAGCTGCCCCATCTGCGCGGCGGCGGGAGCTGCCGCTGCGCATCGGCTTGGCTCAAAAACCTGCTTGGCGGCGTCCAAGCAGAGAAGGCGTCGGGGTGGTGCTGGACGTACGCGTCAGCCCACCCAGATTTTAGAGGAGGTGATGGACATCGCCCAAAATTAAATGGCTCCCATCTCGGTACTGCAGGCCAACGTCGGTAACTGTGCGGCGGCCCAAGATCTGCTGCTTCAGTCTGTCGCACAGTTACAGGCGACTGTGGCTATAGTCGCCGAACCGTACGCGGTTCGCGCCCGCGATAACTGGGCTGGCAGCCGCGACGAGTCGGTGGCTATCGTCTCCCAGCGGGGTGCTTTTGATAGGGTGCTCCAGGGACGCGGTTGCGTCCTCGCGCTGCTGGGAGACGTTGCAGTAGTCGGGGTGTACTTCTCGCCCAACAGAAGCCTCGCTGAGTATGAGCGTTGGTTGATTGAGGTCGGGGCTCTGTTGGCAGAAGCGCACCCCACCCCGGTGGTGGTAGCTGGAGATTTCAACGCACACTCACAGGCGTGGGGATCTCCAGAAACCGATAGCCGGGGTGAGATGGTCGAGGAATGGGCGGTGTCCAACGGCTTGGTGCTGCTCAACCGAGGGTCGGTCCACAATTTCGTGCGGCGAACGGGGACGGGTCGTAGTATAATCGACCTGTCCTTTGCCAGTTCTGGCCTGGCTAGCCGCACACGTGGTTGGAGGGTGATCGAGGGGGTGGAGACGATGTCGGATCATCGCTACATATGGTTCGACATCGTCAACGCCGGCTCGGAGACCCCGGCGGTCGGGGACCGCCGTTCGGTTGAGGAAGGTCCGCGGTGGCGTCTGCGGACGCTGGACCGGGAACTGGCAAAGGAGGCGGCCATCGTCGAGCGATGGGCCGCAGGTGACGACGTTAGCCCGGACGTGGACGCGAGGGCTGGGCGGCTTTCCGGCGCCCTGACTCGTGTCTGCGATGCGGCCATGAAGAGGGCAGGGTCTGTCAAGCCGCGGCGGCGAGTGTACTGGTGGAATGAAGAGCTGGCTGGGCTGCGTACCTCAAGTCACGCAGCCCAGCGCAGGTACACTCGCCAACGCGCCCGAAGAAGCAGTGACCCTGCCCGAGAAGAAGAACTACTCGCCGCATACCGGGCTGCCCGAGCTGCCCTCAGCTCGGCGATCAAGGCCGCCAAGGAGGCGGCCTGGAAGGAGTGGCTCGAGAGCCTCAATCAAGATCCGTGGGGGCGCCCGTACAAAGCCGTGAGTGACAAACTCCGGCCCTGGGCGCCACCCCTCACCAAGTCTCTCGAGCCCTCATTCGTCGGCCACATCGTCAGTTCCCTCTTTCCTGCGCGGGAAGAGTGGGTCCCACCGCGGATGGCACCAAGCCAGACGCCGGCAGACACAGAGGCGATGATTCCGCCCGTGTCAGATGCCGAGCTCGGGGCGGCGGTCCTCAAACTCAAAACGAGGAACCGCGCCCCCGGTCCGGATGGCATCCCTGGGCGCGTCATCGCCCTGGTCATGCCGGCGTTCGAGGAGGAGACGCTGTCTTTGTTGTCGGAGTGTTTGGCGTCGGGTAAGGTCCCGCGACAGTGGAAAACCGGGCGGCTCGTACTGTTGAAGAAGCACGGGCGCCCGGCCGAGTCGCCGTCGGCCTATCGCCCCATCGTATTGCTCGACGAGATGAGCAAGCTGCTCGAGCGGGTGCTCGCGGCGCGTCTCGTCGGGCACCTGGAGGGGGCGGGGCCCAATCTCAATGACGGCCAGTACGGTTTTCGTCGCGGGAGGTCGACCCTGGACGCCATTTCCCGGCTCCGGGACAGCGTTGAGGAGGCGGTCGGTCGGGGGGAGGTGTTGCTGGCGGTGTCGCTCGACATCGCGAACGCCTTCAACACCATCCCCTGGCAGACCATCGCTGAGGCGCTGAGGTACCACAATGTCCCGTGGTACCTCAGGCGCATTCTCGCGGACTACTTTGTCGACCGGGCCATCTCCTATCCGGCCCGGTCGGGGGTAGTCCGCACAAATATGTCGTGCGGTGTTCCACAGGGGTCGGTTCTGGGTCCACTCCTGTGGAACATCGGATATGATTGGGTCCTGCGCGGTGCTACTCTTCGGGGAGTCGGCGTCCTCTGCTACGCCGACGATACCCTAGTCACCGCGCGGGGCCCTGATTTTCGCGAGGCGAAAGTCCTGGCCACCGCGGGCGTTGCCCAGGTGGTCAGCCGCATCAGGGCGCTAGGACTCCAGGTGGCCCTCGAAAAGTCCGAGGCCGTTTTCTTTCACGGGCCTCGGCGAGGGCCACCTCGAGATTGTCAGATTGTGGTGAGCGGCACCCCCATCGCTGTCGGGTCGAGTATTAAGTATCTTGGTTTGGTACTCGACAGCCGATGGGGCTTCGTCGAGCACTTCCGGCGTCTGTCGCCAAAGTTGTTGTCGTACGCCGGAAGGCTGGCGAGGCTGCTCCCCAATCGGGGAGGCCCAAATAGTGCATGCCGTCGCCTCTACGACGGTGTAGTGCGCTCAAAGGCGTTGTATGGAGCGCCCATCTGGGCGCACGCCCTCTGCGCCAAGACAATCCCGCTGCTGCGGCGTCCGCAGCGGTCGATTGCGCAGAGGGCGGCACGAGCGTACTGCACCGTCTCCTACGAGGCGGCGTGCCTAATTGCAGGAAGTCTCCCCTGGGATCTCGAGGCTGGAGTCCTCAAGAAGGTGTATGAAGAGAGCGCCCTGGTGCGAAGTAACGGTGGACGGCCCCTTCCGGACGAGATCGACCGCTGGAGACAGTCGGCTCGCGACGATCTCTTCCGGAAGTGGGCCGAGAGGTTGGTAGGCCCCTCAGTTAGCCCCCGGCTCGTGGGGGCTGTCCGGCCCGTCCTGCGGGCTTGGGTGGAGAGGGCACACGGAGCGCCGACATTTCACCTCAGTCAGCTCCTCACAGGGCATGGCGTATTCGCCAAGTACCTGTGGGAGGTGGCTGGGGTGGAGCCGGACCCCGTGTGTCGCCACTGCTCAAGTGGCGTCGTGGACACGGCGGAGCACACACTCGCCGTGTGCCCGGCGTGGGACGGGCCGCGTATCGCCCTTACGGGCCTTGTCGGACTTGATTTGTCGCTGCCGGCTGTGGTGCAAGCCATGGTCGGCAGCCAACAGTGTTGGGCCGCCGTCGCCTCGTTTGCTAGCGAGGTGATGGCGGCGAAACGTGAGGAGTTGCGGGTGCGGGAGCGTACGGGACAGACGCTCCCGCCCCGCCGTCCGGTTCGGGGGCGTCGTCGTGCTCATTACATGCGCGCCCCCGAATAGTGTCTGGCCGTGGGCGGAAGGTCGGGGGACCCCGCCCAACTGGCCACTCGGCGACGGGCACCCTTTCTGTGTTCCAGGGGGTGCCCACTCTTTGCGCACGCCCGTACCGGCCGCTCTCACCTCCTCTGCTTACAGAGGAGCGCTCGAGAGCGGTGGAGGTGCGGGCTAGTTCTTCAGCTCCTTAGGGAGCTCCGGGGTGGTCGCTTATCGACCGCCCCGAGACGGACCCCTCCGTTCTGGGGTGCCCCTTGCCGGCTCGCAGTGATTTAACCTCAGGCCTACCCTGCGAGTCGGTTTTAAGGTGAGGCGGAACACCGCGGGGTTTAGTGGGTAGGACGGCCCTCTCTCTCGGGCCGGGAGCCCCACACACCGTCCCTGCTGCCCCCGCAGCAGGGATGACGGTGCGTAAATGCATTCCCCGCGAAAACAAAAAAAAAAAAAAAAAAAAAACCTAACCTAACCTAAAGTAAATAAATATGGGGTGTGGGCCGAGAGGTTGGTAGGCCCCTCAGTTAGCCCCCGGCTCGTGGGGGCTGTCCTGCCCGTCCTGCGGGCTTGGGTGGAGAGGGCACACGGAGCGCCGACATTTCACCTCAGTCAGCTCCTCACAGGGCATGGCGTATTCGCCAAGTACCTGTGGGAGGTGGCTGGGGTGGAGCCGGACCCCGTGTGTCGCCACTGCTCAAGTGGCGTCGTGGACACGGCGGAGCACACACTCGCCGTGTGCCCGGCGTGGGACGGGCCGCGTATCGCCCTTACGGGCCTTGTCGGTGTAAATTTGTCGCTGCCGGCTGTGGTGCAAGCCATGGTCGGCAGCCAACAGTGTTGGGCCGCCGTCGCCTCGTTTGCTAGCGAGGTGATGGCGGCGAAACGTGAGGAGTTGCGGGTGCGGGAGCGTACGGGACAGACGCTCCCGCCCCGCCGTCCGGTTCGGGGGCGCCGACGTGATGATTACATGCGCGCCCCCGAATAGTGTCTGGCCGTGGGCGGAAGGTCGGGGGACCCCGCCCAACTGGCCACTTGGCGACGGGCACCCTTTCTGTGTTCCAGGGGGTGCCCACTTTTTGCGCACGCCCGTACCGGCCGCTCTCACCTCCTCTGCTTACAGAGGAGCGCTCGAGAGCGGTGGAGGTGCGGGCTAGTTCATCAGCTCCTTAGGGAGCTCCGGGGTGGTCGCTTATCGACCGCCCCGAGACGGACCCCTCCGTTCTGGGGTGCCCCTTGCCGGCTCGCAGTGATTTAACCTCAGGCCTACCCTGCGAGTCGGTTTTAAGGTGAGGCGGAACACCGCGGGGTTTAGTGGGTAGGACGGCCCTCTCTCACGGGCCGGGAGCCCCACACACCGTCCCTGCTGCCCCCTCAGCAGGGATGACGGTGCGTAAATGCATTCCCCGCGAAACCAAAAAAAAAAAAAAATAAAAAAAAATAAATAAATATGGGGTGCTAGGTCGGGGAACCTCCACGTTGGCGGTTCAGTTTCCTATCCCCCCCGGGGACCGCCCGGGTGGGAGTGGAAACTGGGCTTTGCTGGTGCACCCTGGAGCATCGGCTAATGGGCGCAGTCTTCAGTACTGTGTGTGTTAACCAATGTACCAATATCCCGACAGTCGACCCCATGTCGTGGGGGTCGCGGTGTGGCAGGCCTTCAAGGCCTGCGTAATGATGTAAGCTCCCGGCCTGGCCGGTAGTAGCGCTTCGTTTTCGTATCTCGTTCTCGCAGTCGTTACTCCCGGCTTCGGCCGGTTGAAGCTCTTTGTTGCCGTTGTGCGGACGTGCAGTTGACCCCATTGCACGAGGGGGTCGTGGTATGGTGGGCCTGCAAGGCCTACGGTCTTTGTGTCTGCTCCCGGCCTGGCCGGTTGAAGCGTCTCATTGTTGGTGTCGCTCCCGGGCACGGCCGGTAGTAGCGAAGTCTTTGTGGTGTGGACGCGTAGGCCTACTGCTCGCGCAGGGGCCTACAGGTACTCGTGCCAGCGTCGGAGTTGGGGAGGGCTAGCCCTCCTTCCCGCGTTTCGTAACCCCTGAGGCCTCTGCAACGACCCAACTGGTGGCACCAGTTGGTACGCGGTGGTCCTGGGGGCCGAAGGGCTTGCCTTCATTGGCCGGCCTGCGACAGGGAAAAGTCTATAACACCCGACAGCGAAGTCGTCAAAACCTGTGGGGCACCTGGAGCACCCCACAGTATCAATCCCGCTCCCTGGAATGAGCGTCACCCAGGGAGTCGACTCTCTTCGTCTCATAATCGTGGGAACAATTATGGCATTTGAAATTAATAATAAACGATCGACCATCTCCCCTTGTGGGGGACAAACAAACAACTTTAGCATACTAACAACGGACTCTGAGCTGCCTGACGCAAAGGCAAAAGATGAAATGGAAACGTCGAGGTCCGGTACTCCGATACCGGCCGTGAAGGAGCTGCGGGTGTCGGTGTCACGATTTGACGCCACACCGCGCCGCGCAATTGAAGAGCTACAGCTGTCGGAGTCTGACAGCAGCGTTACGTCAATGGTGACAGTAGAGAGTCGCCCATCCCCCACCCCACTCTCTCGGTTGTGGCAACGCAAGCGCCGCAACCCAACTGGGTCGGGGGAAGAGAGCGACACGGATTCGTCTGGCTCTGGGCTGTTAAGAGGACAGTCCGGTAAACGAGGACACGGCCGCCCACCGACTACAGGGCAGTACGTTGGCCTGGCCAAGGCAAAGGCCGAATATGTGGCGGCAAAAGAGCGGGAGCTAGAGCTCCAGGCAGAGGAGGAGCTTGCAGAAGAGCTCCGAAGGAGAGAAGAGAGGCGACTCTCTTTTCTTCGCCAGTCTCCCGCTCCCGTAGCTGCGTCGGACCTCAGGGCCGAGCAGCTTGAGAAAGCGGTTGAGGAGGCGGTGGAAGCGATACGCTCCATTGCCCAGAAATCCTCCCGCCTCAAGGGTCAGAGTGTGCAGGGCCTGAGGTCCGCTGCTGGCTCAATCTTGGAGCACGTACGAGAACTACGTGCTCGAACGGATTCCGAGGAGAATGCCCGTCTGCAGCGTGAGCTGGCTGCACTGCGGGCGGAAGTAGAGACCCTGAAGAGGCAGGCGAGTGCCCCGCCGTCGATGTCGCGCGAGGCGATAATGTTTCTCCTGGACGCGCGCTTCGACGGCATAGGAGACCGTCTGCTTCCGGAGCCGCGACTGCGCCCGCCGCTGCAGGCGGATGCACGAAATGCCGCCCGCTCTATCGGGTGCTCCGCAACCGTTGGTGCTACTGGGACTAGAGTACCGACATCTCGAGTATCGGTCGGCTCTCAACCCGGCACTTCTGGCACTGCTGCCGGTGCCGCCAGTCTTCGAACTGCAGGCGCCTCTGACTCCGCTTGTCTTTCTGCTCCCGTCTCCGGCCCTTCGTTGGAGGAGACGGGAGCTCCTTCAGCCGCTCCGCCGGCTTCCTCCTTATCTTCGGGGAAAAAGAAGAAATCCGGCAAACGTAACAAGAAAAGCGCTGCGGCCCGAGAGGCTGAGACAGCTCGTCAGGAGCGCCCCCCACCGCCACCCACTCCTCGGCCGCTAACCGAGGCCTGGAACGTGGTGGCTGGGCGCCCAAAGAAGGCGCCGGTGGCCAAGCCGCCGGCAACAAAGTCGGCACCAGCGCCCGTCAGCGCGCCTGCCGTGAAGAAACCCGCCCCAAAACTCCGCGCCCCTCGAACCGCTGCAGTAGTGATCACGCTGCAACAGGGCGCGGCTGAGAAGGGCATCACTTACGCCTCAAAACTTGCCGAGGCCGAGGCTAAAATAGATCTCAACAGTCTCGGCATCGGAGGCTTAAGGTTCCGCACGGCGGCGACAGGAGGAAGAATCCTGGAGGTGGCGGGCGCCGAAAGGTGCCAGAAGGCTGACGCTCTGGCGGAGCAGTTGAAGACTGCTCTGGGAGAGGACGTCCGTGTCGCCAGGCCGGAGAAGTGTGCGGAGCTGCGCATCTCAGGTCTAGGCGACGCGGCTACGAAGGAAAATGTTGCGCGGGTGGTGGCGGACGTAGGAGGTTGCGCCACCACCAGTGTCGTTGTTGGCGACGTTGTTCGCCAGGCAGGCAGGGAGGGCACGGCGTGGGTCAAGTGCCCGATCGCGGCGGCCAAAAAAGTCACAGATGGCCGCCCTCTCACGATCGGATGGTCCCGCGTTCGTGCGGTCCTTTTGGAAGTCAGGCCGCAGCGCTGCTTCCGCTGCTTGGAGGTGGGGCACGTAGGAGCCCGGTGCGCTGCGGGAGTGGACCGCAGCGCACTCTGTTTCCGTTGTGGGCAGTCCGGTCACAGGGCGGCCGGCTGCTCGGCGGCGTTTAGCTGCCCCATCTGCGCGGCGGCGGGAGCTGCCGCTGCGCATCGGCTTGGCTCAAAAACCTGCTTGGCGGCGTCCAAGCAGAGGAGGCGTCGGGGTGGTGCTGGACGTACGCGTCAGCCCACTCAGATTTTAGAGGAGGTGATGGACATCGCCCAAAATTAAATGGCTCCCATCTCGGTACTGCAGGCCAACGTCGGTAACTGTGCGGCGGCCCAAGATCTGCTGCTTCAGTCTGTCGCACAGTTACAGGCGACTGTGGCTATAGTCGCCGAACCGTACGCGGTTCGCGCCCGCGATAACTGGGCTGGCAGCCGCGACGAGTTGGTGGCTATCGTCTCCCAGCGGGGTGCTTTTGATAGGGTGCTCCAGGGACGCGGTTGCGTCCTCGCGCTGCTGGGAGACGTTGCAGTAGTCGGGGTGTACTTCTCGCCCAACAGAAGCCTCGCTGAGTATGAGCGTTGGTTGATTGAGGTCGGGGCTCTGTTGGCAGAAGCGCACCCCACCCCGGTGGTGGTAGCTGGAGATTTCAACGCACACTCACAGGCGTGGGGATCTCCAGAAACCGATAGCCGGGGTGAGATGGTCGAGGAATGGGCGGTGTCCAACGGCTTGGTGCTGCTCAACCGAGGGTCGGTCCACACTTTCGTGCGGCGAACGGGGACGGGTCGTAGTATAATCGACCTGTCCTTTGCCAGTTCTGGCCTGGCTAGCCGCACACGTGGTTGGAGGGTGATCGAGGGGGTGGAGACGATGTCGGATCATCGCTACATATGGTTCGACATCGTCGACGCCGGCTCGGAGACCCCGGCGGTCGGGGACCGCCGTTCGGTTGAGAAAGGTCCGCGGTGGCGTCTGCGGACGCTGGACCGGGAACTGGCAAAGGAGGCGGCCATCGTCGAGCGATGGGCCGCAGGTGACGACGTTAGCCCGGACGTGGACGCGAGGGCTGGGCGGCTTTCCGGCGCCCTGACTCGCGTCTGCGATGCGGCCATGAAGAGGGCAGGGTCTCTCAAGCCGCGGCGGCGAGTGTACTGGTGGAATGAAGAGCTGGCTGGGCTGCGA
The DNA here is from genome assembly GCA_948477245.1 of Thumatha senex. Taxonomy (NCBI): domain Eukaryota; kingdom Metazoa; phylum Arthropoda; class Insecta; order Lepidoptera; family Erebidae; genus Thumatha; species Thumatha senex. The sequence goes on from OX419731.1 coordinate 168,396, forward strand.
ACCTCAAGTCGCGCAGCCCAGCGCAGGTACACTCGCCAACGCGCCCGAAGAAGCAGTGACCCTGCCCGAGAAGAAGAACTACTCGCCGCATACCGGGCTGCCCGAGCTGCCCTCAGCTCGGCGATCAAGGCCGCCTAGGAGGCGGCCTGGAAGGAGTGGCTCGAGACCCTAAACGAAGATCCGTGGGGGCGCCCGTACAAAGCCGTGAGCGATAAACTCCGGCCCTGGGCGCCTCCCCTCACAAAGTCTCTCGAGCCCTCATTCGTCGGCCACGTTGTCAGTTCCCTCTTCCCTGCGCGGGAAGAGTGGGTCCCACCGCGGATGGCACCAAGCCAGACGCCGGCAGACACAGAGGCGATGATTCCGCCCGTGTCGGATGCCGAGCTCGGGGCGGCGGTCCTTAAACTCAAAACGAGGAACCGCGCCCCCGGTCCGGATGGCATTCCTGGGCGCGTCATCGCCCTGGTTATGCGTCGGTTATGAGACGCTGTCTTTGTTGTCGGAGTGTTTGGCGTCGGGTAAGGTCCCGCGACAGTGGAAAACCGGGCGGCTCGTGCTGTTGAAGAAGCACGGGCGCCCGGCCGAGTCGCCGTCGGCCTACCGCCCCATCGTCTTGCTCGACGAGATGAGCAAGCTGCTCGAGCGGGTGCTCGCGGCGCGTCTCGTCGGGCACCTGGAGGGGGCGGGGCCCAATCTCAATGACGGCCAGTACGGATTTCGTCGCGGGAGGTCGACCCTGGACGCCATTTCCCGGCTCAGGGACAGCGTCGAAGAGGCGGTCGGTCGGGGGGAGGTGTTGCTGGCGGTGTCGCTCGACATCGCGAACGCCTTCAACACCATCCCCTGGCAGACCATCGCTGAGGCGCTGAGGTACCACAATGTCCCGTGGTACCTCAGGCGCATTCTCGCGGACTACTTTGTCGACCGGGCCATCTCCTATCCGACCCGGTCGGGAGTAGTCCGCGCTGGTATGTCTTGTGGTGTTCCACAGGGGTCGGTTCTGGGTCCGCTCCTGTGGAACATCGGATATGATTGGGTCCTGCGCGGTGCTACTCTTCGGGGTGTCGGCGTCCTCTGTTACGCCGACGATACCCTAGTCACCGCGCGGGATCTAGATTTTCGCGAGGCGAAAGTCCTGGCCACCGCGGGCGTTGCCCAGGTGGTCAGCCGCATCAGGGCGCTAGGACTCCAGGTGGCCCTCGAAAAGTCCGAGGCCGTTTTCTTTCACGGGCCTCGGCGAGGGCCACCTCGAGATTGTCAGATTGTGGTGAGCGGCACCCCCATCGCTGTCGGGTCGAGTATTAAGTATCTTGGTTTGGTACTCGACAGCCGATGGGGCTTCGTCGAGCACTTCCGGCGTCTGTCGCCAAAGTTATTGTCGTACGCCGGAAGGCTAGCGAGGCTGCTCCCCAATCGGGGAGGCCCAAATAGTGCATGCCGTCGCCTCTACGACGGTGTAGTACGCTCAAAGGCGTTGTATGGAGCGCCCATCTGGGCGCACGCCCTCTGCGCCAAGACAATCCCGCTGCTGCGGCGTCCGCAGCGGTCGATTGCGCAGAGGGCGGCACGAGCGTACTGCACCGTCTCCTACGAGGCGGCGTGCCTAATTGCAGGAAGTCTCCCCTGGGATCTCGAGGCTGGAGTCCTCAAAAGTGTATACGAGGAGAGCGCCCTGGTGCGAAGTAACGGTGGACGGCCCCTTCCGGACGAGATCGACCGCTGGAGACAGTCGGCTCGCGACGATCTCTTCCGGAAGTGGGCCGAGAGGTTGGTAGGCCCCTCAGTTAGCCCCCGGCTCGTGGGGGCTGTCCGGCCCGTCCTGCGGGCTTGGGTAGAGAGGGCACACGGAGCGCCGACATTTCATCTCAGTCAGCTCCTCACAGGGCATGGCGTATTCGCCAAGTACCTGTGGGAGGTGGCTGGGGTGGAGCCGGACCCCGTGTGTCGCCACTGCTCAAGTGGCGTCGTGGACACGGCGGAGCACACACTCGCCGTGTGCCCGGCGTGGGATGGGCCGCGTATCGCCCTTACGGGCCTTGTCGGTGTAAATTTGTCGCTGCCGGCTGTGGTGCAAGCCATGGTCGGCAGCCAACAGTGTTGGGCCGCCGTCGCCTCGTTTGCTAGCGAGGTGATGGCGGCGAAACGAGAGGAGTTGCGGGTGCGGGAGCGTACGGGACAGACGCTCCCGCCCCGCCGTCCGGTTCGGGGGCGTCGACGTGCTGATTACATGCGCGCCCCCGAATAGTGTCTGGCCGTGGGCGGAAGGTCGGGGGACCCCGCCCAACTGGCCACTTGGCGACGGGCACCCTTTCTGTGTTCCAGGGGGTGCCCACTTTTTTGCGCACGCCCGTACCGGCCGCTCTCACCTCCTCTGCTTACAGAGGAGCGCTCGAGAGCGGTGGAGGTGCGGGCTAGTTCTTCAGCTCCTTAGGGAGCTCCGGGGTGGTCGCTTATCGACCGCCCCGAGACGGACCCCTCCGTTCTGGGGTGCCCCTTGCCGGCTCGCAGTGATTTAACCTCAGGCCTACCCTGCGAGTCGGTTTTAAGGTGAGGCGGACACCGCGGGGTTTAGTGGGTAGGACGGCCCTCTCTCACGGGCCGGGAGCCCCACACACCGTCCCTGCTGCCCCCGCAGCAGGGATGACGGTGCGTAAATGCATTCCCCGCGAAAACAAAAAAAAAAAAAAAAAAAAAAAAACGAAAAAAGTAAATAAATATAAACTTAAAAATTGTACCGGTGTAGTGACAGTTAGAACATCGGAAAAATTTTCAATATTTGAAATTATTACTTGGATTTGGCAAGATTTATAAAACCAATTATTTTTTTCAATCAAGGTTTGTGAGAGTTTATTTACTTTTACATCCCCATATGTCCATTAGTAGTGTGATTTTGTAATTTTCTATGAATAAAACATAACCTCGTTTTGTTTCGCATTTCTTTGCTCTAAGTCTACTTTGCTAATAATTACTGATTCTGTAGCACGTAATTAGAACAAAATGTCGAATACTAATAACATGATAATGACGCGTAAGGCCTTGGCTCATCAACAAGAGACCAGGCTTCAATTAACGTTGAAAGAATTACAGATTTTTAGGGAGAAGTGCGATAAACTGAACAAGTAAAGGGACGAAAATGAGTTAGAACTGCTAGGTATTTTAAGTAAGAACGGACAACTTAAAAAAGAACTGGCACAGCTGCATTCACTGTATACTGATACCTTACAGGATCGGGATAGGTTACAACTTATAGTTGACAGTTTTGACTCATGTAGGGAACATTATGAACTAACTCTGCACCAAATTAGAATACTAAAGGAGGAGCTACAACGATCGGAAATCAAAATATCGCAACTAGAAGACAAGAAACAGAGCACAGTGGTTCAATCTAATCAGAGTTTGTTCGATGAACTGATGGCTACAAGCTTAGATACTGCTACAGCTCACCCTTCCATTGTCATAGACCTCACTTCTGATGATGAAACCGGGGGCTGTTCTAAATCATTAAAAATTATTAAGTGTAGTAAGAATAAGTTAAAGAAATATTTAAAAATTAAAAAGTTTATTACTAAATCTAAAAAAATGATACATAAATACAAGTTTTTTATAAATAGCATGTCACTTAATAGACAGAGATTGCAACTGATTGACCAGGTAAATATGTATATGTTAGAACTCGATACTGTTGCACAACAGTACAAAACTGATACACAGGCCCTTCAATGTCAGATTGACCGACTTCAAGACTCTTTGAAATCAATTTCATATAAATATGAAACAGCAGAGAAACAGAGTAGGGAACAGGTGTTAGCCATAGGTAAATTAGTAAATTCATGTCATTGTCAAAATGACCAATTGACATCCGCAGGCCACGTTCCCTCCTCACCCTTAAGTTGTGAAAGAATTAGATGCAATGATGAATTTTCACCAATTAAAACTGTGTGCAGTGTGGATAATAGTATATTAAGTTCAAGTAGTAATTGCGAGGCATCTACGAGTATAATAGAAAAGTTGCAAATAAAAAGTGATGCAAAGACCATAGTCTATTGCGATGAAATAGGTAAAAATTTTGGACATTATTTATCACAGTTAAGTCATTCTGTAATAAATCATACATATCCAGGAGCTTCATACCCTCAAATTATAGATTTTATATTGACTGGTCCACACTGCATGCAGTCTACTATAGTGGTGCTGGTTGGCAGAAAAGGCAATATTAATAGTGACAAACTTTTAAAAAATTTTGATAAGTTATCAAGTCTGCAAGTAAAACAAGTAATTTTGTCCACCTTGCCATACAGCACTGCTATGAGCCACAAGGAAAATCACTTAAGATACAAATTAAATATGAAACTACATACCATGGTATCATATTCCAAAAAAATTGAATTGTTCGATTGGAACATAATTTTCAATAATAATAGTTTGTTGACATTAGATAGATATTTTCTATCAAAATTTTTACAACGAAAGGTAGCTCTGTTGCTATCTAATTTTTTAATTTTTCAAGCCAAATTATTGGCAAGTACAACTGCTTTTATTGAGCAGGATAGTTTTGATACTTCACATTTGGAAAATGAAATTCCAAAAAACTAGTTTATAGGACAACAGATAATAAATCTGGCCAGTTGACTTTGGCCCCTGAGAATAATCTTAGTACAAATATTGTTTTTATAAACCTGGTGCACCATAATGTTAGAGGTTTAATAAATGGTAAAGATTTAGAGTTAGAGCTATACATTAATGCAAATTCTATTAATATTTTTTGTGCTACAGAGCACTGGTTAAAAGATCATCAAATCACATTGTTGAACTTCGTAAATCACCAGGTTGCTAGCTCGTTCAATAGAAAACATTCTAAACGTGGAGGCTCTTTAATATTAATTAATAAAAACTTAAAATTTAAAGAACGTAAGGATTTAGTAGCCCTCTCCATTGAGCGAGTTATTGAGATTGCCAGTATTGAGTTTGAGCATTTCATCTTGTTAAGCATATACAGTCCCCCTGATGCTTCTTACATTAAATTTGAAGAAAAGCTTGAAGAAGCACTGTTCAAATGCCAATGTTCTAAGAAATCTATAATAGTTTGTGGAGATTTTAATGTTGATATATTAGATACATCATTAACTCCATCAGAGAGAAATAAAATGAAAAATTTATTTAAATCCTTTAATCTGCATAGTACATTCTTAGAACCCACTCGTATTACAGCCACCAGTGCAAAATGTATTGATAATATTTTTACTGATATTAAACCTATAGATAAAGGTATTGTGGATTCTGTGGAGTCAGATCATCGTGGCCAACGGATAAAATTTCCTAAAAGTAGTAACAAAGTCAGCAAAAAACAAATTAAATATGTACCAATTAACCAAAGTCGTTTGAATAATTTTAAAGAAAATGTATTAAAGAGATTACCATATCTACCTAACTTCACTTGTGTAGACCAGTCATATAAACACTTATTTAATTTGATTAATGATGAGTTTGGCAAAGTTTTTACCTCAAAAACTCTACAGATTGGTGGTCGTCCTGTTTTCAGTGACTGGGCAACACCAGGTATGTTTAAAAGTAGAAATAAATTATTTTAATTATATTCAGAAAAATCATATAATTTTAGGCAAACCTTTCAGGAATATGTTAAAAATTATTCAAAGATATTTAAACAAACGTGTCATCTTGCTAAGTCAAACTTCATTAAAAATAAAATTTCTAATTCTGTAACTAAAATAAAAATGACTTGGAACATCATTAACTCTGAATGCGGTAGATCTTTAGTGACTGAAAGGGATTTCCACTTAAAAGTAAATGGTTGCCATGTTACAGGGGACCTGGAAGTGGCTACGGAGTTTGAACATTTTTTCAAAAATGTACCTATATTGACAACAAAATCTCTCCAAGCATCTTCCAGTTCCGCTGAACTTTTATTAGAAGAATCTGTTCTTTGTTGCAGGGATGCATTTGTATTCACAGATATTTGTGATCAGGACATTGTAAAAACATTTAAATGTATCGAAATTAAGAAAACCGCGGACATTTGGGGATTATCGGTCAAAACTGCATCATGTATAATTGAGGTAATTGCGCCCCATCTAGCAACTGTGTTTAATGACTGTGTTTCTAGTGGTACATTTCCTGATTTAATGAAACACAGCAAAGTCGTTCCCTTGTTTAAGGCTGGCAGCGCTACAGATCAGTCTAATTTCCGACCAGTGTCAGTGCTGCCAACTTTGAGCAAAGTATTTGAAAAAATAATCTTGAATCAAATGCTATCCCATTTTAATAGTCATAAAATACTCCATGCGAATCAATTTGGGTTTACGAAAGGGCGCTCAACTTCCGATGCTGGTGTTGAGTTATTAAAATGTATTCATGAAGCTTGGGAAGACAAGCACGATGCATTAGGTATATTTTGCGATCTATCAAAGGCTTTTGATTGCGTTCAACATGAAACGCTGTGCAAAAAATTACACCACTATGGAATAAGAGGCAAAGCTCTCGACCTTCTGTCTTCATATTTGAACAATAGAATACAGAGGGTCGATATTAATGGTACACGTTCTGTAGGATCCATGGTTACAATGGGTGTGCCGCAAGGCTCGATACTTGGGCCATTCTTGTTCCTCATTTATATTAATGATTTACCATTTTATGTAGGGGACAGGAATAGGATTGTTTTGTTTGCAGATGACACCTCATTAATTTTTAAAATTAAAAGACAATTAGATAACTATGACGATGTAAACAATGCAATTGCAAGAGTAGTTCATTGGTTCAGCTCAAATAATCTTTGCCTTAATGAAAATAAAACTAAATGTATAAAATTTACTCTACCAAATGTAAAACAAGTTGCGGCCAATGTTCAACTGAATGGACAAGTGTTGGAGTTTGTGGAATCAACTGTGTTCCTAGGTATAACTATTGAGGCCAATTTGCAGTGGGGCCCACACATAGAAAAGACAGCCTCTAGATTAAGTTCGGCTGCATACGCTGTAAAAAAGATCAGGACTCTAACAGATTGATACGGTTAGAATGGTTTACTTCAGCTATTTTCATAGTATTATGTCTTACGGTATTCTCCTTTGGGGGAGTGCTGCAGATTTAAATATTATTTTTGTTCTACAAAAGCGGGCTGTACGCGCTATTTATAATTTGGGCCCCAGAGTTTCTCTCCGAGAAAAATTCAAAGAAGTAAATATTCTAACCGTACCATCACAATACATTTTTGCCAATCTTATGTATGTCCAGAAAAATCTATCACAGTTTTCTAAACTCTGTGATAAACATAATATAAACACTAGAAATAAAAATAATCTTTCAGTCCACCACAGTCGACTACATAAGATTGGCGATTCTTTCCAGGGTAACTTTATACGCTTTTACAACAAGCTTCCCTGTGACCTGAGAAATTTACCTTTAAATAAATTTTAAAAGTTTATTAAAAACAAGCTTTGTGAAAAAGGTTTTTACTCCGTTACAGACCATTTGCAGGACAGGGACGCCTGGAAATGATCTGCTGGCAAAGTGAAATAATATTAAATTGTAAATAGGCCATCAAAAAAAAAAGCCTTCCTAAGTTTCTTGCCGGTTCTTCTCAGGTGGGCCGCGTTCCGAACCGGTGGTCGCTTTACATATTTTAAATAGTGTATGACATTTTGTAAGCGCCGTTAAAATGGTCTATGCAAAATAAAGATTGTTTTTTTTTTTTTTTCACTGGCCTCGGCGAGGGCCACCTCGAGATTGTCAGATTGTGGTGAGCGGCACCCCCATCGCTGTCGGGTCGAGTATTAAGTATCTTGGTTTGGTACTCGACAGCCGATGGGGCTTCGTCGAGCACGGCGTCCGCAGCGGTCGATTGCGCAGAGGGCGCCCCGAGCGTACTGCACCGTCTCCTACGAGGCGGCGTGCCTAATTGCAGGAAGCCTCCCTTGGGATCTCGAGGCTGGAGTCCTCAAGAAGGTGTATGGAGAGAGCACCCTGGTGCGAAGTAACGGTGGACGGCCCCTTCCGGACGAGTTCGACCGCTGGAGACAGTCAGGCGAAACGTGAGGAGTTGCGGGTGCGGGAGCGTACGGGACAGACGCTCCCGCCCCGCCGTCCGGTTCGGGGGCGTCGTCATGCTCAATACATGCGCGCCCCCGAATAGTGTCTGGCTGTGGGCGGAAGGTCGGGGGACCCCGCCCAACTGGCCACTCGGCGACGGGCACCCTTTCTGTGTTCCAGGGGGTGCCCACTCTTTGCGCACGCCCGTACCGGCCGCTCTCACCTCCTCTGCTTACAGAGGGGCGCTCGAGAGCGGTGGAGGTGCGGGCTAGTTCTTCAGCTCCTTAGGGAGCTCCGGGGTGGTCGCTTATCGACCGTACCGTACCGTTCTGGGGTGCCCCTTGCCGGCTCGCAGTGATTTAACCTCAGGCCTACCCTGCGAGTCGGTTTTAAGGTAAGGCGGAACACCGCGGGGTTTAGTGGGTAGGACGGCCCTCTCTCACGGGCCGGGAGCCCTCGACACACCGTCCCTGCTGCCCCCGCAGCAGGGATGACGGTGCGTAAATGCATTCCCCGCGAAAAGAAAAAAAAATAAAAAACCTAACCTAACCTCGTAGGAGGGTGCGCCACCACCAGCGTTGTTGTTGGTCGAATTGTCCGTCAAACAGGTCGGGAGAGCACGGCATGGGTCAAGTGCCCGGTCGCGGCGGCCAAGAAGATTACTGATGGCCGCCCCGTGATGGTAGGATGGACCCGTGTCCGCGCGGTCCTACTGGAGTCCAGGCCGCAGCGATGCTTCCCCTGCCTTGAGGTCAGACATGTGGGGGCCCGGTGCGCTGCGGGAGTCGATCGCAGTGCACTTTGCTTCCGTTGTGGCCAGCCCGGTCACAAAGCAGCGAGTCGGTGGCTATCGTCTCCCAGCAGGGCGCGTTCAAAAGTGTTTCCCAAGGACGCGGCTGTGTCCTCGCGCTGCTGGGAGACGTTGCAGTAGTCGGGGTGTACTTCTCGCCAAACAGAAGCCTCGCCGAGTATGAACAATGGTTAATAGAGGTCGGGGCTCTGGTGGCAGAAGCGCACCCACCCCCCGGTGGTTGTGGCTGGAGACTTCAACGCTCACTCACAAGCGTGGGGATCTCCGGCCACCGATAGCCGGGGTGAGTTGGTAGAGAAATGGGCGGTGTCCAACGGCTTGGTGCTGCTCAACCGAGGGTTGGTCCACACGTTCGTGCGGCGAACGGGTCGTAGTATAATCGACCTGTCCTTTGCGTAATTTTCGACTGGTATGCGGGTTCCTTCCACCCGAACGCAAAGCCCTGAAGGGGCTCTCCGACGTGGGGCATGAAACATCATGGCCCTTGTTTTAGCAAGAGCCACTTCCAGCCCCAGTAGACGAATATGTCGGACAACCATCGAGGTGCCGACCGACGCAAGGTGCACTGCCTCTTCCCAATCCTTTGCTGCTGCCGCCACCAAAGTGTCATCCGCGAAACATAGGATATCCATATGTGGTAAGAGAGAGCCGCGGAGTACCCAATTATACCCCAGGTTCCATAGAAGTGGGCCCAACACAGAGCCCTGGGGCACGCCTGCCATTACCCTCCAAGACTGGACTCGACATTCAGCGTCCTCGTACAGGACGTATCTCTCTTGAAGGTAGACCTTAATAAGAGCGCGTAGGTAAAGGGGCACTCCATGAAACCTCAGCGCTTCCTCTATGCATTCGTGGGGGATGGTGTTGAATGCGTTCGCTATTCCTGCCGGCAAGTCCGGTGGATGGCTCTCCTTGCGAAGGAGGCAAAGTCGCTCCACCCTCCATCGCTTTGGGAAGTATGCATTTTTAATGCACATGTCCAGCACCGCACGATAACGCTCCTCTAGGGGACCCAGGGCAATCGCCATGACTTTGGCGGGAGCCTCGTCTGATCCAGGTGCTTTTTTCTTTCGCCGTAGTCGTTCCCTTATACCGCCGAACTCGGCATCCGTCAGAGGGTGCCCGTCTGCCCACACCTTCGGGACAGAACCGGAGGTCGGCATGCGTGGGGGCACGAATGTTTCCGGGTCTGGGAAAAGTGCTTGCAAGACCCTGCGTAGTAAAACTGGGTCCATACAAGACGTAGGTGGAGCTGGGGTGGAAAATTTTCCCCTGATCGTCTTGTAGGGCCTCCCCCATGGATCGTTGTCCAGGATACCCACAAACCTATCCCAGGCACTCGCTTTCGCCCTACAGATGGCAATTCGGAGGGTCTTGTGGGCCTCCTTATATTCATGTTGGAGAGTATTCTCTTCACCCGGTTCTCTGCGGGTGCGCCTACGGCAACGTCGGTATGCACGTCGGGCTCGTGTACTGGCGGCACGCAGATCAGAGATTTCCTGCGTCCACAAGTACACTTGCCTTCTGTTACGAGGGCCCGTCCGTTGTCTCGGCATGGCAGAGTCACACACGACCCTTATGTCGTCCGAGAGCAACTCCGCCATGCGGTCAGGGTCATCCGAAATTGAATCTGGAACCTCAGTCCATGCTCGTACCATCGCTGCTTCCTCAGCCACATCATTTTGGAGCCGCGAGAGTGCCCATCTAGGGAAGGGCGAGGCACTCGATGGTGAAAATAGGTGGAGAGGAAGGTCCCTCATCGGCGTTGTGGAGACCTCATATCGGATATACAAATGGTCCGATAGGGTCTCCAGGCTCTCGACCACTCGCCAGCCACTAATGCACGCGGCCAGTGCTGATAATGCAAATTTGACGTCTACAATGGACACATGTTGGGGTGTTGCCCCTATTCAGGATTTGGAGCCCCAAGGACAGAACTCAGGCCTCCAAATCGTTACCCCGGGGATCCGTATAACGACCACCCCACACCCGAGATTTGGCATTCAAATCGCCCGCCACCAGCACTGGACAGGGGGCTGCTCGTCGGACCACACCTTCAACCACCGAAAGGAAACGTTCAAATTCTGCCCGGCTTCGGTTGGGGGAGAAATAGAGTGCCACTACCATCACACCTCCCCATCGCGCCGCAACATACCCTTCCCCTCTCTCCGCGACAATTAGGGGGGGTGGCGTCACACCGGCCACCATGATTGCCGCGAGCCCATCCGTCGCCCCAGCCCATCTTGGGGACGGAGGGACTGAGTTTGGCTCCGAGACAATCACCAAATCGATATTCCACTCAGTCGCCGTCTGGCACAGGAGGTCCTGGGCGCCGGCTGAGCAGTTTATGTTGGCCTGCAGTACACGTCCTATGGATCTAACTGGCATTGTTAGTGTCCATAGGCGCCTCTGCAGGAACGGCCGTTGTCGCCACAGTACGGATGATGCTTCCTGTAGGCAGGGAGCGTCCCTTGACTGGGGGAGGGTTGCAGTTTACCCCAGCCATGCGGTGTCCAGCAGGTAGGCCGCGGTCTGCGCAAACTGCGCAGTGCGGTGTGGCCGTACAAGTTGGCATAGTATGCCCCTCCTGACCGCAACGATAGCATAAATGGCTGCGATCCTTCTTCGAGGGGCATAGTATTTGTGGATGGCCTACACCCATGCAGCGGTAGCAGCGCATTGGTCGCTGCTCCAGTATTTTTAAGGAAGCACTGCTCCATCCAATAACAATACGTGAGACTGCCGCCAGGTTAGCGACTGCTTCGATGGGGCAGGATACGATGGCCGATCCAACTCCGGTAGAGCCAAGGGCTATTGTACCCACCTTGAACTGCTCTGGAAGACAACCAGATTTATCTGCCAAGGCTAGGCGGATATCCTCTACAGACGCAGCATCATCCAGGCCCGACAATCGTATGCTTGCCGATTTAGAAGGCCTGGTGACCTTGGCATCACTTCCCAGTGCTTCTCCGATTTGAGCAGCCAGGGTATCGGCCTGCGTGGTCGTCGTATCTTTCGGGAGCTCAATGATACGAGCCCCTGTGATTCCAGTGCGGAATTTAGCCGGACCGATGCCAAGTGCTCCCAGGCTCACAGACGCTTTTGCTTTGGCGATGGCATCCTTATAGGTACCACCCTCAGCTAACACCTCGGGTTTGAGAGATATCACTACCGCCATGGTTTTTGGAGCCTTCGGCACCTTGATCTTTTTTGGTTTTTGAGCCACAGGTTTTTTATTTACTTGCTCCACTTTCTTCTTCTTCGTCTTCCTGACAACAGTAGTCCATTCATCTGTAATGAGCGGCTGCTGCTGATGTGAGGGGCCCCCCACTTGGTCCATTGCCCGCCGAACAACCTTCTTCGGTCTGGCCTCTTTTGGCAGATTCGCCGGCGGGGTCAGTGTCGTGGGTGCTGCAGGATCTGCTACTGTCACATTCTTTTGTGCCTTCTCGCTTGCTGCTAGTGCTGGTCGGTGCAGGTGGGGTTGAGAAGGCAAAAGACGACCATCCACCTCAAGGCCCTGGAGCCGTGCACCTATTACCCCCCCAATGTGCTGCATGAGCTCTCGCTGAAGGCGGTCAATTACCTCCGCAAATTCTTTTTGGGACAGCCCTTCATTGGGAAGGTCCGTCTTCTCTGGCTCTGAAGGCAGTAGAGGGACCTCTGCGGGGATAGGGCTCTTTGAGCGCCGTCTACCTTCAGCGAAAGCACGCCTGAGCGCTGCTACTTCTTCTTGTATGGCAGACAACTGCCCTCGCAGGCGTTTGTTGTCCGCCTAGAGTCTCTTAATCTCCTCGTTTTCCGTACGGCTTGCAAGCGCCTGCAATATTTTTAGTAGCGATGCGGAGTGATCCTTGATTTCCTTTACACAGGTGCCTTTCAGGTTTTTGGATTTTGTGGCAACCTGGAAGAGTTTTCCCGCGTCTTTTTCGGCTTGAGTTCAGAGCTCCTCCGTCAAAGCCAGTGCTGGAGACTCCTTCTGTTTCCCCTTCTTTGGGGAGCGCATGGTTCCGACGATGGTAGAATCAGATTCCAGCTCTGAGTCTGACGGACCATCCCTGAACTCTCGACGGGCCTAGGACATCTCCACGCTGTGGTGGTATGTGCCTCTGCCTCCCCGAGATTTCATAACCATGACCGGAGTCAAAGGTTCGATTGCTTCCTCGGAATCTTCCTCACTTTCGGATGCCCCAGCGAAAAACTTCCCACTGCGTAGGCGCCTCTTCCTTCCTTTTGCGACACTTACGTCGCTCGCCAGGATTGGGGACAGAGAAGAGCTCTTCTTACCTCCTCCTTTAGGGATACTCTCCACTCCCCCGTCCGAGCTAGTTGAGTCGCTTGACTCCATTGACCAGTCGAGGGCCCTGCCCACGACTGAGTTAGTAGGAGTAAAAATTTTTGCTCCCAGAACTTTATGAACAAAGGATTTGTTGGCTTGGTGTTTGAGAACAGATGTTCATAAACACCAAGCCAACAAAACCAATACAAATAGCAAACAAACAAAACCAGATATCGAACCAAGTTGGTACAAAGGAAAGTCACAGAGATAATCAACAATTTTAAGAATCCTAAGCAGATTTCCAACCACTGGCCACTGCGTTACCGCGCACCAAGTGGAAGGGATCCAAGCTTAAGACAATTATAGCAACAGATGATAAGTAAGATTTGACCACAAAGAAGCACAGACAGCTTCGACTTCGGATCGCCACAAGTTCAGTTCTCTCAGATTCGGTCACCACCCACCGGCCACTGCGTTACCGCGCACCAGGTGGGATGGGTCCAGGGCAGACGACGAGGATGTACTGGAGAACACTTGGGGCACTGCCCCAACCTAACCTAACCTAACCTAACCCTCAGGCTCTCTCCGGCAATTTGGTCCCGTGCCTTGGGCGTGGGGCGGCTGCAGGTTGATCTGCAACCAATAAGAGTTGCAGATCAGACGCCCTTGACGCAGCGCTCTCTGAGCTTGGGGTATGGGCACAGCAAAAAGTTCTGCAAAACATCTGAGCCCACTTGCAGTCATTGCGGTGGGCTCTACATGAGACTAAAATGTCCGGAACGAGCAGTGGATGCAGAACCAAACTGCCAAAATAGCCAAAGAGAGGGGCTGGGCAGTACAAGGCACAACATATACAGCGATGCATGCCCGGTACGAATGAGGTGGGACAAAATAGCGAGAGCGTCCACACTGTATTGCTGAAGGCACCCCGGTGAATGCTGCCCCCTACAGAGTGTTGCAGGCGAACCTTATGAAGAAGAAACTGGTAACCGACGAGTTAATGCTCGAGGCTTCGAAGCGCAAGGTTGCCTTCGCACTGGTGCAGGAGCCCTACGTGGGTGGGATAAAAAGGATGAAGGCATACCAGGGCGTCAGAACGGTGTGCAGGGAGAAGAGACAATAAAGTTGTTTTTGACCCAACGGTGGACGTCATACCGTACCCACAACTCACCACCGATAACATCGTGGTGGTGGGGATCCAAACCAGTGTCTGGAAGATCACGCTGGTGTCCTTCTACTTTGAACCCCAAATCCCATTGGGGCCCTACCTAGAGCACCTAAAGAAGATCGAGCATACGTCGGGACCCCGGGGACTTCTCATTGGAGGCGACGCCAACGCAAAGAGCACCTGGTGGGGGCACCCATTCGAAAATCAGAGAGGTAGCGACTTCAGAGACGCTCTCGAACAGATGAACCTTCATGTCCTGAACAGTGGAAATATTCCGACCTTTGATACTGTGCGGGGTGGAGAGAGTTACCACAGCAGCGTCGATGTCACTGCCTGCACGGGCGACATGCTCGCCCTGGTCGGCGCCTGGAGGGTTGACACTAGCCTGGTTAGTTCTGACCACAACGGCATAGCCTTCAGCATCAGCTTGGAAAGGGCAAAAGGCACCCATATAAAAAGAACCACGCGCCTCTATAACACCAAGAAGGCAAACTGGACAAACTTCCGGGCCAACACCGGTTCAACACCTCGAATCTCGGGCGGACCCCATCACAAATATGTGTGAACTAGAAGCCGAGGTGAGTGCGTTCTCCAACGCCATAAAAACAGCATGCGAGGAGAACATACCGGCGAAAAAAGCGGAACAGCTGATGGTTATGCCGTGGTGGACAGAAAAATTTGGCTAACTTAAAAAAGGAGGTCAATACCAAAAGACGCCGAATCAGAAATGCGGCACCAGACAGGAGGGATTTGGTCGTTGCGCGGTACCTAGAATGCAAGGAGAAGTATGAAACGGAAGTAAGAATGGCACAGATTGAAGGTTGGAAGACTTTCTGCGGAAAGCAGGACAGGGAGGGAGTCTGGGAGGGGGTTTATAGAATGATAGGGAGGGCCACGGTAAGGGAAGAAGACCTACTGCTAATCCATAATGGAACCCATCTGGACGCAGGGGGCTCGGCAGAACTCCTCGCTCGGGTCTTTTACCCGAGAGACCAGCTGGAGGAGGATAATGAGGTGCATCGTCAGATACGCGAGACCGTCGAAAAGGTAGAAGATGGAGAGGGTCATGATGGCAATGACCCACCTTTTACGGTGGGCGAACTGATCGATGCGCTTCACAGATTTAACCCCAAGAAAGCTCTGGGAGCGGATGGCTTTACAGCCGATATCTGCACCCACGCCATTAGGGCCGACCCCTTGCACTTTTTGAAGCTGCTGAATCAGTGCCTCCGTCACGGCTACTTTCCTAAAATATGGAAGGAGGCCGTGGTGGTGGTGCTGAAGAAGCCAGGTAAAACCTCGTACACCGAACCCAAATCGTACAGGCCGATTGGGCTATTGCCCGTTCTTGGTAAGGTGTACGAGAGAATGTTGGTCACTCGACTCAAATACCATCTACTGCCGCGGATGAGTACTCGCCAGTACGGCTTTATGCCCCAGAAAAGCACCGAAGACGCCCTCTATGACCTTATGAGGCACATAGGGGCTAGACTTCATGAAAAGAAAATAGTCACTATGGTGTCCCTGGACATAGAGGGGGCCTTCGACAGCGCCTGGTTGCCTGTCATAAAGGTACGACTGGCTGAGGAAAAGTGTCCGGCAAATTTGAGGAGGGTGATCGGCAGCTACCTTAGCGAGAGAAGTGTAAGGGTAAGGTATGCGGGCGCGGAGTGTAGACGCTCCACGGAGAAAGGGTGCGTCCAAGGATCGATAGGCGGTCCCTTACTGTGGAACTTAATTCTGAATCCGCTTTTGAAAGAGTTGGAGCACAGGGACGTCTACGTTCAGGCTTTCGCGGGCGATGTGGTTTTGGTGTTCGATGAAGATACCGGTCTGGAGATAGAGAGACATGCCAATGCCTCTCTCGCGCGTGTGCGGGAGTGGGGCATCGGAAATAAATTAAAGTTCGCACCGCACAAGACGTGCGCAATAGTTATTACGCGTAGATTAAAGTACGAAGCCCCGCGCCTTAGCATGGGCGGGATAGACATTGGCATGTCCAACGAGATTAAAATCCTGGGGCTCACTATCGACCACAAACCTACATTTAACACACACGTTTCTAACACATGCAGAAAGGCGATCGGCATTTACAGGAAGCTAACGAGGATGGCCCGGATCAGCTGGGGGTTACACCCCGAGGTGATCCGGACGATCTACGTGGCAGCCGTGGAGCCGACGATATTGTACGCGGCCAGTGCTTGGCACGCAACGGCGGAGAAGCTTGGTTTCCGAAAGCAGCTGAACGTGGTACAGCGCGGCTTCGCCCAAAAGCTCTGCAAGGCCTATCGTACGGTCTCCCTGAACTCGGCGCTGATCTTGGCTGGGTTGCTCCCTCTGGACCTCAGAGTTCACGAGGTGGCCTCATTATATGAGGCCAAGAGAGGGGTAAACCAGTCATGGTTGGGGGACAGGGAGGTCGAACGAATGACCTCGGCTTTGGAGATGCCTCACCCCGCGGAGCATACCGTCCTGGAGTTCACAAGTCCGGTAGACGAGGAACAATTAAATGAAGCAAATAAATTCGACGTGAGAATATTTACCGATGGGAGCAAGATTGAGGGCCGAGTCGGTGCTGCGCTATCTTTTTGGAATAGCGAGACCGAGACTAAGGCCCTCAAACTTGCTCTCTCGCCCTACTGCACCGTCTACCAGGCCGAGCTCTTGGCGCTATGCAAAGCGGCCAGTGAGGTTCTCAGGCGTGGCGCGTCCACGTTCGGCATCTTCAGTGATAGCAGAGCCGCTCTCTTGACGGTAGTAAACCGTCATGCCCTCCATCCCTTGGCAGTGGAGACCAGGGCCGCAATTCAGCGCGGATTGGCCCAGGGTAAGGAAATCTCCTTATTCTGGGTCAAGGCCCACGCAGGGCTGGAGGGCAATGAGCGAGCAGATGTGCTCGCGAAGGAAGCGGCTCTGACACTGAAGAGAGTACCGGATTACGGCCTGTGCCCTGTTTCATTCGTCAGGCGTGCTCTAAGGCAGAGCACGCTTGGCGAGTGGAACAAGAGGTACAGGGAGGGCGCGACCGCCTCCGTCACCAAGGTTTTCTTCCCTTGCGCAGTGGCGGCGTACAGTATCGTCCGCAAGATGACGATTACCGGCACTACTACCCAGCTTCTAACAGGGCACGGTGGGTTCGCTGAATACTTGGCTCGCTTCAAGTGTAAGGCGGACCCATCGTGTGCCTGCGAACCCGGTGTTGGTGAAAACGTGGTCCACCTGTTAGTGGAATGTCCGGTCCATGGCTCTGAGAAAGCGGATTTGGAAATTAAAACCAAATTATCAGTGACAAAAGATAACCTTCCTCTATTGTTATCAAAACATAGGGAGGAGTTCCTAGAATAGAGTATAAAAATTGTAAATATAGTCAATAAAAGAAATAGAACGTAAGAAATGTGCAACAATATAAATTAAGGTATATTGTCTGTAACATTTAAATTAAGTATATTGGAACTAGTCTAAGGTTGATTGTAATTAGCAAGTAAGAAATGTAATAAAACAGTGTAAGTTCAATGAATAAAGTAAACCCCACAACACCCACAAGTATGAGAGGTATAGAATGAATGCTGGAGGATGAATAAAAGCGCGACGAGTATGCCTATTGGGGCCAGAATGAAAGCAGATAGAATAAGACTAGTTAAGATAAAAGTGTGAAAGAGCGGGATTGTGTGAAAGTGCGAGAGGAATACAAGAAGAACTGGAATGTTACAAAGACTGTATGTATGATATAAAATAGAAAAGTTAAATTATGCCCTGCGGCGCTAGCTTATTAATAGTGTAGCTAGCTAAATAATACAGACTTAGATAGCTTTGCCCATGGCAAAGATGCGTGAAAATAAAAAAACCTAACCTAACCTAACTGTGATAGGCCCCGCAATGCCCTCACGGGCATTGTTGGGACGGACTTGTCGCTGCCGGCCGTGGTGCGAGCCATGGCCGGCAGTCGACAATGCTGGGCCGCCGTCGCCTCCTTCGATAGCGAGGTGATGGCGGCAAAAAGAGAGGAGCTGCGGGTCCGGGAGCGAGCAGGACGCACGCTCCCGTCTCGAGGGCGTCGAGGGCGGCGCCGGGCGGATACGCGGCGCACCGCCGACTAACTTGTGGCTGTGGGCGGAAGGTCGGGGGACCTCGCTCACAATAGCCTCCTGGCGGCTGGCACCCCTCGTGTTCCGGGGTGCCTTCAGGTGCCCGCTCGATCACTCTCCACATGGTTGGGGACGGCTCGAGCGGGCACAACTTATCCTCCTCCGGGAGATTGTGGGGGGCAGCACATCTGGCCCCCCGAGGAGAGCCTCATAGTGGGGCATTCCCTTAGCCGGGTCGCAGTGAATAGCCCTCAGGCCTATCCTGCGATCCGGTTGGGAAGAAGGTGGAACACCGCGGGGTTTAGTGGGTAGGACGGCCCCCAAAGGGCCGGGAGTCCTACACACCATTCCTGCTGCCCCCGAAGCAGGGATGACGGTGCAAAAAAGCATTCCCCGCGTCACCAAAAAAAAAAAAAACTTAATGGTGATAAATAATGTCCAAATTTTTTACCTATTTCATCGCAATAGACTATGGTCTTTGCATCACTTTTTATTTGCAACTTTTCTATTATCGATGCCTCGCAATTACTACTTGAACTTAATATATACTATTATCCACACTACACACAGTTTTAAATGGTGAAAATTCATCATTGCATCTAATTCTTTCACAACTCAAGGGTGAGGAGGGAACATGGCCTGCGGATATCAATTGGTCATTTTGACAATGACATGACTTAATGATTTACTAATTTACCTATGGCTAGCTGTTATACCTGGGGTTGCCACAAGGAAAAAAAAAGAAAAGAAAGGGGATAATTTAGCAGTACCTGATAATTTAACAGTATCCTCGGCTACCCGTGGGATGTGAGGTAAGCTCCTGGCCAACCCGCGCTATGAGATGATGAGCCTCTAATGAAGGCCTATTTGTCGCTGGCATTTGTTGCTCTATTGTATGCTGCTCAGAGGTTGGCCACATTTGGGTCACCTGATGCCCTAGCCTTGGTCCAAGCGCAATACGCCCACCGCTTATGTCAAACTGCATCAGCACATTCACGCCCGAACCAGAGACGGGCTTTGCGGACGGGGGGATGGGGATGGGGAGGGATGTAGTATTCCATCCCCAGACTGATCTCCCCAGCAACAGCGGCGGCAATCTGCTGACGAGTAGTGCCACAGTCTGCGCGCTGCAACCGCACGACATGCAGGAGATAACGCATTTCGGCGCGCACGACGCAGTGATCGGAAGTACCCAACGGAGCACCTACCGGTACACTATACTGGGCTGGGCTGTTGGTCAGCAGAAGGTCCAACAGAGCGGGCGCATGACTTGCCACACCTGGTATCCTGGTGGTCTGGCGTACCAACTGTGTCAAGTCATGCGAAAGAGCGAATGCATGGGCGGTTCGTCCCGCATGGTCGGTTTTGAGGAAGCTCAACCATTCTGTATGGTGTGCGTTAAAGTCCCTCAAAAACACCAATTCCGCGTTCGGGAACCTCTGCACATCTGCCGCTCTTCCGAGGTATTCAAAGAGCCGAGCTGTCTCCATATCCCCTTTATGGGAACGGTAAAAGCACACATAGATCTGGTTAATAGAACCATGATCCATGTGAAGCCAGAGGACAGAGAAGGGTCTTCCAGGCAGCGCAGACGGCGAACACAAACATCCGCCCTAACAAACACGCACACCCCGGCCTTTTTATCGAAGCAGTCCTCGACAATATAGCCGGGGTAGCACAAATACGACGTATCGTCAGGGCGGCATATTTGCGTCTCCGTAAGGAACAGCAATCCGTGCCGCGCCGTCTCAAGATGGTGGTCGACGGCGTTGAGGTTTGTATGGAGCCCACGGAAGTACTAAAAAACTACTTGTACTAGTGTAAGTACTAAAAAAGTACTTCTTTCGCTTCTTCATGATTCATCAATCTATTCATAAAAGCACGTCTGGGTATCCGAGTACTTTTGACTTCTCCGTTTTTGTGCAAACTGCTCACGTGGTCTTCATATGTATACTTTCATATGAAGACCACGTGAGCAGATTGTCAGGGTCATACCCTGACTCCTTGAACCCTCTACTTTCGCACAATATATATTCTTCGTCAATCGTTCCTCACTCATTTGTTGGACGTGTCCAAACCAACGAAGCACGCCCTTTTCCAGCTTAACGATGACACTTTCATTCAAACCTGCCATATTGCCTATCACTTCGTTACGTATTCGGTCGGCCAAAGTTACGCCGCACAAATTTCGAAGTGATCGCATCTCCACAGCATTCAATTTACTTTCATGCCTCTGCTGACGTACCCAGGTTTCGCTACCGTAAAGTAAAGTGCTACCTAAATGTGCGGGTTGGCCCGTGCAGTTCGAGAAATTAATAAAGATTGATGTTTTCGCATTGTTTTATTTACTAAAATAGCACTCTCATCGTCGACTACACAATACAACTATATCTGGTCACTAAACTCCCTCAATAAATAAATATGTTCGGCATGCACACTCGTGTCACAGGCCGCGCTTGTCGCGCGGAGTGCGGGGTGGTCGGGCCCGCAGGCGGCGGCGCGCGGCCCACAGCGCGCCCGCCAGCGCCGCCAGCAGCAGCGCCGCGCCCGCCGCGCCGCCCGCCGCGCCGCGCAGCCGCCCCCACGCCGGCACCGCCAGCCTCGCGCCGCCGCGCGCCGCGCCGCACTGCACCTGCGCGCGGTACTCCGCGCCCTCCTCCACTGAGCTCACTGCAACGGACACCGCGCGTCAACATCGCTCTCTAGTAGCCCCCACTGTCGTCGTGCCTGGGCGTACGCACCGAGCGCGTAGTCGTGGTGCGTGTGCGCGGTGGCCAGAAGGCGCTCGGCGGGCGGCTCGCCCTCGAACCAGCGCAGCGAGCAGCGCCGCGCGCCCGCGCCCGCGCCGCGCCAGCGCACCAGCGCGCCGTCCTCCACTAGCCGCACCCACACCTCCAGCTCGCGCTCCTCCGTCGACTCCGGCCCCTCCGTCGTCACGCCCAGGAACGAGTCGCGCTCGCCGGTGACCGCCTCCTCCTCTGCAAAACCTTCCGAAAAAACAGCGTTACCGACGTAGCGTCGCCCGCCTGCTCTCCGATGGTGTAGAAAATTCGACGAGCCTCACCGAGCGTTCTCGCGATCGCGGGCTTGCTGAATAGTCCGTCGCCGATGAGATCCTGCGATAGAACTCGGAGCTCGTACTCGGTGCCCGCCCGCAGGCCGACCAGCGTCGCCTCCGTTACGCCTCTCGATAGGATTTTCATGGTGCGCCACTCGCTGTCTGTCGTTTCACGATACCATACGTCGTAGTCGACCTCCTCACCGTTGTGACCTGCGGGAGAGTTCGGTTGAAATTGGAATCTTTGGCCGCAGGTGGAGCTCGGTTGACTAGACCCGGTGGCCCGAGCTAGCGGTCGCTCACCCGGCACCCAGGAGAGATGCAGCGAGTCGGCGGCAGGCACGACGGTGAGGTTGAAGGGCGCGCGCGGCGGCACGTTTTCGACTAGCAGCTCGGTCTCCGTGGAGAGCGCGGCGGCCTCGTTGGTCACGGTGCACACGTACACGCCGCGATCCTCTTCCGCGATATCCATGATGGTGAGATTGCCATCGTTCTGAACGTGACGACCCACGGGCAATTCGCTCCCGTCTTTCTGCATAGGTACAGTTTATATTTTTTTATCATGGACCGCTAATGAGCTATAGGAGCCGTAAAAATATATGGAAGAAGAACCTAGCACGATGGACGTCATGGTATAATGAGCGCGGGCTGCACAAGTAGCCCATATGGTACACGAAAGGGATATGCCGTATTGCATAGCTATGGCTGACGTCAACGCATTGTATAGTTGTATAGACAAGGACTTCTAATACCAAAGAAGGACCTTCCCCTATGAAAAAGCAACCTGACCCTTGTAAAGGTTTGGAGTACTGAAAGGCTTGGAAAGGCACCCGTGTGGTGGCGGGCCAACCACCAAACGATAGCATTCCCAAGGAGGGTTGATGTCAGGCTGGTGGCCGACCATAAAAACCAAGTAAAAACATTTTGCAGTATGGAATTTAGTCATACTGCGCCGACCCCAAGTAAATTGGGACAAGGGCAAGAGGATGATGATGGACAGCTAATGATACCTGCAGAGAAAATTGAGGTGTGCCCTTGGTTAACGTCCCTCAACCGCCCAGGAAATCATACTCAGACTCAACCTCATCCACCCTGGATCTAGAGACAAAATGACAGCAGTTAACCATTGGTTTTAAACTAAAAAGGATGGTATTGGTAATGGACGGAGGGGGATATACTACAATTAGCAAAGGATTAGAAGGCAATTGTCAGTGATACTCTCCAACAAAAGCATAATCACGAAGGAGTTTTGACAAACAGAATCATGTCACAAATTTAAAAATTGGAATATAAATGACAACGGTGTCGTGTGCTACACAGTCGGCTCAGGAAAGAACTAACTCGTCTCTGTGACTGCAAAACGAAACATAGTGCAATCTGCATAGAGTGCGGGCTGATGGTGTACCGTCAAGACATCAAGTAAAGAAAAGACGACGTCAGTAACGGCACGGCGTTTCCCACTATACTCGTAAACTCACCCTCGCCCAGGAGACGGCGCAGCGCGGCGCGGCGGGCGCGCACGGCAGCGCCAGCGAGGCGCCGAGGCGCGCCACGTAGAGCGGCAGCGGGCGCGCCGCCAGCGCGGGCGGCCGCTGCACGCGCACGCGCACGCCCGGCGACGGGCCCGCCGACCCCAGCGCGTTGTACGGCGTGCACGAGTACTCGCCCTCGTGCGACTCGTCCACCTGCCCGTCACCATCACCACGACCACCTTAGTACCCGACTACGTCTACACCGTGATCGTTTCCTTTCATTTATCGTAATACCTGATTGAACAGCAGACTGCCGTTTCTGCTATAGAACACCCCGGGCACGTTGTACGGGTCGAACAGAAAACCGTCCTTCTCCCACCGCAAGTTCGTCAGCGGCGGGTTGGCGCTGAAGTGGCAGTCCAAGCTGGCCGGCTTACCGTACGGCAGGTGGCGCTCCCGTGGCGCGTACACCACCTTAGCTTTGTCTGAAATTGTATCAAAAAATCCTTAACAGGGTTTGGCGGTTTGTTACGCCGGAACAGAGATGCTCATAATGTGTGCGTCAGATTTGTCTGTACGTAATACTGCTCGCATCTAGTAAAACCTGAATGATCAAGCCTACCCAGCAAACACGGCGCTAATAAAGCTATCTATGCTGCGGTCCAGCACTTAAGTCTTTGCCCGACAGCTGTGAAGACTCCGTCTGACAAAACTGAAAACTGCTGCTGGAACCTTAATCTCAAGGTTGGTGATTCTCGAAAAGTGAACGAGGGGTACTACAGAGTATTATGCATCGTGGAAAGAAAAAATAAACAATATTATTAAAAAAAAGCCCACTGGGCCTTGCGACGCAGGACCATAAAGTCACAGGACAAGGACAACATCTCGGAGTGTACGAGCCATAATTCGTACACCGCGGCGCGGCGGCGGTGCGCTTCATACATCAGCACTTTTCAGTTATTTCATATAATTTAGCATTAATTAGGATCAGTACGCAATCAGCATTCATACGCGATACTCATTATCACTCATCCTAGCATTAGTTACGAGTTAGTGAATAAAAACCATTTATTTATCTATCTGTGACTTATCATTGTGAGCAAATATACAAGGTGTGTGTGTCCTCAAGCAGCAGCCCATACACGGAGAACAAATGGATCCCTAACAGCAAATGGAGGACGTTATTACCACTCCGATTCTCATAGAGCTGGTACACTTGTAGAACTGGAGTAAACTAATTCTGGAGTGAAGACGGATCGACAAATGGATGTAAGCAAAAGGACAATCTCCTGGCAGTAGATTGTCCTTTTGCTTACATCCATTTGTTTACCGACGAACTAGAAATAGTTGCAAAAAGGGGCTGGATGCATGTGAAATGTGAGATTAGTAATAAAGGTATATAGGTTGGTAAAAAATGTAGATCGTGTTTTTATGATGTTAGCTACCTAGTCCTGGTAGCTAACATCATAAAAACAAGATCTACATTTTTTATTAATTTTTGAAGTGATATTTATAAATTTTGAATATATTTTGTACTGATTGAATTATAGTCATAGCTCCCTTGCACTGCTTGAACCTTTCAACCGAATTATGCGCGCGCGTCCATCGTTCATCGAGGTGTGCAGTACGGGACGAAAAAGAAACTCAGGAGTTCTTTTAAGCGAATCCAAGAGAGAAAACCGCAGCTCGACGGTTCAATGTATGATAGTACTTACTATGTAACGAATTGCCAAAGGTAGAACCGAAAAGTCTAACGAACGAAGTTGGTTATGACCTTGGCTGTATACTCTTAGCAGGTTGCTGGTGTTTTAGAAATGACCCTGTATTTGAAATGAAAGAAGCTATAAATAAAATTAAAGAATGGGAAAGCGTCAGGGTCAGATGGATTCCCAGTGTAGGTTTGTAAGTGCTTAAAAGGGAGTGATACGCTAATGCGTCAACCTATAAAGATATAGTTTAAAAAAACTAAAAAAACACGCTTTATTAGCAAATCGAACTAAAAATCAGAAAATAACTTTTATTTATATTTTATTCAACTGTTAAAGTAATGAAAAGAAATTTAATTTCATTGTTAAAAAGCGTGGGTTGCTTTTTTTTATTAAATTTCTACACTAACTCTATGTTTACAAATAACTACTAATTATATATTTACAACAATCAATATCGAGCATCCCACGCTTTTTAACAATGAAATTAATTTTCTTTTCATAACTTTAACAGTTGAATAAAATATAAATTAACAGTTATTTTCTGAACGTTAGTTCGATTTGCTATTAAAGCGTGTTTTTTTTAGTTTTTTTATAGTATATTTTATATTTCACTTTTTAGTTCCATTTGCTATAAAACCGTTTTTAATCTGTACAGACGTGTTAACAGTTGTATCTCGATAGAAAACATATTCAAGGATTTTTATCTCTTTTGTTCTCACGCGAGGACCTGTATTAACATCATTAATCCTGGCTTTCCTAATTAGGATAATGAGATAAGCTTTTCAAAATATTGTATTGTCGTCGATCGTTGATAAGTCTACAACGTTTAAAGTAAATCTGATCTCTTAAAGTTGGGCAAAATCGAGTCCAAACGAGTCAGTTACATACAAACAAACAAACATACAGGTGAAGACTAATAAAAGCGTGTTAAAAAAAGATGACGAATAACAGGAACAGCTTGAAGAAGAAAATATGTTGCGCTGACCCCAAATAAATAGGTTCAAGGTGATGATGATGAAGGGGAGTCGTGTTATGGCTGAGTGGACCACGGGAAATACTTTTTACAGTGGTTCACCTGGGTGATCTACGGGAAAAACCTCTTTTTACAACAATAATATCTAAAGAGAAAATTATAACAAAGAATAATTATAAAAAAATAATTACCCGTGGGTTTCCCACGTAAACTAAGCAATGTACTACGGGCAATAAATAAGTTTCAAATTTTGAAACACATGTAGTTGTACGAAAGGGGGCTACTACTACTACTACTACTACTACTACTACTACTGTGCTAACGTTAGTTTGGTCTCCGTATTTAAAGTAACTTTAATGAAAATATTTGTGCATTTTACCCATTAGATAGTAGAAAAGGTGAAAGTTAATACAATAATTCCTAACATAAAGTGTTGGCAAGACATTGTATCAAGTAAATTACAGTTAAATTGTTGAAGAGCTAAATATAATCAAAAAACCACTGTAAAAGTTTAACTTTTAGTGAAAGTTTTAGTGGCCCTACTATGTGGTAGCCCTAATATGTAGTGACCCTAATATGCAGTGGCCCTAATAGGCGATTGCCCCAATATGTAGTGACCCTAATATGCAGTGGCCCTAATATGCAGTGGCCCTAATATGTACTGGAAAGGATTGTGTGGTTTTATGAAACCACGGGAAAAGTAAAACTTTTTTTTACTTATTCTTATTACTCTTTTTTAATACTTTTTGCGAATAATGTTGTTGAGATATAATTTTCAATGTGTTATGTTCTTCTGATGAGACCGAATATGTTCTGCAATAGCTGATTTGTTGGTCTGTCGGTTCTTTACAGCGGCGATATGTTCATTAATCCTTTCAGCTATGGTACGCTTTGTTTAGCCTATGTAGGAACTACCGCAGCTGCAATTTATTTTATAAACGCCCGGCGTTTGGAAAGGCAGTTCATCCTTCGGTGTGCCCACCATTTTGTTTCCTTTAGCCCCGGCTTGTAGTGTACACAGTTTGAATTGAATACTTTCGCAACACCGTTCCGATCTTATCTGTTACTCCTTTTACATAGGGCAAGTGGCATGTTGTCTTTTTACCTCTCCTGGTTCCAATGTAAGGGACTTTACAATTTGGATGAAATGGTGAGAGTCTTTCACAAAAGATGGTGTTATACCCACCAGTGGCAGTTAAACATGGATTGAAGGATTGACACAGCGTGAAAAAATACATCTCAAGCGTAACGACATTATCACAGAATCAACAGATATTTATAGGAATCTATACAGCGCTAGAGAAACGACCAGCAGAGATCAATATTCTAGCTTCAACGAGAGCGGTGCACCCCAACTTAGATAGAAATAAGCGAAGTGATAAATGCAATAAAAGCTCTGAAATTAGAAAAAAGTCCAGGTTCCGACGTCATGACAAATGAAATACTAATCGTCAACCCTTACTGCCTGAACTGTTTAACCTTATTATAGAAACTGGAGAAACACCCACACAATGGTCTGAATCTGACATTATTCTTATCTACAAACACGGCAACCCAAGTAATATCTACTAACTACAGACCGATTAGCCTGTTACCTACAATCTACAAACTCTTCTCCACATTAATAAACAAAAGAATTAACTCTACATTGGACACACACATTAACCTATTGAGCAAGCTCGGTTCAGAAAAGGATACTCAACGATTGACCCCACACACACCTCAGAACACATCATTGCAAAACATCAACACAGAAATAGGGCACTCTACTTTGCTGATTACCAAAAAGAGTTTGACTGTACAAGAGCATAGGGCAAACTTTAATATCAAAGGGCGTTCAAAAGGCATACGTTCGTGTGATCAAGAGTATAATATGGACTATGGACTACACTGGCCAGGTATGGAGTAAGCAGTCACTTGATACGAGTACTGAAATCTCTCTGTGGGGGCTCCAGTGCTTGTGTCAGGAACAACGGAGCTTACATAGACTTTTTTCACATTGAAAAAGGTGTGAGACAGAGTTGTGTAGCGTCGCCGGCGCTGTTTAACCTATACATGGACAGTTGTTTGAAAGATCTACAAGAGAGTGCGTATGGTTTAAAAATGAATAAATTGACGGTCAAACGCCTCCTATACGCTGATCATCAGGTAATTCTAGCATCATCGGCGGAGGAGTTGCAGTTGATGGTTAACATTATAATAATAATAATAATAGTAATTGTCTAAGTCCTTTGTGGTTCTGTCTAGCACTTAACCCTCTGAGTACAATATTAGAGGGTTTAGGGCTAGGCTATAATTTGCAGGCAGGTGGTCAAGTTATATCCCACCTCTTTTACATGGATGGTTTGAAACTCTTTGCCTCCAACGATATCTTATCGACATTCTTACAGTCCGAGATTACCAGGACTTTAATTGGTCGTGCTACTTAGTGTCTAGCAAATAAGACCTTTTAGCCTTTTTGATTCCACCTCACTCAAAAGGCAACGGGTTCAAAATTTCTTCCAAATTTAACATCTAAAATAGACATATTTCATTTTTATTAAATTAATTCAGCCCTTCGGACGAAAGTGAAATGTGGGCGTTTTATATGCCTCTGCCTACCCCTTCGGGGATAAAGGCGTGACAATATGTGTGAGGAATAGAGCGCAGTATGATGAATATAAAAAAGATGCAAAAAATACTCGGAATTCTGTAAACGATCACTGCATTAAGCAACTTTCGCTATGGCTGGTCACGGATATGTGACCTTTTGTAGCATTAACATTTGCGACTTTTACGAGCGTTTCCGTGCTTCGGAAGGCACGTTAAGCCGTTGGTCCCGGTTGCCAGTAACATGGCTGTCGTTAAGTCAAGCCTAACGGGCAGGTAGCCACAACCTGCGTCTGTCTATTTCAACACGGCAATGGGCTCACCACCTATTACAAGGGACAGGAAAACACATGGTGAAAAGTGGGCATTATAATATGCCTCTGCCACCCCTTCGGGGATAAGGCGTGATGGATAAATAGATACAAAAATTGTTTATTGGGAAAAATTGTTTATTGATTATTGGGAAGGTTAAAAATAGCTGGTACTAACTGGATTCAAGTGGCCCAATCTAGAGAGGACTGGCTGGCTTTGGAGGAGGCCTTCACCTACAGAGGGGCTCTTGATGAATAAATATTAAAATGAGAAAAATATAGGATTAATAGAAATTAACAACTAAACCTAAATACTAAAGTTAATGACTGCAGTTTGACCACGACCGCTGTACTCGCCGCTCACCGCGTACCAACTATAAAGTCAAACTATAACAACAATATTTCACTATAATAACAATGAATTAAAAATAAGAAAATTGTAATCTTCAGGAAATAAAAGGCATTTTATTTTATTTATTGGTACACAGTTCTCCTGATGGCAAGTAACGAGAACACGAAAGGTATCGCAAATGCGTTGTTAGGTACCCTTTTCAATTATCCCATTCCAACGGCCTCCGGCGACTTACTAGAATGCAGAACTACATGTACTTATACATTTGTATATCAATCGCACTAATAAAAATAATAACATATGAATAAAACTAGAAGGAACTTTCTAACCGTTGTTCCCATTAATTCTACTCGTATTGTTCTCTCGAGTGGCTGTAATTGAATTAGTCAGAAAACAGTCTAACTATTAGTTTTATCATAGTCCCATTCTATACGACTAGTGGGAATGATGTGTATACGATATAAGAGGGTGGGCGACGCAGTATGTCGGTCGTCTTTTAACCGAAATCGAGACAGAATTGAATGATATGATAGTTACAATGTACGTCGAGGAAGGCGGCCGCGCTCTGTGCGCCGCCGTCGGGGTCGCGCACGCGGCACTCGTACTCGCCGGGGTCGGCCGACGCGGCGCGGCGCAGCACCAGGCTGCCGTTGGGCGCCAGCTCGGCGCGCGCCAGTAGCTCGGGCAGCTCCCCCACGGGCGCGCCGTCCCGGAACCACGCCACGGCGGCCGCCGGGCTGCTGGCCTGGCACTCCAGCTCGGCGCGCTCGCCCTCCAGCACCGTCACGTTCATCGGCGGCGTCACTATTAAATTACTTCCTGAGGAAATTACACCGACTATTATCCTGATAATAGATCTGATGTTTAGATAAATATACAGGTTTCTTAACCCGACGGTTTGGAGCCTCATATCCTATCAAGTAACTTAGCGGCGAAGTGTTAGCTGAAGTGGCTAATGACTGGTAGCGGTTCCACGATGGTATGCGTACCGTCCACGTGGAGGTAGTAGAAGGTGCCGTTGTTGCGCGCCGGCGGCGAGCGGTTCGGGAAGGTGACGAGGCAGCGGTACAGGCCGGCGTCGCTCTCGCGCACCGCCGACACGTTGATGGAGCCGCGGCCGAGCGCCTCGGAGCCGCCCAGCCGCACCACGCGGCCCGACCACGGCGCCGCCACGCGCACCCCGCGCTCGCCGCTGTGCCACGAGAATATCGTCTCACCCTGGGGACACACAACGCTCGCATCATACAGGGTAATCTTCTATGAGAATAATATAGCCTTAGCCATTGTTGACAAACGAAGCAATGTGGTGATTGATGAGGAGGCCTAATCGTTGTCAATCGGCAGATAGGGTGATGATTGTTGGCAGAAATTCAAATCAGCCTATTGCAGTCCACCGATTCCACCTTTAAATCTAGACTTGACACAATACGCGCTGTATCGCCTTCCACATACATTTTCTTTACCGCGAACAATAAAAGTAGCAACGCTTTGTTGTTATAAACCAACGACCCGTTGGTTTATAACAACATACATACATACATATGGTCACGCCTTTATCCCCGAAGGGGTAGGCAGAAGCATAATAAACGCCCACACTTCACCGTATGCATTTTTGTCTCACGTAACAAGTGGTGAGCCCATTGCCGTGTCTGTATAACATCAAAGCGATCTAAATAATCGCCTATCAATTTAATTTAATTGAGTTTGTCCTTGTGACACTGTGACCGTGACGAATCTTCATCGAAGTCTATCGAGGCTTGCAGATATATTCAAAAACATCTAAGTACCTTGGATAGGATATCTAACTTGACAATAACAACTCAACTGGGTAGCCATCCGCATAGTGTCGTTTCGTCATCGGTATTTTCCGCAAAAAGTATTTTGATGAATAATTTCTGTATTTCATGAAATTAAGTGAAATAAAACTAAAGTAATGTCATAGTTTGTCGATAACAAAATTCTAATCTTTATTTCACCGGCTAATAATGAACATTTTAAATAAGAGCGGTCAGTATCTTTGATTCTGACCACTCTTATCTTTGATACTATAGGAGCCGTAAATATATATGGAAGAAGAACCTAGCACGATGGACGTCATGGTATAAGGAGCGCGGGCTGCATAAGTAGCCCGTATGGTACACGACAGGGATATGCCGTATTGCATAGCTATGGCTGGCGTCAACGCATGGTATAGACAAGGACTACTAATACCAGTAAAGAAGAACCTACCCCTGTAAAGAAGCACCCTGCCTCTTGTAAAGGTTCGGAGTACTCAAAGGCTTGGAAAGGCACCCGTGTGGTGGCGGGTAAACCACCAAACGATAGCATTCCCAAAGAAGGTTGGTGTCAGGCTGGCGGCCGACCATAAAAACCAAGCCAAAACATTTTGCAGACATACTGCGCCGACCCCAAGTAAATTGGGACAAGAGGATTATGATGGGTAGCCATCGCAAATTACATAGAGTTTTTTGTCGTCGATGCGGAAGGCGCACGATCATGTCTTAGTCGAGAGAGCTATGGCGATATAGAGAGTTAAAGCGAAAATGTGCCGAGGCCTACGCCTACACCATTGTGGTGGCAGTGTGGACCATTGATGGAAATTCGAACGGGATTCGTACATCAAAATAATCTCATCATATAACATCCCGTAATATCATAAAACATCCAATATACTCACAACAACTTCGTACAAGCCAGTACATAGTACTTGGTCATCAAAATCGTAGTGTTTAATGTTCTACTTATAATGTAATTTGTAGTGTGTTTACAATAAACGCTCACAACATCAACATTGGTATTTCTACCCAAATACCTAACAATGTTCAACATTAACTAATGTTGGGACAACTAACAGCCCAACATTTTGGTCCTTCGACGTGTTTTGTGAAAAGTGTAGTAGTGTGTAACTGTGGTAGCGAATCGGTTGACTGGCCTCCCACAAGCGGGTCCCACCAGTTCAATTGAGAGTGTCGCATATACCCGGTAACATATTGCGAACCCACATTTCATAGAACATCTTAACAAACTAGCGTGAGAAACATACTCAATATGGAAACCAAACTGCAAAACCAACAAATCCTAGCTGAATCCATCAGGAAGATTTTGATCAACTTCAAGAAAGATTCGACGAGGCGTGGATGGAGTCGAAGATTTATGGATTCAATTCGACCTCAACAACACCGTACTCGCAACGTCTTCGGAACGTCATGATTATTTCACCAGTAAATTTTATGACAAGGTCAAACAGGAGTATGAAACAATATGATGATGATGAGTTGAAAGGGATATCTTAACAAACAAGTTATATATCTAGTGTAATCTAGTGTAGGTGTAAATTACAAATTGCGGGTGAGGTAAGTCATAAATCAAGAGCGCGGCCAAATATTGTGTCAGTTCCACGGTGGTGAGTGCTGCGCTGCGCTGAACTTGGTCAGTGAGACGGGTGGAGTGGAGTGCAGTGCACAATTACGGCCGGCTCCCACGCGCTCCTCCCACACTCGCGCGAATGCCCACAGCGCGCACCTCCCACGCTCCTGCTGTCCTTAGCGCGCGCCACTGCGGTTGCAATTGCGCCGAGACCCAAATTCCTTACAATAAATAAACTAGTGAGTCACTAGCTTAGAGTATGTAGACAATGTGAGTCGATGCGCTCTATGCTCCGCCTCCACCTCCACCTCCACCTCCACCGTCGTCGTCGACCACTTAAGTTTGTGTTATGGAGGACCTAGGGTCGCTATAAGCGAATGTATCGGCAAGACGACATTCTGAAATGAAATCCAAGTGGACTAGATCGAAAATTGCTCATAAGTAAGTGATGATTTTCTAGTTGCAATGGACGGGAAGATTCGAAACCAGTGGGAACTACAGGTTTACAATCGGCTGACGATTTACCGTCTTTTGAGCAATTTAGCTCCTTTTTAGAAACACCATTTCGTTCTCTAGAAAGCATTGAACCACTTACCACTTAAACCATTACCTACTATACAAAATGTATAAGTGGCGTCTCATTAAATTATAGCATTAATGTCATCCTGACTCATTCGAATTAGACTATCACATACTCGCTCGGGTCAGCAATGCGCGTTGTGGTGAATGCGAAAGGACAACTCGCGTCAAGAGTGTCTAGATCACACGGACCATTAGACGACCACTGCGCGCAACGTGCGCGGGTCAATTAATCTTACACTTCATATCATTGTTTATTAAAATGATTTTGTTTTTAAAATAAAGATCATGTCGTCGATGGTTCGCCGGCAGTTTGTGCATCGGATCTCATATCTAATTCCCAGTTGCTACCAACAAAACACTACCTGTTAACATAACACGCCTATGAGCGTGGTCAGCAAAGGTATTTACTGACCTAATTTAATTTTGTTTTATAGGTTTTATATAGTTTTAAATCATAAATATGATCAATGAACTGATATGCGACTTAGATAACTTATCTGTACCGAAGTGTGGAAAGGGTAAGGCAGAGGAGTGCAAATATATTCGGAAGTAGGTACATTGTTTTTAATTTACATAAATGAACTTATTAATTTAAAACTAAAACACGGTACGATTATTTCAAATGCAGCCGACAACCCCCTTCTTTTTTTCTGCTGAGTCAGACTTAGAAACGTACGAGCGTGCGCAACACGGATTGAACATTATATTGTGTATCTAACTATAAATGCAAATAAATGTCTATACCCCACTAACTCCTATACAAAGTTGTGAGGAATTCTTAGCCGTGTTAAAGTAGGCGTAAGTATTTTATTGTTTTAATACAATACTCGTAGATAGTAATTTAACTTAACTATCTTCACGCTGTATCCCTGACGGGGTAGTCAGAGAGGACAGATCGCCAGGCTTCGCGATCCATGCATACTTCTTTCGCTTCTTCGAGATTCATCAATCGCTTCATACACGCACGTCTGGGTATCCGAGTACTTTTGACCTTTCCGTTTTTGAGCAATCTGCTCACGTGGTCTTCATATGTAAGTCTCGGCCTTCCATGACTCCTTCTACCCTCTACTTTTGAACAATATATATTCTTCGTCAATCGTTCCTCACTCATTCGTTAACTCCTATACAAAGTTGTGAGGAATTCTTAGCCGTGTTAAAGTAGGCGTAAGTATTTTATTGTTTTAATACAATACTCGTAGATAGTAATTTACCTATATAAATATTAGTTAATCTAAAAATGCAAAAGTACTTCAACTTGCCATTAATTATGCTTAGTAATCTTTGTTACCGTGATATATATGATATGCAGTTATTATTATTTTTTATGTAAAACAGCACTCGAAGCCTGAAACACAGGACTACCTAGTTCAGGCGCATAAAACATAACTTTGTACTGTAAGATTTCATATGAAGCCTTTTACGCGTATCGTGCAAAAAAGAAAGATGAATGTGTATTATTATAACTATAATATGATCGTAATACTCACGCACTAATTATAACATTATTTTATTATACCAATAGGCTATTTAGCATGTAAGCAATTTGTACAATGTTTTATGAAATAAAAAAATAAAAATAAATGTTTATTGGACTCAACGCTGGAACTGAGCGAAGAGCCCAAAAATAATTAAAATTAAAATGACTGAATTTATTTTGCATAGAGATAGACCACATTATTTCATTAGCAACTTGCCAACCGGTTCGGAACGCGGCCTACTCGAGGAGAGCCGGCAAGAAACTCGGAGGGCCCTTTACGGTTCCGTACCTGAAAAAGTAAAAAAATGAACCCTTATAAGATCCTTTTCTCGTCCGTCTGTCCGTCTGTCACCATTGATTGATTGCGAACTGGACATTCTGCAATTGGATTGCATTCTGCGAATTTGACATTTTGCGACTTTTTGCGACCCCTAGTCAACAAGTTCAGGAAAATTAGGTTAGTGAGAGCCTGAGAGACAAACCAAGCGATGAGACAATTTAAATACAAAAACAAGTATATTAGAGCTTCAAGTTCCTAGGTACATTCAGGGCCGAGTTCGATGTAATGGTTCCGAGGAAATATCAGTTAATTATCACACTTGGAAGTCCTTCCGCGTGTCCGAGATGGAGGGAAGGACTAAGATTAGAAATAACTTGTAAATAACAAGTTATTTCTTATCTTTGATTTAATTAATCACATTACATATTGTTAACCAACGAAGTCATGCTTGAAACCTTCTCGAGGGACAAATTCTTAATCGAATCGAATTCGAAATTCGTAGTCGAAATAGCTGCCAGAGTAAACCTGTTAAATTGACAACGTGCCAGCTGCATCTGCAGTAGTTCCAAGCTTTCATACCTACTATACGGTGACCAGTGACTCATGGGTCGTAAGTACCAAACATTTCAGACACCTACGGATGTGCGGAGGGGTAAGATTAGGGTTGCCACCCGTTAAACCGTCCTAGCCACCCGTACTTTACACTCGTAGTAATGTATTTCAGGTAATTGTACTGTATACTTTATGAGAACAATAAAGTACACGAAAATACTTTATTTCGCAGGATGTGATTTCTTTATCAAAGCATCTCTGAATTTGATATAAAATTAATTAGGTACTTATTTACATTAATTTAAATATAAACTGTAAAGATGATGTGCAATTGTTTAGTCGAGATACTAATTTAATACAAACTGCAAAAAGCAATAAAAATACAGTTTTAAATATAACAATAAAGAAAAATAAATGTGTTTGATACTGTGAACTTTTTTTCTCTTATACATGCCTAAAATTTTTTTTTTAATGTTTACCCTGGGTTAGATGTACCTAATTACGTCGTGAGTACAGTAAACTTGACATTATCGAGTACATTTTATTGACTTCTGACATAAAGCGAACAACCTAAGGGCAAACAGAATGACATGCTGTTGTTTGTAACGTAGCTCGTTCGCTAACCACTGTACTATAAGTAGGTTGCCTTGATTGTTTTGATCCTCCGAACTAGACCTCATTGCGTGTGATTGTTGAGGCTGATTTACAATGGCGCCCGATCACCCGTGGCAGAGGGCACGGCTCCGCGCCGTTTTGTAATGATTAAGTTCTGTAGTATCCCGTATTGTTACGCTGATTAATCGACGTAATAGTCGATCGTGCCAATCTAACGTTTTTGCTAAATTTTCGCTGTGTAAACTCAAACTTATACCACTACTCGGGACTTTTTGTTGCCTGACGTTTCGACCAGGTTGCACCGGCCGTGGTCACAGGCTGACTGGCTCAGCGATGCACGCCCTTTTGATGTTCTTCTTTCTCCAAGTACCGACACACACTACTCACGGTGTCCCTATTAAATATGTAAGCTAACCTAACTAATACGTCTCTATTCTAGTGTTTACCCGACTGTGCATAAAGGCGAGGTTTAATGTTGCTAATCACTGGATTCCACGCTCCTGATAATTTAAGCCCATCTTCCCGATTAAAAGATTTATGTTTTTTTTGATTTCAATCGCTTCACGTACAACTCTTGAGTGGTAGTTCATTTTCACCAAGGCGCTTGTATGTTGTGTCGTTACATGATATATGTACCTATATCTGGATATACAATATTTGTTATACGTATTTATACATAATTTTATTTATTACAGGACTATTATTATTATTATTTATAATTACACACATAATAAAGGTTATCATCAATATTTGTCTGTCTACAATTAATTTATTTAACTATAACATGGATGCACCCAGAAATACACAAGCATGTCCATGAGCCATTTCGTCACCACAGCACAAGCCCCGCCCACTCCGGAGTCTGATTGCGCTGTGCAAGTTGTCCCAACGATATTATATATTATATTAAATTAAAATTCTCTCTCCAAAATAATAGTGTTAGATTGATTACATACACAGGAACATCCTCACACACCTGGCAATAGATCCCGGTTTATCGTAAAACATATCTACATCTAGATACAGCTGCAACAAATTGTTAATTAATTGGATAGCAGGGCTGCCAGCAGTGAGAGTCCGCCAAGTTGGTGGGCAAGCAAGGAGTTGATGCTGCCTGCGGCCAGTCCCCCGTATGTATTTATCTGGGACATAAAGGTGTATGCACTCGCGCACCGACGGGTTATCTATTTTATTATTCAATAATAAGTAGTAGTGCATAATGTGCAAAAAGTCGCGTCTCAGGCTCAGAGTGTCAAGTCCAGCCATCCCTGATACAAACAGGGAGGGATAGAGAAATGGATAATATCCATAGGTACGCTTATATAGATATCGGGCAAACCTACGTTGGATTCGTTCTATCATGAGTGAATACAATTGTTCTCTGGGGCTCCATACAATCGCATTATACTCCAGAATACTACGAACATAAGTATTGTATAGAAGCTCGATGACTTTTGTGATATTGAACCGAGACGACGTTCGAAGTATGAACCCTAGCGACCATCTTTTTATTTATGTCATCGGCAAATAGGAGACATTTGGCACTACTAAGTACCTTTGGCAAGTCATTTATCATGATCAAGAACAAGGTGGGGCCTAAATTACTGCCCTGGCTTATTCCCGATCTGGTATAGAACTGCTCAGATACTTGATTTCCAACCCTTACATACTGTTTACGGTTACACAAATAGTCTGCCATGAACTTTAGTAGCCACGTACAGAACCCCACTGACGCAAGCTTTATTAGAAGGACATCATTATCTACTAAGTCAAATGCTTTTTTGAAGTCAAAATATGCTGCATCAATTTGACAGCCTGCTCTTACCCTAGTGCGCAGGTAATCTACAAAATGAACATGGTTAGTTAGAGTAGAACGCGCGGGTCGGAATCCATGTTGAGAGTCGTCGATATACTTGTTAATGTGATTAAAAATGCAATAATTTATGATGGACTCAAAGATCTTTCCGAAAACTGACAAAACCGCTATGGGTATGTGATCAGATATGTCAGATATGTCAATCGATTTTCCGTCTTTGGGCACTGGTGTTACCCTGGAAATCTTCCAAGCACTGGGATATAGACATCGCTCCAAGGATAGATTGTAAATATGTAGAAGCAGTGTCTCCAAGACAGCTATGCAGTCCTTAATTAAAAATGGGGGTATGCCATCTGGTCCATATGCTGAAGAGGCTTTTAGGTGACGTACTGCGCGCCTCAGGTCCAGGGGTTTTATGCGCCCAATGGAAAGACCGGTTGCACAATAACCATCATCAACTGCAGCACGCTCTGCTGTGCACGGATCTAGTAGTGGGATATTTGGGTGAAATACCGAACCAAAGTACTGCGCGAAGGCATCTACGGCGCCCTGTCCCACAACCTTTGTATTATTGTACACATATTCCTTAGTTTGTTGCCTACTTTTCCGTTGACTCTTAATATATTTCCAAAAGTTCCTTGGGTTGTTAGTAATATTATTTTCCATGACATTTATATGCCTCTTATAAGCTATAGCAATGAGATTTTTAACCTTGGTTCTATAGTATTTAAATACCTCCCTATTAAATTGTAATCCGAACATTTTAAACCTCTTTAAGTGAAAGTACTGTAATTTTATGTAATATATTATGTCCTTAGTATACAATGAAGGATACTCATATTTTTAAGTAGGTAATTGTTTTTTAAAAGGTACATGTTTAGGGATTATATTGTTCAATATAGAGTAGA
Organism: Thumatha senex; assembly: GCA_948477245.1. Classification (NCBI taxonomy): domain Eukaryota; kingdom Metazoa; phylum Arthropoda; class Insecta; order Lepidoptera; family Erebidae; genus Thumatha; species Thumatha senex. The sequence continues at coordinate 206,839 of OX419731.1, forward strand.
GCATGTCAACGGCCCTATCAACTTCACTCTGCTGCAACACGCCAGCCCAGTTGATACTGGAGATATCATTATATAAGTCCTGAAAACTAGCCCGACGGAAATTCCACTCTGAGCCCGAGGCGTGCTGATAATGCTTTTGTTCTAGTATGTTACTTACTACTTTAGCCCTTGGTATGGTGAGTAGCATCTCCAAAGGGGATGGTGGGCATCTATCTCGACCTTTTACCTGATATCCGTTACTGTTCAGTACCTCCTGCACATGGTCCAGTTCTAGCTCTAAATTATCAGGGTCACACAGATCGTACGCTCTGTTCTTGAGAGATATCATAACGGATTGCAGGTGTCTGGGATGATGATGAGAGGTACCGTGTAAGTACATATCCGTGTAAGTAGGTTTGCGGTACACACAGTGTGCCAAGGAGCCATCCAATCTCACAGTTACTTTCACGTTTAAGCAGTTTAGTCCCGGTAATAACTAATACACTTATAGTATGCAACGCGATAGTTTAAAAGTTAGTACTCGGGACTTGACACGAAATAATGTTTACTTACACCAAGCAGTTACTGACTTACGTCGGTCAAGTATAAAGTAGATTCAAGTCTAATTCTAAAAGGTTACTAATGTCCCCGGGACAGGACATCAACTGTTGCCTAAGAATTAATGAATCGATGTGAACGCGCAGGTCATTGTGCCGCGTGACAGGAACATTTTGATCGCAGTACAAAGCGCCCGCATGCCGCATCGCATTTCCCATACTCGTGTAACCGCCAACTCGTCGACGGTCGACCAAATGTAAACTCCTCTGAAACTGCCTGAAACCGTCTTTCAGCCGGCTGCTAATAATGCTTCCAATAAAATGTCGTGTGCTGTAACAGTCATCTTGATAAAATAATTTTATTATTTGCCCGTGTTGTTGAATGCTATATCCGTCCATGGACTTGGCAAAACAGACTGAATACCTAACCAACGTAATATTGTCGCTACAAACACCATTAAAGATATTGTTTAAATGATCTTTCTATTTTACACTGCATCAATGTTAGGGCTTGGGAGGAAATCATTATTAATGTAGTAAGTTTGAAGTTCGACATAGAATCGCGGAATAGTGGATTCCAAGGACCATCTTCAGTTTAATCAATTGGACGTGGATTTGGTCGAGCCTAAACAGAAGCCCAAAGATCCTTCTTCCACCGTTTCTTACATCAAAGTGATGCATAGCGTTGTTATGTGTCATGCTCGTAATGTTCAGATAGTCACAAATTAGGTTATTGTAAACAGTTTTCGAAGGAAACCAGTGAGGTGCGCTGTAGTATTGCGAAGCCTGGGACCACGGAATGTCAGGTTTATTTTAAAGGAAATCTTATTTTCATCCCTTTTTTTCGAAAAGTGGCGCTTTGTTCCTCTTTAAGTGGGAACAAATAGCTCTTTTCCGATAAGAACTTTTTAGCGGGCGTAAAAGAGTTTTAAATTTAGAACATACTCGTATATCATTCATAGAAATGGAACGCAATTCGTATGAATTACTGGCTGGTACGTGTACGGCACGGGGACCCGCACTAACTAAAAAAAACAAAAACGCGGGTATTTCTTGTCTGTTCTTGTTACCTCAGTACATACTTAATTGTATTTTGCAAAAATAATGAGTTCTACTACCTCGAGTTATAAAAGTGATAATGCATTAACTCCTGAAACAATAACTAATAGAAGCTAACAGCGTCACTTATTTATTTTCTCATAGAAAGGGGATGAAAAGTAGAGTATATTAATCGAGAGCAAATTATTTTTCCCTCAGGCTACTTTGAATCCCTCGCTGCGCTCAGGATTCTACGTTAGAATTAAGAATTATATGATATTATCTGTGGTTAGAATCCTTCGCTTCGCTCGTGCTTCAAAGTAACGCCCTCGCCATAAAATACATTTTTGCTCCTTAGTTATACAATCTACTATTTCACAGCACCTGTTCGACAATGCTTAATTACATAATATACAATTTCAACGGAAACCACAACTTTGCGTCCCAAGGGAGAGAATGTTGTATAAAACTCCAAACTCTACTTAATAGTAGATTAGTAGCCAAGGGCTGTATTTATCTACTGTATCTATCTATAGTTCGAGGGTGCAATTGATGCTTACACCCGAGCTAGCTACTCTGCTTTACATCTCGATTGTGAGGTAAGTAGAATAAAACCGGCATTACAAGAATCAAACATTTTATTAGTTAAAATTTATAGTGAAATGAGAATATTTTTTTTTCAAGTACGAAATTGAGCTTCGCCGTTCGATATTTAAAATTGATGACTATTATACTCATGCGAAGACAAGGCTGAATAGCGAAGCGCCCTCTTTTGTAATTGGGCTGAATGCATGATGTCTATTGCCAGTATGACGGTTAGATATACGCGAACTTTATGAAAGAGTGAAGTTTCTTTTTTTAATTACTTACCGCCCTAGGGCTTTTCTAGCTACATTATTACCTAGAGCGCTAATTGGTCACCTACAAGCCTCATTTGGGGGTAATAAGGACCTACTTACCGAATATAAGAGATGTAAAATGATTTGAAAAGGGCGTGCTCCGTTGGTTTGGACACGTCCAACGAATGAGTGAGGAACGATTGACGAAGAATATATATTGTTCAAAAGTAGAGGGTAGAAGGAGTCAGGGTAGGCCGAGACTTACATATGAAGACCACGTGAGCAGATTGCTCAAAAACGGAAAGGTCAAAAGTACTCGGATACCCAGACGTGCGTGTATGAAGCGATTGATGAATCTCGAAGAAGCGAAAGAAGTATGCATGGATCGCGAAGCCTGGCGATCTGTCCTCTCTGACTACCCCGTCAGGGATACAGCGTGAAGATAGTAGTAGTAGTAAAATGATTTGAATTTGGAACGTTGAATTCATGCGAGTAAACTCTAAGGTCCGTATTCCAGAATGTTTCATTCGTCGTTCGGTTTGTGTCGAGAATAGTAGTGTAACGAAAACTTTATTCGTGTTTTCTCTGAATTGTAACTTGTGTGAAGAATAATCGCTCAAGTGATCGTATACGTTAGATTTAAGTTGCTGTGCATGGGTTAGCGTAAGATACTGTGTTCTAGTTCTAGTATTGAATTACTTGTCTTACCCTCGCTAATCTAATAGGTAATATATTGGATTTGAATACATCAAAATGTCGATACAACGCACACCACCAAACAAATTTTCATCTGACACCAATATTCCGCAATCGATTACCAAGGAGCACACAATAGAGTGCAACGAGTCCTACATCAATACCCACAAGCGTAAGCAACCCGATCCCTGTAATCTAGATGATACAATAATGGCTCGTTTGGATGAGAAATTTGACTTACAGCTATCTTTATGGAACAAATCAATCACAGATACCATAACAAATTGCGTTACGGCGGCGGTTAATGCATCTATCTCTAATGAGCTAGGACGAATCTCGTCGGTACTAACTGATATTAACACTAACATTGCGAAGCTTAACTCGGATTTCAATAATTTCAAAGTATCGCAAGATGAAATCAATAGCAGGCTTACAGATTTAGAAAAATGTCAAGATTTTGTATCAGATCGTCATGAAACAATTATAATAATAATAAAATAAAAAATACACATTTTTTCCGTATATTTAGTTCTTCAATATGCTATAAAAACAGCGAAATAATACAATATTTACGAGATTTATTTATTATAAACACAAATAACAGTGAAAATACATGATTTTGAAGAAAACTTTACAAAAAATGAGAATATTAAGAGAAATAGAAAATTAAAGACTATGACAGATAATGTCAAAACATTACAACTAAATAAATTGTTTACAATGTAAGTTAAAATAAAATGTTGACTAGATCCAAGAAACGAGCAGCACAACCTACACCTCCGGACTTATAGCTTAGCTCCGCCTCTCTTACCCGTGAATGTGCACCAGCGGATACAGGAATTGTAGAGGCGTCGAGCTCGTCGTCGTCGTCGAGTGATGAGTTTTTCTCCCCACCAACGTCGCCAATACCAGTACGTCGGCAGGGGAGAGGCCGGCCACCGTCTTGCTTGGGACCCCGACGCCCACCGGCATCGAATAAGGTCCCCGCTTCCGGTGGTGATGTGCACCGCATGCGATGGTCTAATTCATTAAATGAGAACGTCATGCGGGCATATTTTGTGGCTACAGATGGGGGAAATAACCTCACTGCGTATCGTTTACGAATGCTGTCTCTGTTTCAGGAACTTGAACCATCAGTCAACGTGTCAGCACAGCGCTTATCGGATCAAGTGCGAGCCATCCAAAGATGTCATCTTTTGGATGGTGATGTACTTGAGAGGCTACGCTCGGACGTGTGTAGTAGTCTTGGTCAGACACCAACATCATCGCTACCTGAGACCAACACTTTAAGAAGTGTTTTAAATCGCGATAGCGATGATGTGGTGGATACAGGTGCTACAAACGTAAGTACCCATTACAATGATCAATTAAGAAGTGCTTTGGAGTGTGCTATGCAGGAATATCGGTGTATACCGTCAAAAAATAGACCTCGGCTACCACGTTTGCCCTCGCATAGAAAAAATGTAGCTCTAGTGTGTGCCCTGGATTCGTTATTATCAAATTATCTTGATAATAGCGAAGATCTCGCTGATACACATTCAGTTTTGTATTGCGGAGCTGTTGCAGCTTGTCGTGTTGCAAATGTCAAATTTGTAAATAACAACATAGTTACACGACAAAAAACAGCAGTACCAGCTTGGCAATGTAGAATTGAGCGTCGTATCTCCGAGACTAGGGCACTCATTGGTAAGCTCATTTGCTTCAGGTCGGGAAATACCCGTCCTAGAGTGATGCGATCTGTAACTCGGGCTTTCTCGGTAACTGAAATTAGACCTCGAGAATTTTTAGCGCGAGACACAGAGCGCATAGATTACCTGAAGCAAAAGATTTATGCATGGACAAATCGTGTTCGTAGGTATAAAAAAAGAGTGGATCGATATTCCCAAAATAGAACATTCCAAAGGGATGAAAGATGGGTCTATAGAAATTGGGAGCATCCTGACTCAAGTGGGACCGAAGAGCATCGACCGGATGGAGACGTCACTACCTCATTCTGGCGCAACATCTGGTCGATGCCCGTTGATCACACTGAAGGAGATTGAATGCGAGATGTTGAACGTTTGTGTGAATCTATTCAAATTATGGAACCAATCACTATAACATCAGATGATATTTCCAATGCAGTCCGTCGGTTGCAGAATTGAAAGTCGGCAGGACCCGACGGATTGCATAACTTTTGGTTAAAATAGTTCAAGAGTTCACATAAACGTTTAGCATGTCAATTCCAATCATGCCTGGAGTCAGGATCCCCGTTGCCAGATTTCATGACCACCAGAGTTACCCATCTTTTGTTTAAATCCGAAAATGCCACAGATCCTAAGAATTATAGACCTATTACGTGTCTCCCAACGGTCTATAAACTTTTAACTTCTATTCTGAGAGAGAAAATATCGTCGCACTTAATTGACAACTCTATTTTGTCCTCCTCTCAGAATGGATGTAAAAGTGGTTCTCGTGGCACGAAGGAGCTTCTAATATTTGATATGATGATTAACCAACAGACACGCCGTCACCGTAAGAATTTGTCGACATGTTGGATAGACTATAAGAAAGCTTTTGACTCCGTGCCACATACATGGCTTTTGAGGGTACTGGAGTTGTATAAAATTGATGCAACTCTACGTGCCTTCATGAAGACATGTATGGGGCAATGGAAGACAGTCTTATGCTATCCAGGATGTCGACGGGTTTGCGGGGACAGTGTACCTGTAAAGATTGAGCGGGGTATATTTCAGGGTGATAGTCTCAGTTCTTTATGGTTTTGCCTGGCACTGAATCCTCTTAGTACTTTACTAGAGAATTCAGGGTTAGGCTATCGATTGCGAAGAGATGGTCAAGTTATATCCCACCTCTTATACATGGATGACTTGAAGCTATTTGCATCCAATAAACACCAACTGCTTGAGTTATTAAAGGTGACAGAAACCTTTAGTAATTCTATCAGGATGGAGTTTGGTGTGGACAAATGTGCGGTCGTGCATGTAAATAGAGGTAGGATTATAGAATCTGAAAGAGTAGAACTTTCAGATTCTGTGAGACTTGGATGTCTCTCTGCAACCGCAACATATAAATATCTGGGTATATCACAGGCGTTAGGCATCTCTGAAGCTGGTATGAAACAAACATTAAAAGAGCGCTTCTTTGGCCGCTTGAAAAAAGTTCTGAAAAGCCTTTTATCGGGTGGTAATAAGGTGCGGGCTTTTAATGGTTGGGTCATGCCAGTTTTGATGTACTCCTTTGGCATACTCAGGTGGACTCAGACAGAACTTGAAGCCCTGGATGGGAAAGTCCGTACGCTATTAACTACATTTAGAATGCATCATCCACGTTCATCAGTTATGAGGTTGTACATACCACGAAAATGTGGGGGTCGTGGATTGCTGAATGCCAAGACCCTTCATAACCGTGAGGTGTGCAACCTCAGATAATACTTCTTACACGCTGAAGCGGATGTGCATCGTGATGTGGTTGTAGCTGATAACGGACTTACCCTCTTGCTCTGGCTAAAGAGAACTGGCATAAACCTATGATTCTAAGTCTCAATGCTCGTAAGGATATATGGATGAGCAAAGAGTTACATGGTCGGTTTTATCGGGCCCTACATGGGGCTGATATAGATTTTCCATCCTCTGCATCCTGGCTATGATTCGGTGACCTATTTGGGGAAACCGAAGGTTTTGTTTTTGCTATTACTGATGAAGTTGTGATGACTAATAATTACCGAAAATATATCCTAAGGGACGGTACGGTTGACATATGTCGGGCGTGCCACCGTCCAGGTCTTAGGCATATTATTTCTGGTTGTTCTAGTCTCGCAAATAGTGAGTATTTGCATAGACACAACGAAGTAGTTAGGATTATCCATCAACAACTTGCTTTGAAGTATAACCTTATTGAATCAGAGATACCATATTATATATATGTGCCTGACCCAGTTCTCGAAAAAGACCACATCACATTGTACTGGGATCGATCTATTGTCACTGACAGGACTATTGTTGCCAATAGACCTGATATAGTGGTAATAGATCGATTAGAGCGCCTTGCAATAATAATTGATGTCACTATTCCACATGACGACAATCTCGTGAAGGCAGAAGTAGACAAACAAGCTAAGTATTTGGATTTGGCCCACGAGATTATGGACATGTGGAGTATTGACTCAGCTATTATTGTTCCCATAGTAATCTCTGTGCACGGACTAATACCCAAAAGCCTCGATCGACACCTTAAGAGGCTCACGTTAGGCAGTTGGGTCAAGGGCTTGATGCAGAAGGCGGTTCTTCTTAATGCTGCACGTATTGTGAGGAGGTTCCTCTCTCTGAAGCCCTAACCACCGGTGGCTTGGTCCCTGTACCCGATGCCGGTGGTATACTATGTTTAATATTTTTAAATGCACTTTTTGTATATGTATATTTAAAAATATAATTTATATGTAATATATTGAAATAAAGAGAAATAATAATAATAATAATAAACCCCTCGAGGACAGTCGTTAACTTTTATAGGATTAACGCAACCCTATGAGGGCATAGTAGATTCGCTTTTTGATTTATCCACTTTCTGATACCAACAAAAAATGTATCAGTAAGTTATTGAAAAGCTCACATCCGCAGGGCAGCTTGTGGCGAGCTGAATGTGCGTGGCTACACATCGGTCCCAATTCCTTAGAGTTTTGTTGCCCTTCTGCACCGGTTAGGATTTAATGGCCTAACGGGAGAGCAGTGAGAGTGCTACTCCCGGGAGTGCAACAAATCTCAACTCTGGCTTGCATTAATTGGCCGGTTAGAGGGAGGGAACCAGAGCCATATGCTCGGGGGTGGAAGTATCATTTTCAAGGGCATAACTACGGGGAAGCCCGCTCCGGGCCTGTCCCGCGAAGGTGAAACCGGCGCCGCACCGCTCGACACCCCAAGCCGCTTACACCGGTGTTGCCCTCTGTCGCCTTACAGGCTTATTTTGCCTATGGCGATTGTATAGGGGGCCCATCTAGTGAGTTGGCAAGTCACCGTCTGCCACTATTTTGATAATAATATATTAAAAAGGCAGACGCCGTTTTCATCAATAGCTTAAATCACCCAATCCATTTAACACACAACCCAATAACCCATTTCATAGTTAGCACATTTCACAATAGTTTAACTCCCATTGGAGGTGATCCATTACCGTTCTTCTACATAAGGCGGGCGTGGATATCCTGTAGTGGGGGTCCCATTTAATATTAGATTAAAATTCTCAAAGGGCCTCTGCGTGTTGGACCAATATGTCCCCATGTGAGCCTGCCAAAAGACCGGGTATCTTCATAAGAAAAAAAATAGAAGATACCTGTGAAGAAGAGACAATAATAATAATAGTTTCTTTCCAAGAAAATTACAAATTCCACACAATATTACGATTAAAGGAAATGTCAGAATCAATAATTAGGTATCCTGGCTCCCAAACTAGGCTTATGCCTGTGACTTGGCAACCAGTGTCCCTTCAATAATAGTCTTAAGCAAATAGTCTTTGTGTCGGAAATGGCTGTCTACCTTATTACAACAATGAACAATATTATTAAAAAAGTGTTATGTGTAGTATGTGCATTTGTGGGTGCGTGTATGCGTGCATGCGTGCGTGCGTGCGTGCGTGTGTGTTTGTTAGTGTGTGTGTGTGTGTGTGTGTGTGCGCGCGTATGTTTGTGTGTGCGTGTGTGTGTGTATGCATGTGTGTATATGTGCGTAGTTTGCGTTATGGTGTATTGGGTATGAGATATGGTGCGTATTTATATTTGCGCTACGTCTAAGTCGGAGTAAGAAGTAGTGCCTCTATACTATCGTAAGTCTGTTCCATCAACCACGACTTGATACGATTTTTGCATTGATAAAGACTGAGTTTGTGTATGTAGTGTAGTCTATTTATCTTATTATATATTTGTGTACTAAGGTAGTGGTACTGGTGCTTGATAAAAGTAGTGTAGATTCTATTACACGGGAAGACGATGTCGGCCCTACGCTTCGTAATTATTTTCATGGGAATATGATGTTGTCTGATAATACACTGCAGTACAAACAGTTTCCTCACTGTTAGCACTTGACATGTTTTATATAGCTCCGTTGTGGGATACCTATAAGGCTTACAAAACATTACCTTTAGGACAGCTCTTTGAGCCCGCTCTAACTTTAGAAAGTGGGTTTTGCAAGCGCCTCCCCATACTGGAAGGCAGTAGGTAATCAAAGATTGGCAAAGTGAGAAGTACACGGTTCTAAGTGTCATGGTATCTACCGAATGGCGTAGTTTCTTAAACATGTAGATTAGTTTTCGAGTCCTCTCCACTACATTGTCTATATGCTGATGCCAATTGAGGTGCTTATCAATTAATACTCCCAGGTATTTAACGTTAGGTACCGTCTGGAGCAGAGGGCAGTTGCAGGGCTGGAGTCCAGGGCAGGTGTGGACCCTCAGGTTAAGAGGTATTTTAGGCTGAGTACGGTTACTTATTGAAAAAGTTACTATTTTTGTTTTATTCGTGTTCAAGGTTAACAAGTTCTTATCGAACCAATCTACCACTACATTTAGAGCTCCTTGGGCAAGATAATTAGTTTCCTCCCAGTCCCTTCCGTGTACCAATAAGGCTGTATCATCAGCATAGGTGAAAAAGTAAGAGTTGGTCAACGAAAGGGAACACAGGTCGTTTATGTAGATTAGAAAAAGTGTAGAGCCCAAAATACATCCCTGAGGAACACCGTATCCAATTTTAGTTTTGTTACTGATCACATCGCCAATTTTAACGTGCTGGTATCTATTTGTGAGATAACTTGTGAAAATGTCTAGTGCAATCCCGCGTATGCCTATTTTTTCTAGTTTTTGAAAGGAGTATTGGAACAGAGACAGAATCGAACGCTTTCGATATATCCAGAAAAATCCCAAGGCACATATTTTTACTATCCATAAGTTGAGATATTTTTTTAGAAAAACCAACAACGGCGTCCTCTGTAGCAATACCTGCCCTGAAACCGTACTGGTTATCAGACAGCAAATGATTGGCCCGGATATAGCCCAGCAGACGAGTGTTCAGTAGTCTTTCCAAAATTTTGGATAAGGCTGGTAACACTGATATTGGCCTGTAATTGTTCACGCTGTCTCTATCCCCTCCCTTATGGATAGGGTGGACTAGAGCTATTTTGAAGATATCCTCCCGGATATACACCGGTCAAAATTGCTAGGTTTCAAATATGGGTAATGTAAGGAACTAGTGTTTTGTTGGTTAATTTCAATATATTAACAGAGATATTGTCAATTCCTACAGCGGTGTCGGATTTAAGATTGCTAATGATATTCTCTACTTCACTGTAATCTTTTTCTAATAAGCATATTGAATTGCATGTTGTTATAGGACCTGGATAAGTAGGTATGATCGTGCGCTGTTTCTGTATTTTAGTGGCTAAAGTATGTCCTATGTTGGCATAATAGTTGTTGTCCGCATTTGCCGCCTTGATTTCATCTGTTTCGGTCTTTAGCAGTTCTCTGGGTGGAGTCGATGTTTGGTTAGTGTGTTATGGTTTTAATTAGTTCCCAGGTGACTTTAGGATTATTCTTCCTATTCTCGAATTCGTTCTTTTCATAAATTGACTTTAATTTGCGCAATAACGAATTGCAAAAATTGCGATAGCGAGAGTACGTTAATTATAAGATAGGATTTTCTGGTTGTAGTCTTAGCTCTTTGTGCATTTTGTCCCGATTGCGGATACAACGGAGTAGGCCCGGAGTGATCCAAGCCTTTATATTTCGCTTTTTTTTTCGGAACGTTCGTGTGCCGAGTATGCTTGGTTATTATTTAACCTAATGATGAGGATAAGATATTGGCTGCTTCGTTTGCGTCATTAGTTAAAAGAACTGCGGTAAAGTCTGTACTTTTAATGTCTGCCTGGACACTTTTTAAATTAGTAATTTTAGTTGTATAAAAATATCTTGGTTTCGGGTTCTCTAGTTGTAGACTTACAAATATTGGTACATGGTCGGTTATAAGGGTCTCTATTACAGCACAGGTAGCTAAAAGTCTGGTCTTTAAGAGGACGTGATCTAGGCAGTTTTTTAACCTACTTTTAACGTAAAGGTGGGCTGGTAGTAATCCATGGGCAGCAGTAAATGTGAGATATTCATTCGAATGTTTATCTATGTTGTTGGGTTTGATATCAATATTTATGTCACCTATCAACGCAATGTGTGACGTGTTTGCTAAATATACCAATATTGTATCCAAACTATACAAAAAGCTGTCAATATCTGGGTAAGAGGGAGATCTGTAAATGGCTAAAATTGCAATGATCTCTCCTATTTTGCACAATAGGTTAGTTCCATCTATGATTTCTGGTTCCGTAACCGAACACTGGATAGTCGACTTAATGTACAATACTACTCCATCATTTTGAACAATTAATATTCGTTTAGAAGCGGCCAAGAGTGCGAATGTGGATGACTATACACAAAAATTGATTTCATTAGAGAATAAATACTCGTCTCTGGAGCAGCAAGCACGACAGTGCAATATTGAAATTTGCAACCTGCCGGAGCGGAGCGGTAATAATAATAATAACTACGGGGAAGCCCGCACCAGGCCTGTCCCGCGAAGGTGAAACCGGCGCCGCACCGCTCGACACCCCAAGCCGCTCACACCGGTGTTGCCCTCTGTCGCCTTACAGGCTTATCATGCCTATGGCTATTGTATAAGCCCATCTAGTGAGTTGGCAAGTCACCGTCTGCCAGTATTTTGAAAATAATATATTAAAATGGCAGACGCCGTCTTCAACCATAGTTTTAGTTACATACTCCATTTTCCCAGCCCTAACCTTGGTCACTAACTCCACACTTACAGATCATCACGCGGTTTTACTAACATTACAACTAACGGTGCCTAGAAAAAGACAGATACATTGCAATTCAAGGATTAATTTGAGACATCTTGAAAGAGACATACGTAATATTGAATTTGACCCCGTTTATGTGACTGACGATGCAAATATATTACTTAGTTATTTTATAAATTCAGTACAACAAGCTATTTTGAAAAATACACACACTACTACTACGCCGAAAAAGTATATGAACACCAAGCCCTGGATAACTCCAGGTCTCGTGCGTTGCATAAGGCACAGAGATAATTTACACCAGAAATCTAAAGCAGCACCCGAAAATCAAACACTTTTAATATCTTATAAAAGATATAGGAACTTTTGTAATTATCTGTTGAAAAAATTAAAAATGGAATATGAAAAAAACGAGTTACAAAAGGCTGGCAATAATAATAAGTTGGTATGGAAAGTAATCAAAAATAATACCTTCCATTTAAAAAACTGTGAACCAGCACTAGATCTATTATCAACAGACCCAGTCCCTTCTGAAGCGATGAAAAATGTAAACAATTTTTTTTGCTAACGTTGGTAAAAACCTCGCAGAAAAGGCACTCACTTTGTAAAGATCATCCACCCGACCTACAGCTAAGTCTTTTTGTTCGGAGCTGAATTCTTTTGTTTTACTGGATACTGACTTAGGCGAAATTTTAAATATTATTAGTGGACTAAAAGATTCATGTGTTGTTGGGTGGGATAACATCTCTAATGTTATAATCAAAAGATTTAAAAACATTCTCGCACCGCCTCTAACGCACATCTTTCAGCTATGTTTACGGACGGGCACATTCCCTAAATTGCTTAAAAAAGCTGTGATTATACCTATCCTTAAATCTGGAGACCCTAAAGATATAAATAACTACAGACCAATTTCATTACTAACGGGCCTATCAAAAGTATTAGAATAAATAATAAACAACAGACTGATAAAATATTTGGAAGACAAGAAACTGCTTTCAGACAATCAATTTGGTTTCCGGCTTAAAAGATCTACGGACCAAGCTGTACATCGAGTTACTAACTATATACCAAGTAATCTGGATAAGGGTATGCACACCATTGGGATTTTCCTAGACTTTTGATACGGTTTCCTGTACTATTCTCTTGCGAAAGCTTGAGGCCCTTGGTATAAGAGGTACTCAACTGAAACTTTTTTCTGACTATCTTAGTGATCGTTATCAATGTGTGAGAATCGGCCAGTGGACAAGTGCTGAACAAAAAAGCACTTGTTATGGTTTTCCCCAGGGAAGCATTTTATCACCAACTCTATTTCTTATTTATATAAACGACCTTTGCAACCTAATACTACAAAATGGAGACATAATGTCTTATGCTGATGATACCACATTACTCTTCTCAGCTGATTCGCGTGATAACGCTTATACATTTGCTCAGAGAGTCTTTATATTGTGTCTAAGTGGCTTTAAGATCATTTACTAACCCTGAACACTGATAAGAGTAAGTACATAGTATTTAGAATGAGAAATATTAACTACGATTTTTCTAACCCAAGCCTTTACGCACAGAATTGTAGCAAATCTGATGACACTGCATGTACTTGCCCTGCTTTGCGAATTACAAACGAGGTAAAATATCTAGGTATTATTCTTGACACTAATCTAAATTTTAGTAAACATATTGATTTATTATGCAGTAGCGAAGTAGAAGCGCTCGTGGCCCCGCGGTCTCAGTGTTCTGTAAACGATCACTGAGTTACGCAACTTTCACTATGGCTGGTCCTCGGATGGGTGACCACTTTGTGACATTTACATTTGCCAGCGTTTCCGTGCTTCGGAAGGCACGTTAAGCCGTTGGTCCCGGTTGCCAGTAAAATGGCAGTCGTTAAGCCTGGTTGAAGGCCTTATAGGCGGCTTAAAAAATTTCAACAGCAGGTAGCCACAGCCTGCGTCTGTCTATTTCAACACGGCAATGGGCTCACCACCTATTACGTGGGACAGGAATCCACACGGTGAAAAGTGGGCATATAATATGCCTCTGCCACCCCTTCGGGGATAAGGCGTGATGGATATATTATGCAGTAGAGTACGTAGGCTAATTTATATATTTAAGAATTTTCGCAATATTGCCGATTATACTCTTATAAAACAGGTGTACTTGGCCTTGGTCCATTACCGTTCTTCTACATAAGGCGGGCGTGGACTATCTGCAGTGGGGGTCCTATTCCCTATTAGATTAAAATTCTCAAAGGGCCTCTGCGTGTTGGACCTATGTCCCCATGTAAGCCTACCAAGTCCGGGTATCTTCATGAGAAAAAGAAGACGATACCCGTGTAAAAAGAAGAGACATAATAATAATGCCGCACTTGGGAGACTTCGTTCAGAAATACAATGTAGCCACATCATACCTCCTTCGTCTCAAACTAGTGAGGTTAATGAAATGTGTAATGCCATAGAACTTTCATCCAGAAAATCCATTGACGAAGAACTGGATGATGTTGTTACAAGTGTAAGTACCCAGTACAATGACGAATTAAGGATTACTTTGGAACGAACGATTAATGAGTATAGGATTTCTGATCCTGAGTATCGTCCACGTCTACCGCGGTTGCCTACGCATAAAAAGAATATAGCGCTGATGTGTGCTCTGGACTCGGTTTAAGCAAGCTATTTTGATACTTGTATAGATTTAAGTGATGCACACTCAATTCTATATTGTGCGGCTGTTGCGGTTTGTCGGGTAGCTGGTGTTAAATTTACACAAGTTGAATCAGCTATTCGACCAAAATCTGTTCCAGCCTGGCCATGCAGAATTGAGCGTCGTATCGCCGAGACTAGGGTGCTCATTGGCAAGCTGTGCTGCTTCAGATTCGCTTAGCAATAGGTAGAGCCTGAGGAAGAACCCGGCAATAAAACTCAACCGGCAATCAACTCAACAAAATCAATGTTGTGTTTAAAATCATAACAATTTCAATATTTCAGCCAAAATGTTTATACTTTGTAATAGGTTTTTTCACACATTCCTATTATATATATATTTATTAATATTTCACAATTACTCATATTAAAACATGGACTTTTTCATAAGAAATCTGACAACTTCTCAGACGAAGATTAAACATTTTCAATGCGTGAATATGTTCAATTGTTATTAGGAATAACAAGTGGTTTTGATTGAAGATCGATTATTTCTTAGAACAACAATATCAATTGTTCGGCCAAAATTATTCTAATTTTCAAATAAGTTTTTACATATACTTGTTTTAAAACAAGAATATTATAAAATATTGCGACAAATTATTAGATGAATATTAAATATTTTCAATGCGAGAATCTGTTTAATGGTTATTAGGAATAACAAGTGGTTTTGATAGAAGATCGATTATTTCTTAGTATAACAATTTCAATATTTCAGCCAAAATGTTTATACTTTGTAATAGGTTTTTTCACACATTCCTATTATATATATATATATATATTATTGTTATATAAATAGCTGTGCCCCGCGGTTTCACCCGCGTGGATCGAATATTCCAGGATTTTCTGGGATAAAATGTAAAAGTAAACAGTAAAGGAGGAAAGGATCCAGGAGTAGGTATCATATAAGTAGCTAATTCAGGATCTAAAGTCTCCGTTTTATATTAAAAAGTTCTGCGCGAAAAAAAAAAGAAAAAAGACCCGTTTCCCGTTCCCATTTCCCACTGGAACTTGTTTCCGGGATAAAAAGTAGCCTATGTGTTATTCTGATGTATAAGCTATATTATTGTAAAGTTTCATTAAAATCCATTCAGTAGTTTTTGCGTGAAAGAGTAACAAACATCCATTCTTACAAACTTTCGCGTTTATAATATTGGTAGGATTTTGTGCCTGAACTCGATAAGTTGAGACATGTAAGGTACGGTTAGCGCAGGTACCTAAGTATCTATTAATATTATTCCCGACAATACTGTAAGTTCTTGCGTAAAATTTCGAATAATTAATCAACAATATTTTATTTTCCACGAAAAGAGAGAAAGTTTATTCACAAGAAAACATGATTTTTGTTGATTCAATAAATAATATTGTTGATTTCACCGACGCGTCCATAGATAATAATTCACAGAAATATCCCGAGACCCTTCAGTGTTTGCATTTTCGGGTATTTTCCCATAATTCTGGGAACTTTTTTAAGTATCAATTAAATTTTTATACCTATACATATAATTAAACCGTAACGAGACCGCGTCTGTACATCGAATATAAGCGCATTGATTTTGCGGCAATACATCACTACTTATCATGCTTCTTTGGTGCTTCTGCAAGTAGTATGATAAACTTTAGCGGATTTATCACTACACTATTATTAATATAGGCTTTGTTTCAACAAATCGGCTCAAGAACTACTGTACTAACTTAACAAAAATGTCGTTGCATGTCTCCGCGCTCAAGATGAGTTGGGGAGGTCAAAGCAAGCCAAAAAAAATAGATTTTAATGTGAAGCAGGTGGATATTAGCTCATATCCTTAAATGACATTTAGAACCCTTTTTTCCAAACGTTCAAGTGCGTATGGCACCAAAGTATGGAAATAACCTCGTGATCCCTTTACCTTCATTTTTATACACGATTAGATACGAAAAAGCGTAAAATAATTAAGCTCGTGAAATGGTTAGGTGAGTCGGCTAATGTAGAAAATGAAATCAGACTAATAGTTATTTGTACAAAACAAAAGTATTAATCGATAAAAAGTAGGTAACTAGTTGAAAAGTATTTGGGTTTACGGAGTTTGGGTGTTTTCTATGTATAATATGTTTATTTTCGTTTAATGCCAACCATTTAATAAAGTAAAAATTATGTAATTACTTTTGGCAATGCTTTTTTTTCAGCGAGATATAATTATATTAATATATTATAAACAAGATGTCAATTCACTTGTCAAATTCAAATAACCCGCCCCTGACCGCTCGCCGTATATATACCACTAGCTGTGTATGTATTTAGAAATATATAAGTAAGTTTATCAGTTATCTAGATCCCATACCACAAGCTTATATTAGCTTACTTTGGGCTAGATGGTGCTGTGTGAAAAGTGTCCTACAATATTTTTTATTTATTTATCTTTGTTATAATTAAAGATAAGTCAGCGTTAAGCTAGAAAAGGGCTTGCTCCGTTGATTTGGACACGTCCGACGAATGTGGGAGGAACGATTGACGAAGAATATATTTTTTGCAAAAAAAGTAGAGGGTAGAAGGAGTCAAGGTAGGCCGAGACTTACATGTGAAGACCACGTGAGCAGATTGAAAAGTCAAAAGTACTCGGGTACCCGACGTGCATGTATGAAGCGATTGATGAATCTGCAAGAAGTATGCATGGATCGTGAAGCCTGGCGATCTGTCCTCACTGACTACCCGTCAGGGATACAGCGTGAAGATAGTTAGTTTTTTTAGTTTAGTTTTGAATTATACCCCTGTTGGGGAAACATACAGCTAGAAGGCTTATTTTTTTTTTGGGCTTGAATCATAATCATAGTGAATATCACCCATAAACGGAAATAGTCAAAATAAATAGAAATGTTTAATTTACCTATAGGTATATTGATTTAAAAAATGTTTTTCACATGAGCCCCAAACAGGCACTTACGAAAGACTTCAATTCAAGCACTATTCTGACCTCTTCATATTAATAAATATAAAGAAAAAGTACTTTTATTAAACGGGTAATTTCTTGTGATTTGTGATTCGATTTTGGACTTAAACTGTTTGACTGCCGGCAACACTGCCACACGACGACTAGCCTATTAGCAGTGCACGTGTGGTGCGGTGCGCGGTGCGAGTGGAAGAAAAGAGCTTTTGTTGTGTGTTTGCAAGCATTATATTGGTGCGTTATAGGTTTTATTAAACTAGATCTAGATAAATGTTAGCTAGGTAACTTTATTTTCAATAAGTACTTCTTTTATTCTCATGTAGGCTGGGCTAATCTAAAATATAAATATGGACGCCGGCGTCGGCGATCGACATGTTGATGCAGAAGAATATGTTGCTCAGAAAGCCATTCTGGAGTTGCTTTCTAAATGGCAAATGCCGTTTGATGACTCACGCGCCCAGACAACAACTTTATAAAGTTAAAATCAATCAACTAAGTAAGAATTTTTAAATGTAGCTTATTATTTTTTTCATATATAGATATATAATATAAGTATATCTAATAATTATGTAAATTCCAGGTATTAATGAATATATTGTTTGGCTGAAAAATAATCATGAACCATGGGATGTTGTAATGCAGAAATGGATGAACACTAATGATGAAAGAATACTTTGCGCGCAAGACGACCTGAGAGTTTCTAGCAAAATGGCCAGTACTAAATGACTTAAGGAGTGCATTGGTAAGTTATCTTGATTATTTCTGTCTACCATAGAATCATAAAAAATGTGATGGTTGTCCTTCACTTTATCCACTTATATGTGGCTAGTGCTGAAAAGATTAATCTCCTATTGTTACTGGTTGATGGTGGTGAAAATTGTAGTGGTAACCGGGACAGAACCTTATTTATATTGTAAGATTTTGGTATCAGTCAACATATTTTCTATTCTTTAATTTTTTTTCAGACTGCAAGTGGCCCAAACAAAGGACTCACTTTGACACAAAGGACAGGATGTATTGGAAATAAATGGATGCTTTCAACAACTGAAGCCATTGAAGGCATGCTGATACCTGTCAAGGTAACACATTATCAAGTTATTAAAGACACATACTCTTAATAAAACTCTAAGTTCCTCTCATATTTCCATTATTATTTGTTCACAGAAGCCGAGCGAAATAAAAGACGCTATTACCTCACAGCAAAAAAAGGCACTCGCGAAAAAACAAACAGTTTAACATTATGTTCTCGTACAGGGTGCAACATTAGACAATATATAAATAACTTAAGCACTTTTAAAGTTCTGGATAAACTTAGATATTCTTTCACATCTACAGGCAAAACTTTTGACACTTTGTTTAAATTGTATCACACGTAGGTACCCATATGAATACTTGTATTAGTTAATTCAACATTCTGTTTGTGGAATCACAACACAGCACGATACAGTGATTCCATACATTGCTGATGTGACGTATCTTACCTAAATCTATAACTATAGTTAAATATAAAATTGAAAAGATGGAACTTAATTGTACTGAATGTGGTAATTTTTTTTCTGAATTCAAGTAACATGTATTCCATATTGAAGTTCTTCATAATATCTCTAATTTGATTTCATGTGTCTATGTATCATACTGCTCATTTCTTAAAATATTATCTCACAGCTTCCTTTAGGGGAACAAAAACCTAAAAGTACATCTACTTGTATTACCTAGTAGGTATTAGTACCGAATTTTCTGATACAAATTCAAACAAAGCTGCAGTTGCCCATGTTGTTGTTAAAGTAGTAAGTTTTGTAGTAATGTTTTTGTTAAAGCCGATGGTCTGACTCATGGCGCCAAATTCTTGCAAGCATTGTTTTTGACTATTTGAATCTCATTATTCCATTATCAGGTGAATCTATTTCCCAATAATGCCAAGGGTCGGTCCACTCGTCTTAAGAATGGTTATTTATTAGAGATATATAAATATAATCCAGTAAAATGAAATATAGCTAAACATATAAATAAATAATAAGAGCAAGTGAATGAAATTGTGTATTTAGGAAGTATGTTTAGCGCGGATGGAAGATGTGATTCGGATGTAGAACGGCGAGTAGCTGCCGGAAACAGAGTTAACGGTGCTTTGTCCCAGTTAGTAAAGCGACAAAGCATCGTAAAAGAAGCACGAATGGCGATTCATAACGCAGTGCTAGTGCCAACTTTGCTTTACGGTAGTGAAACCTGGGTATGTCAGCAGATGCATGAAAGTAAATTGAATGCTGTGGAGATGCGATCACTTCGAAAATTGTGCGGCGTTACCTTGGCCGACCGAATACGCAACGAAGTGATACGCAATATGGCAGGTTTGAATGAAAGTGTCAGCGTTAAGCTGGAAAAGGGCGTGCTCCGTTGGTTTGGACACGTCCAACGAATGAGTGACGAACGATTGACGAAGAATATATATTGTTCAAAAGTAGAGGGTAGAAGGAGTCAGGGAAGGCCGAGACTTCGTGAGCAGATTGCTCAAAAACGGAAAGGTCAAAAGTACTCGGATACCCAGACGTGCGTGTATGAAGCGATTGATGAATCTCGAAGAAGCGAAAGAAGTATGCATGGATCGCGAAGCCTGGCGATCTGTCCTCTCTGACTACCCCATCAGGGATACAGCGTGAAGACATATAAATAAGTATTGAATGATGTAACATGTTATTATCTTAATAAACACAAAAACACGAAGCTTTATCATAATATCATAAATAAATTAACTGTTAAATTTAATAAATGTTAACATTAAATATAACCTTAAAAATATGATACATAACTAAAATATATTATTAAAAAAGGTCCCTTTAGGCAAGGTTCCGAAGATACTGGCAGCGTTCCCCCTTTGAATAGCTAGACTAATTCTTTGTCCGAGGTAGCTGCCAGCTCTTCGGTCTCCTGTGACGTCGACTAACCTTTTCGCAATTTCCTTAAAAAGCCTTATAGCGCTAGGACCCCACGGACCAAGAGTCGACTCGACACCGAATGGGACAAAATCATATTCGGAGCCAAGACCCCTGTATTTGAATGCTTTAGCTTTTTCAGCCGCTTCACAAGCCGCACCAGCTCTGTTGTTGGTTCCATGTAGATGGGAAGGGGCCAGCGTGTCTGAACAGGTTGCATCCCATACTAGCACCCGGCCCATCTTCCATGGAATCAAACTCACACCGTCCGGTCTCTTGCCATCGTCTCTTGCAATACCAGTTGGCTCAAGTAGACTTGGCACGTTGACGGTGGCAAGGGACCGGCGTAAGATATCGTGTGCGGCATGTCTCGAGAAGTGGCCCGCATTTTTTTGGCATGACAGTCCGTGATGTCCTAACTTGTCGACATCACTGCCACAGGGACATTTATGAGGAGAACAGACCGGAACCCCAAGCCGCAGACAGGTTGCGATTCGGAGCGTGTCAGGCTCAAGAAAAGTTCCTGTATTTGACGAAGGGTACGCGTGAAGCCAGTAGCCGGCCTCATGCGCACCCGCGGCCAAAAGCCTATCACGTGCCGAACCTGTACTACAGCTCAAAAGATTGTCATAAGTCAATTTGCAGTTTATGTCGTCCCAGCTTCTCTGTGAAATTGGAGAAACTGGAAAATTTTGACCTGGGCAAGCAATTAAGAAAGCGTTTCTAGCTTCTTCCAAGCCAGCAATCTCAAAGTTTGAAGGGGATTCCCTTAAAATTATACTTATGAGATTTGCTGAACTATGGACAGAAGATAGAAAGGCTGGTAAAGCGACACTGGAAATTTTTCGAATCTCTAAACCACCATAACGGATTGGTAGGGATGCTTGGGTCCAAGAATGCTCGTTTAGCTGCATATTAAGAATTGATTCTAAGCTAATTTTGATTAAGTCGTCTACTTGTTGAAAAGATCTGGGTGATTCTAAAAGGAGCAGCAACGGAGCACATAAGTAAATTTTGGGACGAAAAGACAGAATTTTAAGATGCAAAGTGCATAATGTGGAATAATTTCAAGAAGACGGTCAGCAGAATTTTGAAATTTAGTTATTGAATTATTAATATATTCAGAAATAGATTCATTAAAGATTGGAGAGCCTAAAAGGTAAAGAGATTTACTGTTAACTATTTTAATATTTGGAGCCAAAATATTGAATTTTTGTTTAACGTCATTGAAATTTAAGTCGCAGTTATTTATAAAAAGTTCGCATTTGCTAAAATTAAGCTCCAAACCAATGGATTCAAATTTATTTTTGATTAAAAATAGGTCCGAAAACACAGTATCCACATCTCCTCCTAGGGTTCCGTCGTCCAAATACCAAACGTTGAATTTAGAATTTAAATTTTTGATTATCGTATTTATAGCCAAACTAAAAATTGCAGGCCCAAGGGGATCACCCTGTTGACAACCTACTTCCGAGGACAGTTCATTAGATAGATATAACAATTTAGTTGGGTCAGCGTAACTGAGAAGAAGATAATTGTAAATTTCCGGTATATGTTGTTTTATTCCGTCAGCAGGGTTTACCGAATTGAAGCAATTAAGTATTGAATTGTCAGAAATTATGAATTTATTTAAACCGACAGCTTTATCAATCTTAGTTATCTTACGGCAAGCGCTTACGAATGGCTGGAAATTCAAATTTCAGTTCAAATAGTTTTTTGTCGTTATAGCTATGCTATAACTCTCAATAATGATGATCAAAGATCTCAATAATGGTGGGGGTGTATGATTATAATCATTATTAAATTCTTCACATTAAGAAGTAGACTATAATTATAATCATTGACCTCCGCTATTATATCAAACTATTACAATAATTACCCGGCTTGGCTACCGACAATGACCAAAAATCTATTTGAAAGGATTTCCCGCCTCTTGTGTGCGCTTTTCCTTTAGCGACGAACGAAAATATGCCCACAGCAAGCTCTAAGTTGGCATTTATGGCGCATTAGCATTTTTATTGGCTAAGCCATATTGTCGGTTCAAATAAATTATTCTTAAATTACTGGCAATTCAATATTGTTATTTCAAGCTATGTTTCATTAACAGGACAATAATACTGTTTTGAAATAATAATGTAATTTTTAAACGAATATATATATATATATTTTTAAATGCAACAACCGGAGTTTTAATTGAAGTAAATATATTGTTAGATTAACACAACCTTAGTTTCAAAACGAAATATATTATTATTGTAGGTCTAATTGAACTATATTGTTCAAACAACATGTCGTGTATTCTTATACAGATAATAAAAAATACTGAAACAAGTAAAACCAAAGGTTTGAACGGAAATATCTGTTTTTGGTTCAAATAAATCATAATTTTAAAACAAGCTAGGTGTATTCTCCTAAAGAGAATAAATATTCTTGAAACTAATAAACCATGCGTATGAAAACAAAAATCTGTTTTGTGAAACCAAGTAAATCTTAAGTCTTGAAACAATAATCAGGTATTCTCAAACTAGCTACCGCAACAAAATATGTATATTGTTGAAGCAAGTATACATCTACTGTTATACGAATAATATGTTTACACTCAAACTAACTAAAGCATTATTTTCAAGCTAATGTAATTCGTGATGTTAGAAAAACAATATCGATATTGTTCCAATAAGTGAACCACTGGTATCAAGTTGAAACAATATTTTGTTGGTGTACAAAAATCTATATTGTCCAAACAATCTTATGTATATTATTTTAAAGACGATATACATATTGTTAAAACAACAGAATATAGGGTGTTGAAATAAAATTTTTGATTTGTTTATCTAAATAAACTAAAGTATCACATCAAATCAATAAGGATGCATGGCACAAGCAAACTATTATTGTTACAACAACAAAACATTTTTTTTTGAACTAGCAATATGGTTTTATTGAGTGAATACAATATTCTTATCAATATTATATTGTATGTTTAAGTAAATATAGTCTTCCTCGTATGGAAAACACGATTTGCGTTGAATTAAAGCAATTTGCTTTAATTTGACAATTCCTTTTTTTCCGTGCACGGTCTCAAGCAGCGTGGTAATACTTATTTAATATTTTAACGTTCATTGATGGATAAATTATGTATATTACCAAAATTGTGGTGGCTTACGGACTAAACTGCATACACTGTACATGAATGCACTGTCGCATAATTATGACGTAATCGTCTTAACAGAGACGTGGTTCCACTCAGATATACATGACGCTGAGTTCATAGATCCGCGGTACCGAGTATGTCGATGTGATCGGGATCGTACGGGTACAGGACGGGAAGATGGTGGTGGGGTATTAGTAGCGGTTCGCACGGAGAAGAGCTAACACACGAACGGATTTGGTCTGCCGGACCTCGACAGATTTGATCCGTCGAGTCTGCCGAAATCTGTTGTCGCAACAGACGACCGGATCAGACCGCACCGGACGACCAGACGACCAGACAGGGTGTTCAGATTAGGGGCTTTTTCCCTATACTAGGGTAAAATTATTATTTTTAAGGAACTTTTGTGGAAATAAAAAGTTTCTAATAAAGTTTATTATTTTATATGCATTTAGTGAAAAGCTGCAAATTTGAAATAACACACACACACATTTCAATTTTACTTATCTATGTAGATAACTGGTATGCATAGTATTCCTCTACATAGAGTAAATAAACACTGCGTTATGTATTAACGTAGCTCTTTTTTCTTTCTGGCAAAAAATGTATTAAAAAGTATTTTTTTGGGAAAAGGTAAAATCGGTACTGGAGACATTTTTGACAAACTAACTAAGATGACCATGGCAACATTGGGAAAAAAATTATGAAAATGTGTCTATTTGGAGAAAAATTAAATTAAATCTGGGGAAATTTACGACGAAGTAGCTAGAACGACAACATTGATCATATCCGATGCGGATCGAGGCGGACTCAATAATAATTATGTCCGCCGGACTGCTCTACAGACGGTAAGATTTGGTCGGGCGGCAAATCAAATCCGCGGTCTGGTCGGATCAAATCCGGTCGTGTGTTAACCGTATTACGTGCGACGCGTGTCTCGGTGCCTGGCGGGCGCCCCCGTTTCGTCTTCACCGCTTGTCGACCATGTTGTTATTGAACTGTGGTCGCGAGACTATTGTTGCATTATCAGCGCGGCGTATATACCGCCCTCCACTAGAGCCGACATTTACTCCACACACTTAGAATATATGACTTCTTTATTACAATTAGACTATGTAAAAAATTATATTTTATTAGGGGATTACAATTTACCAAAAATGAAATGGAAGATAAGTAGTATGTATGAATATTTTTTGCCAGACGTATCAAATAATCTTGCATCATGCAGACTCATGATAAATTTTATGAATATCTTTAAATCGTTCCAATAAAACCGTATAAAAAATAAAAAGGGAAGAATATTAGATTTATTCATAACTGATATCGATGATTGTAGATGTGCTCAACCCGCAGTACCACTTGTTCGACCTGGTGATTACCATCCCCCTTTTTACACTATTTTCCCAATCGTTAAACATACCTAATATTATTAAACAATCAAGATCTCAACTGCTATTTTACAAGGCTGACTATTCATTGATATACCAAGATATTACGGACATAAAATGGAATGAAATATTATTTAATAAAGATGCGGAGTCAATGGTGGCAATTTTTTATCAACAGATTTATAAAATAATAAGGCAATATGTCCAAAAAAGTTGTGTTAGCAAATACTACGAGTACCTAGATGGCGCCTATCGGCAGTGACGTAGTTATTAAATACAAATATCAGAATATAAATTAGTATGATTAGCTAACCGATTATGCGTCTACAAATATTACAATTAATAATTAATATTGTTAAGCATTATTAAGTTACTTTTGCTCATTGAAATGTAATTATAAAATTGTTAGTTCATGATTTTGTTCTGTTACGAAAATATATAAAGAGGGTAATTATTGTTGAGAAAACATTGTATTGTTAGCATCAAGACCGTCACTCTGTTCAAATATAGTGCGCTGTATCATAGATCATCGAGTTTAATTTACAAGTATATAACATATCAGAAGTTGGTTAAGGATCTGGAAGAAATATGTCTGGACCATATCTGGACGGGTTAGGACAACGTAAGCGGACGCAGATTGAATCCAGCTCGGAAGATGAAAATAACAGTTTTTTTTCTTTAAATGACGGCAGGAAAAATAAGTTACGCAAAAAACGTCATGTTGCTCCTAGCGATGCTGAAGTGATTCCCAAATTTCGCCCGGAGGATACCAGTAGCAACGTCATAGGTTGGCTCCACAAAATAGACCAATTGGGTGACATTTACGGCTGGGATCACACCGACGACCGTACATTTATATGACTGTGTTCAAATTCTAAGTGAAAGGATGGCTGTGTGAACAAATCCGTATCGAGAACGGCTGTGTGATTAAATTCTTCTAAGCAAAATACTGTGTGATCAAATCCGTGTAGATGTGACGGCTGTGTGAACAAGTTCAAAGATAAAGAGATTAAAAACTTGGCAGTCTAGACATAAATTGCAGGAAAAAGATGTAAAATAAATAACAAAACCTACAACTGTGCCACATTCCTACCTGCAAATAAATAAAGTAAAATATAACACAATATGTTATATACATCATTAGATACTGCTGTAAATTGTTTCATTTCCAGGACTTCCGGTTCCGAACTGAAGAACTAAAACAGGACAGCGCCGGCGGCCGTGGGACACGGCCTACACAGGATGGCCGAGTGTTAGCAAATACTACGAGTACCTAGATGGCGCCTATCGGCAGTGACGTAGTTATTAAATACAAATATCAGAATATAAAGAATATAAATTAGTATGATTAGCTAACCGATTATGCGTCTACAAATATTACAATTAATAATTAATTTTGTTAAGCATTATTAAGTTACTTTTGCTCATTGAAAATAATTATAAAATTGTTAGTTCATGATTTGGTTCTGTTATGAAAATATATAAAGAGGGTAATTATTGTTGAGAAAACATTGTATTGTTAGCATCGAGACCGTCACTCTGTTCAAATATAGTGCGCTGTATCATAGATCATCGAGTTTAATTTACAAGTAGGTATATAAGTTGTTAAATCATCTCGATATCCGATTTGGTTTTCCTATGCACTTATCCATATATATAAAAACATAAACAACTATTGCATAAAATGGAAAAAATATGGTAACAAATCAGACTATGAACTCTTTTCTACTTTCAGGCAGAGATTCAAAAATGAATCACATAAATGTTACAGGGAGTATATGGCAGCAGTTGAGAGTAGTATTCATAAACACATAAAATACTTTTGGAAATTTATAAAAAACAAGAAAAACAAAGCAGATATACCCCCTTCGATGTCGTATAAAAATGTAATCACTGATAAACCTGATGAAATATGTAAACTGTTTTCGTTATTTTTTGAGTCAGTATTTGAACCCTCTGACGTAACTGATGATTTTGATATAAATAATATTCGTGATTGCGACAGTTCATCTGATGTGTTCTTTAGTAACGTCACACTTTCAAAAAATGCCATTCTTCGTGAATTTAAGAGCCTTGACATTTCGAAAGGGCCTGGAATGGATAATATACCACCTACTTTTTTGAAAGCTACAGCTGAAGTGCCAGTTTTTAAGAGCGGCGATAAATCAAATGTGGAAAATTACCGTCCTATATCCATTCTGTCCACCCTGTCAAAGACTTTCGAGCGGTTGGTTCATAAATACATATATCCATCAATTCATAAACAAATTATCGAACAACAGCATGGATTTGTCCAAAAACGTTCCACAAATACCAATCTCTTAATATATTCATCTAATTTATTTGAACATTTGGATGATAACAAGCAAACAGATAGTATTTATACTGACTTTCGAAAGGCGTTTGACAGAGTGGATCACAAACTAATTTTGAAGAAATTGGCCTTTAACGAAATTCGTGGTAACCTGTGGCGCTGGTTCAAATCTTATATCACCAACCGTACACAGAAAGTCCGAGACTACCAGGACTTTAATTGGTCGTGCTAATTAGTGTCAAGCACATAAGACCTTTTAGCCTTTTTGTTACCACCTCACTTAAAAAGGCAACGGGTTCAAAATTTCTTCCAAATTTAACATCTAAATTAGACATATTTTATTAAATTTATTCGGCCCTTTAGACCCACCCAAGTTTCGTGCTTCGGAAGGCACGTTAAGCCGTTGGTCCCGGTTGCCAATAAAATGGCAGTCGTTAAGCCAAGTTGAAGGCCATATGGGCGGCTTAAAAAAATTCAAAAGCAGGTCGCCGCAGCCTGCGCCTGTCCATTTCAACACGGCAATAGGCTCACCACCTATTACGTGGGACAAAAATGCATACGGTGAAATGTGGGCGTTTAATTTGCCTCTGCCTACCCCTTCGGGGATAAAGGCGTGACAATATGTATGTATGTATGTACACAGAAAGTGGTGCTGAACGGTCACGAATCTGACTTTGTTTCTATTAGTTCCGGAATACCGCAAGGTTCGATGTTGGGCCCTTTCTTATTTATTATATTCATAAATGATATCAACACTTGTTTCAAATTTAGTAATTTCTTACTCTATGCTGATGATCTGAAAACTTACCATAAAATTGAAACAGTGGAAGATCACTACAAACTGCAACAGGATCTTGACCGTTTTTCTAACTACTGTGTAAACAACAAACTTGCACTAAGCATTAACAAATGTAAATCGATAACTTTTACGAAAAAGAAAAATATCTCCAACTTCATCTATAATTTATCTGGTACACAGCTTGAAAAGGTAGAGGTAATCAGAGATTTGGGAGTCCTATTAGACAGCAAATTGGATCTAGACAGGCATATTAATGCTATCATTAATATGCCTGGGTTTGATGAGATTAGAGGATGAAGAGTAGAAGCGTGCACGTCGCCATCCCTGCCAGCTGCAGCTGCAATTCTACTCCAACACGAGTGCCACTAGGGCGAATAATGCTAGGGCGTGCCCTCGAGCCGACGCGCACCAGTTCGTCCCCGCTGGTGCGAAAAGTGTATGCCAGAGCGGCGTAGGGGACCGCCACCCTACACGCGCGGCCCGACACGGCGGGAAGTGGAGGATGGAGTGCAGGGTAGCTGCGTGGAATGTTAGGGGAGGAATGACAGATAAGATGAATGAGTTGATGGATGTTATGAATTAGAGAAAGTTAGATGCAGTGTGATTGACAAGATTGTGAGACCAAGCGCAAGGGCAGCGAAGTCTTGGAGCTCCCGAGTGGGATGCTCGCGCTTTGGTCTGGAGTACCAGAGAGCAAGCATGGCAGTCGGGGGGTTGGAATTTTGCTGTCCTCGCGATTGGCCTCCGGTATGTATGAGTACAAACTGGTAGGTCCCAGAATCCTCTGGATCCGTGTAAAACTTGGTTTGACGAAGATTTTCCTGGTAGCTGCTTACGCGCCAGTATCTTCGTCGAACGCGAGTGAGCTAGAAGACTTTTGAGAGAGTATGAGAGAAGCTCTAAATGTGATAGAAGGAAATGAAAGACTTATAGTATGTGGAGACTTGAATGGATGGGTGGGTACCGCTCGCCATGGTTTTGAGTCGGTACTCGGGAAGTATGGGGATAAAAGGGTGAACGACGCTGGCAAGCTAATACTGGCATTTTGTAAGGAAAAGGATTTGTTTGTGGCGAACACAATGTTCAACCACAAACAAATTCATATGTATACGAGGAGATGTAAGTCTAAGAGAAGCATGATAGATCTATTCCTAATGGATAGTCGGCTCCGTAAACAGGTGATGGACACAAGGGTTTATCGAGGCGTTGAGCTGGGATCAGACCACTACCTAGTCATAACTAGGATTAGGGGTCTGTTCGCGGGTTGACGTCATCGTACCGAGTGTCCTGAACCTGAGCCGACTTATAGCATAAAAAGCTGGAAGCTGCAGGATGCATCCATTAGGGATAAATATAATGAAAGGGTAGCCGAAAAGCCTGGCGACGTCGCGCAAGACCCGGAGTTGTTCGGCAATCTGCAGTATGAATAAAGTGCTTAGTGTTAACAATGACGTCCTAACAGACCAAACTGACGTCCTGCAGAGATGGAGTGAATATTATGGAAAGATGTATGCAAGAAAAGACAGAGATGCCACATCGGGAAGTGGAGCTCACTTCGATGCTCCGGATCCCGATGTCATTGTAGTCATTAGTATGAAAGAAATTGAAAGTATGTAAAGTATTGTATGCAAAGATTATAACGGCAAGAATACAAGAAAAATCTGAAAGGTATTTATGGGAGGCTCAATGCGGATTCCGAAGTGGAAGAGATTGCATGGATCAAGTGTTTTCTCTCCGCATGATCGCGGAGAAGTTTCTGGCTATTAACCAGAGGGTTTTCTGCACTTTTGTGGATCTGGAGAAAGCATTTGATAACGTTGTGAGGGAAACTCTGTGGGATTTGCTGCCAGGATATGGTGTGGACGGCTCGCTACTGCGGGTAATACAGTCGCTTTATAGGCACTGTAAGGCTTGCGTGCGAGTAGGGGGGGATGTGTCACCTCTTTTTGATGTCTGTACAGGCGTCAATCAGGAATGTGTCATGTCCGCCTGGCTGTTCATAGTGTATCCGGACAGTTGCCTGCAGAAGTTAAAAGATTTTAATATGGGTGACTTTACAGTAAACTGTCTGCTGTACGCTGATGATGCGGTGCTCATGGCCTCATCAGAAGCCGACCTACAGGCATTAGTCACTAATATGAAAGAGGGGTGTGAAAGTAAGGGTCTCCGCATGAATGCAAGTAAAACTAAGGTTCTAGTATTTGAAAGAGGTGACGTAAGAACTAAAGGCGAGATTAGGGTAAACCAGGAACGTCTAGAGCAAGTGAATGAAATTGTGTATTTAGGAAGTATGTTTAGCGCGGATGGAAGATGTGATTCGGATGTAGAATGGCGAGTAGCTGCTGGAAACAGAGTTAACGGTGCTTTGTCCCAGTTAGTAAAGCGACAAAGCATCGTAAAAGAAGCGCGAATGGCGATTCATAACGCAGTGCTAGTGCCAACTTTGCTTTACGGTAGTGAAACCTGGGTATGTCAGCAGATGCATGAAAGTAAATTGAATGCTGTGGAGATGCGATCACTTCGAAAATTGTGTGGCGTTACCTTGGCCGACCGAATACGTAACGAAGTGATACGCAATATGGCAGGTTTGAATGAAAGTGTCAGCGTTAAGCTGGAAAAGGGCGTGCTCCGTTGGTTTGGACACGTCCAACGAATGAGTGAGAAACGATTGACGAAGAATATATATTGTTCAACAGTAGAGGATAGAAGGAGTCAGGGTAGGCCGAGACTTACATATGAAGACCACGTGAGCAGATTGATCAAAAACGGAAAGGTCAAAAGTACTCGGATACCCAGACGTGCGTGTATGAAGCGATTGATGAATCTCGAAGAAGCGAAAGAAGTTTGCATGGATCGCGAAGCCTGGCGATCTGTCCTCTCTGACTACCCCGTCAGGGATACAGCGTGAAGATAGTTAGTTAGTTAATAAAGCTTTTAAGATGTATGGATTTGTTTTCCGTTCCAGTAGGGGTTTCACGCGGCCCACAACTTACATTCGTCTTTATAATTGTCTTGTCCGTTCACAACTTGAATATGCTGTGCCCGTTTGGAATCCTATTTATGATAAATATGTCAAAGCCCTTGAAGCAGTGCAGAAAAAATTCTTACGTTGTATGCAATTCAAATGTTATCGTAATAGGTGTACTTATGAAGAACTCCTTGTAAAATATAAATACATTAAGTTGGAATATAGACGTTTAGATTTACAGGCAATGATACTATATGACATCTGCCACAACTACTATGACTGTATTTCACTTACGAGAAATCTTTGTTACAGAGTGCCCACTAGAACACATGGCCGTTACGCTCATAAAGTTTTCAATACAACTAGATGTAGAACAAATGCTGGTAAACGATCACCTATGTATCGATTAGTGGATTCCTATAATAACAATTTTAATTGTATTTATATAACGTCAACGCGACCAAGCACATTAAAAAAAATGTTGCATGACAGACTAGGTTCGTACTAGTCACTTATCTGTGTCCTGATGTCGTTAAGGAGAAGTTAGTTTTATTTGAATGATAAATATGTAGTTTTTAACTCACTTACTGGTTCTCTATTAACAAACCTATCTAAAACATTATATAGTAACATGTGGTAAATGTCGTTGGTGGCACAATTACTTATATAGACTTCGAATCGAAATTGTAATGTTGTTTATTAATACACATTGTGTCAATGTTCTTTTACCTTAATAAATGAAAAAAAAAAAACTAATCAACGCTAGAAGCTAGATTTTGCCTTATAAAATCTACTCTCAAGCGTCGATTGAGTATTGAGAAACGTTCTGGAATACGGCCCTTACTAAAAAAGTGCCCTAACAGAGTTCGTTCGAAAACCTGACACAAAAGACGGTGTTTTTGTTTGGTGCTGCGATTCAGATCTCATCAATTGTTGTTGATGATTACTGTCTTAATCCTTTACAAATAATTGGCAATCAGATAAATATCATATCAGCAACTTTTTATCTTGAGTCTAAAACGTCATTTTGTATGATATATTCAAATGTGAATTTCAATAGTTATTGGTAGTGGATATTATGACTAATTTGATTGGTTTACATTATAAAATATCGAAAATTACACGAAATGAATAATAGACTTAGCGGTTTGTTAATATATATAAAATGTTTTTTTTGTATACAAGAAAAAAAGGCGCCATTGCAAAGAATCTAAAACAAAAGACGGATTCGGTTCACATTAGTACCTAATTTTAATAAAATTATAAAAAAAATGTCATCGAGCGACAGTGATACGACTCCGGAGTTTATTAAATCAGACGCTTAAGCGATTGTTGAAAAATTGCTACCAGATAAATCTAAAGAAAAATACGAAACAGCGTATAACGAATTTAACAACCGGAAAATAAAAAAAAGGCATCAAGACTGTGCCGGAATCCGTACTTTTAGTCTAGTTCGAATATTTATTTAGCTGCGACGCAAATCCAGCAGCCTTTCTGTATAGATTCAATGCTTCGGTCAACCAATTCAAATATTCAATGTTTGAACGTTATGCGAAACGTAGAGTATGGCAAAAAACGTTATGCGGTTTTAAATTATGCCAATAAGGGCCCGCGGATATAACCCAAATTAAACGACATGGTGGATGGAGATCCGATGCAGTGGCCGAGAGCTACATTGAAAATTCATTGCAGAATAAGTTGCCGTATTAATGAGAACATCCTGCAAAAAAACATCCTCAAATATTGTAGATCCTTGGACACCACAGCCATCGACATCAAAATATGTCGTGTCAGAAAACTTACTGCTTCAAGCGTCACCAACGTTCACGATCCAAAATGAGACCCATTCATAAGTTTCTCTATCTTTAAGTATTGAAATAAACTCCACTACAACTTCCATAAAAGTAACGAACAAATATGTATATTTCGCTATCGTTCCACAACTGTCACAACAACTGTGACCCTTGCGTCACTCAGGACTCCACTCAACACATACAGTTAATTTAAAAATCATCACACAATTTGCACGTATGTAAAAGTGTGTAGTATACCAATAGGTACCTTACCACTACCTCCCTCTGACTCTGGCCAAGACACCTCTAGCCTTCGATCAGTGTTGTGAGTCTGTGCGACCTGACCTCGCCCGGGACATCCCGTCTAATATTCTTCAGTAAGCTTGGGTTGCATGGTTAAATTATCTTTTTTTTTTATTTATCACATACCCTATGGTAGAATAGTGCCTTAGGGCGTTAGGTACGGTAGGGCTCCAGAGGTTGTTACCATATAATTGTGCACAAACAGTCTGTCAGATGTAAGGGGCCTCGCTGAGATGTCTGGGGCTCGAGCGACCTCGCTAGCAAGCGGTGCACCTGGCGATTGTTTGTTTGTTTTGTCTGGGCCTTTTCCGCACTTAGCCGCTTGATTGGGCCATTGTACGTGATTTCTTTTTTTGCTCTTCACTCCAACCTGCCAAGGCCATCCCAGAAGGTCAGCAGCCTTTTCAGGTCCTTGCAGGCTTCCGGGAGTGATTGCGGCGACTGGAGGACGTGCGCCCGGTCGTCTGCCACGCTCATGCACTCCATGAGCACGTGCTGCGGCGTTTCTTCTGCCTCCATGCATCCTCTGCACAGGGGGCTGTCGGAAGCACCTATGGTAAATAAGTGTTTGTTAAGGGTACAATGGCCAGTTAGGATACCACTTTGCCTATACTTTCCCTTTTTAGTCTGATGAGGTTGCGGGTGATTTTCTTAGATGTCTCCGGAACTGTCATCTTGGTTTGCTTACATCCCTCACTGTTTTTCCATGTGTGTTGTTATGTGTGTTGCTTCAGTGTTAGAGCGCAGCCATGTTTTTATCATAGCCTGAGGTATGGGTGCACCTGGCGATTAACGGACAAGCAGCATGCATCCTCTGCACAGGGGGCTGTCGGAAGCACCTATGGTAAATAAGTGTTTGTTAAGGGTACAATGGCCAGTTAGGATACCACTTTGCCTATACTTTCCCTTTTTAGTCCGATGAGGTTGCGGCTGATTTTCTTAGATGTCTCCGGAACTGTCATCTTGGTTTGCTTACATCCCTCACTGTTTTTCCATGTGTGTTGTTATGTGTGTTGCTTCAGTGTTAGAGCGCAGCCATATTTTTATCATAGCCTGAGTTATGGGTGCACCTGGCGATTAACGGACAAGCAGCAGTCGGGAATACAGAATAAAGAAAAGAAGAAGACAGTCAGATATTGTTACGATTAGTGCGGTAGCTGTCGGTGTGAGCGCGTGAGTATATTGAGTCACTGTGTTGGCATTGATTGAACTCATAATACAAACGAAACGTGTGAATACTTATATATTTTGTCACATCTGTACGTACCTACCATATTTCTGCAAATAAATAATATTCTATTCTATGTTTTTATTCTATTGTATGGCCTTTCAGTAATGTGCGTGTAGCTGTGTCTAATGTAACGAACGAGAGACTACGTAATGAGTCGGTTCCTACCTTGGTGACTGCGAGTGTGTCCTTGTACCAAACAAGGACACACTCGCAGTCACCACTGTCCGGCGGTGGACCGTACAAGTTACAAACTCCATAATAAAAAAAACCCTGCACTTGCCTGACTCAGGAATAGAACTCGCACTTCTCACACCTATCTACCTACAGACTATCATAGAAGTGGCATGGAGTCGTAGAACGGAATTCAGTCTTATAGTAATCTAGGGTGAGACAGAAAATTAGTGGCGGAGCCGTTAAGGGGTGATAGTATGGGATGTTTATTATGTGACCTACCTTCCTAAAGTTAATCCTTTTCAAGATATTCATACTTAAAGAATTTTACAAAAAAATCCTACTACAAATCTTAAAATGGCTATAATTCTCAAAATATGGTCTTTTTGACCCACTTTTTTTATTTTGCAGCATAGATATTCTAAATAAGGGCTATTTATAGTCAAGTCTTCACAATTAATGGTATCTTAAA
The DNA here is from genome assembly GCA_948477245.1 of Thumatha senex. Taxonomy (NCBI): domain Eukaryota; kingdom Metazoa; phylum Arthropoda; class Insecta; order Lepidoptera; family Erebidae; genus Thumatha; species Thumatha senex. Next base: position 241,925 of record OX419731.1, read on the forward strand.
CGAAAATCATTTAACATAAACATAAAATAAAAAAATGTATTGACATTTATTACGTACATAATTATCAAAAATCAACTACGTTTTATACCTTTCAAATGAGGTATTTAAATCCAAAAGAAACCACTGCGATATGATCAACGGAACAAACCCAGGTAGAGTGCAAGAACAGAGGCGCCCTGTTTTCTGTGATTCCTTACGATTTGGCTGCCGTGCGACTGATTGTTTGGTTATAATCTGACTTACAATGGCTGATAAAGAAAGAAGAACACTGTTTAGTAACGAAGAATACGCATATATTCTTTTTTATTACGGAGCTACTCGAAGAAGAAGAACCTCGTCGTGACTATGCCGAAATGTTCCCATATTGTCGAATAACATATGTATGAATATCTTGGAAAGAATTAACTTTAGGTCCCATCACCCCTTAACGGCTCCGCCACTAATTTCCTGTCATCCTGTATAAAGCTAAAGAGTTTGTTTGTTTGTGTGTTGGATAGCCCTTTTATCAAGCAAGGCTATAGGCTAATGATCTCATTAAGGAACAGACGACTAGCGATGCCAGAGAACGCTGGCGTCACCAATCAGGTATGCGACACTCCAAACCCCTTATCAAGGGTTATTCGCAACGTTACTCTACCGAGCTCATGAAACTGAGCAGAAGCAACCTCTGTGTCTTGATAAGGGCACTCACAGGTCATTGCAGGCTGAACAAACACATGGCCAACCTTGGCCTCAGCACAACCAGCTTCTGCAGATTCTGTTACGAAATCGATGAAACGCCTCAGCACATTCTCTGCGACTGCGGCCCTCTTATACACAAACGATCCTTTGGCAATCACCAGCTTCAACCAGAGGAGTTACAGCACATCTCTACCAAAGACCTCCTCAAATTCCTTACTCTCATCAGAATCAGCAGCGAACTCTAAGATTTAGGCGAGCACAATAGACCTATTTAGGTCGCAGTGCTACAGGACTTTCTAGCCTGCCACAGCCTCTCTTACATAACAATAATAATAATACACTGACACCTGCAGACGTAGCTCACGCTTCGCGAAAGCTCTCTGCTTAATTAACCTCCGTACACGATTCTATTACCTACACTCAGATACAAAATATAGGGAAATATTTGTAACAAAAAAGAAGCGTAAGAACTCCGTTAGTCAAAGTAATAGATAACATATTGTTGGGTATTTACGTAATTAATAGAGCGCAGTACTCGTAGTTAGGTAATATCGTTTTCTATTTATGTACATCTAAAACAATGTGACGGCTCACTGATGTTGAACTTGAAATAGTTTATTTCACTAACTTCCATAGCATTTTGTCATTCTTCTCTGGGGAGATCATCATTGAGATCAACATCGAAATCATATTTGTATTATAAAAGAGAGCTGTAACAATCTTGGTTCTAAAATATCTCTAAGAGAAAGGTTCAACTATCTTCACGCTGTATCCCTGACGGGGTAGTCAGAGAGGACAGATCGCCAGGCTTCGCGATCCATGCATACTTCTTTCGCTTCTTCGAGATTCATCAATCGCTTCATACACGCACGTCTGGGTATCCGAGTACTTTTGACCTTTCCGTTTTTGAGCAATCTGCTCACGTGGTCTTCATATGTAAGTCTCGGCCTTCCCTGACTCCTTCTACCCTCTACTTTTGAACAATATATATTCTTCGTCAATCGTTCCTCGCTCATTCGTTGGACGTGTCCAAACCAACGGAGCACGCCCTTTTCCAGCTTAACGCTGACACTTTCAGTCAAACCTGCCATATTGCGTATCACTTCGTTACGTATTCGGTCGGCCAAGGTAACGCCGCACAATTTTCGAAGTGATCGCATCTCCACAGCATTCAATTTACTTTCATGCATCTGCTGACATACCCAGGTTTCACTACCGTAAAGCAAAGTTGGCACTAGCACTGCGTTATGAATCGCCATTCGCGCTTCTTTTACGATGCTTTGTCGCTTTACTAACTGGGACAAAGCACCGTTAACTCTGTTTCCGGCAGCTACTCGCCATTCTACATCCGAATCACATCTTCCATCCGCGCTAAACATACTTCCTAAATACACAATTTCATTCACTTGCTCTAGACGTTCTTGGTTTACCCTAATCTCGCCTTTAGTTCTTACGTCACCTCTTTCAAATACTAGAACCTTAGTTTTACTTGCATTCAAGCGAAGACCCTAACTTTTACACTCCTCTTTCATATTAGTGACTAATGCCTGAAGGTCGGCTTCTGATGAGGCCATGAGCACCGCATTATCAGCGTACAGCAGACAGTTTACTGTAAAGTCACCCATATTAAAATCTTTTAACTTCTGCAGGCAACTGTCCGGATACACTATGAACAGCCAGGCGGACATGACACATTCCTGATTGACGCCTGTACAGACATCAAAAAGAGGTGACACATCCCCCCCTACTCGCACGCAAGCCTTACAGTGCCTATAAAGCGACTGTATTGCCCGTAGTAGCGAGCCGTCCACACCATATCCTGGCAGCAAGTCCCACAGCGTTTCTCTCACAACGTTATCAAATGCTTTCTCTAGATCCACAAAAGCGCAGAAAACCTTCTGGCTAAGAGCCAGAAACTTTTCCGCGATCATGCGGAGAGAAAACACTTGATCCATGCAACCTCTTCCACGTCGGAATCCGCATTGAGCCTCCCATAAATACCTTTCAGACTTTTCTTGCATTCGTGCCGTTATAACCTTTGCATACACCTTACTAGCTAAGCTGACCAAGCTGATCGCCCTGTAGCTGGAGCAGTTTAGGCGCCAGCCTTTCCCTTTGTAAATAGGTACTACAACTGCTACTCGCCAGTCATCTGGGACCTCACCCGTCCGCCAGCACAAGTTGCATAACAGACATAGTATGTCCCAGACACGCGACCCACCGTACTTGATCATCTCAGCAGTAACTCTGTCTTTTCCCGCAGCCTTACCACATTTCATACTTCTTATCGCTTGTTCTATTTCTTTCATACTAATGACTTCAATGACATTGGGATCCGGAGCATCGAAGTGAGCTCCACTTCCCGACGTGGCATCTCTGTCTTTTCTTGCATACATCTTTCCATAATATTCACTCCATCTCTGCAGGACGTCACTTTGGTCTGTTAGGACGTCATTGTTAACACTAAGCACTTTATTCATACTGCAGATTGCCGAACAACTCCGGGTCTTGCCTACCTCTTTCCAGAAGAGCTTGGCATTATCCCAGAAATTGGACTACAACCTTTCATCCGCTTTCATTCTGCACCTTTCACGAGCTTCTTCTATCAGTGCCTTCGTGTTAACTTTCTGCAGCTTGTATCTCTCTTTCATATTAAAATCATTCCGCGAGGCTAAGTAGTCTAGCCATGCTTTCTTCTTCATTCGAACTGCTTCTTTCACTTCCTCATTCCACCATGCATCACGCTTATTACTACTGCCTCTTTTCGTTTCTCCACACATTTCCACAGCGGCATTTATCATACTGTCCCTAAGGTTATGCCATACACTTTCCACATTCTCACTGCTTACATTGACGTCGCCAAGCTTTTCGGCTACTCTTTCATTATATTTATCCCTAATGGATGCATCCTGCAGCTTCCAGCTTTTGATGCTATAAGTCGGCTCAGGTTCTGGACACTCGGTACGATGACGCCAACCCGCGAACAGACCCCTAATCCTAGTTATGACTAGGTAGTGGTCTGATCCCAGCTCAGCGCCTCGATAAACCCTTGTGTCCATCACCTGTTTACGGAGCCGACTATCCATTAGGAATAGATCTATCATGCTTCTCTTTGACTTACATCTCCTCGTATACATATGAATTTGTTTGTGGTTGAACATCGTGTTCGCCACAAACAAATCCTTTTCCTTACAAAATGCCAGTATTAGCTTGCCAGAGTCGTTCACCCTTTTATCCCCATACTTCCCGAGTACCGACTCAAAACCATCGCGAGCGGTACCCACCCATCCATTCAAGTCTCCACATACTATAAGTCTTTCATTTCCTTCTATCACATTTAGAGCTTCTCTCATACTCTCCCAGAAGTCCTCTAGCTCACTCGCGTTCGACGAAGATACTGGCGCGTAAGCAGCTACCAGGAAAATCTTCGTCAAACCAAGTTTTACACGGATCCAGAGGATTCTAGGACCTACCAGTTTGTACTCATACATACCGGAGGCCAATCGCGAGGACAGCAAAATTCCAACCCCCCGACTGCCATGCTCGCTCTCTGGTACTCCAGACCAAAGCGCGAGCATCCCACCCGGGAGCTCCAAGACTTCGCTGCCCTTGCGCTTGGTCTCTGTCAAGCACACTGCATCTAACTATCTCTCATTCATAACATCCATCAACTCATTCATCTTATCTGTCATTCCTCCCCTAACATTCCACGCAGCTACCCTGCACTCCATCCTCCACTTCCCGCCGTGTCGGGCCGCGCGTGTAGGGTGGCGGTCCCCTACGCCGCTCTGGCACACACTTTTCGCACCAGCGGGGACGAACTGGTGCGCGTCGCCTCGGGGGCACGCCCTAGCATCATTCGCCCTGGTGGCACTCGTGTTGGAGTAGAATTGCAGCCGTAGCTGGCAGGGATGGCGACGTGCACGCTTCTACTCTTCATCCCCTAAGAAAGGTTCAACGAAATGAATATTCTGATCTCAGCCGAAAGAATTAATAGGTTTCTTTCTTTATACTGAGATTCTGATCTGATATGAGACTTTATAATCTATGCACCTTCGAGTAGTTGCTTCAGTGCTTGTTTTTTTTTATTTGTAGTACACATATATTAGGGACGTTTTTTTTAAGCGGTGGATGCGTTTAGGCTCCGTCATTACTACTGCAAGGGCAGGACGAACAGTGTGTGAGGCTCCCGGTCCTACCCACTAAACCCAGAGGTGTTCCGAGTTCTTATCAACCGGGATAGACCTAAAGGTTATTCGCGGCGACCTGGGAAAGGATATGAGCTCTTCTCCGGGGGCTAGATATGAGGAGATTAGCCTGTGCCCGCTTCGAGCGTCCTCGGCGTCCCTCTGTGAACAGATGGGGGTGAAGAGCGATTGAACGGGCACTAGAAGGCACCCTGGAACTGAAGCTTGCCAGCCGCCAAAAGGCCATTGTGAGCAGTGACACCCGACCTTCCGCCCACGGTCGTAAACTAGCCGGGGAGCCTAGTTTGCCGGCCGGACGGGAGCCCGCTCTTCACTTTTTGTTGCCATCACCGCGCTGGCGAAGGAGGCGACGGCGGCCCAACAGTGTCGGCTGTAAATCGAATATAAATTACACTTGACAACATAATAATAACATTTTCATTCCGGGCCTGGTTTAGTCCGCCACTGGACAGCCCTAGAAATTTTACTGGTAATGCCTTATTCCTTTATTTCCGTATAGGCAGAGGCATGATAAACGCCCACATTTCAACGTGTACATTTTTGTCCCACGTAAGAGGTGGTGAGCTCATTGCCGCGTTGAAATGGACAACTGCAGTATGTATTCCACTGGTAATTGAACAGTCTTTCAGCACACTCTAATATGTAAAAATATGGCTTACTTTTTTGTTTTCACTTGGCTAACTTCTTGTTTACTCTAATAAGATCGCATGATCGTGTTCTTTAACGAAACACGTCATAAAACATTCCGCTGAAGACACTCTGAAGTTATTTTTAATTTTTTCTTTACATGTAGCAATCCCGACGGATGCCGGACTGAACAGACTAAAACCACACGGTTCCTATCTATCTGTTTAACGCTTCGGGACCTCGCCTAACAGTTCCGGTCATCGCGCATATTTGGAGGTTGACTCGGGTGTAATCCTGCTTCTTGGGGCGTCAGTCGTGCGAGAAATTCTCACGTCAATCTTTGAGCAGACCAGACTCGCACTACTTTAAAAATAGTTTTTAAAAATACCTGTTTAAATTTTTTTTTTCACTGGACTATAAAAAGAAGCACCGTAACCCACGCCTCACTGCCATGTAAATGGACAGGACTAATAATGGTTTTATAGACCTGTCTCTTCAACCAGACCGGCATTTTCGGATCACAATTGACACCAGTAATCCCCTGCCACTTGGACCACGCGGCAGCAATGCGTGCCTTGACGTCGCAATGAATGTCACTGGACGCGTGTAATACAGGTCCCAGATATTTAACCTGGTCCGTTCGACCAAATCATCGCCTATGCGGATGGATGTGGTATCTGTAGAGTTTAATGCCAGGTACTCGATCTTCGCCACGTTAAGTTTCAGACCACCGTTCTCAAGCGTCTCCTTCCACGCCTTCACATGTCGTACGAACCTGCGTCTGCCAGCGCGATGTCATCAGCATACATGAGCAACCATGGAGGCTGCTCATGTGAGTCCTTGATGCTGTCTGACATCACGTCTAATATCACGCTAAACAAGAACGGACTAATGACAGAACCCTGGTGTACCTCGACGGTTATAGGGAAGGGTTTCGTGTCGCCAACAGCGGTCCGAACTACGAAATCTGAATCGCAGTACATGTCTAGGATAATGTCAATTTAACCCTCGGGATCCCCTATAGATCACAGTGTCCACCAGATCATCACTCGAGAAACACACCCTCTGCATGTCCAGGAATAGACATTCGAATAGTCCTGTATTTCTCCGCGACAACCCCGAAGGGCAGAAACAGGGTTCGTGGTCATATGACCAGGGCGAAACCCATATTGATACTCTGGGAGAGTACACTCATGCCGGATCCGGGAGTCTATAATCCTCTCAAAGATGTTCATGGTGTGGGACATAACCTTTATACCCCAGTAACTCCCACACTCCTGCACTGAGCCCTTTGAAGCCTGGAGTAATAATACTCAACCTCCATTGGTTTGGGATCCGCCCTGTGAGGAGTATATGGTTAAAATGACGATGCGCAGTCTGGACTTCTGCAGGCGTTATCAGTGGCACGGAGGCCGCACTTCTTTGTGCTGTGTATTGAAAAGTTCGTGGAAATACGAGCGCCATCACTCCTTTACCGCGTGGTCTTGGCAGGTTGCCCTCAGGGTCTTTTACACAGCGGCACTCGGAAATATCCTATGCCGCTTTGACCCTGGAGCGCGCCAACTTATAGATGAGCTTCTGCACCTCAAACGATTCCAACTTATCATACAGAGGTTATAATGGTCTTGTCTGGCTCTGGCTACAGCTCTGTTTGTGGCGCGCTTGGCAGCCCTGTACGCATCGCGGTCTTCGGGAGATTTGGTCGCTTGCCACTTTTTGAAGAGGGCCTTCCTCTACCTAGTCTCTTTCTGGACTGTGCCGTTCCACTACCAAGATTCCTAGTCACATTTGCGACCACCCTTAGACTCGTCGAGCACTACCTTCGCCGCTACAAGAATAGCCGCCTGAATCCTGTCCCAGTACTTTTGAACTGGTATGCCTTCAGTGTCAGTGCACTTGTCCCCGACAGCTGAGGCGAACTCCTGGGACAAGGCTTCATTCAGCAGCCACCATCTGATGCGGCGCTGGCACCACTCGACACACTTCACTTTGGGATTCACGCAGAGATCCATGACAAGGAGACGGTGTTGTGCAGTGAGACTCTCTCCGGGTATGACCTTGCAGTTGGCCACCATGCCGATGCTGTCTCCTAGTGAGTAGAAAATCGATTTGAGTTGCACGCTTCCCGCTCCGGTAGGTGATGAGATGTTCCGATTTCTTATGGACCTTGGAAGCTTGTACAAGATAGTGTGTAAATTTATGTAACTTTTTATGTTGTACAAATTAAATATATTATTATATTTTTTCAATAGTTACAAATATATATTCAGAGTGAGAATACTTAGCCTTAATCATGTATAAACAATATTCAGACACCTTTCACATTTTCTTTGACATGTTGCCAATATATTCCTGTAAAAGTGATTCCAGTTTTGTCTGCGTATAAAAAAATGCTTTCATTCGGTAATTCTAAGTTCTCTCTCCGGGTATGACCTTGCAGTTGGCCACCATGCCGATGCAATGTCTCCTAGAGCGTAGAAAATCGATTTGATTTGCACGCTTCCCGCTCCGGTAGGTGATGAGATGTTCGGATTTCTTATGGACCTTGGAAGCTTGTACATGATTAGTGTGTAAATTTATGTAACCTTTTATGTTGTACAAATAAAATATATTATTATATTTTTTCAATAGTTACAAATATATATTCAGAGTGAGAATACTTAGCCTTAATCATGTATAAACAATATTCAGACACCTTTCACATTTTCTTTGACATGTTGCCAATATATTCCTGTAAAAGTGATTCCAATTTTGTCTGCGTATAAAAAAAATGCTTTCATTCGGTATTCTAAGTTACATATACATATAAGTATGTTTATCAGTTATCTGGTTACCATAGTACAAGCTCTGCTTAGTTTGGAATCAGATGGCGTTGTGTGAGTTATTCCAACGATATTTATTTTTATTTTATTGTTTTTATGTAATTAGTTCATTGATATAATTTAAAACAGGTCAGGTCCCAGGATACTGCCCAGGCAAACCCCATTCTTTATATCCATCTCGTCGCTGACGGCCTGATTTAATCTTACTCTTTGTTTTTTGAGGACTGGCAACTAGAATAGCTCTCATTTTGATATGATTTTAAATACAACATGATTTTGTTTTTTTTTATAAATTCATTACTCTATAATTGGTCAAAAATCATGTAAATCAAACTAATTACTGGCGGTAAGAAAAGAGTGGCCATGAGTTTTATTGCCAGGTTCTTCCTCAGGCTCTACCTATTGCTTTGCAAATCTGGCAGTAAATGTAAATGTAGAAGCGTGCCGGAAGTCGATACCGGTCAGGTTAAAAAGTAAATAGCTGAAAGTGCATCAGTAAAAGTGTTTTCATCTTGCATGTGCAGTAAGTTCCACCAAGTGCCATCAAACAACGGTATAAACAAAAAAAATTGTGTGTGTACAGAGTAAATAGGTAAAAAGCGAAACTTCTTTACGACTTTTTTTTTACAGCAATAAAATTTCACTCCTACTACAAAAAATAAGTTTCACTTTAAAACAACACCATAAAACGTGACTATTTTTTTTGCATTTATAAAATTTCTCACAACGTCAAAAAAGAAATTACACTTCAAATTAAAAAAAAAAATGTTAACAAGCTAAATCTGAAAGTCTTGTGAGAAGTGTCTTTCACATGATTATATTGCTGCCTTATTAAAACTAAGAAAAGAACACTGAACTGACCTGTTTAATTACCTTGCCGTAATCGTAAAACTTAAACCTTAAAACGGGTTGTTTTCGAGATTTGAGGGAACATCACACGGACACAATTAATTCATAGCCTGCTTGCCTTCTGCAAGCTACAGCATATCATTTAGTATATATAAGTACTCTACATTTAACCAGATAATAAATCAGGACATACATAAAATTTATTCTTATTCTTACATCTTCTTGTTTCAATTTTATGAGTATGTACTTGATACATGCATAATTATAATATTTCCTACTCTTTATTATGTTTGCCTACATTCGCTGACTTGGATCCCATGTATAAACAGGTAAATGACGGGTCCGACCCTCACTCAGTTGATTAGTTAGGCGCAGGAAATTAGTTTACTCACATCTTTTTCCCACTGCAAGTGATAAGGTATCTCGTTGCCGAAAGGGAAGTCGAGGTGGCAGTTGAAGACGGCAAAGCCCCCGACGCTGGCGTGCAGCCGCTCGGCGTCCAGCGGCAGCAGCGCCGCCAGCGCCGCGCCCAGCGCCGCGCTCGCCCACACACAGCGCGACCACATTACTCACGACACGACCGACCGACTCGACCCACTCACGCGGACAAAGCGCGCTCCGCCACAGGAAGCGGTGTTAATTCCCGCTCCGCGACGTTTAACATCTTCGGTGCTTGTTATTGTTCATAAATTGTTCTTAAGTACCATGGTGACTACTGCGTGCATTACGTTATGCGTCTTATACTGCGTAACTCTAAGCTACAGCATCACGCCGAGAGTCGTTACTTATGAATAGGTACCTATTTACTACCTGACAAAACACTAACCACGACACTAACTCGTACTATTGAAGTCTAACTTGGTATTTGTTAGTAAATATAGGTAGGTAACGGAGGAGCTGGGCTCCATCAGGACCTGTGGCGATTAAGCCAGCGTCTCCTGCACGTGGCATACCTAATAGAAGAGCCGATGAGACGGCTGCACAAAGGCTACAACGCTTAAACGACTGGCCGTCAAGAGCGCTCACGATCCTCTAAAACACCCGCTGTTTATTAACTTAACTTCGAGTGGAAGACCAAGCAGAACAGCAAGCTGCTTAAGGGCCGGTAGGCCAAGTCGTTTAGGCACCACAACGCTTCCTCAGCCCCCGCCAAGATAGATCGACGATGTATTTTCTGCTGGCACGCCACAGTAAAAATGATTGGCAGTAGCAATCGAAATGGAACATCTCTGTTATTGTGTTGGATTTTATTTTAGGTTTATGATATACTAGTTGTCGCCCGCGGCTCCGCCCGCGTGATGAAGATTTTCCGTTCCCGTTTTCAAAAGGAACTTGTTCCCGGGATAAAAAGTAGCCTGTGTGTTATTCTGATAGATAAGCTATTATATATAATATATAGTTATGGTAAAGGACGAAATTAAAAACAGTTTGCTAGGATATCACCGGCGACTGCGACATCACCCCAATCCCCTGGCCTCACAACTAACTCATCGAGGTTATAGCAAAAGATTAAAAAGGAAAGACATAATCAGTGACGACTGAGCCCATTGGAAATAAACGAGGAGATGTGCCCACTGGAGAGCACACTCACTCACCTAATTACAAACACAATCTGCTTATAGTAGAACTGATTGCAGATAACAGAACACAGAAAAAAAATATGTAAAGTTTATTTAAATTCCATTCAGTAGTTTTACGTGCGTTTATGATGATATATATCGGCGCAGCTACGATAACTCGTCATTTATAAAAATATTTTGATTAATTAAAACTAGGTCAAGCTGTTATTAGAGTTAATTAGAGAAATCACTGTAATAATAATAATGATGTTAAATTCATTCAAAAATGCCAACAAAATAAGTTGTATTTTGATGTAATTTGATTAAAGCAGTCACCATTACTGACGTCATGCTTTTTAAAAATCCTAAGGAGGTTATTTCTCCGTCCTCAGAAGTGGGATCACAAGAAGCACCTGCTCAAGCCACGTCTTCATTAGCTCGTTCACCACCTGATCAGTTGGAATCAACGAGTCTACAGTCGCAGGAACCTATGATCACCAATACCTCATTAGAGGATGTGCCACAATCAAGAGTACAAGCATATGCTCGCCAGGGCATACAGATGGATAAAATACCACCACAATTCCTAATGCAAATGATGGACATGATGCAGAAGATGTCAGAACGCTTATGTTCTCTATCAACCGAAGCAAAAATAAGGATCAAAGACGTCTATTTAACGTCATTCGACCCAGATAATCAAGTCGGCGTGCGGGAGTGGTGCCAGCATCTAGATCAAGCTATTGAAGCGTACAAGCTCAATGACTTTGATATTCGCATGAAAGCTTGCAGTTTGTTGAAAGGGCGTGCTAAAATGTGGGTAGATGATTGGATGGTGAATACAACTACATGGACAGAGTTGCGGAAAAACCTTATCACTACCTTTGAATCTGAAAACAGGTACTCTAGAGATATAGTTATGTTCAGAGAACATGTTTACGACTCAACAAAGGACATTGCAGAATTCTTGTCGCGGGCATGGATTTTATGGAGAAGAGTTACTAAGGAGAAACTTGGAGATGAACACGTTGTGGAAGCGGTAATTGGGTGCGTTAATGATGAACGTTTGCGTATCGAATTACTGAATGCCAGAGCAAACACTGTTCCTGAACTCATCTCTATTGCAACGTCTATACGGAAGAAGCGTCCTCATCCAAGCTCGAGTTCTACGATGCAGACCAGCAATTTAATTTCGATCCTGCCTTTATTCACTATGTTAAAATTTATTCTAAGACCTTTAAAAAGGCCTGTGCTGCTGCCAAGTCGTTACATATAAGTAATAAAATTAAAGAGTCAAAAAACAAGGCAAACATGACTTGGAATGTAATCAATACTGATAATAACATTGAGTTAATTATAAATAACGAAGTGTGTAATAATAAATTAGATATAGCACAAACTTTTAACATCTATTTTATAGACATACCCGCGAAAACAACTAGCTCCTTAAATTCTTGTCCAATAAAAGCTCAACGCATGCTTGTGGGCAGCGTGGATCAGTGTAGTGTCTTATTTGGCTTTAAATATGTAAACCCCAACGATATCATTAAAGTCACTTAACTCAAAAAAGACAGCTGACTTGTGGGGTGTTTCTGTAAAATTGATTGAGTCTATCATTGTTAATATATCACCACATCTAGCTAAAATATTTAATAAATATGTTGATAAAGGAGTGTTTCCAGATTTAATGAAACACAGTAAAGTAATACCTCTATTTAAATCTGGATCCAAAACCGACCCTGGTAATTTCAGACCAATTTCAATATTACCAGTCATTAGCAAAATTTTTCAAAAAATTATATTGCAATTACATTACAAGCTCATTTTAGTTTAAATATGCTATTACATAAGGAGCAGTATGGGTTCACAAGGGGTCGTTCTACCCTTCATGCAGGTGTGACACTTCTGAATCATATATATGACGCCTGGGAGAATAGACAAGATACTATTGGTGTATTCTGCGATCTCTCCAAAGCATTTGATAGCGTTGACCATAAAACACTATTGGGAAAACTCTTTTATTATGGTATCAAAGACTCTGCACTGAACCTTGTTGCCTTCTTCCTAAATGATCGAATATAACATGTTGATGTCAATGGAATTCGCTCCTCCGGAGCATCTGTTGCTATGGGCATACTGCAGTGATCAATTCTGGGTCAGTTTCTATTTTTAATTTATATTAACGATCTGCCATTCTATATACAGAACTTGTGCGACATTGTTCTATTTGCTGATGATACGTCACTTATTTTTAAAGTTGATCGCACGCTTAGTAATTTTAACGGCGCGGCGTAAATAGTTCACTTGCCCAAGTTGTAGATTGGTTTACGACCAATAATTTGCTACTAAACGCTAAGAAGACAAAATGTATCAGATTCAGCATGCCTAATGTCAGGAATTGCAGTACAAATATAACATTGAACGGTGATACCCTTAATCTTGTAGAATCAACTGTATTTTTGGGGAGCACTTTAGATAGCAAACTGCAGTGGAATGCCCAAATAACGTGTCTTGCAGGTAAACTCAGCTCGGCAGCCTTTGCCGTTGATAAAGTCAGGCAGCTTACTGATGTGGCAACTGCCAAACTGGTATACTTTAGTTATTTTCATAGTGTGTGGCAAAGCAGCTGTGGGGCAAAGCAGCTGATCTACAAGTAATTTTTGTACTCCAGAAGAGAGCTATACGTGCAATATATTTATATTTATATTAATATCTATTATTAATAGATATAATTGAGTGCTAGAGTGTCTCTTAGAGAAAAATTTAATGAAACTGGCATTTTAACGGTTGCATCACAGTATATATTTACAAATATTATGTTAGTTAAACAGAACATACATTTATACAATAGACACAGTGACATACATTCGATAAATACTAGAAATAAGCATAAATTAATTGGAACGCATCATCGTTTACAAAAGGTTTACGACTCTTTTGCAGGAATTGGCGTACGCCTATATAATAAAATTCCTTTAAACATTATGAACCTGCCGTTACATAAATTTAAGGCGGAAATTAAGACGCACCTCTTGAAAAGGGCCTATTACACAACTAATGATTATTTGAACAATAAAAATTAAATGGAAATGAATTGCTTGCTCTTCGCTTGAGCTATTTAGGTTTCGAATGAATCTTGTGATATGCCTTGAATCTGCATATATATGTTGTATGTTTACATCTCTACATTATTAATAATTTGAAACGTCTGACAACTAAAGGTTTCTAAATTGGCTGCGTTTAGTCCCGGTATTAACTAATATACAATGTAATTTGAGTTTGTTATTGTGTGAGCACCATGTAGACTTATTTATTTCCTTGAAATTGACATGATAGTTGCTGTGCAGTTTTTGAGTATGTCATGCTCGCCTAAGTATCCTGGCAGTGGTGGCGTATGTATCGGGTCGCCTTATTCCCTATAATACGGTTGAGTAGGGCGATGGCTGATATAATGCGTCATACCCGTGAATGGGTGCCGTCTGTTGGGACTGGTCAGCTCATAGCTGTTATAGCAATAATTACAAATAATCTTATTTATATTTAAGGTAAACTTAAGTTTAGTCTACTGTTCTCACATAAATCCAAAGGAACAATGTAAGTGTAATTTTAATGTTGTAAGCCATTCCTACATTTTAAAATGGCATCCATTGACTTTCTTGCCAGATTCTTCTTCTTCAAGGGTAGGCTGCCCTTAGCAACGGGCAACTATAATCGCTCTAATTTTGATATGATTTTCAACACAACATTGATTTTGTTTTTTTGTTTGTATAAATTCATTACCATATAATTGGTCAAATATCATGTTAATCAAACTAATGTAATTACTGGCGTTTAGAAAAGAGTGGCCATGAGTTTTATTGCCAGGTTCTTCCTCAGGCTCTACCTATTGCTTTGCGTATCTGGCAGTAAATGTTAATGTAGAAGCAATATTCTTGACGTTCATAAGTGTTACTTTGTGACCTAAATTAATAAAGATTTATTATTATTATTATGTTTCTTCTTTTTACACGAGTATCTTCTTTTTTTTCTCATGAAGATACCCGGACTATTGGTAGGCTTACATGGTCCAACACGCAGAGGCCCTTTGAGAATTTTAATCTAATAGGGAATGGGACCCCCACTGTAGATAGTCCACGCCCGCCTTATGTAGAAGAACGGTAATGGACCACCTCCAATGGGAGTTAAACTATTGTACAATATGCTAAATACTAAATGGGCTATTGAGTTGAAGGTTAAATAGAGTATGTAACTAAAACTATGGTTAAAGACGGCGTCTACCATTTTAATATATTATTATCAAAATACTGGCAGACGGTGACTTGCCAACTCACTAGATGGGCCCCCTATACAATCGCCATAGGCATGATAAGCCTGTAAGGCGACAGAGGGCAACACCGGTGTGAGCGGCTTGGAGTGTCGAGCGGTGCGGCGCCGGTTTCACCTTCGCGGGACAGGCCCGGAGCGGGCTTCCCCGTAGTTATGCCCTTGAAAATGACACTTCCACCCCCGAGCATATAGCTCTGGCTCCCTCCCTCTGACCGGCCAATTAAGACAAGCCAGAGTTGAGATTTGCTGCACTCCCGGGAGTAGCACTCTCACTGCTCTCCCGTTAGGCCATTAAATCCTAACCGGTGCAGAAGGGCAACAAAACTCTGAGGAATCGGGACCGATGTGTAGCCACGCATATTCAGCTCGCCACAAGCTGCCCTGCGGAGGTGAGCTTTTCAATAACTTACTGATACATTTTTTGTTGGTATCAGAAAGTAGTTAACTCAAAAAGCGAATCTACTATCATTAACCAAACTTATTACCGTATGTGTGATAGACAATATTAGTGGAGTTTTACGTGTTACCCGACTTTGAAATGTCAACAGACATTTTAGTAGGGATGAATTTGATTCATGGTACAAGTCTAAGTATGATAATCAAATCCAACGAGACGAAACTAGTGCGTGATACAGTCATTAATCATGTAAGTACGTGTTCTCCTCTGTTCAACAATCTAGATTGTGATCTCGTTGAAGAAGAAGAAATCGCTCAATTGCGGCGACTTTTAAATAAATATGAACACCTGTTTATTCATGGATATCCGAAAACAAGAGTTACAACCGGTGAACTAGAAATCAGACTTAAAAATCCTGATAAATACGTGGAAAGAAGACCATACCGCCTCAGTCCAGTGGAACGAGAAAAGGTACGTACTATCATACATGAACTTTTAGAACACGGCATCATCCGTGAGAGTTAATCACCTTACTCGAGCCCCATTATCTTAGTCAAGAAAATGAATGGTGACGACAAACTTTGTGTGGACTTTCGAGAACTCAACTCGAACACATTGCGCGATCATTATCCATTGCCCTTGATCTCCGATCAGATCGACCAATTAGCCAATGGTCATTTGTCATGAGTCTTGATATGGCGGCTGGTTTTCATCAAATTCCAATTAGTGAAAACTCGACAGAAAAAACTGCTTTCGTCACACCAGAGGGTTTATACGAATACCTTACAATGCCATTTGGTTTAACTAACTCTAGTTCAGTTTATCAGCGGTGCATCAACAGAGCATTGAGGTCGTTGTTTGGAACAGCCGCACAGGTCTATGTGGATGATGTGCTGAGTAAATGTGCAGATTTTCCAGAGGGAATATCGCACCTAGAACGAATACTCATAGCACTACAAGAATCCGGATTGTCTATTAATGCTGACAAATGTAGTTTCTTCAAACGTTCTATTGAATATCTAGGAAACGTAGTCACTGATGGACAAGTGCGACCAAGCCCGCGTAAAGTTGAAACATTGGTCAAAGCACCAATACCAAAGACTGTCAAGCTGGTGAGACAGTTTAATGGCCTTGCAGGTTATTTCAGGAAATACATTCCAGACTTTTCTCGAATAATGGTACCTTTATACGAATTGACAAAACAGGGTGCAAAATGGATGTGGACAGACAGACACGAGAAGGCACGAAACACGATCATTGAATGCTTGACTTCTGCTCCAGTACTAACTTTATTTTAAGAAAAAGCACCAATACTACTTTACACCGATGCAAGCAGCCTTGGATTTGGTGCCGTGCTTATACAAGTGATTGATGGACGTCAACATGCAGTTGCTTTTATGAGCATGAGAACTACCGATGCTGAAAGTCGCTACCAGTCTTATGAGTTGGAGACGCTAGCAGTAGTATGTGCTATAAAACACTTTCGGCAATATGTATACGGTCGAAAATTCACTGTTATCACGGACTGCAATGCACTGAGAGCGTCAAAACACAAGAAGGATCTCCTTCCAAGGATGCAACGTTGGTGGGCGTTTCTTCAACACTACGACTTCGAAGTTGAATACCGCATAGGTGAATGCCTTCAGCATGCTGACTTCTT
The DNA here is from genome assembly GCA_948477245.1 of Thumatha senex. NCBI lineage: Eukaryota > Metazoa > Arthropoda > Insecta > Lepidoptera > Erebidae > Thumatha > Thumatha senex. The sequence goes on from OX419731.1 coordinate 259,054, forward strand.
TAGTAGAAACCCATTTGAGTTTGCAGTTAATATTATGACGAGGGATTTGAACTGGCTCAAAGTCGAACAGCGGCGCGATGACGAATTGCGGCCTATAATGGACAGTCTCAGTGAAAATAATTCTGTAGAAGGTTATGTTCTAGAAGAAAATGTCTTTAAAAAGACCATCACTGATCCTGTCTTCGGTCAGCAGTTGAGCACAGTCGTTCCAAAGTCCTTTCAATGGAGCATCATTAACTCTTTTCACGCAGCCCTAAAACATCCGGGGTGGAAAAAGACGATGCAAAAGATCAAAGAACCGTACTGGTTCAACAAAATGAGTTCTGTTGTGCGTAGGTTTGTTGATAACTGCGTGGTATGCCAAACATCCAAGGGTAGATCGGGTGCTATTCAAGTCCAGCTGCACCCAATTCAAAAACCAACAGCAGCCTTTCAGGTTATTCATATGGACATAACAGGGAAACTAGGTACTTTGGATGATCAGCAGTACGTTATAGTTACCGTTGACGCTTTCTCAAAGTACGTTTTACTGTACTTTACAAGCAATAAAAATCCACACGGTACATTAGCGGCATTGAAACGTACTGTGAACCGATTTGGCGCACCGATCCAAATCATAGACGATGGAGGAAGAGAGTTTCTAGGAGAGTTTCAAGAGTATTGTGATCAAGTTAAATAAATATTCATACGATTGCGCCAGGAGTCAGCCGAGCCAATAGTCAAGTTGAAAGGGTAGTGGCAACTCTCAAGAATGCATTGGTAATGATCAAAAACTACGAGACAGAACAGTGGCATACAGCACTTGAGGAACTCCAATTAGCAATGAACTGCAAAGCATCGCATCACCGGTGTCATCACCCCACTTACTCTCATTACGCACCGAAAGCACTGTGTACCTCCTGGGCTTCTAAATCTAGTAGATATTGACCATCAAACTGTTGATATAGAAGCATTGAATCAACAGGTACAGCAGAAAATGCATCGCTCTAGCGAACAAGATATATAGAGCCATACGAAATCTGAAGAATACTGGAAAATGGTCGACACTTAGTAAATAAAGTCGTTGGGAGAGGACGGCCACGCAAGGTTGCTCATGATCAACTGCGTCGAGCTCCAAATCCAGGTGAACAGTTGACCGTATCGGCGGGAAATGAATCACCATTGCATCGAGATTCTTCTGCACCCAACGAGCCAATTCCGACTTCTCCTGTCGAGAAGTCGGATTTGCAAACAATCAAATCATAAACCAGACAACTCATTAAAATAAATGGTAAGTAACCTGAATTTAATAATTCCTATTAACTCAGAAACATCCCCTCATATAGCTATCTTTTACCAACTACGAGACACTACGAGAACCTACCGTCACAAATTCTTCGAGAACCTCCGAGAATTCTACGAGAACTTTCGAGAATCGCTCCATTATATTCCCTATAAAACCTTATTTAACAAAGCTCTTAAAGGTGCGGCGTGCCCCCAAGGCGACGCGCACCAGTTCGTCCCCGCTGGTGCGAAAAGTGTGTGCCAGAGCGGCGTAGGGGACCGCCACCGTACACGCGCGGCCCGACACGGCGGGAAGTAGAGTGCAGGGTAGCTGCGTGGAATGTTAAGGGAGGAATGACAGATAAGATGAATGAGTTGATGGATGTTATGAATGAGAGAAAGTTAGATGCAGTGTGCTTGACAGAGACCAAGCGCAGGGGCAGCGAAGTCTCGGAGCTCCCAGGTGGGATGCTCGCGCTTTGGTCTGGAGTACCAGAGAGCGAGCATGGCAGTCGGGGGGTTGGAATTTTGCTGTCCTCGCGATTGGCCTCCGGTATGTATGAGTACAAACTGGTAGGTCCTAGAATCCTCTGGATCCGTGTAAAACTTGGTTTGACGAAGATTTTGCTGGTAGCTGCTTACGCGCCAGTATCTTCGTCGAACGCGTGAGCTAGAGGACTTCTGTGAGAGTATGAGAGAAGCTCTAAATGTGATAGAAGAAAATGAAAGACTTATAGTATGTGGAGACTTGAATGGATGGGTGGGTACCGCTCGCGATGGTTTTGAGTCGGTACTCGGGAAGTATGGGGATAAAAGGGTAAACGACGCTGGCAAGCTAATACTGGCATTTTGTAAGGAAAAGGATTTGTTTTAGTCATATGTATACGAGGAGATGTAAGTCAAAGAGAAGCATGATAGATCTATTCCTAATGGATAGTCGGCTCCGTAAACAGGTGATGGACACAAGGGTTTATCGAGGCGCTGAGCTGGGATCAGACCACTACCTAGTCATAACTAGGATTAGGGGTCTGTTCGCGGGTTGGCGTCATCGTACCGAGTGTCCTGAACCTGAGCCGACTTATAGCATCAAAAGCTGGAAGCTGCAGGATGCATCCATTAGGGATAAATATAATGAAAGGGTAGCCGAAAAGCTTGGCGACGTCAATGTAAGCAGTGAGAATGTGGAAAGTGTATGGCAGAACCTTAGGGATAGTATGATAAATGCCGCTGTGGAAGTGTGTGGAGAAACGAAAAGAGGCAGTAGTAATAAGCGTGATGCATGGTGGAATGAGGAAGTGAAAGAAGCAGTTCGAATGAAGAAGAAAGCATGGCTAGACTACTTGGCCTCGCGGAATGATTTTAATATGAAGGAGAGATACAAGCTGCAGAAAGTTAACACGAAGGCACTGTTAGAAGAAGCTCGTGAAAGGTGCAGAATGAAAGCGGATGAAAAGTTGTCGTCCAATTTCCGGGATAATGCCAAGCTATTCTGGAAAGAGGTAGGCAAGACCCGGAGTTGTTCGGCAATCTGCAGTATGAATAAAGTGCTTAGTGTTAACAATGACGTCCTAACAGACCAAAGTGACGTCCTGCAGAGATGGAGTGAATATTATGGAAAGATGTATGCAAGAAAAGACAGAGATGCCACATCGGGAAGTGGAGCTCACTTCGATGCTCCGGATCCCGATGTCATTGAAGTCATTAGTATGAAAGAAATAGAACAAGCGATAAGAAGTATGAAATGTGGTAAGGCTGCGGGAAAAGACAGAGTTACTGCTGAGATGATCAAGTACGGTGGGTCGCGTGTCTGGGACACACTATGTCTGTTATGCAACTTGTGCTGGCGGACGGGTGAGGTCCCAGATGACTGGCGAGTAGCAGTTGTAGTACCTATTTACAAAGGGAAAGGCTCGCGCCTAAACTGCTCCAGCTACAGGGCGATCAGCTTGGTCAGCTTAGCTAGTAAGGTGTATGCAAAGGTTATAACAGCACGAATGCAAGAAAAGTCTGAAAGGTATTTATGGGAGGCTCAATGCGGATTCCGACGTGGAAGAGGTTGCATGGATTAAGTGTTTTCTCTCCGCATGATCGCGGAAAAGTTTCTGGTTCTTAGCCAGAAGGTTTTCTGCGCTTTTGTGGATCTAGAGAAAGCATTTGATAACGTTGTGAGAAAAACGCTGTGGGACTTGCTGCCAGGATATGGTGTGGACGGCTCGCTACTACGGGCAATACAGTCGCTTTATAGGGACTGTAAGGCTTGCGTCGCACGCAAGCCTTTACAGTAGGGGGGGATGTGTCACCTCTTTTTGATGTCTGTACAGGCGTCAAACAGGGATGTGTCATGTCCGCCTGGTTGTTCATAGTGTATCTGGACAGTTGCCTGCAGAAGTTGAAAGATTTTAATATGGGTGTGAATTTGGGTGACTTTACAGTAAACTGTCTGCTGTACGCTGATGATGCGGTGCTCATGGCCTCATCAGAAGCCGATCTTCAGGCATTAGTCACTAAAATGAAAGAGGGGTGTTAAATTAAGGGTCTCCGCTTGAATGCAAGTAAAACTAAGGTTCTAGTATTTGAAAGAGTTGACGTAAGAACTAAATGCGAGATTAGGGTAAACCAAGAACGTCTAGAGCAAGTGAATGAAATTGTGTATTTAGGAAGTATGTTTAGCGCGGATGGAAGATGTGATTCGGATGTAGAACGGCGAGTAGCTGCCGGAAACAAAGTTAACGGTGCTTTATACCAGTTAGTAAAGCGACAAAGCATCGTAAAAGAAGCACGAATGGCGATTCATAACGCAGTGCTAGTGCCAACTTTGCTTTACGGTAGTGAAACCTGGGTATGTCAGCAGATGCATGAAAGTAAATTGAATGCTGTGGAGATGCGATCTCTTCGAAAATTGTGCGGCGTTACCTTGGCCGACCGAATATGTAACGAAGTGATACGCAATATGGCAGGTTTGAATGAAAGTGTCAGCGTTAAGCTGGAAAAGGGCGTGCTCCGTTGGTTTGGACACGTCCAACGAATGAGTGAGGAACGATTGACGAAGAATATATATTGTTCAAAAGTAGAGGGTAGAAGGAGTCAGGGTAGGCCGAGACTTACATATGAAGACCACGTGAGCAGATTGCTCAAAAACAGAAAGGTCAAAAGTACTCGGATACCCAAACGTGCGTGTATGAAGCGATTGATGAATCTCGAAGAAGCGAAAGAAGTATGCATGGATCGTGAAGCCTGGCGATCTGTCCTCTCTGACTACCCCGTCAGGGATACAGCGTGAAGATAGTTAGTAGTTAGTTAGTTAGTCTCTTAAAGGTGGGGTGTAATCGAAGACCTTTTGGAAAAGATCACTCCAACATTTCATCACTAGCAGGTATTTCATAAAAACTTTTTCATGATAACTAACGTTATAAAACTACAAAACAAAAAAGTTATTGATGATAAGTAAATCATTATAAAATGTGTCGGTCGGTAGTTACACGTTATAAATTCAGCCACGATATCATAATACACTCTTATTTTTAGCTTTTAGCTTTCAGCTATCTGAAATTATTCACCTCTATTCTATCTATAAAATTGTGTTAGAGAGGTAGAGACCTACCTTAAATTGTAATGATGAATTTTCTTTATCTGAAGGCCAATTCTCATAATAAAAGCACGGTCAAAGTTAAGTTCCGATCTAAGCTCAGACTCCCAAATCTTAAAAAACGCATTCTCGTAACCAAGTTTTATGCATCTAACATTACCTGTAAGTTGAATAAATCGAATTGAGACTGAAAGTTGAAAATGACAAAATCAGTATTCTGCTAGTCTTATTATTTGAGACTCAATTTTGAACGAAATGTATTTGGTATTCTCGTCATAATTTATGTGTCAAATTTGACATTTATATGAGTTTGAATGTAAATCGACAGTAGATCGATGGAATACTGCGGAAAACCTGTTTTTGTTCGGTTAAAACGCGATTCGTGTTAAATATGAGCGGATATTTATGATGGTGAAATTCTTTATTAATTGTCTCTGGGTGATGCTTAGATGAAGTATACCTTATGGAATTTGTGTGAATGAATTTGCGGTGTGCTATATGTACATGCATAATTTGACACACTATAGCTGCGTATCGTAACGGTGGCGGTGTAGCGAGTCCAGAGATTTTATCTCATTTAAAAAATTTGCGTACCGCGCTAAACGAAGCTTTCACTTTAAATAGTGACCGGGATCTACGTTAATGATGATGATGAAAAAAAAAATCTACACTGAAAGAGTTCTAATTGATTACACAATATTATTTAATAAGATCTGTAGATGACCGGGATCAACGTTAGATGATGATGATGATGATTATAGTCACGAGTCCAGAGGTTTTATCTCATCTAAAAATATGCATAGGTACCGCGCTAAAAGAATTTTTTACTTCAAAAATTGACCGGGATTGACATTAATGATGATGATGACGATGAATAAAAAAATCTACTCTGAAAGTCTTAATTGATTACACAATATTATTTAATAAGACCGGTAGATGACCGGGATCAACGTTAGATGATGATGACAATTATAGTCGCGAGTCCAGGTCTTAGGTTTTTTATGTTACGGAATTTCTTGATTAAAGCCCGCGCTCAAAGCCCGCGATAAAAATATGCAATAGCTTAATAAGCCGATTTTTTTAAACTATAGTAATTAATAAGTATACTTATCTTGGGTAGTCTTTTCTTTAATCAATTCTTATAAATCGATCGAAATTTGGTTGGTCTATGGATTTGACTAATCAGAACTTATGATAGGCTTGACGAATCGGAACATATTAAAACTTGACCAATTAATACTACAGATAGATTTGACGAGTTAGTACTTTCCATAGACTTGTCCAATCAGAACCTTTACATGCCTTGACGAAACGAAACTTTATTAGTGTTTGACGAAATTCAACAAAAATGTGTGATAAACCTCGCTTGACGAGTTGAAACAATTTTCGGGCTTGACCAATCATAGCCTAAATCAATGGTTTGAGTGTAATCCCACTTCTTGGGGCGTAAAGCGGGTGCATTCCCAGTAGTTCTACGATAGAACTGGTGAGATATTTTTTCCCACAAGTTCCGTGAAATTTTAAGGTCAAGCCGCCGTCTTGGGCCTGCTTCTGTAAAGGCAGCGGGCAGTGTGACTGTACTTTTAAAATATTTATTTTTGAAAGTACTAGTGAACGCCCGCGACTTGACGAATTTTCCCGTTCCCATTTCCCACAGCAACTTGTTCCCTGGATAAAAAGTAGCCTATGTGTTCATGTTTTATATACTACTCGGGACTTCACGCGAAACATTCTACTTACATTCACCTTCAGACCATTCAGAACCCTTTCTATTGACGCATGCGCAATGGCTTCAAATACTCGCACTGCTGACACAGGCTCTCTTTCACTTTAACTCGAATACCTCGAGTGTTTAACAGCTCGTAACCGTAATTTGCGGCCATTTGTTCACAGGCAGCGATATATCATCATATTAAAAAAAAAAGCTTTAATTTAATATAAAAAACATGCGTATACGTCATGAACGTATAAATACACCAAACTATTACATGTTTTCACCTAGATGCGAAGTAGTTGCGGCCGAGTGTGCAACGGCACCCATCGATTTTCGAATTCTTTACAAACATTGCTATGATGTGGACGGTATTTTATTTAAAATCTAAGTGAACGAAATTTTATTTCGCAAATAAATTCACATTAATTTAATTAAAATTACTTGCGGCCACTTATTGACTGGCACCCTGTTATCAAAGTATTCTCATAATCATAGATGTATGTAAAAATGTGAATTGGATTAACTACGCGATGAACGCAGAGATTTTGCAGCCGGATCTTAGACTATGAGTAGAATTTTGTTTCGCGTGAAGTCCCGAGTAGTATACAAGTATAAAACATGAGTATACACCGCGAAAGTTTAAAAATAACATTGGCCTATGTGTTATTCTGATATGTAAGCTATAATTATTGTAAAAAATCTATTTAGTAGATTTTGCGTGAAAAGCAACTGTTTTAAATTATATCTATTTATGCACTAATGAACACCCCGCGGATACACGGAGTTCCTGAAGGAATACTGAAATTAAAGAACTTCTTATATCATAAGAAGTAACTTAGGCTTTAGAATATATTGTGTTTAAGTCCCAGAAGAGATCCATAAGAGCCATGTTTAAATTATTTGATTAATCTGATTATTTTCTTATTTGTATCTGATTGTTATTTTAAGTAATTGTTTAGACGTTAGACCATGACGAAATTTATATGATGAAACAACTGCATGAAATTTTTATTATTTTTAAATTTTGCTCACTGTCCATGTATGGTAAAACATCATCATCCTCTTGCCCTTGTCCCAATTTACTTGGGGTCGGCGCAGTATGTTTTCTTCTTCCATTCATCCCTGTTATTCGTCATCTGATCATTCACTCCTTTCATATTCATATCTCTCCTTACACAGTCCATCCATTTTTTCTTTGGCCTTCCTCTAGCTCACAATCCATCAACTTTCATATTCATGGTTCTTTTAGTGACATGACTTTCATCCCTTCTCATCACATGCCCATACCAAGACAAACGGTTTCCTCTTATTTTTTCAGTCACATATTTTTATGGTGAAACATTCAACACAAAATAAGATGGTAAATTACAATTTGGTAGGTCAAACACCTACCAAATTGTAATTTACTATCTTTTTAATAATAATAATAATAATAATAATAGGGCAGCTTGTGGCGAGCTGAATGTGCGTGGCTACACATCGGTCCCGATTCCTCAGAGTTTTGTTGCCCTTCTGCACCGGTTAGGATTTAATGGCCTAACGGGAGAGCAGTGAGAGTGCTACTCCCGGGAGTGCAGCAAATCTTAACTCTGGCTTGCCTTAATTGGCCGGTCAGAGGGAGGGAGCCAGAGCTATATGCTCGGGGGTGGAAGTGTCATTTTCAAGGGCATAACTACGGGGAAGCCCGCTCCGGGCCTGTCCCGCGAAGGTGAAACCGGCGCCGCACCGCTCGACACCCCAAGCCTCTCACACCGGTGTTGCCCTCTGTCGCCTTACAGGCTTATTTTGCCTATGGCGATTGTATAGGGGGCCCATCTAGTGAGTTGGCAAGTCACCGTCTGCCACTATTTTATATAATAATATATTAAAAAGGCAGACGCCGTTTTCATCAATAGCTTAAATCACCCAATCCATTTAACACCCAACCCAATAGCCCATTTCATAGTTAGCACATTTCACAATAGTTTAACTCCCATTGGAGGTGATCCATTACCGTTCTTCTACATAAGGCGGGCGTGGATTGCCTTTAGTGGGGGTCCCATTTCCTATTAGATTAAAATTTCTCAAAGGGCCTCTGCGTGTTGGACCAATATGTCCCCATGTAAGCCTGCCAAAAGACCGGGTATCTTCACAAGAAAAAAAAATAGAAGATACCCGTGAAGAAGAGACAATAATAATAATAATAATTCATTTATTTAATATAAAAATATGGGTAGGGAACATGTTATATAAGATTACAGCAAGTATCACCATATTTTAAATCAAGCATACAAACATTTTCAATATTTATAAAAATCAATTTGTTTTCATCTACAATTATATTTATATTCTTTTACATTTATTTTTTATTAGTATTTTTAGTATAATATAATCATAGTTAATTATTAAAATCTATCAGTATTAAATTCAATAATATTCCGAAATAATAGGCAGCCATTTTTCAATCAAAACCTAACAATGTCACAAAAGAAACAGAATTCACAAAAGCTAAAATGATGAAAAAAAATATAAAAAAAAAATATAAGGATAATCAGTGAAATACGAATGTTAAAGCTATAATTTATAATGTCAAAGATAAGATGTCATGTCATGTGTGTAACCATGTCAATTAATCAAAGTTTGTCTTTTAAGTATTCGTCAACACTATAGTAGCATTTTTCTATAAGTTTTTTTTAAAGTTTATCTTTAAATAACTCATGAATTGTTATCTCTAGTAGTTCTTTTGGAAGATGGTTGTATATACGCGGTGCCGTACAAAAAATGCTGTTATTGTGCCATGTAGTTCTGTTCTGTGGACAGCAAATTTTCAGACAGTGTCTTCTGCTGTTGTAGTTTATAAAACTATTGCTATTATTTCTGACATACATGATTACTTCAAATATATAAATACAAGGCAGCGTTAGTATACCAAGCATTACAAAATGAGGTCTACAACTTGCGGTTTTTTTAATGTTACATATGGCTCTGACACATCTCTTTTGCGCTACAAATATCATATCTTTGTGGGTAGAATTCCCCCAAAATATAATACCAAAACTAATTAAAGACACAACGTTTCCATGGTATGCATTCAACACTGTTGGGGTGTTTACCGTTCGAGCAAGCATGTAAAGAGCATACGATTGGCGATATAACCTTTGGCATAAGTTTTCTGCGTGAGATTTCCAATTCAAATCATTATCCATATGTAGACCGAGAAACTTTGTAGTTTCAATTTCTTCTATTTTATTGCCTAGGTAATTAATATTAATGTCCGATATTTGAGCTTCCCTCAGAGTGTTGTGAATGTATGATTCCATTAAAATTTTATCCTTACTCATAAAAATAACAGTACAGTCGTCAGCGAACAAGAATGTTGGAAAGTTTGTTATTCTTGGAAGGTCGTTAATGTAAATATTGAACAGCAATGGTCCCATCACACTCCCCTGAGGGATTCCCATATTTATTTCCCTGTAGTCTGATGTGTAGATTAGTTCCCTAATACCATTTTTGCACAGGCGATTGATTTGAGTACATTGCTTTCTGCCCGTTAAATACGAGTCAATTAGATTTAGAGCTCTACAGCGTATTCCGTAGCGACGTAACTTATTAATCAAAACTTTGTGATTAACGTGGTCGAATGCTTTACTAAGGTCCATAAACAGAGCACACACTGGCATTTTTTGGTCAACATTAGTTATAACCTTTTGAAGAAATTTGTATATTGCTTGATTTATGTTTTCTATTTTTTTTAAAACCAGTATGTTCTTCAGCAAATAAATGAAACTCCTCAAAAAAATTATAAAGTCTATCATAGATCACTTTTTCAAAAACCTTCGATAGTACGGGTACTAACGCTATTGGTCGGTAACTACTAATGCATTTGCTGTTTCCTTTTTTTAAATAACGGCTTTATTATTGTCACTTTCAATGGGGTCGGGAATTTGCCATGTTCGATTGCTAAGTTAATAATGTGACTTAACACATCTGATACTTTATAAGATACCTTTTTAATATTTTAGGTGATATTTGATCATATCCGGTACTATTTGTGTTGTTCAGATTAAGTATATTTTGTGTATGTCATTTGGTGAAGTAGGTTTCATAAATATTGAATTTAGATTATTAGGGATTTTCGCAGTATTAGATTGGAAAATATTTCCCCTTGCCTGTTTAATAAAATAGTCATTAAAACAATTAACGATCATCTGTGGATCACTTGTAACGGCCTCATCATCGATTTTAATTTAATCTATTTCCTGCTTTGGTATATTTTAGATGTTACATTGTTGATAATAGCCCAAGTTGCTTTTGTTTTATTTCTAGCAGTGTTTATGGTGTGATCATTTTGAGACCTCTTAGTCAATTTTATGATCTTTCTCAATCTATATGACAATGTTTTGAAAATAGTTTTATTTCCATCGGTGCGGTTTCTTCGATATTGCCATAGAAGTTGTCGTTTGCGTTTACAACATATTTTAATTCCCTTAGTCATCCATCTAAGTCGCCTTTGCGTATACACCTTCTTAGAAATCAATGGAAAACACAAATAATAAAAAGTAAACAATTCATAAAATGATTCGAAAGCTTTATCAGCGTCATTAGTTTCAAAACTTTCGGCAAAAGTTAAGGAATCTATACATTCCACAAATTTATCCGTGTTCTCTTGATTATATTCTCGCGACTGTGTGTACCAATATCTTCGAGAACAACTACGTTGCGTGGGGCACGTCAGCAGTTGAGCCGTGTGATCTGGATAAAGCGAGCTCAATATTGACGCATTCACTACCACGTAAGTTAAATATAAAATTATCCAAACATTTCCCGCTTATGGGGCGTGTTGGTTTGTGTACACCTAATTTCAGATTGTATGATGACAATATGTTTAAGAAGTCTAAGGTGATTTTATCTTTCACTAAAGTGTTTACATTTAGATCACCACACACTATGACTCTCTTTTTCCTAAGACAATACTGGTTGAGCAGAGAGTCCATAGTATTCATAAAAATATCAACATCCTCTTGAATTGTTCTTGGTGGCCGATATACACATGTAACAATTATATTGTGTTGAACAAGCTCAACACCTGAGAATTCTATTACACAGTCGGTGTTAATTTTTTTTAAATCATTAATCGGTTTATACTGATGTGAATTTCGTACCAGTACACATGAGCCACCATGATGACTTTTTCTGGTGTAAAATGATCCAAGTGTAAAGTTTGGGATTCGTAGCAACGATATGTCTGCAGCCATCATGTTGTGTTCGGTTATACATACGACATCAATTGTTTTACTTTTATTTTGAAGAGAGTCTAATGATATCGTTAGGAGGTCAGATTTTGTTACAAGTCCGTCTATATTTTTGATGCAAAATATTTATTTGATTATACACGAAAAAACTTATGATTTGATTCCTGGAAATTTGCTCGATATGATTGGTTAAAATCAGTTTAGGTACTTTTTTCTTTACTATTAAAAGAGTTAAATTGATGGTTAGTTACGTTAAAAGATTTTGTGTGACGGTCATAATTCAATCTATAGTCAATTCGTAATATATCCTTAAGTATACGTTGGCATTTATACAGTGCTAAATATGGGTGTCAAAATCAAAATCAAAATCAAAAATCTTTATTCATGTAGGTCACAAAGTAACACTTATGAACGTCAAGATTACTGCTTCTACATTTACATTTACTGCCAGATTCGCAAAGCAATAGGTAGAGCCAGAGGAAGAACCTGCCACTCTTTTCTAACCGCCATTTGACACAGTTTGATTAACATGATATTTGACCAATTATACAGTAAAGATTTTATACAAAAAAAAAAACAAAATAAATGTTGTGTTCATTAAAATTACACTTACATAGTTCCTTTGAATTTATGTGAGAACAGTCGACTAAACTTAGTTTGTCTCACATTATGATAATTCATATCAGTATAGTGCGTATGTTTATACCTTGTACAAATAAATTTAAGTTCACAATTTAATTTATGATTTTTTAGGTAATAATTAAAAGGAAGCTCTGCTATTATAATATTGGTATTTCTAACGGTATCAAAAAACCTTCTGACATAATATTGAAACTCATACGGGTACCTATCATTGATGTCAGCTAATACAACAACGAAATCATTTTGAGTAAGTGCTTTGAATGCTGTATTATACGATGCAAGTACTTCGAATATATCAGCACCAGGCTTCCAATAACAGCTTACAACATATTTGTCACCAATAAGTTTTTGAAGAGTATTTCGCATGTTTCTTCCCTGTTCATCTGCTAATATAATTATTTTTTTCTTTACCTCCTTACCATATTCTTGACATTTTTTGTTGATTTTGTCTATACCTATACCATTATTTTTTTTAATTAGTTCTAATTTCTAAGTCGTCATAAATACATTTTTCACCTACCTTTGTGTTTGCAGTCACCTCATTCCGAGTTATATTTGTGTGAAGGTTCCAGTCTGACTCCTTTACCGCTTCTCTTCGGGTGTTTATTGTTTTGTTGGTTTGTGATAATGGAGTGTTGGTTATTTTAGAAAATTTTCTTTTCCGGGTAGAATTTGGTGTGTTGACTTGCGTCTCCATAGCCTACTTTTTTGAAAAAATAATTACTACTTTGCATCTTTCTAGATCTTGTCTTAGATTTGTATTTTCGGAGTGTAAGTTTTCAATTTCGTTATTTGCTATAGCCAGCTCGTTTTGTAATTTTCTGCAATAGCTCTTTACTATCACAACACTCAGTCGTATCTGGTAGGCTTAGAATTGTGGTATCAAAAAGATCGTCATTTAAATAGAGAATATTATTCACAGAGTTAGTTCTTCCAGGTCGGCGTAGTGTTATATTTGCGGATAAGTCGTCCTCCATTTGTATGATAGAATTCTTTATAAAGTATGATTTGGTATATATAAACAGCAAAAGTAAGTAGTCTTAAATTCAAACGTAGTATTCTCCCATTAAATATATTTTCTGCTAGAACTGCAAAAACCATTAATTTTGGTGCACCTACCAAAATTTATTACCAAAAAATTATTGACATTTACTCTGGCAACAATTTTTATTCAATATTTTTCTGACGGTTGGTAGCTCATTCGTCAATGCTTGAAGGTACCGATATATATCAAGAACGGGACTGGAACGCGCCCGGTTTGTTTTTGTTTGGTGGGGCGCTTGGTTTAAATTGATGAAAATCTTATTTACCATGTTTCTAGCAAATAAATGATTCTGATTCCAAGAATGCCAAAGAAAGTCCCGTTAAAATCGGTCTATAGTCTAGCTGTGTCAGAAATTAGCCTGAACAAACAGAAAGAGAAACATAACAAACAGGTAGAGAAAAAGATACAAAACATATAGAAATACAACACTATATACTTATAAATAATTTATTACTGTACAAATATATGATATTAAATTAAAACAAATTTTGGAATACATTTGAACGGGAATAAAAAAGGGAATGGTGCGACGGCACACACTGGTGCTAGCCCTGCATGATGAGGTGCACGAAGTTCTCGTAGTTGATGTTGCCCTGCGAGTCCTCCTGGCCCTGCAACAGCTGCTCCACCTGCATCACGCACACGCGTCTAGTCACACACGCTAAATACTCCAATCACAGCTGCCCTTACCAGCCCTTGTCTGGTGTTCAAGCTGTAACGCTTTCACTACATAAATATGAAAACCCTAATCACGATAGTCATGGTATGAAGGTGAGTCATACTGCTCACAACCACGGTTATCGAAAGTTGACGCTGAGTTATGCGCCTCTTCAACCGGGATTGTAAGCGTGAAATATGTCGCTTTCATGCTTCTTGTTACCTTAGGAATCTACGAAGTAAATACCACATCTATGCATAGCTAGTATGTCGAGGCAAGCATCTAGTGTGTCTAGTAGTGCCATATGTTGTATTTTATTTTATTGAAAAAATACATTTATTTGAGATAGCAACTGTCATCATTCCTTATAGTGCTTTAAAATGTCTCTGTTTACCTCTTTAATAAAAAGGCAATACATCAACACACTGGTGTTAATTATTAATGTGATGTTATAATTTACAGTAGACAGCCATTGCTTAGTAGACACTCACTACTTCTAATTAGATTAGGTCTCTCGGTACATATTAGTAGGCTACCTACTGTTTATCTTATTTCCACTTAGATAATTAAATACCATAAGTGGTATAAATATCTGGTAATAATATAAGTACCATCCCGCTTGTTTGAAATTAGTCACCACAGCTTATAGAAGTTTGCACCACCAAAGGTGTTAGTGGTGTTACACTTGTGCTGTTGACCCTATTAGGGGGAGGTGGGTTTGAATAGCACATGACGCCATTGATGCCCTGAGTGATGCGCCATGAGTAAAGACATTAACATAGGTTCACTCAATTATAGTTAAGTTGGTAGGCCAAAGACGGAGTTAATAGGCACTTTTGAATGATAGACATTCAGGTATTACAATTGTAGTAGTAGTTACCTCATCATCACTGAGTTTCTCTCCTAGTGTGGAGAGAAGGTGGCGGAGCTCAGCCGATGATATGAACCCATTGCCATCCTTATCAAAGTGCCTCAGACCCTCAATGAAGTCATTGGCAGTGTCCCCGCTGCGAGCTTTCGATATAGCCTGCAATACACAGAGTTACTGTTTAAGAAGATTTGATAATCTGACATCTTTGATACTATTAATTGAACATACAAACAGCAAATAATTATTCCTATCATTAAAACCAGAAACTTGACATAGATACATCTCAATTAGTTACAAAGTAATTACTTGTAGATAAAATTCAATGACTTTTCATTAGTGAACATTATGTTTTCTTATAGTCTCACAATAACCATACAAAAGACCTACTTATGTACTTGACTAAGGTATTATAATTACCTGATAAATAGGCAAAAACACTTCAAAAGAAATTCTTTCATCAGGCTTCAGATGCAGAGTGCATTTCTTGACATCAGACTCAGTAGGATTCTGTCCCAGAGCGCGCAGGGCATCTCCAATCTGTGCAACATGGATCTTGCCATCTCCTCGTGAATCAAATAACTGAAATGCCTCCTGGAATTCTATGGATAACAAAATAACAAGTTTGACATAGTTTGAGCTACATTTCAAGTGTGCATGTGTTAAAGGTTGGTACCTTCGACAGATGTGAGCTTCAATTTGGTCGGCGGTTCGTACATGAACATGTTTCTGCTGGGCCTTGTAATCGCGTACTGCTAGGCGACACACTGTATACTTTACTTACCATCGCCACACAATCCGAGGCCAGCGGCAGAACGCGACACCTGGACCGCTTTAAAACGTCAACCATATATGGAAACTAGGGCGGTTGTAACCGCTTTCGGTTAAGACGTTGATTGACAGGACATGAGTCACGGATTACACGAGCGACGCATCGCGAGTACGCCCAAAAATTTCACAACTTCTTATCCCAATTATGTTTACAAATATGATAGTATGTTTAAGTGTTTTTAACGTCCAGGATATAAAATATAATAGTTATATGATATGACACCTCACCTGCCAATTGATCTTCGGAATATCCAGCCTGAAATAAATCATATTTTTATTTAGAAAACAACAATATTTAGTACATACTCTAACAAACACATGATTTACTCACCATATTATTTTAATTCGGGATTTAATTCTTTGGGTTTATTTCTTTATCTTAACGATAGTATTTTTTTAATTCCTTCAATTCAATCACAACACAACAACATAACACAAAGAATTAGTTGTCGTTTTCACATTTGTGGCACGTCTACACGACCTTTGTGCCCATCTACGTTTTAATTCATTGCTATATTGAAAGACAATGATATATCAAACATCGCACTGTAATGAGATGTTTCCTAAGGATTTTTCATGAGATTTTCATGTAAGTCTCGCAAACTCCACTGAATGCTGCTGTACAGAGCGCTTCCTCTTTGCATTTTACTGGGGCAAGACCTTGTCTTAAATGTCTGTGGGCAAAACAGAGTGAGAGTATTAACCATTTTAATCTTAGACAAAGTTTACTTTTCTACCGTGCTTCGGAAGACACGTGTAGCCGTTGGTCCCTGTTTCCAGTAACATGGCAATCGTTAAATCAAGTTGAAGGCCTTATGGGCGGCTTGAAAAATTTCAACAGCAGGTAGTCACAACCTGCGTTTGGCTATTTCAACACGGTAAAGAGCTCAACACCTATTCTATAGGATAAGAATACACATGGTGAAAAGTGGGCATATTATATGCCTCTACCACCCCTTAGGGGATTAGGTGTGATAGATAAATAATACATAAGTTTTTATTTTTTATTTTGGCGATGTCCGGTTTGGACTTAGCCACGACGCAGTAAAAGGTTAGGAAATGTTAGTATATAGAAAGGATTACGGAATTTCAGAAAAGGATCAAAATGATTTGAAACAATACATTCTTAAAGTAATATTTAGATTATTAAATGATTAACAGTTATAAATAAAGATATGGTTTTATAAATATTAACATCAAGTTTATGTAATAAGGAGTTAATACAAGATGGAAGAGGAACATGAAGGGATATTAAGGATTCAAAAAATTCTGTATGGTTATATAGAGGACAAGCGAAAAAAATATGGTTTAAATCACCTATCTGAACCACATTCACAAATGTCACTGTTAATAATTCTAAATTTTGCAAGGTGCACTGGAGCACATGTGTGACCCAATCTCATTCTAGTTATTATAGAAGTTGTCGTTTTACCAAATTTGAATTTTGAAAACCGAGGTTTAACAGGTATTGTAGGCTGAATTTGACTGAAATGTTTACCTTTCACTTGGCTGCTAGTGTGCCAGTCTTTTCCCCAGGATTCGAGAATATCCTTTTTAGAGAGAGACATTAAGTCGGAGCAGTAGTTTTTATATGGGAACAAATCCCCACATGAAACCGCCTCATTGGCAAGTCTATCCGCATAGTCGTTGCCAAAAATACCTTGATGACTAAGTACCCTATCTATCTATCCTACCTATCTATCCTAGGTATCACATGTTAGTAAATGGGAATCGCTGTAGAGCTTGTAAAGCACTTTTGGAGTCTGTGATGATTGCGGTCTTTGAGAGTTTTAATAATAATATGTATTCCAAAGACTTCAGTAATCCGAAGCATTCACCGATAAATACTTATGTCTCTGGTGGGAGACTAACTTTCTGGACAATCTTGAACTGATGGTGATATACTCCTATTCCGACACAATCCAAATTACTATGCTTCTAAGCATAGTAATTTGGATTGTGACATCAATGTATATATGATGCCAATCTTGAAATTCGTGATTGAGATAGTAGTTGAGGTTGGCATTAGCATTTATGTCATTGAAAATCACAGGTTAGAATAATACAAGGTGCAATAGTTAAGGAATCATAAGATGTAGAAAAAAGGGGGAGACGAGAAGATCTGTGTGTAGGGGATTGTAGAGATAAAAAATTACGAAAGCTGCTAATAAGGCAAGGAACCTTTTTGTGAGACCAGTAACTGGAGGTTTCTATTACGTCTGAGAGTAATTGGAGTTCATGATGTAAGGGGTGGTTCGTGATTTGTAACGATTGAAATACAAATCGGTCACAAAGATATTGTCTACGATGTATCAGTGGAGGTTCAACACATTCAACTTGAAGAGCGTTGATGGGGCTGGATTTCATACAACCTGATATAATTCGAAGAGCTTTATATTGTACACTGTCAAGTTTATTTAAGCCAACTATACTACAGGGTTCTAACAGAAATGACCCGTAATCTAAAAGACTTCTAATCAATGCGTTATAAAGAAGTTTTTGGGAAGTTGGATGAGCTCCCCACCAAACACCCGACAAGCATCTCAAGATATTTAAATTACGTTCACATTTTGCAGTAATATGGTAACAATGTTGGAGCCCAGATAATTTAGCGTCTAAAATTGGAAGTCGTGAGCTTTCATAAAAAACTGATACAGTAGGACACCGCATCCGGGAAAATAATACAACAGAACTTTTGAGCACTGATAGACTTAGGCCATCAGTATCCAGCCACGTTTTAAGGGAATCAAGAGCTGATGATAACCTATCAGCTGATCTCTCAATCGATAGTCCCGAAGTATATAGGAGTAAATCGTCTGCATATTGTAAAATATTTATGTTGCTTTTCACTACTGTACTTTCTAGGTCATACGTATATATATTATAAAGGAGAGGACTTAATACTGATCCCTGTGGTAAACCTCTCGAAGTTATTCTTGTAATTGTGAGGGAGTCCGAAAGGATAACCTTAATACATCTCTCAGACAGAAAATTTATGATAAAATTCTTAAAATATAGGGTCATCCAGTTTATTTTTGGGGATGACATTTATTTTTGGGGATGAAGAGTAGAAGCGTGCACGTCGCCATCCCTGCCAGCTACGGCTGCAATTCTACTCCAACACGAGCACCGCAAGGAGAGACGCTGAACTAGGATCAGACCGCTACCTAGTAATAACTAGGATAAGGGGTCTGTTCGCGGGTTGGCGTCATCGTACCGAGTGTCCTGAACCTGAGCCGACTTATGAGTCGGCTCAGGTTCCTAGTTCAGCGTCTCTCCTTGCGGTGCTCGTGTTGGAGTAGAATTGCAGGCTTTTGATGCTATGGCATCAAAAGCTGGAAGCTGCAGGATGCATCCATTAGGGATAAATATAAAGAAAGGGTAGCCGAAAAGCTTGGCGACGTCAATGTTAGTAGTGAGAATGTGGAAAGTGTATGGCAGAACCTTAGGGATAGCATAGTAAATGCCGCTGTGGAAGTGTGTGGAGAAACGAGAAGAGGCAGTAGTAATAAGCGTGACGCATGGTGGAATGAGGAAGTGAAAGAAGCAGTTCGAATGAAGAAGAAAGCATGGTTAGACTACTTAGCCTCGCGGAATGATTAATGATTTTAATATGAAAGAGAGATACAAGCTGCAAAAAGTTAACACAAAGGCACTGATAGAAGAAGCTCGTGAAAGGTGCAGAATGAAAGCGGATGAAAGGTTGTCGTCCAATTTCCGGGATAATGCCAGGCTCTTCTGGAAAGAGGTAGGCAAGACCCGGAGTTGTTCGGCAATCTGCAGTATGAATAAAGTGCTTAGTGTTAACAATGACGTCCTAACAGACCAAACTGACGTCCTGCAGAGAAGGAGTGAATATTATGGAAAGATGTATGCAAGAAAAGACAGAGATGCCACATCGGGAAGTGGAGCTCACTTCGATGCTCCGGATCCCGATGTCATTGTAGTCATTAGTATGAAAGAAATTGAACAAGCGATAAGAAGTATGAAATGTGGTAAGGCTGAGGGAAAAGACAGAGTTACTGCTGATATGATCTAGTACGGTGGGTCGCGCGTCTGGGACACTTTATGTCTGTTATGCAACCTGTGCTGGCGGACGGGTGAGGTCCCAGATGACTGGCGAATAGCAGTTGTAGTACCTATTTACAAAGGGAAAGGCTCGCGCCTAAACTGCTCCAGCTACAGGGCGATCAGCTTGGTCAGCTTAGCTAGTAAGGTGTATGCAAAGATTATAACAGCAAGAATACAAGAAAAATCTGAAAGGTATTTATGGGAGGCTCAATGCGGATTCCGACGTTCGGAAGAGATTGCATGGATCAAGTGTTTTCTCTCCGCATGATCGCGGAGAAGTTTCTGGCTATTAACCAGAGGGTTTTCTGCACTTTTGTGGATCTGGAGAAAGCATTTGATAACGTTGTGAGGGAAACTCTGTGGGATTTGCTGCCCGGATATGGTGTGGACTGCTCGCTGCTGCGAGCAATACAGTCGCTTTATAAGGACTGTAAGGCTTGCGTGCGAGTAGGAGGGGATGTGTCACCTCTTTTTGATGTCTGTACAGGCGTCAAACAGGGCTGTGTCATGTCCGCCTGGCTGTTCATAGTGTATCTGGACAGTTGCCTGCAGAAGTTGAAAGATTGTGAAATGGGTGCGAATTTGGGTGACTTTTCAGTAAACTGTCTGCTGTACGCTGATGATGCGGTGCTCATGGCCTCATCAGAAGCCGACCTTCAGGCATTAGTCACTAATATGAAAGAGGAATGTGAAAGTAAGGGCCTTCGCTTGAATGCAAGTAAGACTAAGGTTCTAGTATTTGAAAGAGATGACGTAAGAACTCTCTCAACTCTTCTCTCAAGCAAGTGAAGCCTGAAGCTGAAGCATATGTTATTTTTTTTACAGATATATCGAGAAGCCGGTACCATGGCTAGGTAGCTCTACATGAGAAAAAAAGAAGAGAATTTTTCACAAGCAAGGCAACCCCACCATAGCCATCACTTCTATCTTCTCTCAAGCAAGTGAAGCCTGAAAGTTTAAAATTATGTTCTGGCTTAAGCCAGGTTTCTTGTATAGCTATTAAAGATGGTTCATATTTTTTAATCAAGTAAATTAGTTCACTTTTTCTGCGGCTTATGCTGCAGCAGTTCCATTGCATTAGGGAGAACTGATCCATTTTTAATTGTGTTATTTACTTCTGTATCTGATAGTATGGCAGCGTTGGACGGTAATTTAATCATATTACATTGTTGTAAAGAATTGATAAGAGTTAAAATTAATTGTTTAATGGGAATATCAGATAGAGAATCATTATTACAGTTATTGATAGTGCCAATAGAGGGTAATTGAATTGTATAATCTTTTGTTAAGTTAGAATGGGCTAATTGATCATATCCATATCTTTCAAATTTTTGAGATTGCTTCGGTTTCAAGAATACTGTTTTCTTGTATGAGTTATTATGATGAGTATGATTTGCAATATTTTGTACCGACCTATGTTGAGAATCAGACATGAGAGTATCAGAATAGGGTTTGCTAACAGGAGGGTGTAACTTCAAGGCTTCACATAAGAAATACAACTTTTGGCCATTGTTTCCTTAATCCCCTTTTGCCTAGAGAATTCAGGGCATATTTTGTTAGTTGCAAGATGAGATCCTGTACAGAGACAGCACATAAACTCCTCAACTTTGCATGTCTCCCCTGTATGGCCTAGACCACATTTAAAACATCTTGAAGATGATCTGCATTGGCTGCGAATATGTCCATATTAAAGCATTGTACGGTGGGATATATGTATAAATCAACGGGAAGTGAGTTATAACACATAAAAATACGTTTGGGTAAAACTTGCCCATCAAATGTTAGCACTACAGTTTCTATGGGAACAAACTCTGACTTTTCATTGCTGATGACTTTTCTTTTTACCTCCTTATTTTTATGATTTGGCCGCAACCTATGGGAACTGATATATTACCTAGTATATCTTCATCATTCCAGTCAGTAGGAACACCTCTCACTATACCCATGCGTGTAACATTGACAGAGGGTATAAAAGCTTTGTAATTATTAAATTTTATTGCGTCATCATCTACAAAAATTTTAGCACTTTCATGTGACGAAAAGGATATTGAAATACGGTTGCGCCCTATTTTTTTAAGACTACCATTGACAATGTTCTTAAATGAGTTATTTTTTAAGAAAATAGCCAAATGCCACAGGATGAATGGAACAGTTTTCATTGGGAGATGAAGGAAGTTTCTGAATATGAACTGCATATGGGGCAGCGTCAGATGAGTTGTAAACATTTCGATCAATAGGAATATGCGATGAATTCTCATAAAATTAGTCTTGGTTGTTTGTGAGGTGACAATTTGTAAGGGTGAGGCAGATACAGTAGTGTTTGTTATTCTCATATATACACAGGCATTCTATCTACATTGGCAATCAATCTCGGTGTTAGAAGAAGATTTGTGGTGATATCTGCGTTTTTTATTGCAGTGCTTGCAAATCTTTGACGAAACCGATGTTGATAAATTTTTTAAAGCAATTATTTGCTAAGTTTCTCATAAATTTTTAATAAAGTGGAAAAAGACAACTTGATTCGAGACAGGGATTGAACCTGTGACCTTTGCCTAACCAGGGCAATGTTCTAGCCACCTGAACTACCCGAACCGTATCGAATCAAGTTGAAATTCTCCACCATATTTATATCGTCATTTTAAGAGTATGACCAGAGCCATCTATCGAGCTAATGAACAACTCGATACCAATGAACAGTGTTACAACTATTTTTAAACATTGATGCAATGGACTCCACTCAGTATATTGATAAATTTTTTAAAGCAATTATTTGCTAAGTTTCTCATAAATTTTTAATAAAGTGGAAAAAGACAACTTGATTCGAGACAGGGATTGAACCTGTGACCTTTGCCTAACCAGGGCAATGTTCTAGCCACCTGAACTACCCGAACCGTATCGAATCAAGTTGAAATTCTCCACCATATTTATATCGTCATTTTAAGAGTATGACCAGAGCCATCTATCGAGCTAATGAACAACTCGATACCAATGAACAGTGTTACAACTATTTTTAAATATTGATGCAATGGACTCCACTCAGTATATTGATAAATTTTTTAAAGCAATTATTTGCTAAATTTCTCATAAATTTTTAATAAAGTGGAAAAAGACAACTTGATTCGAGACAGGGATTGAACCTGTGACCTTTGCCTAACCAGGGCAATGTTCTAGCCACCTGAACTATCCGAACCGTATCGAATCAAGTTGAAATTCTCCACCATATTTATATCGTCATTTTAAGAGTATGACCAGAGCCATCTATCGAGCTAATGAACAACTCGATACCAATGAACAGTGTTACAACTATTTTTAAACATTGATGCAATGGACTCCACTCAGTATATTGATAAATTTTTTAAAGCAATTATTTGCTAAATTTCTCATAAATTTTTAATAAAGTGAAACCGATGTTCTTTTTCGCTTATGGGACCGAGAGTTAGTCTCGAAGCCATTTGTGTCTATTAACGACCCTTCTGTATCCATACCTGATCCATCTATCGTTACAGTATTATACACTGGGGGGACAATTGTCCCCCCAGGGTCTTCTGGATCACCCATGTACTACTATATGAATACAAAAAACTTACCTACTATACAGGAACTATACTATTTACAATAATAAATTAATATATTTACACTATTAAACCTATTTTATCCTTATATTTTAGTTGAATAATTAATTAATGATAAAAAACTCAAAAACAGTCGCCCGCCTAGTTTGCCGTTTCCCGCGCTTTTTTCTATAAATAATTTTTTTTAGTTGTCTTCGCCCATCTTGGGCAGGCAAAGGAAACTTAGTCCATACAGCCTAGTCTTCAGTATTTATTTTTCTTGTTATTATGTTTTAGTCCTGTCTAGTCGTTTGTCGATGTTAAGTCCTCAGTCCTAGGTCCTAGTCCGTGCCCCAATAAGGCAGTGGATCCCTTATTGCAGCTCTCTTTGGAAATTTGGCACTAACACAAACAACACCGCTATTCTTTGCAATATATCACTTTCGTTCACTAATGCACTTTTCCGAACTCTTTATGTATAATATTCCACCATTATTAAACACAAAATCACGAATTTTACACTAGTTTTTGAAAATAATATACAACAAACGTGCGTCACCGCTCGCGTTGGCGCCAAACCCCCTTCAATAAATAAGTATCTTTTAAAATATATTGCTTTTTTTTTTGTATTCTTCGCCCATATTGGGCAGGCAAAGGAAACTTTCTCCATACAGCCTAGTCTTCGGTATTTATATTTTCTTAGTATATAGTGCTGTCCAGTCTTTGTCGATGTCGAGTCCTCAGTCCTAGGTCCTTGTCCCTGCCCTCAGTATAATGGTAATTCTTATACTGAGGTTTTAAGTGGACTTTTCGCGTCAAGAGAGAAAATAGCATTTCACTGCATATATATTATTGTCTATCACTATAGCACATTAACACAACTTTTATGTACAAGAAACCGCCACTGCCACACATAAAACAAGATAAATGCACTAGTTTTAGAAAATAATATACAGCAAGCGTCCGCACTTGTCACTCTCCCGCCAAAACTCTGAAATATATTGCATATTTATGTTGATCCATCAGTTTCTTTTTATTATATGGCCTGGTTTTTAAGAGCCATCTTGCTTTACAATTTTTTTTAATAACACTTTTCCTTAATATAAAGCCAAAACATCAAATAAATAAATAAAGGGGCCCATTCACAGCAGGTCGCAGTGCCGTCCGTCACTTTATGTTGGTTGTAAATGTTATGGCAGCCTGTTTGGTGGCCATCAACACCGAGTAGGATGCGGCGGACTGCCGCCTAGCAAGCAGGATTGTGAATTAGAACGCAGGACTGCAGACTGACATTTTGTTAACAATGTCAAATACGAGATAACAGGAATTTAATTATATTTATTTAAAGAAAATCGCTATTAGTGGAAGCAAAAATTCCCAAATTATTGTAACAAACAGAAGAAATACGAAACTGCAAGCATTTCCCACAACCTTTTTAGGGTTCTATTCCTCAAAACTAAATAAAGGGACCCTTATAAGACCACTTTCTTGCCCGTCTGTCTGTCAGTGAGTCAGGATCGATTTTCTCAGAAACGAGTGGATCTATGAAGTTGAAATATGTTTAGGTATGTATTAGGTGTATAAAAATCAAGGTCATGAGTCAACACGATAAAGAGATATGGGCAAATTTAGACATTCGTGAAAACTTGTAAGTGCCAAAAATATCTTAATTTCAACTCTTATATTTTAAGACCATGTTTTTAACCCTGGTAGTTACCGTTAAAATAAAATCACGAAATTTGACCAAAATCTAGGTCTTACTACACAAATAAAGGAAAAGGCCCAAAAATAAGAAAAAATGACAATTAAGGGGTGTCCTCATACATACATAATATTCACATATTAAATAAAGACCTCTGAGTTGTAAAGGTGCTCATACAATTTGGAGGTCTAGCTTTAGCAACAGCCTAGTACATAATACTTTTATTTCGGTATAATGTGTAGGTACGGAACACTTGTCACACGAGTTCGAAGCGGTTTTTTATATTTTGGTAAAAAAAAATATGCGGATCTGCTATTTTCTTTTCTTTTTGAAATATCACTTACCATAATTGCAAGAGCACCAACCGCAGAGAGGAAAGAAAAAGTACGCTACATCCTGCTTCGCAGTCCTGCACGACGGACTGCCATGCAGGAGAGTGAATTGGCCCTTTTAGGTACCTAAATCACATTATTGTGATAATATATTTCGATAATATAATCATATAATTGTAATAAATTAATCATATGCATATGAAACTCTCTGTGGAGCGGTGGGAGTGCATCCGACTGCTACGCAAGAGGTCGTGGGTTCGATTCCCACCCAGGATAAAACTTTGTGTGATGAGCACGATGGTTTATTCTGTGTCTGGGTGTTATTTATCTATAATATGTATGTATTTAGAAATATATAAGTATGTTTATCAGTTATCTGGTTACCATAGTACAAGCTCTGCTTAGTTTGGAATCAGATAGCGTTTTGTGAGTTGTGCCAACGACATTATTTATATTTATATAATTTGGTTGTGGAATGAGCTCCCTGCCTGGGTTTACCCGAACGTCTACAGTATGGGGTTCTTCAAAAGGGGCCTTAGAAGGTTTTTAAAAACACTTCTGGTGTTGCAAACGTCTATAGGCTACGGTGACCACTTTCCATCAGGTATGCTTGTCTGCCACCTCAGTGGTATAAAAAAAAGAATCTAATAAAATGTTTTTTTTGAACCTATTATATGTATATGAACTAAAAAGACGTTTGGAAGAGTCCCCCGACTTTTTAATTTTTTTTCTGACCGTTCATGCTATACTTATACCGCCGTGCATAAACTAGTTTCACTTATCACTTATCTTCAGCTTTCCTCGGTTATTCTAGAGTAGGTGGTCTTTCCCTGCACAGTGCGCATCGGTTATATGATATAAATCGACATTGTACTCATAAACTTAAAGCCATCTTGCTTTAACTTACTTGTAATACCCCATGTAAAAAGAGACAACAATATATTTATTCGCAATAAATATACGTATTAGCAATGGATGATCGTGCCCGGTCGCCATTTTAGTTCCACACTTTAAACTGTCAAAGTGAGTCTTTAGAGCTGTCCATCAAATCATTTGTCATATCGATTTTTCAAGTGTGAATTGTAGTTTAATAATTTTAAACCGGGTTTTTATTCTTATTTTAGGTTGCTTAAAAATTACAGTTAGAGAAGAATATGAATGGATATAATAGGAATGGGGAAGTTAAAAACTCATGTAAAATCTATTTTTATATTTTACTCTCTTCATTTGGTAGAATCATGTTTTAATTGTACTCTAACGAACGTACGTACCATCACGAACATTTTAGTAAGTATTATACTCATGTAAATTTATAGACTTTGCTTCTTTAATGGTTGTAAAGGGATTGAAATTAAGCTATTAACTAACTATCATAAATATAAAATAAAAAAAAACGGAATAAAAATCTGAAACTGTAGGATTTTAACTAGTAACGTTTTATAGAACGATCCTTTGGCATAACTGTCGATAGCTGTACAGTTTTTACCATACACGTTCCGAATATCGGTTCAGTTTGAACGGTATGGTTAAATCGTAACGATTTCTCGGAGCGTGTGTAACTACCATTATGGTACTCCGAGAAATTGTAGCGATTTAGCTGTACAATTTGAACTATACAGTTTTATCGTACGGCTCACTAGTCAGAACTGTACGGTGTTTAAAGTACACCCGTTACGATTCTCGTTTCAGTTTGAATTGTGCAGTAAAATCTTATGATTTTTCGCAACGTGTCTACTATTAGACATACGCACCGCGCCGCGATGGTAAATATGCAGACTTGAAATGAATGATGCATGTGCAGTTCGTTGTTATTTCGGTATCATTCAGTGTTTCCATATTAAAGGCCTCTTCTCAATTACTGGGTAAAATGTTAATATTGTTATTATAATATTAACAATATTTATTTATCTATCTCGCCTTATCCCTGAAGGGGTGGCAGAGGCATATTATGTGCCCACTTTTCACCATTTGTATTCCTGTCCCACGTAATAGGTGGTGAGCCCATTGCCGTGTTGAAATAGACAGACGCAGGTTGTGGCTACCTGCTGTTGAAATTTTTCAAGCCGCCCATAAGGCATTCAGCCAGGCTTAACGACTGCGATTTTACTGGCAACCGGGACCAAAGGCTTAACGTGCCTTCCGAAGTACGGAAACGCTAGCAAATGTAAATGCCACAAAGTGGTCACCCATCCGAGGACCAGTCATAGTGAAAGTTGCGTAACTCAGCGATCGTTTACAGAACACTGAGACTGCGGGGCCACGAGCGCTTCATTTCGTTCATTAACAATATTATTATTATATTAACCATCATCATCATCCGAGCGTCTGTCCCAGTTGCGTCTCGCGACGCCCGGGGCCCGCTTTCCTACATTTTCTCCTCCACTTCGCACGGTCTTCGGCATCCCCTGTAGTGAGACCATTGGCACGCATGTCATCCCTTACGACGTCAAGCCAGCACTTCTTGGGTCTTCCCCTCTTACCGGGACCCGGCGGGGCTGACATGGCCAGACATTTGTTACCTACGTAGCCCGGCGGTTGCCGCAAGACGTGACCATACCAACGAAGGCGACACTCTTGCAACTTGTCTGCAATGTCACGGACGTGAAGGCTGCCGCGGATGCGAGAGTTTCTCACGCGGTCCATCCGCGTGACCCCACACATCCACCGCTGCATCTTCATTTCCGTGACACGCAGCTCCTGCTTGTGTCGCTCCAATATCGGCCACGTCTCACTGCCATGTAAAAGGACAGGTCTAATAATGGTTTTGTAGACCTGTCCCTTCAACCGGATCGGCATTTTAGGGTCACAAATGACACCGGTCATCTCCCGCCATTTGGCCCACGCGGCAGCAATGCGTGACTTGACATCGCAATCGATGTCACTGGACGTGTGAAAAACAGATCCCAGGTATTTAACCTGGTCCGTGCGCTCGACCAAATCACCGCCTATGCGGACGGATGTGGGATCTGTCGAGTTTAGTGCCAAGTACTCGGTCTTCGCCACATTTAGTTTCAGACCGCCGTTCTCAAGCGTCTCCTTCCACGCCTTTACACGTCGCACCAATCTGCCCCTGTCCGCGTCTGCCAGCGCAATATCGTAAGCATACATGAGCAACCATGGAGGCTGCTCATGTGGGTTTCTGATGCTGTCCGACAATTCGTCTAATATTACACTGAACAGAAGCGGACTAAGGACCGAACCCTGGTGTACCCCGACGGTGATGGGGAAGGGTTTCTGTCGCCAACAGCAGTCCGAACCATTGAATCGGAGTCACAGTACATGTCCCGGATAGTGTCAATATAGACCTCTGGAACCCCTTTGGACCGCAGTGCCCACCAGATCATCGCACGAGGAACACAGTCGAAGGCCTTCTGCATGTCTAGAAACAAACAGTGCAGAGGCGTGTTCTTCGACCTGTATTATTCTGCGACAATTCTCAGGGCAAAAACAGGGTCCGTGGTCCCATAACCAGGGCGAAACCCATATTGACACCCCGAGAGAGTGCACTCCTGCCGGATCCGAGAGTCTATAATCCTCTCGAAGATCTTCATGGTGTGGGACATCACCTTAATACCGCGGTAGCTCCCGCACTCCTGCACTGACCCCTTACCTTTGAAGACTGGAGTAATAATACTCAGTCTCCATTGGTTTGGGATCTGCCCGCTGAGGAGTATGCGGTTAAAAAGTTTTACTAAGATGCCCACAGCGCGAGGACCCATCGCCTTCCAGGCTTCGATGGGGACTCCATCGGGTCCGACAGCTTTCCGGTTCTTCATGCGGCGAAGCGCAGTCAGGACTTCTCCAGGCGTTACCGGTGGCACTAGTCCCTGATTCGGATGGAGGTCCGGAGGCTGCACCTCTTTGTGCTGTTTATTAAGCAGCTCGTGGAAGTACGAGCGCCATCTCTCCTTTACCGCGAAGTCTTCGCTTAACAGGTTGCCCTCAAGGTCTTTTACACAGCGACACTTGGATATATCCTGTGCCGCTTTGACCCTGGAGCGCGCCAGCTTATAGATGAGCTTCTGCCCCTCAGACGATTCCAGCTTATCTATCATACAGAGGTTGTAAGTGGTCACGTCTGGCTCTGGCTACAGCTCTCTTTGTGGCGCGCTTGGCAGCCCTGTACGCGTCGCGGTCTTCAGGAGATCCGGTCGCTTGCCACTTTTTAAAGAGGGCTTTCTTCTCCCTAGTCTCCCTCTGGACTGCGTCGTTCCACCACCAAGTTTCCTTGTCACATTTGCATCCACCCTTAGACTCACCGAGCACCACCTTCGCCGCTCCAAGGATGGCCGCCTGAACTTTGTCCCAGCAATCTTGAACTGGTTCGCCTTCAATGTCAGTGCACTTGTCACCGACAGCTGAAACGGACTCCTGGGACCTAGTGTCATCAAGCAGCCACCATCTGATGCGGCGCTGGCACCGCTCGATGCGTTTGCATTTGGGCTTCACGCAGAGGTCCATGACAAGGAGACGGTGTTGTGCAGTAAGACTCTCACCGGGTATGACCTTGCAGTTGGCCACCTTGCCGATGCTGTGTCGCCTAGTGAGTAGGAAATCGATCTGAGTTGTACGCCTCCCGCTCTTGTAGGTGATTTGAAATACGTGTTCACAATGGCCAGATCGGCAGCCGCACACGTTCTGTGGATAGTTTCTCCTTCAGCGTTGCGGGTACCGTATCCAAAACCACCATGAACACGCTCAGACTCCTCACACCTCTCACCCACATGACCGTTTAGGTCGCCGCCCAAAACCATTCCCTGTGACAACGGAATGCTCCGAAGCACTCCCTCGAGTTGACCCCAAAACGACATCTTATCGGCGTCGCTACATCCGGCCTGTGGCGCGTAGGCACTTATCAGGTGGGTAATAACCCCATCGATAAGCACCCTCACGATCATAAGCCGGTCGCTACAGCGTTTCACCTCCAAGATGCCACTCTGCAGCCCCTCGGAGAGCACAACGACCACCCCGTTCTCCCCACCAGGCGCACCCGTGTAATACAGCTTGTAGACGTTCTGCAAGGGCCGGGCTCTGTTGCCCTTCTACCGAGTCTCCTGCAGGAACGCCACGTCCACCCTCCGCCTGGAGAGTACTTCGGCCAACTCTACCGCACGCCCAGTCAGCGTGCCAATGTTCCAAGATGCGAAGCGGATTCGGGTTGGGGCTAACTTCTTTAGCCGTGCTGGCCCGACACACGGCAGCCCTAGCCCACTTGCCACAGGAGTCGGGCGGGTTTTGCGGCGGCGCCCTATCCCTAGCAGCATTCCTATAGTCCTTTTCCATTTTTGTTTCGGCGGGTGGCTTTTTTGGGAGCGACGCCCTCAGACCTCCCAACCCCAGAGGGGAAAGCCAGCGCCAGAGCCTCGTCCGTTAATCAGCAGGTGCACGCACTAGCACGGGAGGTTGACTTGGGCCCCGAAGATCTTGGTGGGGCCCCTTACACCCTCCGCCATTATTATTATATTAACAATATTCACATAACTTTTTATTTAAGTGAAAAAAAGTCAATTCGATTCAAGACGGGGATTGAACCCTGGCTCTAGTCATACTTTTAAATGACGATTAAAATTTGGTAAAGAATTTCAACTTGGTTCTATACGGTTCGGGTATTTCAGTGGCTAGAACATTGCCCTGGTTAGGCAAGAGAAGTTTTACCTGAGTCGTGTGGTCTAAAGCACACTAGATATTTTTAATGCTGACACTTCATATCATAAATTTAAACTTTTATTACATTTTAATCTTTTAGAATTTCATTTGTCTTGAAGATTTTCATTGTGCCACTACAATAATCTTGAGTATCGTTGTTCTTATAAAAATGTTTCCAGGAATTCCACTGAATTCTACCTAGTTTGAAATTCAGAGTACTAACGTACAATCCTAATAAATGACGACAAACTGTACTTAACAGTAAAAAAAGATGAGATATGAAGTTATTGTTTTTATATTATAATATTAATTTCTTTTATTTAGAAACGTCTTCCGTCTAAATTTGCCTTAAAAATCTATTCAGTAGTATCGGAACCACACCACAACTTTCCTTTTTTATTTATTATTTCCCTATTTTTAATTTATTACATAAACATTTATTATGCATGTGCGAACATACCAGCTAGCTAGTAGCCCTCCCACCATATATTTAAACAGCTCAAGGACCTTTTAGCTTTTTTTTTTTACAAACCTGTTTCCTAATCGAAATGAAACTTTGTATAGGCGTTATCATATATTAGTATTTAAGTAGGCTAATCGTTTGTATTTTTTTGGTTTATATTCAATAACTGCGATAACGAACAACTTTAAAAATTGAAGATTTTGGGTAATGTTTAATCCTAGTTCGGGAAAATTAAAAATCTGTATGTGGTATGGACATAATTAGTTTCGTTCGGCTCGGCTCTTCTAGTCGGCGAAACACGAGCACGAGCGAAGAGCGAATGACGATTGGCGAATGGATGAAGCGGGCGTAGTAGAAAAGGAAATTGCAAAATGGAGTGATCCATTGATTTTACTTAGAAGGTTAGTGTAAATTTTTAAGTTAGTAATTCTTGGCAGATTTACATCACATAATTTAAAGACTGCGCGTATTTACCGAAATATCGTTCCAATTAATGCAATTTCGGGTGAGATTACCGTTATCGCATTGTGTGGCGACTTGGCGAGTCGTCGACAGGCGAGTGCGGTGCCGTGCGGCTATAGCTTTGTTCGCTCATCTCCACGTGCCTTCCGCCATTTAGACTACTTTTATCGATAGATTATCATTATTTTTACGATTTCTTTTCGCCAATTACTATTAAATTCTTAAATACATTTGTACGAATACTTATTTTATCATATTTGTATGAATCTACAAATAAATATTAACGTCGGGAACCGGCGGCGTGGTCATGTTCAGCGGCAACGGTATTATAGAAGTGTGAAGAATCGACGGCGATCTTCCCTGTTGTGTGTTTGTGAGTAATATAGCGGGTGATAGTCTACAAGTGAAGCGCATGGATAGTGGACATAGGAGTAATGACACCGCGCTCATTTTACAGGTGACAGTAAAGTAGAGGCGGGGCGATGGCGGCCGCGACCCCAGGCGACGAGTTCGTCGAGGGCTGGATGGTTGCAGCAGTCTTGGGAGAGGGTGCATACGGAGAGTAAGCTCAATAATATTGTCGAATACTTGGTCTTCAAAAAGAATTAGATTATTCCCACTTAAGTAGTCTACATGCAGTTTATGAAAACTAATCGTTGTTACGGAATTTGGTCAACTTGCTATTACTACACATTACTGTTCTTGAAATACATAATTAATATGTAAACATATGCACTTAGTTAAAAATGTGGTAAGTAATATTTTTCTCCACCTTAACTGTATGTTCCACATTTAGGGACAACTGTGGTAAGCTCACGAAGCAAACTAGCCATGATTGGGCTGCATTAGGTGTTCAGCAGCAGCCAGTCCTGTTGGTATCATTTGATGCAGCAAGTGTGGTATCTGTGGGCAGTAAGTGGAGCCAAATGTGGTTGCGGTGGCTCATCAGGATTACCAGCACTGTTTTGTAGAAATGATGGCAACATCCTGTGTGAATTGTAGTGCCAGTTGCCTATAATTAGCGCCTTTATGGTGTAAATAAAAAAACCTACTCCATTCCCGGCAGCCAAACTAAAACAGGATCTAAATCCAGGTTGGGTTTGGGAGCAACTGCAAATATAATCTGATAAAGAGAGAAATTGAATTCACTACACAAGAAAGTCACCACCAATTCAATTTCTGAATTTTTGTAAAACTATCTTTATGTTGTATCCCCGACGGGGTAGTCATAGGACAGATCGCCAGGCATCGCGATCCATGCATACTTCTTTCGCTTGCTGCAGATTCGTTAAAATCATTCAGGTGTTTTCGAAAGGTGCTGTTTCCGAATTTAGAGTCTATCATGATTAAAACCACTGTAGAGTCCGGCTGCTGGTGCACGCGCGCTCGGGCTCGGCCGTGGCGCTGAAGGTGGTGCGCAGTGAGGGCGAGGGCGACGAGGCCGGTGCGCGCGAGGCGCGGCTGCACGGCGCGCTGCGGCACGCGCACGTGCTGCGCTGCCTTGGCGCGCGCGCGCACGGGCGGCTGCACTACCTGTTCCTGGAGTACGCAGCGGGAGGCGAGCTGTTCGAGCGCATCGCGCCCGACGCGGGCACGGGCGAGCGCGCTGCGCGCCGCTACTGGCGCCAACTGCTGGCCGGCCTGGGCTACCTGCACGCGCGCGGCGTGGCGCACCGCGACATCAAGCCCGAGAACCTGCTGCTCGACGCCGCCGACAACGTCAAGATCTCCGACTTTGGCATGGCCACGCTCTTCAGGTAACTCGATCATACAACGCACTTACCATCTAATCTATACAAATAAATAAAAACAACTGTTAGTATTTCCAAATTAACAACTCTTAGATCTCTTAAATTTAGGTAGATTACATGACTTAATATACAGGGTGGAAACTTTCAGCAGGGCAATAAGGAGAAGTACCTTATCCGTTGCAGCTACACAAAAATGGACATTCACAGATTTTAAAAAAAAGTTTACAGTTTCCGTGCCATCATCATCATCCGAGCGTATGTCCCAGTTGCGTCTCGCGACGCCCGGGGTCCGCTTTCCTACATTTTCTCCTCTACTTCGCACGGTCGTCGGCATCCCCTGTAGTGAGACCATTGGCACGCATGTCATCCCTTACAACGTCAAGCCAGCACCTCTTGGGTCTTCCCCTCTTACCGGGACCCGGCGGGGCTGACATGGCTAGACATTTGTTACCTACGTAGCCCGGCGGTTGCCGCAAGACGTGACCATACCAACGAAGGCGACAACTTGTCTACAATGTCACGGACGTGAAGGCTGCCGCGGATGCGAGAGTTCCTCACGCGGACTCCACACGTCCACCGCAGCATCTTCATTTCCATGACAGCAGCTCGCAGACGCATCTCCTGCTTGTGTCGCTCCAATATCGGCCACGTCTCACTGCCATGTAAAAGGTCTGGTCTAATGGTTTTGTAGACCTGTCCCTTCAACCGGATCGTCATTTTAGGGTCACAAATGACACCGGTCATCTCCCGCCATTTGGCCCACGCGGCAGCAATGCGTGACTTGACATCGCAATCGATGTCACTGGACGTGTGAAAAACATCCCAGGTATTTAACCTGGTCCGTGCGCTCGACCAAATCACCGCCTATGCAGACGGATGTGGGATCTGTCGAGTTTAGTGCCAAGTACTCTTTACAGTTTCTGTGCAAATAGCCATTTTACATAAATACATTTTTTGATGCCAATCGATCCTGTTTCTAATACTGACCAGTCATCGTTGGAGTACTCAAAAAGCCACAAATTGCGAAAAACTATTCCCATACATTTTGTAAAGAATTTGTGTTACTGAAATACATACATACATATTGTCACGCCTTTATCCCCGAAGGGGTAGGCAGAGGCAAATTGAACGCCCACATTTCACCGTATGCATTTTTGTCCCACGTAGCAGGTGGTGAGCCCATTGCCGTGTTACTGAAATACCTACTAAAAATAAATAATAGAGAAATAATCACCTACAATTTTACACATATCAAAAAGAAAGCATATTAATTTTCTTTTTTCATTAACTAACATACACACACAACATAACACACTTGAACTTGTGCTCGAAGTGACCGCCATTTTGACGAATATATATACTAATATTATAAATACTTCTCCTTGCCGCGCCACTGAATTTTCACTCTAAATAATATTTTTCTTTTCAGCTGACTTTGATTTCAAAAAAATAAAAAACAGGTTAATATTTTTTTTCATTTCTTTGTCTATACATTTGTTCTGGCTAATCTCTAAAACGGCAGGACGGGACTTTCACTGGCAGATAGCTGATGATAAAGGAGCTTTTTACATTTGATTACTGTATTACCGTGGGAACGAGCACTGGGTTAAACTGCAGTGTGTCTGCGAGTATGTAAAGAAGAACTTCTAGTAGAAGTCTCCTGGTTTATTAATCAGAGGATATTGGCGTATTTCTTAAATTTTCTTCATAGTGGTTAATATAATGATGAGTTGAATATTGTACTTTCGATCAAAAACGTAGTAACCCGTCATTTTGTCTGTCGGTGCCTCAAGAAATGGGTAGTCCTTCAGGATGCCTTGTATAACCTTGGTATGCGTTGTTTCTATGTTTTGTTTCCATAAGCCATTTGATCTTAGTCTTAAGGCGGCTGCTTTTGCTTCTTGTATGACTAGATCTAAAGGTCTCAAGTTCAAAAGGTACTCGAGGGCTGCTGATGGAGTAGTTTTCATGCAACCAGTAGCTGCTACACTCGCCATGCGTTGTAGGCTCTGGAGATTTGTTTTTATAGTGGTTAATTGGGTTCTGGGCCATCATACAACCGCTCCATAGGTAATGGAAGGTCTGACGACTGCTGTGTAGAGCCAGAGAGTGATTCTGGGGTTTAGACCCCATCTTTTTCCAACCACTCTTCTGCACTGGCTAAAAGCTATACATGCCTTCTTTGTTTTAGACTTTTGTCTGCGATCTCTCCAAAGCATTTGATTGCGTTGCCATTAAAACACTATTGGGAAAACTTTTTTATTATGGTATCAAAGACTCTGCACTGAACCTTGTTGCCTCCTACCTAAATTATCGAATACAACATGTTCTTTGTTTTAGTCTCTATGTGACTCGCCCAGTTCAGTTTACTGTCAAGAATCACACCTAGATACTTAATGGTATTGAATAATTTTGGTAAATCTAGTTCAGGTAACTTCCTTTTATTTGTGAAAAGGATAAGTTCTGTTTTTTTCGGGTTTACTGATAGTTTATGTTCATCACACCATTCTTCTACAATTTGTAAGGCCGAGCGCATTACTTTGCATAGAGAGTGTCCGTGTGAGTGAGAGTAGTGCACTGTGACAATACATGATGCTATTGGTGTATTCTGCAATCTCTCCAAAGCATTTGATTGTGTTGACCATAAAACACTATTGGTAAAACTTTTTTATTATGGTATCAAAGACTCTGCACTGAACCTTGTTGCCTCCTACCTAAATGATCGAATACAACATGTTGATGTCAATGGAATTCGCTCCTCTGGAGCATCTGTTGCTATGGGCGTACCGCAGGGATCAATTTTGGGTCCGTTTCTATTTTTAATTTATATTAACGATCTGCCATTCTATATCAGAACTTGTGCGACATTGTTCTATTTGCTGATGATACGTCACTTATTTTTAAAGTTGATCGCACGCTTAGTATTTTTAACGGCGTAAATAGTTCACTTGCTCAAGTTGTAGATTGGTTTACGACCAATAATTTGCTACTAAACGCTAAGAAGACAAAATGTATCAGATTCAGCATGCCTAATGTCAGGAATTGCGGTACAAATATAACATTGAACAGTGATACCCTTAATCTTGTAGAATCAACTGTATTTTTGGGGATCACTTTAGATAGCAAACTGCAGTGGAATGCCCAAATAACGTGTCTTGCAGGTAAACTGCTCGGCAGTCTTTGCCGTTAGTAAAGTCAGGCAGCTTACTGATGTGGCAACTGCCAGGCTGGTATACTTTAGTTATTTTAGTTTATAGTGTCATGTCTTACGGCATTTTACTGTGGGGCAAAGCAGCTGATCTACAAGTAATTTTTGTACTCCAGAAGAGAGCTATACGTGCAATATATAAATTGAGTGCTAGTGTCTCTTAGAGAAAAATTTAAAGAAATTGGCATTTTAACGGTTGCATCACAGTATATATTTGCAAATATTATGTAAGTTAAACAGAACATACATTTATACAATAGACACAGTGACATACATTCGATAAATACTAGTAATAAGCATAAATGTGTTTTTTTTTTTTTTGGTGTACAATAAAGTATAAAATAAAGAAATAAATTAATTAATTGGAACGCATCATCGTTTACAAAAGGTTCACGACTCTTTTGCAGGAATTGGCGTACGCCTATATAATAAAATTCCTTTAAACATTATGAACCTGCCGTTACATAAATTTAAGGCGGAAATTAAGACGCACCTCTTGAAAAGGGCCTATTACACAACAAATGATTATTTGAACGATAAAAATAAATGGAAATGAGTTGCTTGCTCTTCGCTTGAGCTATTTAGGATTCGAATGAAAAATATATATAAATTGGCTGCGTTTAGTCCCGGTATTAACTAATATACAATGAGTTTGTTATTGTGTGAGCACTATGTAGACTTATTTATTTCTTTGAAATTGACATGATAGTTGCTGTGCAGTTTTTGAGTATGTCGTGCTCGCCTAAGTGTCCTGGCAGTGGTGGCGTATGTATCGGGTCGCCTTATTCCCTATAATACGGTTGAGTAGGGCGATGGCTGATATAATGCGTCATACCCGTGAACGGGTGCCGTCTGTTGGGACTGGTCAGCTCATAGCTGTTATAGCAATTATTACAAATAATCTTATTTATATTTAAGGTAAACTTAAGTTTAGTCGACTGTTCTCACATAAATCTAAAGGATCAATGCAAGTGTAATTTTAATGTTGTAAGCCATTCCTACATTTTAAAATGGCATCCATTGACTTGACTTTCTTGCCAGATTCTTCTTCTTCAAGAGTAGGCTGCCCTTAGAACCGGCAACTATAATCGCTCTAATTTTGATATGATTTTAAACACAACATTAATTTTGTTTTTTTGTGTGTAAGGTCATTGCTATATAATTGGTCAAATATCATGTTAATCAAACTAA
The DNA here is from genome assembly GCA_948477245.1 of Thumatha senex. Classification (NCBI taxonomy): domain Eukaryota; kingdom Metazoa; phylum Arthropoda; class Insecta; order Lepidoptera; family Erebidae; genus Thumatha; species Thumatha senex. The sequence continues at coordinate 297,269 of OX419731.1, forward strand.
TGTAATGACTGGCGTTTAGAAAAGAGTGGCCATGAGTTTTATTGCCAGGTTCTTCCTCAGGCTCTACCTATTGCTTTGCGAATCTGGCAGTAAATGTAGAAGCAATATTCTTGACGTTCATAAGTGTCACTTTGTGACCCAAATTAATAAAGATTTATATCTCATCTTTTCTCGGGTATCTTCTTTTTTTTTCTCTTGACGATACCCGGCCTTTTGGTAGGCTTACATGGGGACATATTGGTCCAACACGCAGAGGCCCTTTGAGAATTTTAATCTAATACGGAATGGGACCCCCACTGCAGATAGTCCACGTCCGCCTTATGTAGAAGAACGGTAATAGATCACCTTCAATGGTAGTTAAACTATTGTAAAATGTGCTAACTATGAAATGGGCTATTGGATTGGGGGTTAAATGGAATGGGTGATTTAAACTATTGATGAAAACGGCGTCTGCCATTTTAATATATTATTATTAATTAACTAATGGCAGACGGTGACTCACCAACTCACTAGATGGGCACCCTATACAATCACTATAGGCATGATAAGCCTGTAAGGCGACAGAGGGCATCACCGGTGTGAGCGGCTTGGGGTGTCGAGCGGTGCGGCGCCGGTTTCACTCTCGCGGGACTGGCCCGAAGCGGGCTTCCCCGTAAGTATGCCCTTGAAAATGACACTTCCACCCCTGAGCACATAGCTCTGGCTCCCTCCCTCTGACCGGCCAATTAAGGCAAGCCAGAGTTGAGATTTGCTGAGGCCATTAAATCCTAACGGGTGCAGAAGGGCAACAAAACTCTGAGGAATCGGGACCGATGTGTAGCCACGCACATTCAGTTCGCCACAAGCTGTCCTGCGGATTTATTATTATTAGTACATTTTCTGCGCTGCCGTTGACTAGTATCGCTAGGTCGTCCGCATAACCAATAGTAGTATATCCTCGGTTGTTTAGTTTCTTTGAGGCTGTCTACTACTATGTTCCATAGAAGGGGTGACAGGACGCCTCCCTGAGGACATCCTTTTACTACCTTTGCTCTTGTGGTAGTATTCACCATTATCTAAACCGCCATTTTGCTTACCAGCTCTGTGATCCGGTCTATTATTTCTGGTTAGCTTTGTTATTTTTCAGGGCGTGGGGATGAAGAGTGTGCGTGCACGTCGCCATCCCTGCCAGCTACGGCTGCAATTGTACTCCAACACGAGGGCCCCGAGGCGACGCGCACCAGTCCGTCCCCGCCGGTGCGCGCGGGGCGGGGGGATGTAGGGGAGGAATGGCAGATAAGATGAATGAGTTGATGGATGTTATGAATGAGAGAAAGTTAGATGCAGTGTGCTTGACAAGAGACCAAGCGCAAGGGCAGCGAAGTCTTGAGTACAAACGGGTAGGTCCTAGAATCCTCTGGATCCGTGTAAAACTTGGTTTGACAAAGATTTTCCTGGTAGCTGCTTACGCGCCAGTATCTTCGTCGAACGCGAGTGAGCTAGAGGACTTCTGGGAGAGTATGAGTGAAGCTCTAAATGTGATAGAAGGAAATGAAAGACTTATAGTAGGTGGAGACTTAAATGGATGGGTGGGTTACGCTCGCGATGGTTTTGAGTCGGTACTCGGGAAGAATGGGGATAAAAGGGTGAACGATGCTGGCAAGCTAATACTGGCATTTTGTAAGAAAAAGGATTTGTTTGTGGCGAACACAATGTTCAACCACAAACAAATTCATATGTATATGAGATGTAAGTCAAAGAGAAGAATGATAGATCTATTCCTAATGGATAGTCGGCTCTGTAAACAGGTGATGGACACAAGGGTTTATCGTGGCGCTGAGCTGATTTGATATATGATTGAGAGATTGATAGAAGAAGCTCGTGAAAGGTGCAGAATGAAAGCGGATGAAAGGTTGTCATCCAATTTCCGGGATAATGCCAAGCTCTTCTGGAAAGAGGTAGGCAAGACCCGGAGTTGTTCGGCAATCTGCAGTATGAATAAAGTGCTTAGTGTTAACAATGACGTCCTAACAGACCAAACTGACGTCCTGCAGAGATGGAGTGAATATTATGGAAAGATGTATGCAAGAAAAGACAGAGATGCCACATCGGTTAGTGGAGCTCACTTCGATGCTCCGGATCCCGATGTCATCGAAGTCATTAGTATGAAAGAAATAGAACAAGCTATAAGAAGTATGAAATGTGGTAAGGCTGCGGGAAAAGACAGAGTTACTGCTGAGATGATCAAGTACGGTGGGTCGCGCGTCTGGGACATACTATGTCTGTTATGCAACTTGTGCTGGCGGACGAGTGAGGTCCCGGCTGACCGGCGAGTAGCAGTTGTAGTACCTATTTACAAAGGGAAAGGCTCGCGCCTAAACTGCTCCAGCTACAGGGCGATCAGCTTGGTCAGCTTATCTAGTAAGCTGTATGCAAAGATTATAACGGCAAGAATGCAAGAAAAGTCTGAAAGGTATTTATGGGAGGCTCAATGCGGATTCCGACGTGGAAGAGGTTGCATGGATCAAGTGTTTTCTCTCAGCATGATCGCGGAAAAGTTTCTGGCTGTTAGCCAGAAGGTTTTCTGCGCTTTTGTGGATCTAGAGAAAGCATTTGATAACGTTGTGAGAGAAACGCTGTGGGACTTGCTGCCCGGATATGGTGTGGACGGCTCGCTACTGCGGGCAATACAGTCGCTTTATAGGGACTGTAAGGCTTGCGTGCGAGTAGGGGGGGATGTGTCACCTCTTTTTGATGTCTGTACAGGCGTCAAACAGGGATGTGTCATGTCCGCCTGGCTGTTCATGCAGTAGTTGAAAGATTTTAATATGGGTGTGAATTTGGGTGACTTTACAGTAAACTGTCTGCTGTACGCTGATGATGCGGTGCTTATGGTCTCATCAGAAGCCGACCTTCAGGCATTAGTCACTAATATGAAAGAGGAGTGTGAAAGTAAGGGTCTTGGCTTGAATGCAAGTAAAACTAAGGTTCTAGTATTTGAAAGAGGTAAACCAGGAACGTCTAGAGCAAGTGAATGAAATTCTGTATTTAGGAAGTATGTTTAGCGCGGATCGAAGATGCGATTCGGATGTAGAACGGCGAGTAGCTACCGGAAACGAGGTTAACGGTGCTTTGTCCCAGTTAGTAAAGCGACAAAGCATCGTAAAAGAAGCACGAATGGCGATTCATAACGCAGTGCTAGTGCCAACTTTGCTTTGCGGTAGTGAAACCTGGGTATGTGTAAATTGAATGCTGTAGAGATGCGATCACTTCGAAAATTGTGCGGCGTAACTTTGGCCAACCGAATACGTAACGAAGTGATACGCAATATGGCAGGTTTGAATGAAAGTGTCAGCGTTAAGCTGGAAAAGGGCGTGCTCCGTTGGTTTGGACACGTCCAACGTATGAGTGAGGAACGATTGACGAAGAATATATATTGTTCAAAAGTAGAGGGTAGAAGGAGTCAGGGTAGGCCGAGACTTACATATGAAGACCACGTGAGCAGATTGCTCAAAAACGGAAAGGTCAAAAGTACTCGGATACCCAGACGTGCGTGTATGAAGCGATTGATGAATCTCGAAGAAGCGAAAGAAGTATGCATGGATCGCAAAGCCTAGCGATCTGTCCTCTCTGACTACCCCGTCAGGGATACAGCGTGAAGATAGTTAGTTTCTATTTTGTGCACTACCATGTGCAATGCCGACTCTGTGGATCTGCCCTGTCTATAGGCATGTTGTTGAGGGTGTAGTGGTCTACTAATCAGTATTTCATCCCTTAGGTGTCTATCTACTAATCTCTCCAGAGTTTTGAGAAGAAAAGATGTTAGGCTGATAGGTCTGAAGGATTTGGCTTGTGTATAATGTTCTTTTCCTGGTTTTGGAAGGAAGACTACTTTTGCCTCTCCACGGTTTGGGAATGTATTTGTGTGCTATACAAGCCCTTTATATGGGTACTAGGTGCTTGGTGACTTGGTCGATTTGCCACTGCAGTAGTGCTGGGAAAATTCCGTCCAGTCCCGCGGATTTGAATGGTTCAAAGCTCCTCAGGGCCCATTCTGTTCTATCCATCACTATCTCATTTGCGGCTTGCCATTTTTCTAGTGTAGGTGTACAGTTTTCACCGTCGGACCACTCGTGGTCGTCGGTGATTTGACAGCCAGGAAAGTGTGTTTCTAGCAATACTGCACTGGTTTCGTCGTCTGTGTTAGTAAATGTGCAGTCTTCCTTTTTGAGAGATCCTAAAAGGTTTAGGTTACCTTTTGCGAGGACTTTCTTTAACCTTGCGGCTTGGTTGGTTGAGTTTATGCTACTACAGAAATTGTACCATGCCTCCGTCCTCCGGAATCTGATTCGCTTCTTGTAGTGACATTGCGTTTTTTTGTATATATCCCAGTCTACAGACTCGGAAAAAATTCAAGGAACACTACAGTGTTCCTTAAATTTTTTGCTCTATTAAAGAGTGTTCTGAGAAGAGACCCCTACGAAGCCTTTCGAGTTCTGGTCCCCATCATGAACTTTTATCTACGGTATTTGGGTTTTTTTCCGGGTAGGTTTGTGTCGCAGTATTGCACCAGGTCAGCAAGCTCTTTTGAAGGAACTTCGTCATCGCCTGGCATGTACACCGATGCTAACACCAGGGCTGTTTGGTTTTCTGTGTGGATTTTCACGGCGGTGACATCTTTAGAACAGAATTGGTTAAGCGAGGTTGTCGATATGTTTTTTGGTATTAAGATGCAGGTTCTCGGTTTGTCTACAGTAGTGTCTACCAGTAACTTACCGCCAAAGCTGTTAAGACCGCAGATCTTGCTATCTCGGATCCATGGTTCCTGGATTAGGGTTACGGTCTCGTTTTCTACCTCGAGCACTCTGCGCAGGGTCGCCGCCGCTATTTGTTTGTGCTGGAGGTTCGTTTGTATGACTTTCAGGGATTTATGGGCTACGCAGGACGTCATCTTCGTCGCTGGTAACGCTCCCTGACTCTAGCGGCGGTGATGTGTCCATCTCGCTCAAACCTTTTTCGGGAGCTGAGGTGGACGGCTCTGCGGACGGACTCTTCCCGCGGCCTGACTCGTTGCCGTCGTTGTTTCTGCCGGGTTTGCTTCGTCAAGGAAGCGTATGTATCCGTTTCCTGACATATGGGCTACTCGGCGGTCTCTTCTCATGATGGTCTCCTTCTGGTCTTCGGGAATCCCAAGAATAAGGTGAACCACCCTTGAACCACATCCTTGGATTCTTTCTTGGATTCGGTTGGTCGTCCGCCGTCATGTCATAACACTGCCACGAGTTAACTTCGTACCATGGGTTTTGGGCACGAAGGATTTTATGTAGCGTGGCAGCGTCAGTGATGCGCGTGTGGAGTAGGAGCCCAGCTCTGAGTTTCTTCTTCATCTCTGACTGTTTTATGACAGTCAGGGTGATTGATCCCTTCGATCGGCGATGTCATGGTATTCGCAGTTTTCTGGATCCAGCTCAGCGCGTTTTCATTTTCGCACCCACATCGCCAGCACCCCGTCCAGAAGGAAAGGGCGTCCGCGGAATGATGGTGCTTGCGCGTTAGGAGACGGGGGAGACAGAACAGCTTGCAGGATGCCATCATCAATGGCTTCCCTAAGCTGATCCGCCTGCGCCTGGGAGAAATTGCGCGTCGGAACGGTAATGACAGCTATTGTCAAGCTTTGGCTTTGTGTCAGTTTTCGCGTGTCAGTTTTTGGAATCCCCCCTCGGCGACTGGGTGTCGTCCAGACGTTCGCGCTTCGAAGAAGTACGTCCGTCTGGGCGACAACTGAGATTAGGTGATCCCCAGGTTCGGGTCCCGTACAGCCTGCGGGCGGCCAGTGGACCGACATTCCGCGCTTGTACGTCTGCCAGTGAAGGCAGATAAGCCTCCGGTCTCGCTGTCACCGGCACATAGTCACCCCAGTGAGCTCTGGAACCCTGCTCAACGACAGAGAACCTAACCCAGCAGGGCCAGGTTACTATTGCCGCGGTCTTCTGCAGGGTTGAGGTGCTGCGCCAGGCGGGCTGCTCGTCGAACGGAGTACCGTTAATGCCCTCCCTGTCATAATCATTTGATAAAATTTAAATAGTCATTGCCGTAGCAGGTAAATAAATACCTATAATACTTAACTTGATAATTGCACAATTCCTAAAGATTCTCATACCTCAAGAGGTAAATAATAGGATCACTCATAACATCACTTTCTTGTCCGTCTGTCTGTCAAAGAGGAATTTAAACCAGACACAGGTCTATAGTCCCTGTTAGGTGTATAAAAATCAAGGTCCTGAGTCAACACAATCACTACATATTATAAAACAAAGTCGTTTTTTGCTGTCTGTCCCTAGGTATGCTTAGATCTTTAAAACGACGCAGCAAATATCAATGCAGTTTTTTTTAAATAAGGTTTTTATGTTAGTTGATAGAGAAGTTTTCCCTTTCCCGTTTCCCACAAGAACTTGTTTTCGGGATAAAAAGTAGCCTATGTCCGTCTCCTGCCTCTAAGCTACTTCCCCACCAATTTTCAGCCAAATCGGTACAGCCGTTGTTGAGTTATAAATAGTGTAACTAACACGACTTTCTTTTATGTATATAAGATTTGTTATATTTGAATACATTATCTTTGTTGAGGGTGTCGGAAAAAATAAACCGTTTGGGAGCTTTTGTCTAAAACGCTGCCTCCCTTTGAGATATAAAAAATCATGTATTGTGGAATTGTGTATCTAATATAGGCGTGGGCGTACCCAGTTTCTGGGCCAGGGGGGGCGTTCGTAGCCCCGCTAACTCAGTGTTCTGTAAACGATCACTGCGTTATGCAACTGTCGCTATGGCTGTTTACGGATGGGTGACCGCTTTGTGGTATTTCCGTTTACTAGCGTACGCTAAGCCGTTGATCCCGGTTGCCAGTAACATGGCAGTCGTTAGCCAAGTTGAAGGTCTTATTAAAAAAATTCAACAGCTGGCGGTCACAAACTGTCTGTCTATTTAATAAACACGGCGGGGAAAAATGCTTACTGTGAAATGTGGGCATATAATATGCCTCCGCCACCGCGTTGGGGATAAAGACGTGACTGATGAGCCTAAAATTACCTGTTTTTATTTATACAGTTCGGTTCAAATCTACTATACAAATAAATAAAATTGAAAATAAAAGTGTCTGTAATTCTAAAGTAACAATGAAAGTAGGTATATACGATACTTACACAAGAAAACTATTATATTTTTTCTGTCTGTTTGTTCCGGCTCTTCCGAATCTGAAACGGCTCGACCGATTTTACCGGGACTTTCACTGATAGGTGGATGTTATAAGGAGTACCTAACTAAGACTACATTTTATCCCCCTATTCTATTATTAGCATAAATTAAAATACGTAACTGTTTTGTATAATTTCTTTAATAATTAGCTATTTTAAAAGTACGGTGGCCAGGCATCCCACTATTCTTACAGAAACAGGCTCATCAAGACGACGCCTTGACATGAGAAACTAACGCACGCCTCATGATTCAACTAGCGGGATAACACCCGAATAACCCATAAGCTAGCGGTATAACACTAAACCATTAGGCGAGGCCACGGTGGTAGCCAAGTCTGCCACAACATCTGGGACATCCTTCCGAGGAGTTACCCGGGGCGCCCGGCGTTAACTGACGTACACACATTACACACCACATTCTTGGGGATTATAAAAGTTAAGATATCTATGCGATTTCCACAAATAAAATTTTTTTTTTTTAAAGTAACTTCGGAGGGCCTTCGGCAGAAAGGTTTAAGACGTGTTCGTGGCAGAACAAGATATAGTGCTAACAAACAATTTAATGTAGAAAATTAATCAATCAAATCAACCTATGGCAGTCCACTGCTGGACGTAGGCCTCTTACTATTCACGCCACAACACACACTCCTGCGCCTTCCGCATCTATCACTATCTTTTTAAGAACATAGCCCTTGAATATAGGTCTACAAAAAGTCTGCGATGGTATATGTCTATCTCTTAAGGATAACAAACCATATCCATTTTAATACTTAAAAAATACAGCAATTATAAAGTGGTAATTTAAAGGCAATATACACAAATACATTATTATTCCTTATCATTTTTAATATGTTAGTTGGCTTCAGCATTTTATGAAGATTATTTTGTAAATTTATAAATTGTAAATTAAAAGAATATCTTAGGAGATATGGCAATATCAAAATAATGACGCAAAGAAATTAATTTCGAGTAAATGTAGCGTCTACCTACTTGAGAGCTGAGATTAGAAGTAATCAACGAATTTGGAAAATGTTCATACATTTTTATGAAAAGAATAAACGACGGGAATAAATGGGTGCCAGGGGTTCGAAGTATGTCACGGGCAAAGCCGGGCGGGTTAGCTGGTAAAAGATATGTGCAAAATTAGATTTTCGCGAAAACTTGTAAGTACCAAAATTTTACCTAGTTTATTATCAAACTCATCCCAGTAGATGACCTGCACCTACTTAATCCCGTGTCGCTTATAAATTCTACAATAATGCATAAAAAAATTCCCGATTTGTCGACGATCTATGTTTCTACTAGTGCTCCGCTCTCCAGGGTAGTAGCGTGATGATATATAGCCTTCCTTCAATGGTTCGGACTGCTGTTGGCGACACGAAACCCTTCCCCATCACCGTCGGGGTACACCAGGGTTCTGTCCTTAGTCCGCTTCTGTTCAGTGTAATATTAGACGAATTGTCGGACAGCATCAGAAACCCACATGAGCAGCCTCCATGGTTGCTCATGTATGCTGACGATATTGCGCTGGCAGACGCGGACAGGGGCAGATTGGTGCGACGTGTAAAGGCGTGGAAGGAGACGCTTGAGAACGGCGGTCTGAAACTAAATGTGGCGATGACCGAGTACTTGGCACTAAACTCGACAGATCCCACATCCGTCCGCATCTGGTCCGCAGCGCACGGACCAGGTTAAATACCTGTTTTTCACACGTCCAGTGACATCGATTGCGATGTCAAGTCACGCATTGCTGCCGCGTGGGCCAAATGGCGGGGGATGACCGGTGTCATTTGTGACCCTAAAATTTCGATCCGGTTGAAGGGACAGGTCTACAAAACCATTATTAGACCTGTCCTTTTACATGGCAGTGAGACGTGGCCGATATTGGAGCGTCACAAGCAGGAGCTGCGTGTCACGGAAATGAAGATGCTGCGGTGGATGTGTGGAGTCACGCGGATGGACCGCGTGAGGAACTCTCGCATCCGCGGCAGCCTTCACGTCCGTGACATTGCAGACAATTTGCAAGAGTGTCGCCTTCGTTGGTATGGTCACGTCTTGCGGCAACCGCCGGGCTACGTAGGTAACAAATGTCTGGCCATGTCAGCACCGCCGGGTCCCGGTAAGAGGGGAAGACCCAAGAAGTGCTGGCTTGACGTCGTAAGGGATGACATGCGTGCAAGTGCACAGACACTGAAGGCGAACCAGTTCAAGATAACTGGGACAAAGTTCAGGCGACCATCCTTGGAGCGTAGAAGGTGGTGCTCGGCGAGTCTAAAGGTGAACGTAAATGTGACAAGGAAACTTGGTGGTGGAACGACGAAGTCCAGAGGGAGAAAGTAAAAAAAAAAGAAAGACCTCTTTAAAAAGTGGCAAGCGACCGGATCTCCCGAAGACCGCGACGCGTACAGGGCTGCCAAGCGCGCCACCAAGAGAGCTGTAGCCAGAGCCAGACGAGACCACTTACAACCTCTGTATGATAAGCTGGAATCGTCTGAGGGGCAGAAGCTCATATATAAGTTGGCGCGCTCCAGGGTAAAAGCGGCACAGGATATAGCCAAGTGTCGCTGTGTAAAAGACCCTGAGGGCAACCTGTAAAGCGAAGACCTCGCGGTAAAGGAGAGATGGCGCTCGTATATCCATAAGCTGCTTAATAAACAGCACAAAGAGGTGCATCCTCCGGACCTCCCTCCGAATCAGGGACTAGTGCCACCGGTAACGCCTGGAGAAGTCCTGACTGCGCTTCGCCGCATGATGAATCTGAAAGCTGTCGGACCCGATGGAGTCCCCATCGAAGCCTGGAAGGGGATGGGTCCTCGCGGTGTAAACCTTTTTAACCGCATACTCCTCAGCAGCGGGCAGATCCCAAACCAATGGAGGCTGAGTATTATTCTTACTCCAGTCTTCAAAGGTAAGGGGTCAGTGCAGGAGTGCGGGAGCAACCGCGGTATAAAGGTAATGTCCCACACCATGAAAATCTTCAAGAGGGTTATAGACTCTCGGATCCGGCAGGAGTGTCAATATGGGTTTCGCCCTGGTCATGGGACCACGGACCCTGTTTTTGCCCCGAGGGTTGTCGCAGAGAAATACAGGTCGAAGAACACGCCTCTGCACAGTACGTTCCTAGACATGCAGAAGGCCTTCGACTGTGTTCCTCGAGCGATGATCTGGTGGGCACTAAAGGGGTTCCAGAGGTGTATATTGACACTATCCGGGACATGTACTGTGACTCCGATTCCATGGTTCGGACTGCTGTTGGCGACACGAAACCCTTTCCCATCACCGGGCATCCGCATAGGCGGTGATTTGGTCGAACGAATGGACCAGATTAAATACCTGGAATCTGTTTTTCACACGTCCAGTGACATCGATTGCGATGTCAAGTTACGCATTGCTGCCGCGTGGGCCAAATGGCGGACATGATTCGGTTGAAGGGACAGATCTACAAAACCATAATTAGACCTGTCCTTTTAACTGGCAGTGAGACGTGGCCAATATTGTAGCGACACAAGCCGGTGCTGCGTGTCTCGGAAATGAAGATACTGCGGTGGATGTGTGGAGTCACGCGAATGGACCGCGTGAGGAACTCACATCCGCGGCAGCCTTCACGACCGTGACATTGCAGACAAGTTGGAAGAGTGTCGCCTGCGTTTGTTTGGTCACGTCTTGCGGCAACCGCCTACGTGGGAAATAAATGTCTGGCCATGTCAGGCCCGCCGGGTCCCGGTAAGAGGGGAAGACCCAAGAAGGGCTTGACGTCGTAAGGGATGACATGCGTGCCAATTGTCTCACTACAGGGGATGCCGACGACCGTGCGAAGTGGAGAAGAAAATGTAGGAAAGCGGATCCCGGGCGTCGCGAGACGCAACTGGGACAGACGCTCGGATGATGATGAGTTATACAACAAATAGAACTTTTACAACTTATTATGATGTGGTTACTTGATATGACGTGGTCTATATTTGTTGCAGCGAATCCTGAATAAAACTGAGTTTGTTTCACCATATTAAAGGAAATATGTTTTTACTTTTTACTACAGCTACTTTACCCACTTGTAGGAATTTTAGAATGAAATTATATGACTAGTAGATAGTTTCTGAAATACTATATCGTATATGCATGTCGGCGACCGGATGCATAAAAAATGTCTGCTGGTTGCATAAAAAATGTCTGCTAACTAGGTTCTATTGAAATACCCAACACAGCTCAATAGAAAAAATAAAATTTTACTCCAATAGAAAAACAAAACAGATAAACAGAACAGTTCGAGCCCAAAATTTCTAAAATAACGGAACAAATAAAATTGAATTCAGGATTCGCTGGAACAAATAGACAAAGGTCCCTTGTTGGGGCAGGCACGGCGGCCGCGAGCGGCTGCTGTCGCGCGTCTGCGGCACCGTGCCCTACGCCGCGCCCGAGGTGCTGTCCGCCGCACAGCGCCCCTACCGCGCCGCGCCTGCCGACCTGTGGGCCGCCGCGCTCGTGCTCACCGCCATGCTGACGGGAGGTGAGTGTGCCGCCGCGCAGCGCCCCTACCGCGCCGCGCCTGCCGACCTGTGGGCCGCCGCGCTCGTGCTCACCGCCATGCTGACGGGAGGTGAGTGTGCCGCCGCGCAGCGCCCCTACCGCGCCGCGCCTGCCGACCTGTGGGCCGCCGCGCTCGTGCTCACCGCCATGCTGACGGGAGGTGAGTGTGCCGCCGCACAGCGCCCCTACCGCGCCGCGCCTGCCGACCTGTGGGCCGCCGCGCTCGTGCTCACCGCCATGCTGACGGGAGGTGAGTGTGCCGCCGCACAGCGCCCCTACCGCGCCGCGCCTGCCGACCTGTGGGCCGCCGCGCTCGTGCTCACCGCCATGCTGACGGGAGGTGAGTGTGCCGCCGCGCAGCGCCCCTACCGCGCCGCGCCTGCCGACCTGTGGGCCGCCGCGCTCGTGCTCACCGCCATGCTGACGGGAGGTGAGTGTGCCGCCGCACAGCGCCCCTACCGCGCCGCGCCTGCCGACCTGTGGGCCGCCGCGCTCGTGCTCACCGCCATGCTGACGGGAGGTGAGTGTGCCGCCGCGCAGCGCCCCTACCGCGCCGCGCCTGCCGACCTGTGGGCCGCCGCGCTCGTGCTCACCGCCATGCTGACGGGAGGTGAGTGTGCCGCCGCGCAGCGCCCCTACCGCGCCGCGCCTGCCGACCTGTGGGCCGCCGCGCTCGTGCTCACCGCCATGCTGACGGGAGGTGAGTGTGCCGCCGCGCTGCCGACCTGTGGGCCGCCGCGCTCGTGCTCACCGCCATGCTGACGGGAGGTGAGTGTGCCGCCGCGCAGCGCCCCTACCGCGCCGCGCCTGCCGACCTGTGGGCCGCCGCGCTCGTGCTCACCGCCATGCTGACGGGAGGTGAGTGTGCCGCCGCGCAGCGCCCCTACCGCGCCGCGCCTGCCGACCTGTGGGCCGCCGCGCTCGTGCTCACCGCCATGCTGACGGGAGGTGAGTGTGCCGCCGCGCAGCGCCCCTACCGCGCCGCGCCTGCCGACCTGTGCTGACGGGAGGTAAGAGTCGCCGACTATGGGCCGCCACGCTCGTGTTCAACGCGTCGCATCGCCTCGCGCGGCTCGTTTCTTTGGTATCCTAGCTGTAGGCGTGCTGGTAGACCCTAAAGTTATGGTACCGAAGTTACGAGTCGCGCGGCCATCTACGGCGTCCGCGCTCGCCTTCACCGCCGGCTTCGTCTATTCTGCACGTCCTACGGTATGTTGTAGCGAATGTTGTACTCGTAACTTTGTACTCTCTGTTACTGTCGCTATTAATTACATCTTGTAGTAAAAATATATAAACCACGCGGCGGCACTGTGCCAGTTTAATCTTCACCGGTAACCGGTAATAACTGCTGGGAATCTAGAATCCTGTAAGTGGAGCGGTCGAGGGGTTACCTCCGATAATGTGATATATAAAGTATTACAGCAATAAGTCGGTGCGCGTGTCGGCAGAGCTGCCGTGGCGGCGCGCCAGCCCCGACGACGCGCGGTTCGCGGCCTGGGCGCGCGGCGCGCGGGGCGGCCCGTGGCGCCGCGTGCCCGCCGCCGCGCTGCGCCTGCTGCGCGCCGCGCTGCACCCGCTGGCGCCGCGCCGCCCCGCGCTCGCCGCGCAGCTGCACCACCACTGGGCCGCTCCCGCACGTGAGTCGCGCTCTCGCCCCACTCCTCCCCACGAGCGAGGGCTTGTTTGTGACGATGTTAACACGATATGTTTTTTTAAATCACACCGTATATTGACCGTGTACACGCTAAAGGAGGAGAAACACGGAGCGGACGCACGCGATAACGCTATCAATTTTACTCCTTCATACGTAGTATTCTAGAACTGTTGGAAATATATTCCAGGTATATTATTTAACGACGATGTCCTATGTACTACTAATAGAATATAAAAACGACTACGAACCGCGAGTATATGCAGACATTTTTCTAACGTGTGAAAATCCATAGATGATATGTAATATGATAGATATATCAAACAGATTATTATATAAGCAGCTATAGGAGAATCTTGATAGTAGTATATGTAGTATAGTATTTAATGTATATAGTATTTAATGTGTTCATGAAGCCTGAGAAGACAAGCACGATGCGTTAGGTATATTCTGCGATCTATCCAAGGCTTTTGATTGCGTTCAACATGTAACACTGTGCAAAAAATTACACCACCATGAATTAAGAGGCAAAGCTCTCGACCTTCTGTCTTTATATTTGAACAATAGAATACAGAGGGTCGATATTAATGGTACACGTTCTGTAAAATCCATGGTTACAATGGGTGTTCCGCAAGGCTCGATACTTGGGCCATTTTTGTTTCTCATTTATATTAATGATTTACCATTTTATATAGAGGACAGGAATAGGATTGTTTTGTTTGCAGATGATACCTTATTGATTTTTAAAATTAAAAGACATTTAGATTACTATGACGATGTAAACAATGCAATTGCAAGAGTAGTTCATTGGTTTAGCTCAAATAATCTTTGCCTTAATGAAAATAAAACTAAATGTATAAAATTTACTTTACCAAATGTAAAACAAGTTGCGGCCAATGTTCTACTGAATGGACAAGTGTAAGAGTTTGTGGAATCAACTGTGTTCCTTGGTATAACCACACATAGAAAAGACAGCCTCTAAGTTAAGTTCGGCTGCATACGCTGTAAAAAAGATCAGGACTCTAACAGATATGGATACGGCTAGAATGGTTTACTTCAGCTATTTTTATAGTATTATGTCTTACGGTATTCTCCTTTGGGGGAGTGCTGCAGATTTAAATATTGTATTTGTTCTACAAAAGCGTACGGCTGTACGCGCTATTTATAATTTGGGCTCCTGAGTTTCTCTCTGAGAAAAATTCAAAGAAGTAAATATTCTAACCGTACCATCATAATACATTTTTGCCAATCTTATGTATGTCCAGAAAAATCTATCACAGTTTTCTAAACTATGTGATAAACATAATATAAACACTAGCTCCACAAGCTGACAGCTGAACGTGACAAGCGTGTGGTAGAAGAAATAGCCCATGAGCAGCGACATGGCGATATGGCGCAGGCGTGTCAGGTACTAGGTGACTCTGAGCGGGCCGCCTCGGGGCCGCCTGGTGCCTCCGCACGCCGCGCCGCGTGTGTCCACCGGCCTCCACCGGCCTCCACCAGCCTCCACCGGCGGCCTACAGTAGCGCTCCGCGGCGCTTTGGCGATTTAGCTCCATGACGTGCGCACAGCTCATAAAGCTAGATTACCAAAGCACCGCGCCGTCGCAAACCCGCACCGCCGTCATCGCTGCGTGTCGCCGTCTTGTGCCCTTTATTTTAATTCAACTATGTTTACTATCTATACGCTTTATTCTCTAACATTAGGTACACACACCAGAAGTCTAGGGATCAAGTATATTTATACCTATAAAAATATTCAATTAAAGTATACCAAATATCTAGTATTCCTGATTGACTTCTTTCTTTAATTCCGATGCTTTAGTCGAATCGAATCACCCCATCCGTGCTCGCAGGGCGATGATCACCTGATAAACATAAGCGTTTGGGGTTGCCTCTGTTCCAAGTGAGATCGGTATCTTCTACCGATTCAGTGTCGGCCCGAACCAGTATGGTTACCCCCTCCATATTAATGATTTCCTGCCAAATTTCCGAAGTTCTCATCGTCCAGAGGTCGTACAAACTCCAGTACCTTTTTGTGTCCGGCCTCTTACCGAAACAAGATTCATCGGAAACCAAACACAACGCCAATCTTCCACCCCATTTCTGTGTTCACGAGTCCATTGTTAACAACCTACGATTGCAGAATGCAATAAGTGGAACACTGAATCTTCGGAAACATCATAGGCTCATTTCATGTAAAACTATTTCAGATGATTTGGTCGCTTATCAGCGGGCCTGACAATAGTCAAGCCAACAACATCACTTCTGGACAGACGTTTATTTACTTCGTATCCCGGCGGTTGCTGCATGACCATACTACGAAGGCCACACTCTTCTACTTATCTGTTATGTCACGGACGTGACGGCTGCCGCAGATGCGAAACTCCACACATCCACCGCAGCATCTTCATTTCCTTGAAACGCAGCTCCTGCTTGTGTCACTCCAATATTGGCCACGTCTCACTGCCATTTAAAAGGACAGGTCCAATGATGGTTTTATAGACTTGTCCCTTCAACCGGATCGGCTTTTTTTTGGTTACTAATGACACTGGTCATCTCCCGCCCAGGTATTTAACTTGGTCCGTGCGCTCGACCAAATCACCTTCTATGCGGACTGTTTGATTGATAATTTAAAATCACTAAAAGGAATCAATAATAAATAATTTTATAATCCTCAATTTAGGCGACAGTGTATAACGTACTTGATCCCTTGTGTCTACACTTGTGATTTATGTATTCAATTGTTATTAACAACAAGAGATACACGAGATTTAAAGATGTTTCTAGATCGACTTTGAGCAATAGAAAAATGTAAATTTCATTTTAGATAATTGAAACCCACAGTCAAAGAAAATGTCCACTTCTGTGACACTATGGTCAAAGAATGATTTATTTTGAAAAGAATTGTTTATGGAGAATGGGAGTTGGATAATAATTTAAAGTGACAGATTCGATCTGTTTATAGATTATTATATAGTATAACAAAATGGATAAAAAATCCAAGTAGTTTCACTGCTCAATCGTCTAATGGGGAGTGAGGTAGTGGTTCTAAGAAACCAATTGTTTTTCGTTATATTTATCGTATTGAATTTTTAATGAAATGTTTAAAATTGTTAAGGTTCAACGATTTCATCAGTGGCATGTCTTTGGGCCTTAGCCTTAAAAAGTGCTTAGTAAAATGTGACATTGATCACTATTTCAGTTCCTAGGTAAAGGTGTTACTGTCGTAATGCCAACGGTGACGTCATTCGAAGTTTCATATTTTGCCTGAAATACAAATAATTGCTTCACATTTCCCATTTTTAAGTTTAAGGTAGCTCTATTCTTTGAAATGTTTTTATTTATTTAGACAAATTGTGATGATATTGATTTTGACATTGTTATAATTGCATTTTAAAATGTTACTATGTAAAATTTTTGCATTGCAATCTAAAATGTTACTATGTAAAATGGTAAGTGTAGCTCCTTAAAGCGACCTCCTGACTCCAGTAGTTTTGTTTTTAGTCGTACGGCCGGTTATAAGTATTAATCGGTGGTCGGCTAATCGAAGTTAAACTGTGGACTGCAAAATAATACATAACGAAATAAGTGCGCTGCGGTGCTTCTAACACGCGAGGTGGCTTCTCAGCCCGAGCCGAAGGCGAGTGCGTAGTGTAGTGTGTGTAAAGGCGACAACGCTGTGTGTGTAGCCGGAGGTGGGGACGGAGGACGACAAGCGGCCACGTGGCGCTCGCAGCCGCCGCCCGGCGACACCGGCGCGGGGGCCGAGCTGTCGCGCGCCGACATGGACGCCATCGTGAGCTCGTCGCAGCCCGCCGCCGCCGCCGACCTGCTGCTGGCGGGCGCGCGCGGCCCGCTGGTGCGGCGCATGTCGCGCGTGTGGCTGCGCGTGGAGCCGGCGCGCGCGCTGGCGGCGCTGGGCGGCGAGCTGCGCGCGCGCGGCCTGCCGCACCGCCGCCTGCAGCCGCACCTGCTGGCCGTGGAGTGCGGCGCCGAGCTGCACGTGCGCGCGCACGCCTACCGCGCGCGCGACGGCGCCGTGCTGGAGTTCCGGCGCGTGCGCGGCTGCGGCCTGCAGTTCACGCGCCACTTCCTCGAGCTGCGCGCCGCGCTCGCGCACCTCGAGGCGCCGCCGCCGCAGCCTGACCTCGGGGCCCCGCGCCCCCGAGTGATGTGATTGTGCTCAATTTTGACAATAAACGATCCTTTGGTTACTTTTTACGACTTGCCCTTTTATTTTATTTCTGTGCCACCCAAAAATAGATTTTAGCTTCCCAGTGAAACGGGAAGCTAAAATCAAAATTAAATAAATAAATAAATTAATTTAAAAAAAAAAATAATAATAATTAATAAATTAATTTTTTATTTTTATTAATCTAAATTGAAACGTAACTCAGTGTTCTGTAAACGATCACTGAGTTATGCAACTTTCACTATGGCTGGTCCTCGGATGGGTGATCACTTTGTGGCATTTACATTTGCGAGCGTTTCCGTGCTTCGGAAGGCACGTTAAGCCGTTGGTCCCGGTTGCCAGTAAAATGGCAGTCGTTAAGCCTGGTTGAAGGCCTTATGGGCGGCTTGAAAATTTCAACAGCAGGTAGCCACAACCTGCGTCTGTCTATTTCAACACGGCAATGGGCTCACCACCTATTACGTGGGACAGGAATCCACACGGTGAAAAGTGGGCATATAATATGCCTCTGCCACCCCTTCGGGGATAAGGCGTGATGGATATTTATTTATTTTTTTAGTGAAACGGAATTCACTGGGAATCTAAAATCTATTTTTATCCTCCCAGATTACGGCCTGATGAGCGCACATGCTATTCGGTCCTTTCGGCTTACAATGTTGAATTTGCAAAATGTTTAATTCCAAAAATGTCGATTTGCAAAATGTTTAATACTCAAAATGTTCAATTCCAATATGTCGAATTCCCAAAATCTTGATTCCAAAATGTTACAAAAATAGATTAATGCCCAAAAATGTCCCCCTATTCCATCTATCCCTACTGCTTGGGATACGTCGATTTGCAAAATGTTAAATTCTCAAAATTTTCAATTCCAAAATATAGAATTCCAAAATGTTGATTACTTGTTTATGCATAAACAAGTAGTGCATTGGATCGTAAAATTGTAACTCTTAGAACCCAAAAAATTGTAGCGGTATAGCGATGTCGTTCTGAGGCCAACTCGAAAGAGTGCTTCGGAGCATTCTGTTGTCACAGAGAATCGTTTTGGGCGGCAATCTGACTGAGAGGTGTGAGGAGTTTGAGCGAGTTCATGGTGGTTTTAGATAGAGCACTGGCAACGCTGTAGGGGAGACTGCTCGAAACGTGAAAACTACTCAGGACATCGTAAAAAGTATTTTTAAAAGAAATCTTCACATCACCTTCACCCGAGCGGGGGGCACACAGCTCTTAATTTCATACTTACTAAGAGACAGTGTCGCAGGGTGACCAACTGCAACGATCATATCCAGCGGGAGTCTCACTGCATAAAACCGTCTTCCTATCATGGATCGCCAAAGGAACCCATAGGCAACCGTATCGAGCAGTGGCTGCTTGATGAAACCATGGCCAAGGAGTTCGCTTCAGCTGTCGCTGACAAGTGCGTTGACACTGAAGGCGTACCAGTTCACGAATACAATTTTATTTTAAATTTAGGCGGCTATCCTTGGAGTGCCAGTCAAGGGTGAGTGCAAATGCTACAGGGAAAATTGGTGGTGGAACGACACAGTCCAAAGGGAGACAAGGACGAAGATAGTATTCTTAAAAAGTGGCAAGCCTCCGTATCTCCTGAGAACTGCGACCCTTTTTAGTGGCGCGCCTCGCAACCCGTACATACGAGACCACTTGCAACCTCTTTCTGATAAGTTGGAACCGTCTGAGGGGCATAAGCTGTAACGTTACTATTTTCCGGGAGGCGAAAAAGGTAAAGTTCAAAGTTTTAACAATGTGATTTTAGAACATAAAATAAGAATAAAAGGTAAAGTTCAAAATTTTAACAATATGATTCTAGAACATAAAATAAGAATAATAATTTATAACAAGGTCTAATACCTATACAACCTAACCTACTGGCAGCTCTATCAATAAATTAAAAATAAAACCAAGGCTACAAACATAGAGAGCACTAGAAAATCTAAATATTTTGAAATATAAAGACCTAGGAATGTTACAGATAATGGCCATGCAAATAATTTGAGAGAATGAATAATAAATGATTTAACGTAAGTACGCATACATTACAAAGCTTAGAATAAAATAGAAAACACTATTGTACACCATATCAAGTCTTATAAGAATTTACTACTAAATTAATGGTCGGTCTTATCGCTCGATCTATTCCTGACAACCATAGGAAGAATTTGGGTTTCAGGAATAGTATCTTAAATGGTAGTTTATGGCGTACTAGGCATAACAAAATAATGCTTACTGCTAAAGTAAATACGAGAGCGGCACTGAAAATTTCGGCACAACATTACTATTTAAAAATGTATTTATTGCTTTTCGAAGTATTCTCCGCGAAATTTGACACATTTTTCCATACGATGGAACCAATCATTGAAGCAACCATTCCATTCGGAAGTTAGGGTATCCAATATGGCCGTTTTGTAGGCGTCCACAGCTTCTTCAGGTGATGAAAATCTCTGACCACGCAATTTATTATTTATTTTAGGGAAAGTATAGAAATCATTAGGGCTTAGGTTGGGGCTGTACGGCGGATGGTCTAATAATTCTATGTTTTCTTGCTCTAAAAACTCTTTTGTTCTGTGCGCAGTGTGAGAACTCGCATTGTCGTGATGGAGGATGATGCGGCGGTTGCAGTTCTCTTTACGGAGTTCAGAAACGACCTGTGGCAAACAAATGCTAGCATACCATTCTGCATTAACCGTTCTTTGTCCCTCAAGAGGAATAGTCGCAACATGGCCGGTTTTGGAGACAAACGTGGCCACCATTTTTTTTGCAACACTCCGTGAACGAACAATTTTTGTTGGCTTTAACTCATTTTCGAACACACAAACTCGTGACTGGTTTTTTGTTTCGGGTTCGTACGCGTATATCCAGGATTTGTCACCTGTACGATGTTGTATACAGCATTTGAGGATCCTGCGTGGAATCTTTCGAAAGTTCTGACGCACCAAGTAACGCGAGCCGCTTTTTGCTCTTCACAGAGCGAATGCGGTATCCATCGGGAAAACAACTTTTTTACACCTAATTGTTCATGCAAGATTATTTGTATTTGACTCATGCCAATGTCTAAAGTTGCCTGAATTTCGCGGTATGTCTCATGTCGATCTTCCTCAATCAGCATACGTACAGCATCAACGTTTGCAGTTTTTGGACGACCTTGACGGGGATCATCACTGAGCTTGACACGTCACTGGGCCTTCATCACCAAATGCAAAAATCATCCGGTCAACGCACTGTTTTTGTGTTAAACCACTTCGAAAGTCATAATAAATCATTGCTCTTGAATTTTCTCGAGTCAATTCCATTTTCTCAACGACTAAACAAGTTTGACAGAACCTTGTGACAAGACCGAGAATTTTTTTTAAAATAAATAAATGGTATTCGATTTTTAAAACCAAGGAGTTTTCGATTAAAAAGTTTTTAATATGACAGGAACAGTGGAAATGTTCCATTCCCGATACTTTTAGTGCAGCCCTCGTAAATATCCGAAAAGCTGCAAAATCTTTCAACATTGCCTATCCCACCTTACGCCGTTATGTAGTGCATAATTTGAACGCCACTGATGAGGATCCTATCGACAAAAGACTGATACCCAATTATGAAAATCATTTGTTATTTACTGCAGAACAAGAAGACATTTACAAGAACTAAACCAGTACAAGGTGATTTTATTTTGGTAATTTTCAATGCCAAGAATATTAAAGTTTATTATGTGGCAAAGATTATTGATGAGGATGAAGGAGACAATTATGAAGTTTCATTTATGCGGCTGATTAACAGAGAAACAATGAAATTCCGGATCCCATTAGAGCCTGATGTGGCACTTGTTCAATTAAAGGATATTAAAATGATTTTACTTTTGGGGCTGTTAGTTGTCCCAACATTAGTTAATGTTGAAAATTGTTAGGTATTTGAGTAGAAATACCAATGGTGATGTTGTGAACGTTTATTGTAAACACACTAAATATTACATTATAAGTAGAACATTATATACTACGATTTTGATGACCAAGTACTATGTACTGGCTTGTACATGCTCCCGACTTAAAGATAAATAGACAATAGGAAGAGGAAATACATTAAGTATGACAAATAATACATTAGAATATTTAACGGCTAATTATCTGCGATCAGTAAAGGGTGACGTTCCTTTCTCTGCTGACGTGTTGCCTCGGGAATGGTACCTTTTAGGTGTGTGATTGTCGAGATGTACTGCTGTCTCTGGGTTGTTCTCAGAGTCTACCTAGTTCTGATGTCTACTCTGGAGACGCTTCTTGATCTTAAGAACGCCGAAGGCTCCCATAATGGCACCGCCTAGTGCTAGAACTGCTTCCAAAATGTAGTGATGGCTGTCGTGCGTATCAGCCTTTACTTGTAGGGCATGTTGTTGATCCTTTACTGATTTCAGCTTCTCTTCCAGAGAACTCAGTTGTCAAATATGTTTTACGGGCTTAAAATTGAAGATGCTGCTGTTAATGATCTGATTAATCCCAGATTCTTGGATGTGATCTGTATCGCGATTGATCTTCACTGTGTTTTGGAGTCTCCGGTGGGCTTGAATTAAAATGTCATCTCCCTTCAGAGTGCAGCCTTCCGCAAGTGTAATGACTCCTGTGTGCTGTAACTTTTGTGATATCATTCCAGTCGGACAGAATATATTGACTAATCGTTCATCGCAACACGAGAATAGCCACACGTCTCGGCTGACCACCACGACGTGATGACGTTTCTTTAATGTTGTAGGTATTGTGACGTCGATTTGTTAATTGTTTGCCCGACGATATGTCGCTGTATGATAAATGCAGTAATAAATCTTTTTAGATTTAGTGCCAACTGGAAGATTGGACTATTTTAGCAGTGGTATTGTCTCGTTTCTGAAGTATAGGTGGAATGCAGTTCACCTCGTATTGTTCGTTTGATATTAGTGTTAGTTTTGTATTGCGTATCTATATTCATTAACCAGTGTTATGGCCGCTCCCACAAAGTTAGTCCCGTTGTCACTATATATATGACGTGGGGTGCCTCTTCTTGAACAGAGACGTTTAAAAGCGGCGAGGAACGTGGTGGAGCTCAGGTCAGACACTAATTCTAGGTGGATGGCCTTAGTTGATAAACAAATAAAGATGGCTATGTAACCAACAGTGGTTTTGATTCCCCTTCCTTTGTTCGCCTTTACTTCAAGACGCCCACTAAAGTCCACTCCTGTATGGGTAAACGGTCGTGAAGGTGTTACTCGTGGTTTGGGCAAATCGGCCATAAGTTGATTGCTCCTGTTGGTTTTGAATCGGTGGCACGTCACGCACCTAACTATTATCTTCTTAACGGTTCTCATACCACCAATCACCCAGTATCTGTTCCTTAAATGGGTCAGCGTTAATCTTGCACCACCATGTAGTGTTTGTTGGTGCGCTTGGTCAATGAGTAGGTCTGTTAGCCTGTGATTATTCGGTATTATGATGGGATGTTTCCGCCAATCACTTAGATTTGAGTATGCCAATCGACCTCCAACTCTTAGAATCCCGCTTTCATCCCAAATTGGGCTTAAGCATAAGATATTGCTTGTTGATCGGAGAGGTCTGTTGTTTTGCAACCGAGTGATTTCTTCGCCAAAACATGTCTTTTGTACTGTTTTGATTAATGCAGCATGTGCACCTTCCAGTTCAACGCTCGATAAATAAATTGTTGACGTTATTTGCACCTTATTTCGAGCATTGCTTATAAATCGCAACGTCCAACCTAATATTCGTATTACACGTGCTATAGAGCTATGTTTGTTTAGAAGCTCCAAAATAAATAATTCATAAGACTGTGTAACAAATGTATGTTTCTTTATCTTCATCTCCTCATGAGTGGTCAATTGTATAGGTTGAATGGGTATATAATGGTTATTGTTTTTTAGCCACTCAGGTCCTTCCCACCATAGGGAATGGGTAGGAAGCCTTGATGGGCATAATCCTCTACTCGCGCTATCAGCTGGGTTGTCTTCTGATCTGACGTGATTCCAGCACGAACCGGGAATTGTTTCTAGTATTGTCTTCACGCGATTAGCGACGAACGTCTTCCACCGGTTCGCGTCGCCACTTAGCCATCCGAGTACTACGGTGGAGTCAAACCATGCGTGTATTGTTATATTCTTCAAGTTTATGCAATCAGTGACCTTTTTCATCAATCTTGATAGTAATACTGCCGCGGAGAGTTCAAGGCGTGAGCTTTGTCTTCCCAGCCACCAATGTGACGATAGTTTCATTTCGTTGGTTAATAGATTTGCAATAAATCACACAGCCGTAAGCTTTTTCAGATGCGTCGCTGAATCCGTGCAGTTCAATAGGTTTTACAGTGTTACCTAACCATCGTGGTATTTTGATAGTTTGTATGCAGGGCAAATTCTCCCGAAATCGCATCCATTCGCTGCATATGGCTTCAGGTAAAAGAGTATCCCAATTGATGTTTAAGGACCATACTTGTTGCCTCCTTGATCCAGCCTATTGGGTCATATAATTTCGACATATCTGATAGCAATGAGCGTTTTGTAATGATGTCACCTTTGTTTTTGATGTCATTGACTTGGTTGAACGTAAAATGATCGCTAAGCGGATTCCATTTAATACCAACCAAGTGCCTTGTTTGAGTCAGCTTGTTTCAAGTCTATCATGTTCTGGCTGATCAAATGCTGTGGCAAATTTTTAAGTAGTTCAGGTTCGTTGCTCGCCCATTTGCGCACGTTGAACCCGCCTCCTTGCAGCATCTTGACCAATTGTTCTTACGTAGTACGCGCTTCTAGAAAATGATTACTCCCTCCCAAAATATCGTCTACGTATAGGTGATGACTCAGCACTTGGGCGGCGAGTGGGTACTGGTGACCATCATCTTGTACTAATTGTTTAATCGTTCGCATTGCCAAAAAGGCTGCGGCTTTCGTGCCATAGGTTATAGTACAAAGTTGATATTCGTTGAGGTTACTGTTGCTGTCATCTCGACCTTTTGTAAGCCTTGATCTTGCTCGTGGACACGTATTTGTCTATAGAAATTCTCAATATCTGCTGAGTATACAAATTGATATGTTCGCCATCGTAAGATCATAGCTTGTAGATCTTGTTGCAGATTCGGGCCACGCTCCATTAGATCGTTGAGACTGTAACCAGATTTTGTTTTAGCTGACGCGTTAAACACTACGAGCAGTTTTGTTGTTGTGGAATCGTGTTTGTAAACACCATGGTGTGGCAGGTAACAGCTTGGTTCGATTGGCTGTTTACATAGTTTCATGTGACCAAGCTCCAAATATTCGTGAATAAAATTCCTGTAGCCACCTGCCAGTGTTTCATTATGTTCTAGTCTTTTTTTCTAATTGCAGGAATTGAGCAATTGCTTGCGACTTCGATGCACCTAAGCTTTCAGCGAATTGTTTTCTCATGGGAATTCGAACTTCATATCTGCCGTCCGATAACCTTCTTGTTGTGTTCTGGTATAGCTTCTCGCAGTACTCTTCTTGAGAGGTCATGTTACCGGAGTCTTGTCTTTCGGTAATTTCTTCAGATTCCCAAAATTGCGATATTTCGTCTAAGTTGTTCAATACGGCGTGGCAATTGAATGTCGTAAAATTGCCCACTAGCACCCACCCGATTTTTGTTTGTTGCGCGATAAGTGAGTATGGGGGACCACGCAGTATACCATCTAGAACTATCTCAGCGTATGCACTCGCATCGAGTAGAAGATCACTGTATAACGACTTGCATGATAGTTGTATTGTTCCATGGGTTTGATTAGACGATATTCCAACTCCTAAGACAGTTGCCTGTTGTTTGCGCCGGGGTAATCCCAGGCGCTGAGCCGCTGACTCAGTTATTAGACTGATTTGAGACCCTTGATCAAGGAGACATCGCATCACAACGTATGTACCGTCGACTGCCATGATCTTCAGTTGTACCGTAGCGAGTAGTACTTCGCTATGATTTCCAGCCGCGTGGTTGACATTTCGCTGTAAAGAGTCCATTGTAGGTTCAATGTTCGATGTCGTCGCAATATGGGTCATTGGAGTTCGTGTTTGAGCGTCAATAACCTCGTGTAACACCGTGTGGTGTCGATTATTGCAAATTTTGCATGTTTTATTCGAAGTGCATTCTTGACTATTGTGTGAAAATATGCAGTTATGGCAAATTTGCAATTGTTTAATTGTTTTTAATTTGACTTCGGGCGTCATGTTGCGAAATACTTTGCAATGCACTAGTATGTGGTGCGTTTTGCAAATAGGGCAGCTTCTTTCAGCTTGTGCAATATATGTTTTTGACGACAGTTGTTTAAATTTTCCGTTTGTAGAAATAGCATTTGTCGAAAACTCCTTCGTCGGCGTGCTGTTTTGTCTAGGAGGTATGATCTTAGGTCTCTTGATTGGTTCCAACGCTGTAAATTTAGTCTCAAGAAACGCTATAAGCTCATCAAAAGAGGGCAGCTCCCACGGAGCTTTTCTGCACTCCATGTACGATGTATATGTGTCGGGGTCCAGTTTTCCTGTCAAAATGTGGACTAAGATAGGATCCCATGTTGCTGTGTCGACTCCCAGGTTATGAATCGCATGAATTGTTTCCAAACTGGTGTCATGTAAACGTTTTAGCTCAAACGCCGTTTGTTGTTGTACTGTAGGTTGGTTCATAAATGTTTGAATTTGCCTTGTAAAAAGCAGCTGCAAGTTGTTGTATCTGTGAGTCAGTATATCCCAACAAGTGTCATAGTTTTCTGCTGAGACGTTTAAATGCTGAACGAGCCGCTCGGCTTCTCCTCGCAGTTTGCCCTTCAGATGTGATGCAGAGTAAGTATCTATCTAGCAGCAGTAGAATTATGTGAGTGTGGAACGACAGGTGCGGCGTGGCAAGTTAAATACTAGGAATGAAAATCCATTTACGGTAAACTTCAATCACAAACTATATTTCACAATTAACACAATTAATCAAATCACATTTTAGTGTTTACAGAATCGATGATTACTTAGATAGGCATGGATACAAATTCACTATAAATCACATTGTAGGCAAAATGGAAACAGATTACATTATCTTAGGTACGTCTGAACAGTACGGTGTAGGAGAGTAAAGAGAATCCGGAAACACTTGTTTTTTATAACTATAGACTATAATAGAATTTCATAATTCAATATTGTCATAGACTTTAAAGCGTTCTTTACACTACCAGATTTAAGATTGTACGGTGTACAGAAACATAATGATTATTAACACTTCCCCTTACACCATACAATCGGTCACTACATAAGCTCTACAAAGAAAACTAAGTTGACAAGCTGATCTACATATAACTAGATACATAAACATCTACGTTATATCCCTGCCTCACAACTATAAAAAGCCCATGCAAGAGACCTAACATTCAGCCCATACATAAAAGCGTTGTGCTTTACTGATGCCAAAGCCTTTGTTAAGATATCTGCTATCATTTCCTCAGTCGACAAATATTTAATTGATATAATACCTTTATTATATAAATCCTTGATGAAATGATAACGAACATCAATGTGCTTTGTCCTCTTATGACAATCTGTTACAATAAGTTTGTGTGCACTTTGATTATCATTAAATACCAAACAATGCAATTCTTCACAAAAGAATTCATTCCATAGACCTCTAACAAACAAAATTTCTTTACAAGCTTCACTAATACTCAAATATTCTGCCTCTGTACTTGAACAAGCAACACAGCGTTGTTTCTTACTTTCCCAATTAACAGTATTAGAACCTAGCTTAATTACATAACCAGTATATGACTTGCGATCAACAGGATCATTCGCAAAATCAGCATCAGCATATGCTTTAAGTTCAAATTTTCCACACCTATTAAATATCAAACCATGATCTATTGTTTTTGACAAATAGCGAAGGATCCTCTTGGCAGCCAACCAATGACTTTTATCATAACAATTATTAAATTGACTCAAATTGTTACATGCATATGTTATGTCAGGTCTAGTGCACACACTTAAATACATTAATGATCCAATCAATTCTCTAAAATTATAGTTAGTGTCACACTTATCATTATCTTTACTCACAAGTTTTTCATTCTGTTGCATCGGGGTAGCTACTCCCTTTGCATCTGACATTCCAAAACGTCTTAGCAATTTTCGAATATAGTCAGTTTGTCTCAACATTAAAATGCCTTTAGTTCTATATCTCACAATATCTATACCTAAACAAGATTTTATTGGTCCTAAATTTTTGACATTAAAATTACTCCGTAAAATACCAATTAAGTCCTGTTTAGCAGATTTACAATTACTAAACAAAAAGAAATCATCTACATAAAGAGCCACAATAGTCAAATTATTACTTAAACTTTTACCACTATTGTCTCGTTTGATATAGACACATGGTTCACATTTTGTCTGATAATATCCGTTACTTAATAATATATTATTAACCGTTTCGTTCCAAACCCTACTGGCTTGTTTCAAACCATAGATGCTTTTCTGTAACAGACAAACTTTATTAGAATCAGAAATAAAACCTAATGGTTGTTCCATGTATATTTCTTCCTTTAAATTTCCATGAAGAAAAGCAGTTGTAACATCAATATGGTCAATATCCATATCAAGCTCATTGGCTAAATTAAACAAAATACGCATTGTTGAGTGTCTGACCACTGGTGAAAATGTTTTGTCATAATCAATGCCTTGTTTCTGACTGAAACCACGGGCCACTAGGCGCGCTTTATATTTTTCAAAATTACCAGAAGCATCCTGTTTGACTTTATAAACCCACTTGCATTTAACTATGTTTTTATTGGGTGGTCTCTCTACTAATTTCCATACCTCATTCTTCATTAAAGAGTCATACTCCACCTGCATGGCTTCCTTCCATTTCAAACAACAAGGACCTGCCATAGCCTCTTCATAGGAAACAGGCTCTTCAACAAATGAGTCTCGAGAATAGAGAGAATAGTCAAAATCACCATACCTCTTGGGTGGTACCCCCCTGGTAGTCCTAATAGGACGCTGACTGTGTGTAACACTCTCCTGAGCTGGCTCGTAGCTGCTGCCGAACTCGCTGTCCTCCAACTGTGCTGTTTGCTCTGCAGCAGGCTGCGGCGACAATGCCGCCTCACTGACAGGCGCGCTCAGGTTGGGTGCCTCACTTCCAACCGAGCTGCTCTCCAGTCCTTCATCTGAAATTGAGAACATTTCTCTATCAATATGAGTACTAGATATTTTATTTATATTATCACAGCTTAAAGTTGGTACTGAAACATTGTTCATATTATCCACTAAAACATTAGAATTATTCCCATTGCAAATATTCAAATTCAAATTATTCATATTATTATTATTCAGATTATTCATATTAGACTGAATATCGCTAACAATATCCCCTTTGTCCATATTACAATTATCATTTAATTGATCATTAATTTTATTATATGTCAATTCTATAAAATGAACATTTCTCGATTTTATCACAGTAGTGGGGTGAGACGGATCAACTAGTCTATATCCTTTAGAGTTCTCACAATAACCAACAAATATGTATTCCTTGCATTTTGCATCTAATTTCTGTCTTTTACAACTTGGAATTAGTGAGAAAGCTCTACAACCAAAAACTCTTAAATGACTCAGATTAACTTTACAACCAGACCAAATTTCCTCTGGAACGCCACCGGACAAAGCATTCGTCGGGGACCTATTCTTCAAATAAATTGCTGTCATAACAGCCTCTCCCCAGAATTGCTTGTCAAGGCCCGCTTCAGAAAGCATACACCTGGTTTTTTCCATAAGAGTCCTATTTAATCGCTCAGAAACGCCATTCTGCTGCGCACAATAAGGTATAGTTGTTTGGTGTTTGATCCCATGACTAGATAAAAATTGTTCAAAAGCATTGCTACAATACTCCCCTCCGTTATCTGTCCGCAAGCATTTTATGTGAAAACCAGTCTGTTTTTCTACAAAACTTTTAAAAGTAATAAAATAAGACATTACCTCGTGCTTATTCTTCATCAGATAGCCAAAAGTCTTCCTAGAGAAGTCATCGGTGAACGTCACCAAATACCTGGCTCCGCCTAAGCTGTTTACACTCATTGGCCCGCATACATCAGAGTGTACCAACTCCAACAGTTGCTGAGCTCTCTTCGCCTGACCCTTGGGAAATGAGTACATTGCCTGCTTCCCCTCAATGCATGGGATGCAATCCTTCAGCCTGTCACAGCCGTTGTCATCAAAGTCAACGCCGTCTACATGGCCACGAAGTGTATACATACCACTCATACTTAAATGTCCAAGGCGCCTGTGCCATAAATCCATTGACACACCAGTAGCAGCTAGGGCTTGATCTGAAACAGACTTTACATTAAAATTCACATTTCCAAACATGTTTCCATTTTCAATTTTATAAATTCCCTTCCTACAAGTTGCTGTGGCCCATTTTTCACCAGCTGGACTAAATATGTCACAATAATCTTTGTCAAATGTGACCCGATGACCCGATTTAGTTAACTGACTGACAGAAATCAAATTAGTCGACAATTTGGGAACATACAAAACATTATCCAGCTGTCTTTGTTCATTACTATTAATATAAAGAGAAACCTTACCAGATCCATAACTTTGTATAACATCATCATTAGCAACAGTAATTTTACTTTTAATCTTAGAGTCCATGTTCATAAAGCTATTTAAGTCGCGACACATATGAGAAGAACAGCCACTGTCGACGATCCAGTCTTGTTCATGAAATGCGGCTAAAGCTGATGCCAGCATTGTTTGGGATTCATCACGGTCTTCTTTCTTCTTCTGGTCATTTTTAAATTTGTAACATTTTGACTTTAAGTGTCCTGGCTTTTTGCAATAATGACATGTCTTGACTGTGGGCTTGCTTTTATTATTACTTAAATATGCCACACTTTCTTCACTGTTAGTACCGTTGCTATTTCTTCGAAACTCTTCTTGTAATAAACGCGCTCTGACAGCTTCACTTGTCAGCGTTTCCTTTAGATTGACAGATTCCAAACCAGAGACGAGGACATCATACTGTTGAGGTAATCCACTCAGTAAGATCTCAGCTACTTCACTATCTTCGATGATACGCCCAATATCAGCCAATTGTGCCACGAGCGTCATCACACCATTGATATAATCAGTCATAGATGAATACTGTGAATATTCCACATGATGTAATTTTCTTAATAGAACAACTCGTCGATAAAGACCTTTGTCTTCAAAAGCATCTGCCAATCGATTCCAGGCTTCTTTGGCAGTTTTAGCGTTTCTCAAATACTGAATGCAATTAGGCTTTACTGCAAGACAAATCCTGGCAAGAGCTCGAGAATCTAATGTCGGATTCGGTTCTCCACTATTTTCAATACAGGGCCACAACCCTTCTATAATTAGAAGCATTCGCATATAATACTTCCAGTTCAAATATGATCCAATGCCATCCAATTTTTCAAAGTTATACATTTGCGGGACATGAGGCACGTGTCCGCCATTTGCATTATCATCGGCCATAATTAATGTGTGTGTGATTTACTTTGCCACTTACTTGATTTCGCTCCCCTGCGTTATTCTTCTGGACCCATAACCTGATGCAGAGTAAGTATCTATCTAGCAGCAGTAGAATTATGTGAGTGTGGAACGACAGGTGCGGCGTGGCAAGTTAAATACTAGGAATGAAAATCCATTTACGGTAAACTTCAATCACAAACTATATTTCACAATTAACACAATTAATCAAATCACATTTTAGTGTTTACAGAATCGATGATTACTTAGATAGGCATGGATACAAATTCACTATAAATCACATTGTAGGCAAAATGGAAACAGATTACATTATCTTAGGTACGTCTGAACAGTACGGTGTAGGAGAGTAAAGAGAATCCGGAAACACTTGTTTTTTATAACTATAGACTATAATAGAATTTCATAATTCAATATTGTCATAGACTTTAAAGCGTTCTTTACACTACCAGATTTAAGATTGTACGGTGTACAGAAACATAATGATTATTAACAAGATGTTGCATTTTCTGACCCTTTGTTAGTAGCGCGTTGTTGTGAATCGCTTCACAGAATAAGTCCATGAACGTAGGCCATTGAGCAAAGCTGCCCGAGAACGCAGGTATCTCTATTTGTGGTACTGTTTGATAGCGATGTTTTGATATATTCAGCGCTTCGTTCAACTTTCGTTTAGTGGCCTCAAATAGCGATTCGTTGTTTGTATACTCCTGGTCGTAACTGGCGTTGGTACCGACTTGTATGTTGTCGATTTGCCAGTGCAACTTATCGATTGTTTTCCATCGAGCTTGCAACAGTTGGAGTTTGTCTTCGATTTCCCATTTTTCCTTAATATCGGAGATATTGATACTATTGACGATTCTCATAAAGGCTCGAAATTTGGTATTCTGCTGAGTAATCAACTCATCAGTGTTAGAAGGTATTCCTCTGTCCTCTGTGGGTGAAATCTGCCAGGTCAGCAATAAGCCACGCATTGTTTCATACTCCTGTTTGACCTTGTCATAAAATTTACTGGTGAAATAATCATGACCTGTCAATTCCGAAGTCGTTGCGAGTACGGTGTTGTTGAGGTCGAATTGAATCCATAATTCTTCGACTCCATCCAGTCTGGTCTTGGTGTACTCAGCAGTTTTACGCCTCGTCGAATCTTTCTTGGAGTTGATCAAAAACTTCCTGATGGACTCAGCTAGGATTTGTTGGTTTTGCCGTTTGGTTTCCATAGTGAGTATGTTTCTCACGCTAGTTTGTTAAGATGTTCAATTAAATGTGGGTTCGCAACATGTTACCGGGTATGTGCGATACTCTTAATTGAACTGATGGGACCCGCTTGTGGGAGGCCAGTCAACCGATTCGCTACCACAGTTACACACTATGACACTTTTCACAAAACACGTCGAAGGACCAAAATGTTGGGGCTGTTAGTTGTCCCAACATTAGTTAATGTTGAAAATTGTTAGGTATTTGGGTAGAAATACCAAAGTTGATGTTGTGAGCGTTTATTGTAAACACACTAAATATTACATTATAAGTAGAACATTATATACTACGATTTTGATGACCAAGTACTATGTACTGGCGTGTACAACCTTGACGGGGATCATCACTGAGCTTGACACGTCCACGTTGAAATTCAGCAAACCAGCGATAAATTGTGGTTTTGGATGGGGCTTCATCACTAAATGCAGAAATCATCCGGTCAACGCACTGTTTTTGTGTTAAACCACTTCGAAAGTCATAATAAATCATTGCTCTTGAATTGAATTTTCTCGAGTCAATTCCATTTTCTCAACGACTAAACAAGTTTGACAGAACCTTGTGACAAGACTGAGAATATTTTTTTTTAAATAAATAAATGGTATTCGATTTTTAAAACCAAGGAGTTTTCAATTAAAAAGATTTTAATATGACAGGAACAGTGGAAATGTTCCATTCCCGATACTTTTAGTGCAGCCCTCGTAAGTATCCGAAAAGCTGCAATATCTTTCAACATTGCCTATCCCACCTTACGCCGTTATGTAGTGCAAAATTTGAACGCCACTGATGAGGATCCTATCGACAGAAGACTGATACCCAATTATGAAAATCATTTGTTATTTACTGCAGAACAAGAAGACATTTACAAGACCTAAACCAGTACAAGGTGATTTTATTTTGGTAATTTTCAATGCCAAGAATATTAAAGTTTATTATGTGGCAAAGATTATTGATGAGGATGAAGGAGACAATTATAAGTTTCATTTATGCGGCTGATTAACAAAGAAACAATGAAATTATAATAATAATAAATATATTACACACATATACATTGTAATGTTATATTTTTTACTTACTCTTTAGCTATTTTAATTAAATGTTTTATTATACGTTCTCTCAAATTATCTGCATGGCCATTGTCTGTAGCATTCCTAGGCCTTTATATTTCAAAATATTTAGATTTTCTAATGATCTCTTGATGTTTGTTTACCTTTTGTAATGTCAGATAATGACAAGCGTTGGTGTTATTTTTAATTTATTGCTAGAGCTGCCAGTAGGTTAGGTTTTATAGATATTAGACCTTGTTATAAATTAATATTCTTAAAATATGTTTAGAATAATATTGTTTAAATTTCGAAATGCTAAACAATCTGTAAAAGAAGTGAGCCGGGGCCGTCAAATCATTCTACTTTGGGTGCTCGCCTTGTCAGGAGGTTCTGATTTATAGTGCTGGGTGAGAGGGTTGTGCCCTCTGTAATAATAACGTGGTTGTCTTCAGTGGCTTATGAAGACGGCTGGTGGCTCTCAGCCCTCTGCCTGCCTTCAACTACCGCGACCTGCTTCTCCGAGGTCGGTGACGTGGAGGCCTGACTCAAGGCCCCTTCCTGGCGACGTGGAGGCCTGACTCGAGGCCTAACTGAAAACCTGCTCTTTTAAAGAAACCTGCGAGACCTTCACTTTACCCCCGGTTTTCCCTGGCCTTATATTTATATTTTAAAAGCGCTCGTGGCCCCGCGGTCTCTGTGTTCTGTAAACGATCACTGAGTTACGCTACTTTCACTATGGCTGGTCCTCGGATGGGTGACCACTTTGTGGCATTTACATTTGCGAGCGTTTCCGTGCTTCGGAAGGCACGTTAAGCCGTTGGTCCCGGTTGCCAGTAACATGGCAGTCGTTAAGCCTGGTTGAAAGCCTTATGGGCGGCTTGAAAAATTTCAACAGCAGGTAGCCACAACCTGCGTCTGTCTATTTCAACACGGCAATGGGCTCACCACCTATTACGTGGGACAGGAATCCACACGGTGAAAAGTGGGCATATAATATGCCTCTGCCACCCCTTCGGGGATAAGGCGTGATGGATATTTATTTATTTATTTATATTTAAAAAGGCAATGCGTTGAATTTTTTTTTTCCAAATTTTACATCTAAAATAGACACCTTTTTATTAATTTTTTTATTAAATTTATTCGGCCTCTTTGATATAGAAGGTATATTATATTTACCCTATCCAAGCTTCTCTCCTACATCGTCATTTTCCTTTCCATAAATCCTTTCCCTACCTCATCCTCTTCCCATCCTCTTTCCGCCAAGCCAAGGTTGCCGTGCCTATGTGCTGCGTGGCTAGGGGCGAGCCTAGCATTAACGTGCCTTATGCCCTGGGACCGGGCGACCCCAGAACAAGGCTAGCCTTACTTGGACAAGCGGGGCTCTGTCTAGGTGGACTTTTTTTTCCCTTGCCACTCGTGGGAACGCTATGGTGTATCAAAATTTTAAAACCCAAAATGGCGTCGACGCGGTTCGCCACCCGTCACGTCCCGTTTCGCATCGAGGCGAAAAGTGGGCTATGGATAGCCGCTTTGCTACACTGAATATAAGAGGAGGATTAAAAGATAAAATTGAGGAGGTATGTGAGATGATGAGAGAGAGACGAATTGATATTCTGTGTGTGAATGAAACAAAGAGGAAAGATAGTGACACCACTACACATGGACCCTATACGGCTTACTGGTGTGTAGCCCCGACTAGTACAGCGTGCCAGGGTGTAGGTGTGTTACTATCCGCGAGAATGACACAATATGAATGTGTGAGCCCAAGACTCCTTTGGTTGAGGCTGAAGGTTGGGCTTACTCGCATCTTTGTTTTAGGAGTTTATGCTCCGCAAGATGCGCGGTGGCGCCGATATTCAAAGGACCAAAGTGAGAGGCAGCCATTTTGGGAGAGTGTGAGCGATATACTGAGTAAATGCAAACGGAATGAAAGAATAGTAATGTTACGTGATTTTAATGGTTGGGTTGGTGTGAAGCGTGATGGTTATGAAAGTGTATTGGGATAGTATGGTGATGAACGAGTGAATGAAAATGGAGAAATTTTTAGCTTGAGGTATGTTTGGAGAGGAACCTTGTGGTAACCAACACCATGTTCAACCACAAGGATATCCATTTGTTTACGAGACAAGAAGGAAGCCAGAGAAGCATGATTGATTATGTGATTGTAGATGCAAGGATGAGAAAGAAAGTGTTAGACACTCGGGCATACCACGGTGCCGGGATTGACACAGACCACTTCTTGGTTGTTAGTCGAGTAAGAGGTCTATTTCAGCGGTGGCGGCATCATCTGCATGCACCTGTTAGTGTACTAGAACGCATAAAAGTCGAGAATTTGCAAGAGATAGGCATAAAAGAGGAATTTAAGTGTAAGCTGAGCAAGAAATTTGAAAATACTGATGACGAATGTGAGATCGAAGAAGTATGGAAGTCATTTAAGGAAGGTGTAATGGAAGTTGCGGTGGAAGTGTGTGGGGTAAGTAAGAGAAGCCAAGGATGTAAGACAAAGAGAATGTGTGCAGAAGTCCGAAAGGCGTTATCTGATAAGAAGAAAGCTTGGTTGGACTGGTTGACTACAAAAGTCAATCAAAGAATGCAGAAGGCAACGGATGTGGACCTAAAAATGGCAAAAGAGGAGTACAAAAGAGGTGATGAAAAGAAAGAAGAGAATGACAGAGATGAATTTGATAAAAGGTTATCTGATAACTTCCAACAGAATATGAAATTCTTTTGGAAGTCCATAAGAACAGTGAGGGGTCAACAGACGACATCGCAACTCAACCATATCAGAAACCATGATGATAGTCTTGTGAAAGGAGAAGAATGTGTGTTAAAAAGATGGAAGCAATATTTTGAAAGCTTGTTTGAAAAAGAGGATATGCAAGTACAGACTAGTATCTGGGAAATAAACGAAATTGGTAAGAAAGAAGTCATAAGTATGGAAGAAATAGTGGAAGCATTGAATAGCATGAAAGTGGGAAAAGCTGCAGGACTTGATAGGATCTCTGTCGAAATGCTGAAAGCGGGACAAGGCGTAGTAGCTTGCCAGCTGTACTGCCTTTTCAACCTTTGTTGGAGGAATCGCAGCGTACCAAGAGATTGGTGTAAGGTTGTCATCGTGCCGCTTTATAAGGGAAAAGGGTCACAACAAGAGTGCAAAAACTACCGCGGCATAAGCTTGCTCAGCATCGTCGGCAAATTGTATGCAAAAATCTTGATAAAAAGAGTGATGAATGAAACTGAAAGAAAAATGTGGGATGTACAAGCAGGATTTATGAAAGGAAGAGGATGTACGGATCAGATCTTTTTCTTACGATGCGTAGCAGAAAAGCTTTTGGCGAAAAGTCAAAAGGTCTATTGCGTATTTGTAGACTTGGAAAAGGCCTATGATAGAGTGGTGAGGAATAAACTGTGGTCAATACTGGCCAGGTATGGAGTAAACAGCTACTTGATACGAGCACTGAAATCTCTCTATGAGGGCTCCAGTGCTTGTGTCAGAATTAATGGAGCATGCACAATGAAAAAGGTGTGAGACAAGGTTGTGTAGCGTCGCCGTTGCTGTTTAACCTATACACGGACAGTTGCCTGAAAGAACTGCAAGAGAGTACGTATGGTATAAAAATGGATGAACTGACCGTCAAGTGCCTCCTATACGCCGATGATCAGGTAATACTAGCATCATCGGCGAAGGAGTTGCAGTTGATGGTTAACATTATGTATGATGCGTTAAAAAACAAAGGAATGAAAGTGAATGTAAATAAATGTTCGAAATGAAAAATCGAACGTAATGGTTTTTGAAAGAGAGGCAAGTATGACGGATTGCTCAATTGTTGTGGAAGGAGAAAGAGTAGAACAAGTAAAAGAGTTTGTATATCTAGGTACAAAATTTGCGAGAGATGGAAAGTATGACTATGACATTGAGCGAAGAGTATTGGCAGGAAATAAAGTGAATGGAGCCATGTACGCCTTTATGAGCAGTCAGAACGTTTCGAAGAAGGCACGGCTGGCTGTACATAGAGGTGTGCTGGTCCCCACACTTATGTATGGCAGTGAAAGTTGGGTATGGCCTTCACTTTACCCCCGGTTTCCCTGGCCTTATATTTATATTTTAATATTTATTAAATTAAATTAACTTTACCTTTTCCTTTTTCTTTTACTTCTTTTTTCTTTTAAGCCTCCAGTTCTGGTGATAGTTATCTCCTAGACCTTACATTTTTCCCCTCCCGGAAAATAGTAACGTTACAACATATACATGCATACATACAAATATTCATACATACAATACATATAAGTACTTACAAATACAATAAAAATATAAATGAAAAACGAGTACCTATGTAGTAAAGACATAACGGATAGCTAATAAATTAATTGTTCATTTAAGGTAATGATCTTTTACCTTACATTTAAAACCGGACAGTGTTTGAGCACGTCTAATTTCTACCGGCAATGCATTCCATAGGCGTATTGCCTGCACAGTGAAGGAATCATTAAAGAACGATGTTGAATGCATGGGCATTCTTAGCGTCAAATTTCCTTATGATCTCAAGCACTTCGAATGCGAGTCATGTAGGAACTCGAATCATTTCTTAAGATAGAAAGGTGCCGAGGGTTAAACATCACATTATACAGCAATAATAGGATATGAGCATCCCGGCGAAGTCGTATTGGTAACCACTTGAGTTGTTGACGAAATTCGGAAACATGGTCATATTTTCATAAACCAAATATGAACCGTATGCAAAAATTTCGGTTTTCTGTGAGATCTAAGTAGCTGGCATCAGCATAGTCCAGGATAGAATTCGAAAGCGCAATTTTTGTGGCAGTAGGCAGATAATTACGCAATCGTCTCGTCTCTCGGTAAGCAAGACTCGTGAGTTGTTCGACAATCTGTAGTATGAATAAAGTGCTTAGTGTTTACAATGACGTCCTAACAGACCAAACTGACGTCCTGCAGAGATGGAGTGAATATTATGGAAAGATGTATGCAAGAAAAGACAGAGATGCCACATCGGGAAGTGAAGCTCCACCTCGATGCTCCGGATCCCGATGTCACTGAAGTCATTAGCATGAAAGAGATTAAACAAGCGATAAGAAGTATGAAATGTGGTAAGGCTGCGGGAAAAGACAGAGTTACTGCTGAGATGATCAAATGCGGTGGGTCGCGCTTCTGGGAAACACTATGTCTGTTATGCAACTTATGCTGGCGGACGGTTGATCTACAAAGGCAAAGGCTCTTGCCTAAACTGCTCCAGCTACAGGTCGATCAGCTTGGTTAGTAAGGTTGCAAAGGTTATAACGGCAAGAACAGTCTGAAAGGTATTTACGGGAGGCTCAATGCAGATTCCGACGTGGAAGAGGTTGCATGGATCAAGTGTGTTCTCTCCACACGATCGCGGAGAAGATTCTAGCTATTAGCCAGAAGCTTTTCTGTGCTTTTGTGGATCTGGAGAACGGCGAGTAGCTGCCGGAAACAATGTTAACGGTGCTTTGTTCTAATTAGTAAAGCGAAAAGATTCGTAAAAGAAGCACGACTGGCGACATAACGCAGAGCTAAAAATTTTTATTCCACACAAAAAAATGCGTGTGGACCGTAAGACAGAAACATGTTTCATTGAAAACTTAGTTGATAGAATCGTTGTTCGTAGATATCTCGGTTCATATAAAGCACAGTTGACAGAAATCTCTGTTCATAGAGAGCACGTTTCACCGAAAACTTTGTTAATAGAATGATTGTTCGTAGAATCTCGGTACATAGAAAGTACAGTTGGCATAAATCTCTGTTCATAGAGAGCACGTTTCGCCGAAAAGATTGTTCATAGAATCATTATTCGTAGGATCTCGGTTTATAGAAAAAATAGAGAAACAATAACAAGCAAAAAAATAATCCACATCTTAAAGTCCTAGACACTGCGGAATTTGGCCTCCTCTCAGCGTAATGCTGTCTCCACTGGAGACCCAGTTTGACAGCGCTGATTTTCAGAGAAAGCCAATGACGGCGTGCATGAGATGGCGCCACTACCCCTTCGCCTCGAACTAAATATACCAAGTATTAAAAAAATTAGTTTACATACTCCAATAAAATTATAAAAAAAAAAGATAAACAAAGCCACAGATACCATAAAAAACATTTTAATGAATGAATTCTTAAACTTAATCTTGTTCGTAGCTGACACCGGACAGGCTTGCCTAGTGTTCTGTAAATTATTATGTATTAATTTAATCGTATGAATAAATAATTTAATTAAATATTGAAATTGAATTAAAATTTGAACAGATTTTAATATATATTGTTGCTTGTGTACTAAATAAATATGATATATGAAAATACATAAATGCATGATAGAATACAAATTTAAAAGGCCCGGGCAAATTGGCCAACAATTCCGCGCATTAGTCCAGACGGTAGCCGCATGCTCGCGATGTACATTCCGCCAAACGTTGTGTTACATACCATACCAACTACTTTATACCTAACTGTTCCACCATAAGCATCCTTCTCATATGGATGACAAAGGTATGTTTGGTTTTCAGGCTACGAATTGGTGGAGATAGAATGTTCCAACAATGAGTGGCGGCATGCCTGAAACATTCCCTGAATGATGCCGTTCTGTACTTAGGAATAGACAACGGTGGCACTGAATTTCTCTTACTATACCTCTCCTTATCGTGTCTCCAACTAAGTTTTTCGAATAGAAAAGTGGGTCTTTTAGAAGCTACTATGCCAAACATCAAACTGGCCAGATTTTGCTTTCTCCTAGCTGCCATCCTTCGAAGCCCCAGGTCATTTAGGTAAGGTGTCACATGGGCTCTCTAAGGGACATTCACACAGAAACGCACACAGGCATTTTGAACTCTCTGGATTAGAGCTTCCGTGCGTTTTAGGAGACAAGGGCCGTACACTGTGTCACAGTAGTTGAATTTAGAGAGTATTAGGCTATCAACAAGAAGCTTACGTAGTGGCACACTGAGGTTCTGTCTAATATTATAGAGTATTTTAAATTTATAAAAACAGTTGCTCACTACTCTGTTGACATGGCTCTCAAATCGCAACTCTGAGTCAATAGTAAGACCAAGGTTTGTGGCAGTCTCGACCCTATCTATCCTTTCTCCCTTTTCTGTTATTCTAGGGTTTTGTGCTAGTATGGCGTTGCTAGTGCCAACGTTGCTTTACAGTAGCGAAACCTGGGTATGTCACCAGATGCATACAAGTAAATTGAATGCTGTGGAGATGCGATCACTTCGAAAATTGTGCGGCGTAACTTTGGTCGACCGAATACGTAAGGAAGTGATACGCAATACGGCAGGTTTGAATGAAAGTGTCGGCGTTAACCTGGAAAAGGGCGTGGTCCGTTCGTTTGGACACGTTCAACGAATGAGTGAGGAACGATTGACGAAGAATATATATTTTGAGTGAAGATAGTTTAGATTTTTTTTTCAAAGTATTATGATAGAGATAGGGAGTCCTTTCGGAAGCAGTAGCAGAACCAGCCGTACACCACCGCCAGCATCATCGCATACGCAGAGTCCAAACGTACCTAGACAGGAAGAGATTAGGTTGGAAGCTATCTGAACACTCAAATTGCAGAACTGGTTGTCTGTGTTGACCGGGCTTTAGCGAGGTATGTAGTATATTGCTACTGATGGAAAGCTGAATTCTGACCAGAAGCTAAAGATTAGTGGACTGTCGAAAAATAGGAAATATGCATCCAAATTAGTAGTGCAGTATCAGTCATTAATGAAAAACCCTTCAGACAAATACTGCATTTCAGACCTTGCAAGAGCAACTTGACCTATCTAAATCACTATTAGACCTTAAGCGGACAATAGATGAGACACCCAAATTTACAGCGGCAACTTCATTTGCCGACATGATTAAGAAATGGACCAATAACTACCCACCGAAGACGAGTATGAACCCATTAGCTAATCCCAATAATAAGGGAAAATCTAGTGAGGACACAAAGACCTTAGTACAAAAGATTATCTGACCTGAGGAAATGAAGCTCCACTTAATGGTGACCATGTAAAAGAACTATCCTTATAATGGTTTTATACACCTGTTCCTTCAACCTGACCTCATTAAGTTTCAGACCCCATCAACAGTCTCCTTCCACGCCTTTACATATCGCACCAAGCTGCCCCTGTCTGCGTCCTCCGCTGCTTACAGCTAAGTTTATGCCTCTCAGGCGATTCTAACTTATGTTAAAGCGGTTCTAAGTGGTCACGTCTGGCTCTGGCTGCAGGTCTGTCAATGGCGCGCGTTGCAGCCCTGTACGTGACGCGGAGATACGGACGCTTGCCACTTTAAAAGAGGACTATCTTCGCCCTAGTCTCTCTGGACTGTGTCGTTCCACCACCATTCCGACACATCTGCATTCACCTTTAGACTCACCGGACACCAATTTCGCCGCTCCAAGGATAACTGCCTGAATATTGACATTTTTTTATACCACGTAGGGGGCAGTCAAGCATACGGCCCACCTGATAGAAAGTGGTCACCTTAGCCTATGGACGTTTGTAACACGAGAGGTGCAGCACTTCTCTTCTAAGACTCATTTTGAAGAACCCCATACTGTGGACGTTCGGCAAAACCCAGGCAGGGAGTTCATTCCACAATATAACCGTACGCGGAATAAAGCCTCTATCGGACCTAACCGTGAGCGCTCCGGATGCAAAGTGTATGGGTGAACACTCTGTCCATAGCGAGCGGTGTGATGATAGAAGGTAGACGTGTACAACGGTTTGTGCTCAGAGGAATTGTTTGATATCATATCAAACAATTCCTCTGAGCAAAAACCGTTGTACAGGCGATAGAACACATAAGGAGACGAAGTGTCTCCTATCCCGAAGGAGCTCAACACCGCCTGCTAGTAGAGGATCGTTGACAATCCTCATAGCACGCCCTTCTACCGAGTCAAAAGGTCGAAGCTTATATACCTGTATATTACTGCACTGTAATTAGACAGGTCGCTCTTGTCACCCTTGTTTGGTACAGGATATCCATGTGCGGTCTTCCATGATGCCTGAAGTTGTTCATGGAATACGAAAGCGTGTGGAAAGACGAGTAAGTAGTGGACAAAACTCGGTCCACACTGCTTAAGTACCACCGCGGTTATACCGTCTGGTTCACACGACTTATGGACGTCCAGGGACTGAAGCTACCGCCGGACCTCCCGCTGCGTGAATTTAACTTCGTTCATGGAAGTTCCACAGTAGGAGATGCCAGAATGTAAAAATGAAGGCAGCCGGAGACGATATAACTTTTCTCCTATCGTCCCCGTTACCAGTGACTAGCCACCGGGCTCATGAGACTAAGCCCATTGAACGTGGGGGCAGACCACAAAAATTATTAATTGGGGAGTCATTGTACAGGAGCGATTCCAAGTTCGCGACTTTAAACTCTAATTAGTGTTTTGTGGACTGTCCACAGTACTGAATGGCAGACGCGGTGTCATTGTAGTGGGTGGTAAATAAAACAAAGATATTTAATAAAATTATTTATTACAAAGTGCTCAATCGATTCTCAGATCGAGACCATAGCTCCCAGAAAACAAAAGGTTGTTCACCGCGCAGCTCATGCGGCACCCGCCGTACCACGACCAACTCCGGCGGGCGCTGCACTGCTGGACTATCTCCGGCCGCTAGCTTTAAATACGTATATTTTCAAACGCTAAATGTAAACATTACAAAACTAAACATACAACTGATATGCGAGCAATAGGGCTCTCACCATGGGAATATTACAATTATTTTGATTTTTGTGGCTACACTATGAAACAACAAACTCACTCGATAGTTTCAACATTAATAAAGTGGTTTGCTGTTGATGATCGAT
Organism: Thumatha senex; assembly: GCA_948477245.1. Classification (NCBI taxonomy): domain Eukaryota; kingdom Metazoa; phylum Arthropoda; class Insecta; order Lepidoptera; family Erebidae; genus Thumatha; species Thumatha senex. The sequence continues at coordinate 340,506 of OX419731.1, forward strand.
CAACTACAGAGTGCTGCTTTTCCAGCTGCAGAGCTGTAGTCTCGGAGAATTCAACCTTTTAATACAGTTGCATATTTATTACAATCACTATGTACATAAGCGGCGGTATCGGGTTTATACTCACAATATAAGCTAGAGGTTTCACTCGAAATATTCTTATAAATAACTACAGCTACGTTAGTCGCCGTCACGCCACGAGGCGCCGCGGTCGGGCCTCCTCCGGCGACCAAACTTGACACTAACACCTAACGTAATTATTCTAACATATCACTTGTAGCAAGACTTGTGACACACATATTTATCTACGAACATTACAGTTTCTATTGACACAAGTCGCGCGCTGGGACGAGTGTGGCGGAACAGTATCCACACTCGTGATTTATCAAGCCAAAACTCCTAATGTGGTTTCGGCCGGTGCGCGCAAACTCTACCCTCCGGTATCAGAACCCGGACCGATCGGAACAACAGATTAGACGCACACGTGTCTACAGTGTCTCGCTTGGTGTACCAGGCGCGTCGCGTGCAAACTTCATAGTATTCTACAACGCAGGTGCCTGTTGATGGAACCAACCTCCTACCCTAGACACTACCCTCGAGTGTGTTATGGACAAATGATATGTGTGCCTGAGCGTCCGCCGTGCCCGGTGCGCACAAGTCGCACGCTACAGCTGGGACACAGAGATACAACTAACTATGAGAAAGGAGCGAGCGGGCACCCCGGGCCGCGGCTCTTCGCGTCTCGCCGTAAGATTTGGTTTCATAGTCTACAGAGTTTTCGCTTTCTCTAGCAACTCCGTTATGAATTTCTGAAACAAAACAAAGTACCCATCAGTGATCAGCCGCATGCGTTATTGTTGCGGAAAACCAGTACACTACATCTCAGAACTTTCCTCTATGTTACATAGTTGCAAACCCAACCTCACCTAGGACTATTTAGTACCTGAACACCAACCAGGCATGTTTAACTGAGAAAATTCAGTGGAGCAATCTCACGCTGCCGTTGGACGCTAGTACTAAGCACAAGACAAAGAAGAATGAAAGTTTGTTCACTGACAGAGCCCAGAGCACGCTTCGGCTGTGCCAATGAAACTCGTGATAGACGTACTGCAGAGGTAACCATGTAGCCTACAGACTGCGGCAGTGCATCGGTGAGTAGGACCTGTGTCATTGCACTAGGAATGCTGACATCGCATCATGCCCACAACGTGACTAGTTACTACTTCGTGAGGTCCATCGAGCGTCTGCCTCGCATAACAGTTAGATACGAACATTGTAGGTATACTCACATTTACATCTTTTTGTGGCTTTTTGGCATCGGCTAATAATGTCTGAAACAAGCACACAATAATTAATTAGGGGTTATACATTTATTGACACACATAAGCTACCTACATCTCAAAATGCGCTATCAAGGCTCCTGCTGAATTGGAAATCGAAAGCTAAAGAAGCTGTTTGACGACTGTACCTACATGGTACAGTCGTCGAAAAGAGGTGACACATCCTCCCCCCTATTCTATTTTAAATGCATGTTATTGTTTCTTTTTTATAATACTAGATGGGGTTGATTGATGATGTAACATTTTAAGCCTCAGCTCAGGGCGAATGAAGTGAATTAAGTAAGAAAATGATATGCTGATAAAATTTTTCGAACTAGGGAATATGAGGATTTTAGGAACGTTAGTCCCAAACAGGTGCTACAGAAATTTCGGCGCATCGAGAATCTTAATATCTCACCATGTTTCATAATGTCTCACAATTCTCGAATACAGCCAACTGCTCGAAAAACATTAACTTTCGATTATCAGGTTCTTGTCCTAACTCTCTAACAAAGATCTCGGACTAACCTGATGCACTATTAGGTGAGTCCGAGATCTTTACTGGCGGTCGGCAGCTTGGACAGCATTTGGAAGACATATAAAGATCGCAAACCAAGGTTAATTTCTTCTAGGGTAACATGGTACCCTAACGGAACCCTGGCTCATAAGGCTCGAGAGAAGGCGGACTTGTTAGCCCACCTCTTCGCGGCTAATTGCCGGATCGACGACCGTGGCTAGCAGCCCCCGAGCCTCACAAGTTGTGGCAACGCCATGCCCGATATAATTATCAGGACGTTCGGAAGGTGCTGCGGTCGCTCGACGTCCGTAAGTCCAGTGGCCCCGATAGTATTCCTGCGGTGGTTCTTAAGAGGTGTGCAGCAGAATTGACTCCAGTGCTGACACACGGTAGTGTGCCGAATGCGTGAAAGGAGGCTAAGAGGAAAGGTCAGACCCAAGCAAAAGTAGTAGTTAGGTTACGATTTAACCAATGGATGCGTAATGTACTCAATAAAGTATGAAATCACGTTCAACCAACTTTCGTGCCGGGGGTAAAACTACACACATATTGTTTTCTTACTCTTGCATGAAGTGTTGTCACTGTCTAACACTGTCTAAAAATGTAGGTATGCAATACGAATTTGACACAATATTATTCGGCTAATTTGAGATGGTAACTCTTTGTATAATGTTTATAGAGAATGAAAGTAGTCAAAGTAGTAGGCCGATTAAGTTCATCATCATCCGAGCGTCTGTCCCAGTTGCGTCTCGCGACGCCCGGGGTCCGCTTTCCTACATTTTCTCCTCCACTTCGCACGGTCGTCGGCATCCCCTGTGGTGAGACCATTGGCACGCATGTCATCCCTTACGACGTCAAGCCAGCACTTCTTGGGTCTTCCCCTCTTACCGGGACCCGGCGGGGCTGACATGGCCAGACATTTGTTACCTACGTAGCCCGGCGGTTGCCGCAAGACGTGACCATACCAACGAAGGCGACACTCTTGCAACTTGTCTGCAATGTCACGGACGTGAAGGCTGCCGCGGATGCGAGAGTTCCTCACGCGGTCCATCCGCGTGACTCCACACATCCACCGCAGCATCTTCATTTCCGTGACACGCAGCTCCTGCTTGTGTCGCTCCAATATCGGCCACGTCTCACTGCCATGTAAAAGGACAGGTCTAATAATGGTTTTGTAGACCTGTCCCTTCAACCGGATCGGCATTTTATGGTCACAAATGACACCGGTCATCTCCCGCCATTTGGCCCACGCGGCAGCAATGCGTGACTTGACATCGCAATCGATGTCACTGGACGTGTGAAAAACAGATCCCAAGTATTTAACCTGGTCCGTGCGCTCGACCAAATCACCGCCTATGCGGACGGATGTGGGATCTGTCGAGTTTAGTGCCAAGTACTCGGTCTTCGCCACATTTAGTTTCAGACCGCCGTTCTCAAGCGTCTCCTTCCACGCCTTTACACGTCGCACCAATCTGCCCCTGTCCGCGTCTGCCAGCGCAATATCGTCAGCATACATGAGCAACCATGGAGGCTGCTCATGCGGGTTTCTGATGCTGTCCGACAATTCGTCTAATATTACACTGAACAGAAGCGGACTAAGGACAGAACCCTGGTGTACCCCGACGGTGATGGGGAAGGGTTTCGTGTCGCCAACAGCAGTCCGAACCATTGAGTCGGAGTCACAGTACATGTCCCGGATAGTGTCAATATAGACCTCTGGAACCCCTTTGGACCGCAGTGCCCACCAGATCATCGCACGAGGAACACAGTCGAAGGCCTTCTGCATATCTAGAAACAAACAGTGCAGAGGCGTGTTCTTCGACCTGTATTTCTCTGCGACAACCCTCAGGGCAAAAACAGGGTCCGTGGTCCCATGACCAGGGCGAAACCCATATTGACACTCCGAGAGAGTACACTCCTGCCGGATCCGAGAGTCTATAATCCTCTCGAAGATCTTCATGGTGTGGGACATCACCTTAATACCGCGGTAGCTCCCGCACTCCTGCACTGACCCCTTACCTTTGAAGACTGGAGTAATAATACTTAGTCTCCATTGGTTTGGGATCTGCCCGCTGAGGAGTATGCGGTTAAAAAGGTTTACTAAGATGCCCACACCGCGAGGACCCATCGCCTTCCAGGCTTCGATGGGGACTCCATCGGGTACGACAGCTTTCCGATTCTTCATGCGGCGAAGCGCAGTCAGGACTTCTCCAGGCGTTACCGGTGGCACTAGTCCTTGATTCGGTAGGCCGATTAAGTTGTTGGCCGATTATTAATTAATGGTTTTTGTTAACAATAGTTATGTGAATGAAATAATATTTTACTTACCTACGAGGGATAAGAAACATTAAGTGTTCGACCGCTATAACTTTTACACCATTTTTCGTCATTTTTTCTTTATGAATTACCCTCCAAACGTGTACGATTGACTGAGTCCGCGGAACAGCGACTTAGCTAAAATGCTTAGCAAATGGCGCAAACGGTAAGATAGCGCGTCCATTGGTTAAATCGTCCTAGGTTACACACCTTTGGGGCGAGGCTATGGAAAAGCATGGCGAATACTTGGCCTGGACATAGCCAAGACTTTCGATAGAGTCTGGCATGCATCACTCCTTTCCAGGCTTCCGGCATATGACCTGCCACCTCAACTACGCACATGGCCCGCCAGCTTTCTGCATGAGCGCCGTAGTCGGGTCCAATGCGATGGTCAGGCCTCCGACTACTTGCAGATAAATGCTGACGTGCCGCAGGGGTCCGTTTTGTCGTAGTACATTACATGGTAGATATGAAAGTCACCCGACGGCTAAGCGGACGGACGTTGAGGCTAAGAGGGGACAAGTTGTGGAGAAACTCGATCGAAGTCTGGACCGCATCTCTCGGTGGAGTTCCGACAATCTGGTCGAATTCCGTGCCAGGAAAACGCAGGCGTGTGCATTCACTGCTAATTTATCCCCTTTCCTTTACCTTCCAACTCTAACTTCAACACAACACTACCGCTGCAAAATTACCTCAGCATCCTGAGGTTAGACGTTCATCGAGTGCTTAACAATAAAATATATATCGAGGGGTGCATCAGCTTGGCCTCTCGCAAGTTCGGAGTCTATAAAAGGGTGAGGCGGTTTTTCACGCTGGAACAGAGATGCTTATTATAAAAGTGTCAGATTCGTCCGTGCGTGGAAGTTTGCTCATATCTCTAGGATCGCTCTGCCAAGTACCTGCTTGAAGCTCTCGACGCGTTTCATCGACGTTCCATTCGAAAAATAGATTGTCCAGAGGTCACTGGCAGTCTTGAACCGTTGGAGATGCGCAGAACGGTTGCCAGCTAAGCTTCATTTTACCGCATCTCTTTTCCAACCAATTGGTCTCACCCTCCCCCGAAAGATTCCGTAGATCCTTCTTATGTCGCACAATAAAAGCATGCAACTCTCTGCAAGCGCACGTGTTTCTCTCCTCTTACAATCCTGGCTCCTTTAAGAGAAGTGTGAAAAGGCATATTTCTGAGGTCGTATTGATGAGGGTCGCTATCGGAGCCCTGCGGGTTGAGATAGCGGCCACAATCACGGATCTTTTAGGCTGTGCCGTGGGATCTAGAAAAATAGACAACACCCAAAATCCGAAAAATACATTTGTGGATCTACACAAATATTTATTCCGTCCCGGGAATCGAACCCGGGTCCTCAGCGCGGCAGTCGCATAGGTACGCTATCACTTACGCTACCGAGGCCAATATGTGTGATATCTAGACTCAATGGTAGAACTGAAAGCATTTCGGTGTGGTTAGTGCGAGAGTCGAGTCCCGCGTGGGTGCTAGAGGCAGGTTTAGTACCGCGAGGTGCGCGCGGCGCAGCTCGTCGCTGTCCATGTCCAGCAGCTCGTCCACGTCCACCTCCACCTCCTGCGTGCCGCCGCCGCCGCCGCCGTCTTTCTGGAACACCAATTATCACATACGTGTAAAGGGACATTTGATATATTTTTATTATTTTTTATATTGAAGTGAAAACTTCTTTTGGCGCACCGCACACAGATATTTCCGTATGTAGGTTTTCCTGAGGTGTGCGGCTCGATCGGTGAACTCGGGAACGCGGAGGGTACCCGCGCGAGAAAGAACAGCTGCTCTTCGCTGTTGTGTCGCTGTGTTAAGTATATTCAATTCATACGTCATAATTGATTGCGATTGCCAATGAAGTTTTCACTTCTTCAATTAAATTTTATTTTATAGTTTCTTTAAATTAATATTGAAAATAAATATATAATTATTCATGTCACACGTAACACGAGCGTCAAGATTATGGCTTTTACATTTAGGTACATTTACCTACTGCCAAATTCGCAAAGCAATAGGTAGAGCCGAGCCTGAGCAAGGCAAAACAACTTATTTATTTATCGCCAGTACTTACATTAGTTTCGTTTACAAAATGTAACTTGTTTATCATTGTCTAAAGCGCCGTGTTGAAATGGCCAGGCACAGATTGTGGCGACAATTTGTTGACATTCTTCACGCGGCTCAATAGGCTTTCAACATGGTTTAACGACTGCCATGTTACTGGAAACTAGGACCAATGGGTTAACGTGCTTTTCAAAGCACGGAAACGCTCGTAAATAGAAATACCACAAAGCGATCACCCATCCCTGACCAGCCATCGTAAAATTGCTTAACGCAGTGAGCGTTTACAGAACATTGCGTTAGCGGGGTCACGAGCGCCTCAGTCCGAGTTGGTAGCGTACCATATTGTTCGGTATAACGTACCTACATGAAACTACAGAAAAAAATTGGACGCTTTTGTGCCAACTTCCTACCTACTAAATCTCAGTTCTGCTACCCATAATATATAGGGGGCAATCTTACCGGCACGTCGTATAACTTCTGTAACTCGTCGTAGAGCCACATCTCGACGGCGAGTCGCTTGCGGATCAGCGCCATCTGGTGGCTCCCATACTTGGCCGTGAGGAACTTCTCTCGTCGTTCTTTTACCTGTCGAGCATTGGCAGCGGTCAGCGAGGAGCGAGGAGCGAGGCGCAAGGCGGAGGACGAAGCGCGCGGTCGTGTCGAGTGACGCCTACCTCTCCCTTGTCGCTGAAGTTGACGTGCAGGCCGGACTTGGCCGGCGAGCGCTCGGTGGGCGAGAGCGCGGGGTGCGCGGGGTGCGCGGGGTACCCGCCGGCCGCCACGCCGCACTCCATGCCGCACGCCGCTGCGCCTGCGCCTGCACTGCCGCTCCTCTGGAACAGTCAATATAAACTACTATTCCAATTGTGTCTAACTTAGTTATTTATGTAATGACATCCCTACATATCTTAAATTTACAAACAGAATTCTTGGTATGGACATGTGAAACGACGAGCACACAATTGACATAGGTTCGGCCATAATCTTGCCTGGAATAGGCAGTCCCAAGCTGTGTCTCACGTGTATAGTATTCTTACCTAGTACTAGTGTGGGCATTCTAAAATAATATATTTAGTGCACTTTGCCTATTTACCTACAGTACAAATAAGCTCTCCGTCTTCTCATATGCATCGGTTGGAGGGCATTTCTAGGCACTTTTACCCACAACATATTTATATTAATAGGTATTATTTTTACAACTATTATTATAATTTTGTTAATACGTATTATTATGTGTTGTGCACTAAACGACATACGATGCCATTATAGATGAGGCCGAACAAATGAGCACTACAGGTTCTCTAAAGTTTACGCTTGTGTAAAACTCTTGGACAATCTCATTATGATACCCAAAGCTTTGGAAGCTCATGATACACTCTTCGTCTTCGAGTGAACGTCTGAGCATTTCATTGCTTTTTTAAGGTCACTCGGCAGTTTCAAATCTAGTGCTTTCAAATGACCTTATAGCGTCTCTGTAATGGACTCCAACGCTCAATTATTTATTTATTTTATTTTTTATTTATTTATTGTTTGTTACAGGTGGTTACAAAGTTGTTATATATTTTTTACCATTGTGATCTTCCGTAACATGCCTTGTAGGCGTACAATAATGTAATGTATTGAATATTAAATTATATATCAATCAATATCAGTAAGAATTATACAAAATTAGAACTCTTTCATAAAATAGGAATAAAAATAAATAAATAAATGTCCTTATAATTAAAATAATTTAAATTAAATTTAGATATTGGTTTCATCATAGCGTTTGATTGTGTAGATCGTTTGATCTTACTAACTACATAAGGCACAGGTACTCCGCGGGCTTATAAACATTAAGATGTAGTGATGTACATACAAATAAATGAATTAATACGAATGATAATAAAATTGGGGTTGCAGCTACATACACGTAAAGCATCACCTCAAGAGAGTATTAAACGTGAACCTTGCGTACGAAGAACTGTCCACCATTTTGTGCCAAATAGAGGCATGCTTAAATTCACGTCCATTCTGCCCAATTGATCTATCTGATACGTAAAATCTGGACATATTGACCCCGGGACATTTTCTAATCGGTGAAGCTCCGAAGCTCCCATAACTGTACCCGAACCTGATTTGACTTATACTAATCCCAACAGATTAGCCAGGTGGCAACATACCCAACAATTAGTCCAACACTTTTGAAAACGTTAGCAAACCGAGTATTTGTCCAGATTGCAACAGCGGCCAAAATGTTTACAAAGGAAAATTGAATTTCAAGTTGGTGACATCGTTCTAATAAAGGACCATAATCTCCCCCCAGGGAAGTGGGCTCTAGGTCGCATTACCGAGAAACACCCTGGTAGGGATAATGTTTGCAGGGTATATAGTCTTAGATGTTGTGGTAAAATTATAAAAAGATCTGTATCAAATTTATGTGGATTACCTGTAAACGATTAATATTTTTCTAATTGTTAATTGTTTTTTTTGTTATTGTGGGCATGTATTTTTTAATTGGTCTCTTTAGATTAACTAAAGAATCTATAATTATAAATAGTATGTTCCTATTTGTTGTCTTATATTATTCTTATAAAAATGGTGTAATTGAATTGCATGAAAAGATATTAAAATTGTCATAATTTATAGGATGCCATAATTAATATTATTACTTTTTGATATTGTTGTAACCACTTGTTAGGATATCCTTGTATTATAATAAAGAAAAACGTAGTTTTTGGTGGGCGGCATGTTCGGTATCGATATAAATTTGTAGCATCATGGTCCATACATTCAGTGTGCAATAAACAAGAATAGAGAACGTATCTCTTTTATTCAGTCCTCAGTGCATCAAACCAATATCAACCTTATTCCCCAACCAACTATCATCTCCATTCAAAATTCACTTTCACAACTGGATAGGTAAAAGAACAAAAATATTACACTTAACAGGGCTTAGTATGTACGTTATGTTACCACAGCTACAATGATTTTTTAATATTACTTAGTCGAAAAAACTAGAATTTTAGTCTTGCAATATTCATGACTTAAAACGTATTCTATCCACCATACCACAGATAATATAATAATTATAATTCTTACCATACATAATAAGCATTCACTGTACACCGTACCCAAAGGTAAGGTTTATTGGATTGTTGTAATGTAAGTAATTGTTCTTTCAAGATATGAATTCAAATTGACGCATGGGTGATTTGACCAGGGGGAGTGCTTTTAGGGTCCAAGGCCTATAAGTGTGTCTCTGTGTCCAGTCCTAGATGTGCTAACGGCGCTCGGGGTCTGCTTTGTTACTTCTTCTCCTCCACTTCGCACTGTCATCGACTTACCTAGTAGCGAGACCCTCATCTAAAATCTGGTTAAGCCCGTGATTACAGACCGCGAGCGCGTGCGTACTTGATACGTGACTCAACTAATTTTTAATATGTCAGATTTAATCTCGCATGGTTAATTTCAGTGAAGGTCGGCTAAAGTTTATATGAACCAGAGCACTGCGTAAAATAGTGTTTCAGTAAAATGTTACAATCAACCTCAATTCCGTAGTAGGTCGTGATCGACGCGCCGCCTGGCTGTGGCGCCTCAGTGAAAACTTAGGGCTCTTAAATTAACAATTAAAATTTCCGATTCTCTAAGCAGGGGTAGCCCTTGACACAAAGTGCTGTTTAGCAGATTTGACAATAAATTTAATGAAATAAACTATTATTATTAATCAAGTCCTAGACCTCAATATAATCAAAAGTCAATTCCAATGTAGGTACAAGATCCTTGCGTTAAGCAACTTCCGCTGTGGCTGGACCTCGGATCGGACTGCTTTGTCGCATATTCCATTTACGAGTATTTCCATGCTACGGACACGGCACCTTAAGCCGTTGGTCCCGTTTGTCAATCACATAACAGTCACTAAGGGCTTATCAACACTCAAGAAACACTTGAGAGTAGATTTTATGAGGCAAAATCTAGTCTCAAGCGCTGATCGAGTATTGAGAAACGTTCTGGAATACGGACCTAAGCCACGATGAAGGCTTTATGAGCGGCTTGAAATATTTTAACAGCAGGTTATCACAACCTGCGCTGATCCATTTCAACACGGCAATGGGCTTACGACCCTAGATCATCCAGCAAAGACAGAAGAAAATGCCGAAACTTGAACTTGAAAAATCATAAATAACGGAACAGCTTACTTCTCCTTACAGCTAGATGAGCTGCCCCGGAACCCTGTGTGGGCACTGTATGGGCGATCAATAGAACGGCTTGATTTTGTACTGAGGACGCGTCTAATGATCGGTATACCTAAGTCTCAGTGTGGACAATATTTGGTCGACGAACTGATGGAATAGTTTTGAAAAGCAATTAGTATGCTGACTATATCATTTTAATGTGTAAAACTTTGAACCTCGAGCGGGACACGAACCAGCGACTTTTCCCCTGCCAGGGAGCTGCTTAACTAAGTACGGTAACGCGGAACAGTCTCAGGGCGACGTTCATCACAAGTTCCCCCGGCAAGGGAGAAGACGCTAGTCTCGCAAAGCGCTCGGAGTTCTCAGGTGCCCTCCTTCTACGAGTATTCCCCGCGTAAATCCCTTCTCAATTGTATATTTAGTCCACACCGATTCCCGGATGCTTAAGCGGACCTGCAGACTTCCTAAGGTGTGCAGTACGTAACCTAACCAGCCACGTTAATGTGTTACAGAACCAGCTGATATCATTGTTTGTTATGTTAATTAGCGCTCAGCTGCGATAAAGGCAACCCTGAGATTAATTATCGTTACGTACGGATGTGTACTGCCTGTTGCATGATGGAGCCGCATTTCAATTATTAAATATAGCATTGCAGTGTAGCGAGTCTTTGAACAAAGAGCGCGCGCCTTGCACAATAAAGTTTACACAATGCTACCGCCCGCCCGGCCGCCGCTGCGCCGAGGCGTTCGCGTTCGTACACTGCATAGGGCATACGGCACACTACACTAGCGAGTGGAGCGACTGTGAAAGAAAAGCTTTCAAGGAACAAACAAAGCCCTCTCGGGACGCAGAGACGCCGGCTCACCTGTGTGTCTGCCCCACGACTCTCCTTACACCTACACCCCGGCTGTGGTATAGGGCAGCTTTAGTTATATCTAGGAGTGGATGGGTGATTGAGACAGATTTTTGTCGGTTGTTGGGTATTGGACTTCTAAACAGCAATCTATTTTATTATTTCATTTCTTATTTTTTATGTAGGTAAGTTTTCAAGTACCTATGTCTGCTGTCTAGACGTTGTCGACATTTTTGTCGACTTCAAAGGCGTAACGCTACTAGTAGGTATTCTCTCTTTAAACTGTGAACCTATCTATCCTAATAGGGCTAACAGACGACCGGATTTGATCCGACCCGACCGCGGATTTGATTTGCCACCCGACCAAATCTTACTGTGTGTACAGCAGTCCGGCGGACATATTTATTATTAATTGAGTCCGCTTCGATCCGCATCGTATATGATCAATGTTGCCGTTCTAGCTACTTTGACATAAATTTTCCCAGATTTAATTAATTTTTTTTTCCAATAAGACAATTTTTCATAATTTTTTTTCAATGTTGCCATCATAGTTAGTTTGTCAAAAATGTCCCCAGAACCGATTTTACTTTTCTCCAAAAATTTACATTTTCGTACATTTTTCCCCAGAAAGAATAAAGAGCTACGTTAATACATGACGTAGTGCTTATTTACTCTTTGTAGAGGAATACTATGCATACTAGTTATCTACACAGATAAATAAAATTGGAATGCGCGTGTGTGTGTGTGTGTGTAATTTCAATTTAGCAGCTTTTTACTAAATGTATATAAAAGTATATACTTTATTAGAAACTTTTCATTTCCCCAAAAGTTCCTTACATAATTAATTATTATTATCTGAGTCTGCCTCGATCCGCATCAATCCGGATCAATGTTGCCGTTCTAGATACTTTGTAGTAATTTTTCCCCAGATCTAATTTAATTTTTCCTCAAAAATACACTTTTTTATACATTTTTTCCCAATGTTGCAGTCTTAGTTAGTTCGTCGTAAATATTCCCAGAACTGATTTGACTTTACCTAAAAATATACTTTTTCGCACATTTTTCCCCATAAAGGAAAAAGAACTACGTTAATGCATAGCGTATTTGCTTTATGGAAAGGAATACTTCGCAATCCAGTTATCTACACAGATAAAAAAAATTGAAATGTCAGTTTGTAATTTCAAAATAACACTTTTTCACTAAATGCATATAAAAGTATGTACCTTATTACGTAATTTTCCTTTCTCCAAAAGTTCCCTAAAATTTTTATTTTACCCCAGAATAGGGAAAAAAGCCCCCAATCTGGACACCCTGTCTGGTCGTCTGCCGTCCGGTGCGGTCTGATGGTCGTCCGTTGCGACAACAGATTTGGTCGGCGGATTTGATCTGTCGAAGTCCGGCATATCAAATCTGAACGTGTGTTAGCGCTTTAATACAATGATACATTTGTATGCCTACGTTTCAAACCTGTTTGTTTTCCATGTTTACAAGCTAAATTTGGCCAATAATAAAAAAAAATCCATACTAACCTAATGTCGGAAAGACCCGATCCGGTTGGAAAAGTCGTAAGAGAACGGCGAAGTAAAAGATTTAAAATTGTTAGTGTTGAAATGACTATCTGCCTATAGCCACAAGCCACAACAAACAAGATTCCTTGAAAACTATCTCAAACATAATCGATGAGCAAAGCAGAACACGCGCTCATCTCTGCGTGAAAAGATTGAAGGTCGTCGACCCACCTCGTCGCAGACGTTTTGTGCGGCGCGGCTTCCACCCACAGCTCAATATTTCTGAGGGACTCCACCGACCCGCAGAGCTCACTACTGTCCTGCAACAACGGACTCTCTACTCCATGTGTCAGACTGTCAGCGACACTAGATTTCATAATATCCACTACCGAGATATTTATGTCCCAGCCACATCCAACAAACGTTACAATACCAAGTGTCACATAAAAACCAAAGTCTATATTAGCGACGCGGCGACGTGACGTAGAGGCTGGGCTGTTACCGTGAACAGCTATGATGGGGCGGCGTCGCCGAAGATCGTCGCGTTGCGGCGGCTTTCTTGTATCACCTCGAGTTCCGTTCAGGCTACATGGACCTATAGAAACGGTCATGTAGTTTATTAAAGCTCAAATATACACAGAGATGGATGTCACTTGCGCTTCAATAACCAGGCGACACGTAATATAAATAGTTTCTAGTGAATAACAGCTTCAGGAATAGTTTGGAACAAGGTAACTAGTAACTACGTCACATCACAATAAGACATTTCCCAGAATCAACTTCTGACTCATCGCTGTTAGCGCAACGTACACAATTTGAGAAAACATGAGATCGCTACCGGCGACGATAATCTTTACGTAGGTACCTACTTGTACGGGTATATGTAAAAAATAAAATCATGTTAGCTACACTAACTCAGGAATGGTTGAGTGAGATGGTTGTTAAGATCCTTGATTTGTTTGTTTTCTCATACATTTTGAATGTTGTAACCACAGATAGCCTATCTCAATATAATTACTATGGTTGTAACCTTAATAATTGTAAGGCCGTGAAAATCTCACTGGAGGCACTAGGTATAATTATAAAACAGTTTTATAATATCCGCATAAGTAGCTGACATGTTACTGGGGAGAATAGTAATAATACAAGTCATTCTAGCTAGAGAGGCAATTTTGTACGACGATACACGACACGGAGCCGCATGCATGGGTCAGCAGCCTAGAGTTCGGCGGAGCGTGACATTACACTTATAGCTCTATCTACATATGAATGCAATAACTTGGTACGTTAATTTATTCTACGGTTACAAAATTGTTAACCTCACATTTGTGAATAATATTGCTTAAAGTTTTATCAGACTAAAATGTTCTAAGGACCGACTCGGTCAGGTTCCCATTACTTCACTCATTCGCCTTGTACTGTACGGTTCTCTGAGAATTTGCGTATTTTGTTGTATGGTGAGTATATACGTTGAAGGCCTTTTGCTGCCACAACCAGCCTGAAAATGAGACATGACCACTGGTTTCAGTAAGCGGTTTATTTGAGTTTATTGCTACTATTGCTATTTATCGACGGCTATTGGTCCCTAGGTCTTGTTCTAACATGTTATGTTGTAGTTGTAAGTAATGATACCGTCGGAGCCGGAGCGTTAGAACTCGTTTGATGATAACTGCCTAGAACCGTTCGGGTTCAACTCTCGAAGCAATGAATAGTTTATGAAAATGGAATGTAAGTAGCTGAAGACAATTGATATTATGATTAATTTATAAAAAATATCTCTATAGACCGTTTGATGAACATCAACAAACGAGTTCATCGGTGTGTCAGTGTGTGTGTGAAACGGCGGAAACCTTACTGCACTTGCAAACTGTTTATCCATGTTTAAGGAATGTACATTGTGTTGAGAAAGGGCTATTCTTGTCTCACGCGGCAGTATATTAACCCTCGTATCTCGAACCAAATATCTTGAGGGACGTGATCTAATGTGAAATTTAAATGATTATGAATTTAAAATTATGTATTTTGATGGTAGTGCGCCTCGGAGCCACGTGGTGCATGACTTAATTAGCGACGAGTTGGAAGGTATCACTTTCATTAGAAACTGTGTTATACTTTTCGTCCATTTTAATGTGGTCCACTAACATAATTATTAAAAAATATTTTTATACTAATCATTGTGAAATATTGTAGTTTTTTTTTCAAATTCTACTTCTGGTACTTTGTCGAAACTATTGAGCCAGACTATTTATTAACACAAGTGATTACTTATATTTCACACACACTTGCAACATTTTAAGAAAGTTTCTTAGACAAAAGCAGACCGATAAAATAAGGATGTAACCGTTACCACTTCTTGTCTACTATCAACATCGTCAGGGTCGTGTGCTGCTCCTGGGCTCCCAGTACCGCTAGACCAGTGCATACGCCTGGTACACGTTCTAGTTACCATGTCTGATGAAGTGGATGCAGTTTCAAGGCATTTTAGCGCTCTCTCTGGGACAGTGCAGAAACCGAGCTTAGTGTTTAATTACTGAGTGTGAATATTCGTCACCATTTCATCCGCACGACTCAGCTGTCGTGGAGCGTCGGGACCTTTGTCTCCGTAAGCTAACACGCTGCTCGTGCTTATGTTTCTATAAGCTGGCAGACCACGCCACGCAGCAAACCTTCTTAATATTATTAAAGATTTTTTAAAAGACTTGTTCTATTCTCTATGTTCTGGTCCAGTCGTTGTGACAAAAGGAAAGATATTCAAATATCTTTAGTTTGTTTTTATTCTTAATGTTTTATACATTCTTTAAAACTTGTTCTTATCTCTATTTTTAAATTCGTCATAGATAAAAAACACTGTTCTAATTCAAATTGGTTAATCTTTTAAAATGTGTTTTAAAAAAAGTTGTTTTAGATACATTAAATTAAAGTGTCTGAAATTCCAAATTATCAGCTTTTCACTAAATGCGATACCATATGATACTCGTATACGATACTATGTGGCCCGCCGGCTTCGCTCGTGACGTACTTCGAACTTTTGTCGCATCTATTTAATCCCTTCGTATCTATTTAATCCCGTCGTTTATAAATTCTACAATAATGTATAAAAAATTGCCCGATTTGTCGACATTTACAATTACTGCTCCGCTTTCTAGGGTAGTTATATATAGCCTATAGCGTAAAAAAATTAATTTGTGTTGGATAGTACATTTATCGACGTATCGATAAATGTACTATCCAACACAAATTCATTTTTTTACATCCAACCAGCACTTTTTTAGATTAGCGCGTTCAATCAAACAAACAAACTTCTTTTAAAACGACAATTACCTTTTTTTTTCTATCCGTGTGTTTGTTCCAGAAACGTCTAGACAGATTTTAACGAGACTCTCTGGCAGATAGCTGGTGTTATAAGGAGTAACCCAAGCTACATTTTATCCCCGTTTTTACACGAGAGCGGGAACTACGCCGGACAAACCAGTAGTCGCACATTAGTTGCGTCACTAAATGACATTCCTGAGCGACGAATGTGTGTTAACCTCAACACTGAATTATGTTAACTTGTAGATTGAAGTGTAACAACTGACCAACCTCTAATTTAAATTTAAATATAAATAACCTCGGGACGACCGACCAATGTCGACATGGCAGCTTCCTATATATAACATCCGTTAGAAATATCAAAAATAGAGCAACTCCGCGTCGCTGGAACTGCTTCTACTTTTCATGGTGTTTATACGACATATGAGGAATATTTTTTATATGTCGTAAAATAAAATATTGCGGGGGCCACTACTAAAGAGCCATATAACGTCTTGCATGTGAATCTCTGACGTTACATAGATACAGATACCAGCATACTTACTGCAGGACGTACGTTTTACAGGGTTCTCGTAAATTATTGAATGCTACCACTTACCGTTGTTCCTTGTAGTTGCACATTCTATTGACAAATATGCACAAGGTAGGTACCTAACCCACAACTTGTATGGGTAGATTGTTTTTGAGTGCTAGCATTCAATTCAAGGCTTCGTTTAACTTATGTTACAGCTGTTGCCTCCGACCGGATCTCACTATTACGAGAACTAAAAGTTTCAGGACACAAGAACCAACCGACTAACCATAGAATATTAAGCACCAAGTCTTGACAAAGTTATCTCTTTTTATTCCAAATGCTTCGCCGTGAAATTGGGATGAGAAAGGATATCAGTAACCGACGTATCTGCCCTTTGGCATTGATATAGCGATAACGCTAGATAGATAGGTAATATGATTTGGTAGTAATGTGTGTTGAAGCGCTCGTGGCCCCGCGGTCTTAGTGTTCTGTAAACGATCACTGAGTTACGCAACTTTAACTATGGCTGGTCCTTGGATGGGTGACCACTTTGTGGCATTTACATTTGCGAGCGTTTCCGTGCTTCGGAAGGCACGTTAAGCCGTTGGTCCCAGTTGCCAGTAAAATGGCAGTCGTTAAGCCTGGCTGAAGGCCCTATGGGCGGCTTGAAAAATTTCAACAGCAGGTAGCCACAACTTGCGTCTGTCTATTTCAACACGGCTATGGGTTCACCACCTATTACGTGGGACAGGAATCTACACGGTGAAAAGTGGGTATATAACATGCCTCTGCCACCACTTCGGGGATAAGGCGTGATGGATATTTATTTATTTTTATTTTAGTAATGTATCAATGTAATACCTAAAAACAGTTCTGTTAATTTTTTTCCTAAAGCGTTTGAAAAATGTAGAAACAATACCTGTCACGCTTTTATCGCCGAAGGGATGACAGAGGCATGTAATGCGCCTACACTTCTGTTTCAAATATAAATATCCAATCAAAAAGAATGACCACGACACGGTGACGTGCATACTCCGCACGCCAGGGGTCCCTGGGAAGCCACCACAAAATAAACGTGGCAATTTTAAATCATTATTAGGATTTTTAAGCATTTTTGTGTTGTTGTACAAAGTGTCTGTAGTGTTAAGTGAGAATATAGAACGTACCGTTATCAAATTATTAAGCTGCATTTAAATAAAATTCGATTTCTAATTTTATAAACAGATAGACTTTAGTGTATTAAATGGAGACGCAAATGTAAACAAATTACGAAACCTATTCGAAAGTATGCTACATTGATTACAAAGAATGAAAGCAAATCTGGTCGGAGTCGACGGATCTCGGAGAAATCTGAGACCACTGCGACCGCACATTGAACACTTCTAATGTTCGGTGCGTCGGCGTGGCGGTGGGCTTTGAGAATTTTACGTCTGCATAAATGTTATGCGTGGTAATACGGTAACGAGTTACACATAATCTATAAGTTGTACGGGCCCCACCGAGATTTTCGGGACCGAAGTCATCCTGCTGTCGAACGAGATGGGGCACAAGCATCACATCAGACGGTATTCGCTCCCAACTAAGCCTAAAATAAAAAGTCTGAAGCTTAGCTAGCAGTCAATATAAGAGCATCTGAGACTCCAGCTCCAGCTAGTAGACGTAGATCTGTGCGCGATGCGACTATTATGCGATACGTGCGGACAGAACTCGTCACATCGAGTGGACAAATACCTTCTTTCCTAGGGGTCAAGAGTTCGATCTGCGCACAGAATTTTGGACCTGCTTAAGATGTCTCACTCGCATTCAAGGTGGTTGTCAGACACATCAACCGGCCGGCCGCGGCCTGCCAGGCATCTCAAACACGACGCTACGAGTATAAACGCGGGCAGATACAGAGCGAACAGTTTCCATGAAACGATAGATATTCGCATGTAGTATATTGGGTAGGTACATCGCACAAGTTTAGTTGACAACGAACAGTAAACTGTTGTACAAGTATACAAGTGATACGATAGCACATTATCATAATCAATTAGGGTTATCAGTGATTTATAATGTGTTCGTGTCGTCCAATGACGCGGGTGTAATTGTTATAAGCTTTGCATTGCGTCACATCGACGGAGGGCTCGTTAAAATCTGCTGTACAAAATTATTTCGTACTGCACTATACCATTATTGTAGAGACGAATCCTTTATTAGGGTTTCGTATATCGGACGAATGCAAAGAATTTGTGGGTTATATGCGTTGGAACCTCGCCCCCCCGGTACGCGAGCTTGTTTAATTAGATTTAGTAAGCCTTAAGCTACGACATGGTATCCTTTAATTGGTTTACACGTACACTAATCTGGCACATTCCCAGTTCATGGCTAGATGGCAAAACATACCGATGGTGTTGGTACGGGATTGGACGCATAATAATAGGTATAATATTATGGGACTTTTTACACTGCGCCATCTAGCCTAAACTAAGCTAATGTAGGCTTGTGTTATGAGATCTAAACAACTGATAAACATAGTTACTTACGTATATATTTCTAAATGCATATATAATGTGGAAGACATCTAAACACCGATACACACGTTTGTTTGAACACGAAAACACAGTGCGGCAGTCGTGTAGGTACACTACCACTTACGCATCCGAGGCAGTGACCTGACATGTGTCCTTTAATTGGTTTCGTGACTAGCTGCCAAAACATAGGTACTGTTAATCTGTTAGTGTTGGTATGGGATTGGAGAGATCTTTCATCTATAGTGAGAGGTCAAGTGCTCAGTAATAATTAATAACGGTGTTTTCCATGAATCATGGCAAAATGGTTACTTGTTATGTTAGTGGACTCCCGCCCACACGGATTTACCGTATTGTAAAACGTAGGTACTTTGTTTGTCGATAGAGGCGTCAGGAATTGATTACCCCAATAAATACCCAAGTAAGTACAAGTGCAGTGGGACGGACATCGAAACAATGAGATGGTGCAATTTGCGCAATGGACAATGGACCGTAGGTACCTACGTTTGAAGTTGTGCATCATCCTTTTTATTGAGCAAAGCCGTCACGGTATGATCAGGAGGCCATAATTGGTCGCGCGGCGAATGATGAGTTCTGTAAGAAAGTGGAAGGGGAATGCGCAGAACTCATAAATTAGGTCTAATTGGCGGGGTAACAGGGGGTGAAGGGCGGGAGAGTAGAATATGTATAATACTTAACGAAGTGGTACGCAATATGGCAGGTTTGAATGAAAGTATCAGCGTTAAGCTGGAAAAGGGCATGCTTCGTTTGTTTGGACACGTCAAACGAAGGAGTGGGGAACGATTGACGAAGAATATATTATATATATATTGTGCGAAAGAAGAGGGTAGAAGGAATCAGGGTAGGCCGAGACTTGCATTTGAAGATCACGTGAGCAGATTGCTCAAAAACGGAAAAGTCTAAAGTACTCGGATACCCAGCCGTGCGTGTTTGAAGCGGTTGATGAATATTAAGGAAGCGAAAGAAGTATGCCTGGGACTGGATCGCGAAGCCTGGCGATCTGTCCTCTCTGACTACCCCGAAAGGGATACAGAGTGAAGATAGTTAGTTTAGTAATAAATTTTCGACGATTTCATGTTTAATTAAAAAAAAAATTATATCACGCCTATCATTCACCGGGGTAAGCAGAGACTTCTTCCAGTTCTTTTACTTTAATAAGTATTGTCAGTGTCACACACATTATATACCTAGTTCTACATTAAAATATTATAATAAAAAGTTATTTTTTAAATAAGATCACTGGAAAATTAATAAAACCTATCATGGTTTAATATTTTCACGCAAAACACTTTGAACTCACTTGTTGTAAAAAATATATACCTACTTACATACCCACCTACCTACGTCATAAAATAATAAAAAAAAATGTTTAATGGTTCAAAGCAGAGTTGTATTAAATTTGATTCTTTGTGTAATATTGTGCGCGATTATACATGCGCAAACTATCCCCACTAATTTTTGTCAGAGCTCATCATTCGCCGCGCGACCGTACTTAATTCTACGCAAATCGGTTGTAACTTTGCTAATATCTTCTTTTGCACAATCATCGAAAATAATCTTGTATAGGTTTCTTGCTACAAGTAAAAGTGACATCTCTGGGTACTGGACGTGAAAACTCGAAGCAATTTAGTGAACTCTACAATAACCGTAGCCATTAGGCTGTATAAGTACGGTATCACAATTATTTGATAGGAATTGACCTATAGAATATTAAAGTAACAACAAAACATGTGCGATACGCGCGAGTGTGTCCGTCTCGTACCGAGTTCGCTGCGGCGGTCACTGCCCCCGACAAGAGCGGTGGCCCAGTGGCTGCGCGTCGACGATGTCCCGGCCACCCTGTTCACCGAGCACACCACTGCTCATTCACCACCGCCACCGACACGACACTGTCCCCGGCTGCACTCGACAACGACGCGACGTAGCGAACGATACGGGCAGGCTAGAACCCGCGCGAGTTCCGACTGCGCGCTGACACGGATCGCGGCCGCGACTCCGCCGGGCGTGGGGCGGGAGGAGCGACGCAGGGCTGCGGCCGAGCTCAGCTGGTACAGCACGCACGAGCCCCACAACTTGCACCGACAGCCGCGACCAGTACCTGTACTGCTATTGTGCCGAATACTTGATAGTGGCACGGGTTCGAGTCAAGGTGATGACCTCCATTCTCCTCCACCACACACGTTAGCACATCTACTCAAAATAAACAAGCCGCGTAAATAAAATTGCTCTTTTCCTAACTAACTAACTAACTATCTTCACGCTGTATCCCTGACAGGGAAGTCAGAGAGGACAGATCGCCAGGCTTCACGATCCATGCATACTTCTTTTGCTTCTTGCAGATTCATCAATCGCTTCATACTTGCACGTGCGTATGAAGCAATTGAGAATTTCACGTGGTAAAGTTTTCGAATATTATACACAGGTGCCTCGTGTTTCCCACCTGTTGATAAAATATTAAATAGCCTATTCGTGAATCCAGGGTATTAGCTTATAACCAAATTGAAGCGTCCAGACGCAACAAAGATACACACTCACAAACTTTCGCCTTTGTACTGATGATCAAAAACTAGGGTACAACGAACGAACAAGCCATAAATAAAAGTAAATCGATAATACTTATACGTATAAAGATATCGATCTTACGGTATATCACACATAATGATAAAATCCATAGAATCAATAATATTGAATATAGGTAGGTACTCTAGATTGCTTGGTAATTATAAAAATATTAAACAAAATATTGCCTTTTGTAGTATAGGTACGACACTATATTATGTATATTCATAGGGATTCCATTGCTTACTAGGTACATATTGTAAGTAAACTGTCGGAGAGAGATTTTTCTTTTCCTGTACTTTACTTACAAACACTGGCTTCTCTGTAAGTCGCAAGTGACACATGAAGTACTGATGTCATATTTGATGGTGCACATGAACACCTTTCGACTCGGTAGAAGGGCGAGTGATGAGGGTTATAAGGTTAAATAAAAGGTTTTAGACGATCCTTTACTTGCGATGTCGAACCCCTTCGCGACTGGAAAAACTTCGCCTCCTTGGACTTGTTGACAAATGACAGACGTCTATACATTATATTCGATTCGAAACGGATATGGCTTAGAGACGTGAGGTGCAACAGGAGTAATTTTTTGTCAGGGGTGAAGCCAGGAGCGGAGAGGCATAACCAGTATGCATGTAATTTGAATCTTTTTGGAAATGTGGTTTTTGTAGGTATCGACACTAGAGCGTCAAGAGAAGCTCGGTCAATCTGCATGTGACTGTAATATTCCTTGCTTAACCATATAGCTCCTCTCAGTCTAGCCACAGTACATATATGAATATTTACTTATTTATGTAATTTGGTCTAACAAAGATGATGTTCGTTGGAGCTAAATCTGCCGCAAGCATTTGCTGAACATAAAGCCAACGTGTTCGTTTAAGATTTACGACAATAGCAATAAACTGACTGAGTACTGAGATTTGGACAAATAGTAATAAAGGGGATTTAAGTCTGCGGCCTTATTATTGCGCAGACAAGACCCGCCCGTGGCTGGACGCAACGTACCAGTGCAGTGTTGTGCACAGAACAGACGTCAAAACGCCCTACTTATAGCTAAATGTAAAATTATATTCTACTAGATGACCCCCACAGCTTCGCCCGTGGAATATTTCGACCTCCCGTCGCATCTATTTAATCCTGTCGTTTATAAATTCTACAATGATGCATAAAAATTTGCCTAATTTGTCGACATTTATGACTACTGCTCTGCTCCCCAGTGCAGTAGCGAAATGATATATAGCCTATAGCCTTCCTCAATAAATGGGCTATCTAACATAAAAAGAATTTTTAAAATCCCACCAGTAGTTCCTGAGATTAGCGCGTTCAACCAAACAAACAAACAAACTCTTCAGCTTTATAATATTAAAGTAAAGATTGGTATTTGTTATTATAGATAGCTGTACCTAACCTACTGTTGTCGACACGAGAAGTTCCTTAACATTTAGATAGATCGTAATTTAAAGAATTTTGTTTTCAATATTTGACTGTCCCAAGATGACCAAAACAAATATACAACTGTTTGTTTTGAAGTTTAAACGTTTTCTATGTACAATATGTAATGTACAAATATATAATATCTAATGATTTCAGTTGTTTAGCTCATATTCCATCGGGTTAGGTGGTTGCTCGTCCTCTTCGAAACTGGGACCTGGGACCAGTAACCCCTTTTAAAATGTATAATGGTATACTGGGCTCACATCTGTTTTGCTTTCAGTCAAGCGAATAGTTGAATGGTTTATATTCAACGGTGACTTCCTCGGTGGCGTAACTGGTAGCGTATGTGACTGCTGCGCTGAGGTCTCCGGTTCGAATTACGGGTCGTAACAGATATTTGTGTGATTGGCAAATGTATCTTTCCGAGTTAGAGTGATTATGTATGATATTTATGTATTTAGAAATATATAAATATGTTTGTGATCTAGATCCCATAGCTCAAAATATATTATTAGCTAAATTTGGGCTAAACAGCGTTGTGTGACAATGTCTAAAATAAATAATATATTATAACTAGTGGTCTTGGCGAGCTTTGCACTGCCTTAATGTTTGAGAAAAAGTATTTCCTTAATCAGCTATTTGGGTAGAGAACAGTATCCAGGTTGATTTTTTGAGACGGGAGCATAAAGACAGGCACGTTAACCGTTACAGTTTTAAGAAAACGTTCTAAGGAGACCATCCATAATTTTCTACGGTATTCTAAATTACATACATACACACATACATACATACATATCATCACGCCTGTTTCCCATTGGGGTAGGCAGAAACTATAGATTTCCACTTTCATAAGTGTTTACATACACGCTCGCATTTTTCCCCTACATTTCGGTACGAGATTTATCTTTTGCATTGACCCACAGATATAGAAGAGTAAGCAGATCAAACATATTTCTTTGTTTATGGTGTAATACTTTATTCTTTTCACTCTTGCCACTTGTTGTATAAAGCTATCTTTATTATTTCTGTGTAGCTACATCGAACTCACACTTTGACAGCAAGAAGCGTGTAGCCAATTTTTCTACTAATGTCAACCGTCGCTGTCATCTTTGAATCAAAGATTTATGTATCGAAGTGAAAATATTACATAAAATTATTGTAAAATGTAACAAAAGTAGTAAAAAAATATGTAAACAGTTCAATTATTCAAACAAAACATAGAGTGGTGAACAAGAAATCACAAGGAATAACTTTTCATGGATAATTTATGTACCACTTACGACTACGTACTGTTACACTAAGATTTGTATCCAATGATGAAATTTCTTGGTGAACACTTGAAAAGGTTATTGCTAACTGTTCATAGTAGCTGTTCCATAAATCGTTTGGTTGCTGTCGTCATCTACAGCTAAGTTTTTTGTTAATTTAGTTACACTTTGTACTGTAATGCTATTTCAAGTAATCAGGGACGAATTTAGTACAGAGGCCACTAAATGTTATATTTCAATACTCAGTGTATCTAAATGTTATGGAAATCTTGTTTTAGGTTTACAATAATATAATCAATAAATAACTGTTAGAAATTGTAAAATTAAAGGTTATTGTATTAATTAAAAATAAATAACTTTGTACAATAATGGTTTAAATTTGATCTTATCTTAGACCCTATAAGACAGTATTTCTGTTTGGTGAAGGTGCTTTCGGTGTAGTACAAATCGTGGGTCTATATCTCAGGAGTGCAGCAAATCTCACAACAGGCAAAGACACGTCGACCATTGTTGACCGGTTAGTCTTCCCTCTCCCAACTACAGCTATATGTTCGAATGAGGGTCCCATTACCTATTAGATACTTATCTGGCCTTTGACCCTTGGGACTTCCCAAGGGTCAAAAATTCTCAAGGGTCTCTGCGTATTAACCAGTATGTCTCTATTTAAGCTTTCCAAAATTATTTGGCATTCCATCACTCACGAATACTGCATATGTCTTATACACCAGGAAATAGCCAGGAGTAGATAGCTAAGGTCCGACACCGACGTGTCTTTTATATTTATCAATTTGTTATGGAGCAGGTTCTGTCAGCATTATACTGTCGAGCTGCGCAACGGGTTTGCTTCAAAGGAGTCCTAGGTCTCTTCTTCGTCAAGTATAGCATGTCTCAATGGACAAAGTACGTGTGCGCATTAATGCTGTTGGAAAGGTCAAGATCAATGGAGATAGCACCGGACCACCCCCATCGCCTGTGATTTTTACGAGGTGCATAGTATTATAATTCAAGCAGTAGGTATCTACCCTAAAATTAAAATAATGGAATAACTTTTTTGATTGTCATTGATTATGCTGTTAGCTACCTGGTCTTGACATTTTGCTGGAGTTTTACAAATGGTCTACTTTGTATATACCTACTAAAACCTATGCCGCGATTCACTGCATCGATTATCATCTATCACGTTGGCGTAAGTGGTGGTGTATGGGATTGCTGTGCTGAGGTCCCGGGATCGATACCCAAGTCAGAACAAATAGTTGTGTGATCCACAAATATTTATTTTGGAGTTTGGGTGTTCTTATGTATAATATTTATGTTTTTATAAATATATAAGTATGTTTATCAGATGTCGATATGTTATTAAATTGCTGTTCAAAATCGGGTTCCGAAATCTATGTCATAATGTGTCAAAAAGCATGTTGTTGGTGCGATTTGAAACTACTTTATTGCCGACTCATTTCATTACTAATAACCTATCAACACGGTTATTTATTAAATGATAGCTGAATTAAGCCCTGGATTAAGCTACCTGTTTATATGTGTGAAATAGGCTACGCTATTTTTCGCAAATGTTTGATCTGCTTACCCTTCTATATCTGTGCATTGACCATACTTTTAATTTTTTGAATAGGACTAGATTAAAAATTATGTAAAATAAATTTTGACTTTGAATGTCAAATTTAAATGATTTAATTTTTATATCTTTACTTCTAATGTAGTAAAGTAGAAGATTATTGTGCGTGTGAAATGTGACAAAGGTGCAAACGGTGAGATGTGGGCGTGTAGTATGCCTCTGCCTACAATATGTATGTATGTATGTGAAATCGATGTCATGGCTTACTGTACTTTCTGTACTCAAATTTCAGTTGACCTTAAAGTGGCTTTGGATCACGATAAGAAATGGACCATTTAAGAATTAAAGTTCCGGTAATGAAATTTCAGTTGACGTTAATGTGTAATGTCATCACAGTAAGAAACAGAGATGATTTATGTTGTTCCTAATAATAATATCAGTTTTTGAGGATTTCTGTATTTTCTATACCTCAAAATCTAATGACCCAAAAAATATTTTACTAATGTTAGTTTTCCAGAATCAATTCAGAATACCTTTAAAATATTAATGTTCTCCTAAGAACGTTTCCCTGTAATTGTAGGGGTTAAGGCAACTGCCCTTACTGCCCCGTCTTAAAAATTAACCCTGTATACTGACATGGAGATTTCATGGAAGCAAGTCCATTTAGTTTTATTTATAAACTTTAATTTACTACTGCGATGGAGGATAGAGGATTTAGAAAAATACAAATATATTTCTAAATACATACATATCATACATAAAAAAGACGTGTGGCACTCGGAGACTGCTGCGGTAAAGCTATTGCATAGCATACCTTTGTTTTTCTTTGATATTAATTTACACAAAAAAAAAAACCCTCGCCCTTACACCCACCCTCACCCTCACCCTCACCTCTCACTCTCACCCTCACCTCTCACTCTCACCCTCACTCTCACCCTCACCCCACTCTCACTCTCACAGTCACCCTCATCGTCATCCTCACCCTCACACTGACTATCATCACGTCACGATCCGTGCGAGCTTCGTACAATCATACCATATAATACATGTGTATGTACATTTACGTTAAGCCAACGCTCGGCCGTGCTCGGTGAACTTCGTGTGACCTCGGATCTTAGGTTTTTTTCCCTTACGGAATTTTTTGATTAAAGCCCGCTCAAAGCCTGCGATAAAATCTATGCAATAGCTTAAAACACTGAAACTCCGAAACATACATTTGCCAATCACACAAATATCTGTTACGACCCGAAATTCGAACCGGAGACCTCAGCGCAGCAGTCACATACACTACCAGTTACGCCACCGAGGAAGTCACCGTTAAATATAAACCATTCAACCATTCGCTTGACTGAAAGCAAAACAGATGTGAACCCAGTATAGCATTATAAATTTTAAAAGGGGCTACTGGTCCCAGGTCCCAGTTTCGAAGAGGACGAGTAGCCACCTAACCCATTCCATCCAGGTACACATGCCGTCCCCGGTAAGTCTAAATGGTCGTCACCATTTCCAAACACGATCTTTCGGTGATTATTCCTCCATGGTATGTCCGATTTTTGATTTATTTTTTCTAAACCATCTATGACTAGATGTCGTATTATGGGTTAAATTTGAGCAAAAAGTGGTTTGGGAGGAGTTTGAGGACGACGCTCCAATAGTATTATACCGGTTTGGTGTGCTTTGGTTACAATTACAATAATTGAGCGAAGCGAAGCGAAGCTCCCATGGAGCAACTTCAATGGCGTTTGTAACACCGGGCAGAACTTCGCCATTTCTTATCCGTTTTCGGATTTTTTTTCTGTTACGGAAATCTATTCAAATTATGCAGGTCGTGACGAAGCCCGAATTTCAAAATTCGATCTAATAAAAAAGTTATCCGCAAAAATCATGTTGTCTATGGGAAAATACTTAGTTTGATTTAACGCTTCGCTCAAATTTATGCTGCTAGCATAGGTTACACATTTGCGACTGCGGCTACCTAGTAGATATTATACGGTTACGGATATGTAATTATTTTGGATAATTTCGGTTACGGATATTCGGATTAAAAGAAATTTTAAAATTAAATTTTAGGGCTCCCTACCTACTTTATTTTCCGTCTGTTCGCTGTCAGTCTGTGTGTCAGCATAAATTTTCTAAGGAACGGTCCTAGCACATTGAAATTTATACCAGATACTTAAGTCTATAGTCCCCATCAGGTGTATAAAAAGCAAGGTCCAGAGTCAACACGATATAAAGATATAGGTAATTCCCGTTAACCCGAAACCACGAAATTTTGTAAAAAGCAAGGACGTACATTACAAAGAAAGGAAAATATCGATAAAAATTAAAACGTTTAATATTAAGGTCTGTCCGCATATATATGTACCTGCATAGTAAAAACTAATTAACATAGACCTTTGAGTTGTATATGTTGTTGACCTTTAAGGGTGCTCTTACAATTTTGAGGTCTAGTTTTTGGCATACCTGAAATAAGGTAGATACAAATTTTATTATGGCGGTGTAATGATTTTATTTGCTCTGGTAGCGATATTAGGTATGGCAACAATAATGTTTTACTTCATCGAAAACGTGTAAATATAAAATTTTAAGTAATATAATCCCACAATGAAAACTATTTACATATTCAGTGTAAACAAAGTATACCTGACAAGACTAAAACCTGCCATAGCTTAATTTAGTTAGATTCCGTTTTTATCCGAAATTATCCGATACTTTTATTTCCTGATTTTCACTGCTTTGTGTGCTCGTTAACCAATGGTCCAAATTAGATTTTAGTTCTGTGGCACATTCTACAATTTCACATTCTATGAATTAGGGGGGAGGGGGGGGGGGACTTGAAGTGCGGTGCCCTGGCGGCTTGGCCTGAACTAAGTCCGCTGAGTGAGGTTCGACCTGTGCACCTGCGCGAACTACCGCGCCCTTTCCACAACACAGTGCTCTCTAATTCCACCAACACAAGACTTTAAATATTTCCCAATTTGTATCACACCATGATGTGAAAACTATTGTTTAGCATTAGATATAGATCATTAATTAATCGACCCCTACAATGTAGTGCACACATGAGACATTTGAGTAATAATTTGGAGCAGCCGATACTACCGGAGACTCAATAAAATAACTTATCTTAATTTGTTGAGGTGAAAACAATGAATGTTAATCAAGAGCGAAATAAATTATTTTTCCATTTCAACTCGGTCGTAGCCTGACGAGACGAGTGATCAAAGTGCGAATGCAATAGAAGCAGAGCTACCGTTCGGGGGTACTTACGCCACTCCTGAACTTGAAGAACAGCGACATGGCGCGTGGTGGCGCGCGGTGGCGATGGGCGGCGCGAGGTCGCGGCGGGCGAGGCGCCGACACTGCCGTGCGCCTCCGCCCGCAGCGCCACGGAGCAGCACGCGTGCGCGATGCCCTGCAGAGAAGCCTTCAACTCTTTGCTCCACACCTGGCTCCCACAGCGTGTTGTGATGCTGCGATACCACCTCTCCGGTGGTGTTGTACAACGTGCAAAAACACTATAAGGGCAATTTTAGAACAATTTGGTAGTTTACCTACTTTTTACTAAATTCTTATTCGCAAATCGAAATAGTCAAAAAATCAGGTACATTTTAACTATAAAAAAAAACTAATTAATATAATTATACTTATTTCAATTGTAGGTAGTCTTCCAAACTGACTTCTGACTTTAATTCTTTTGTAGATTACTAATCTTATCCCTATGTATAGGAGTGTACAGACTGTAATTTGTACAGCAGTAAGGGTAGCAGCAACGCAACCATTATAATAATAATAATCATATTGTGTGACACTTTTCACACAGCGCCATCTAGCCCAAAGTAAGCTAATATTAGCTTGTGTTATGGGATCTAGATAACTGATAAACATACTTATATATTTCTAAATACATACATATTATAGATAAATAACACCCAGACACAGAATAAACCATCGTGCTCATCACACAAAGTTTTATCCTAAGTGGGAATCGAACCCACGACTTCTTGCGCACCGCGCCACAGAGGCAGTCCATTATATAGTAGAAAACGTTCTCTCACAGGCAACCATCCATATCTTTTTGACGCCAGCGGCTCCGTCCATTTGGTTTAATTTTCCTGTACTCCTTTCCCATAGAAACCTAAACGCAGTATAAAAATTAATCCAGTGTGTCAGCTACGTCTAATAACGTTGTTTCATACAAATATTGTAACCTCTTTACACCTCCTAAGTGGTTAAAATTTTTCCAACTACCAGGTGGTAGTTGGAAAAATTTACGTAAAAATTAACATAAATTTAAAGTAGGTACTTTACTTAAATAATGGTTGTGACAAAATTCAGGGTTATGAACCCTGTGTAATTTTAGCTGCGCGTTGGACGATCAGTCAGCCAATTTCTACTTTGATATATATAATTCCAACGCTCGCAAACTCTCACCACTCCGCACATAAAACAAGATAAATGCACTAGTTTTAGAAAATAATATGTACAGCAAGCGTCCGCTCTTGTCAAAGATATAACGATACCGGGAATCGAAACCGAGCCTCCTGGGTAATAAATAATACCTACCACACATAATATACCTAATATAATACTTAACAATTCCACGTGTTTAGGACTATCGATACGAAAATAGAGCTGTTTTTGTGTTTCAATGGAAATCGGTACGGTGACGACATCTCAGTTGCCCGCTAAAGGTAAGGTAGATAATACTGCCTGTATGAATTATGTTATCTGCGATAATACCAATCTAATTGATCCCTCTATTCACTAAAGTACATTGTGAACATTAATTGTTGATGGAACAATCAACCTAATAAACAAATACAGTTCTTTGAAATTTTACCCTTATAAAATAATAAATAAAATAAATAAAAATCGTTTATTGCAGGCACAAATTAAGACCTATAGTCTATATCTATATCTAAATAAATAAAATAAAAATCCAATGACACACTGTATAGGGGTGCTAATCTATACAAATTACGAGTAACATTCATAGTCGATATTTACTATTACGATATTTGAAATATAATTATAATATCGTAATAGTAAATATCGATTATTATAATTTATTTTATAATTAATATTTTTTTATTTGGCAAAGTTCAAATCTATATGTACCTATAGATAAAAAAAATTAAATGTCTGTTTCTAATTCCAAATAAACGGATTTTCACTAAAGAAAAAAATGTCTTTATTTTGCATAGATCATTTTAACGGCGGCGCTTACAAAATGTCATACACTAGTATTAAAGATAAATTTAATATTTTTATGTGACCAACGGTTCGGAACGCGGCCCACCTGAGAAGAACAGGCAAGAAACTCGAATGCTTTTTTTGATGGCCTATTTACAATTTAATATTATTTCACTTTGTCAGCAGATAATTAGCGTCCTTGTTCTGCAAATAGTCTTTAACAGCGTAATAACCTTATTCACAAAACTTTTTTTTAATTAACAGAAGAAGAAATTTGAAGACTGAAGGTTGAGAGTTTTGCGTCTTATTCCATAGTGATGTAATTTTCTGCACAGCGTTTCATGCTGAACGCAATCAAAAGCTTTGGATAGAACGCAGAATACACCTAATGCATCTTGCTTGTCTTACGTTACTTACGTTATTTATATAACAAAAAAAACAATTTTAAAATGTGTCTCTGTCTGTATGTTCCGGATAATCTCTGACACGACACAACTGAACCGATTTTAACGGGACTTTCACTGACACTCTATAATATGTAGAAGAAGTAACTTAGGCTGCTTTTATCCAGTTCTTTAGTTTAAACCGCTGTGCGTCCAATAGTAAATAAGAAATACATATAAATAAAAACAGGTATTTTTTATATAATTTCTTAATTAACTATGTTTAGTATGCTGGATGACCCGCTGTTTTTACAGAAGCAGGTCCAAGACTGCGGCTTGAACGTAAAATTTCACGCTCGCCTCACCGGGATTTGCGAGGAGTTACTGGGGGCGCCCGTTGTTAAACTGATAGGTAGAGATCGTGAGTTTTTTAGTCGTTTCAAGTCCGGCTTAACGCTGCTAACAAACGGTCTAGAGGGGCATGCCTCACGATTTTTAAAAGATGTATAGGTTATTGCACATTGCAAAAAGTTATTTTTGTACTATTATCGACAAAAGTAGGAGACGAAACCAAAGCCCCCCAACAGGTTCAACCGTAACAAAGGACCCTGGAAGACAGAAGCCTGGGGTAAGAACCTCAGCCGGAAACCTAAAAGACTTCCAGCCTCTCCTCAGGCCCAGGTTGGCTGGAGAGGCGGGAAGTCTTACATATAGGTTGTAGGTGGTAGGTACATAGAATTAAATTTAATAAGGGTTGGTTGGCACACTTGTGAAAATTCAAGCTTTATACGTATTCCTACCCACTTATAGCTGAAAATTAGCAACTGTAATAGTTTTACCAATGATAAAAATAGCTATTAATGGCGCTAATACATAAGCTGAAAAGGAAATAGGTATGAACACTATATATAGAATTACGATTTATACACTTTTAGTTAGGACGGAAATTTGAAGCAGCGCTAAGGTCACCTATTTTATTCTTAAAGCAATTATTTTTATAATAAAGTAGAAAAGACAATTCGATTTCAGTGTCCAAGATCCTGGGTCAGAGGTCCAGGTCCTGAGTCTTGACTCCATGATGTTAGGGCAGAAGTCCAGGCTCCAGGGTCAACTGTCCAAATTGCAGGGTCTATGATCTAAAGTCCTGATTATAGGATCCAGAGTCAAATCTTGAGGGTTTGGTCCAGGATCCAATTCTTTGGTCCTGAGTCCGAGGCCTAAGGCACAGAGATCATGCTCTAGGGTCGAGAGCCCATATCTGGGATACAGGGTCTGAGGTATGATAATTGATTTAAAAAAATATTTTGACCCACTATATGAACTTTATTACGAACATAAACCGTCATTTTAAAAAAGATACAATAAAAACTAACTAAACTAATTAACAAAATAGTTTCGAGGATTCCTTCAGATATTCCTTAAGGTCACCTCGATGGAGTTTGAGTCGAGGAACGTTCGAGAAAACGTCTTAGAATATAGGTGTGAGTCAGTGGGTATCATGACAGTACACATATATACATACATATCATCACGCCTGTCTCCCATCGGGGTAGGCAGAGACTATGGCTTTCCACTTGCTACTATCCTGGCATACAACTTTCGCTTCAACTTTCATAATTGTTTTCATACACGTTCGCCGAATAAGGGTACTCTTGACCCTGGCCTTTTGTCAAAAGATCTTATGACAGTTTATCATAATTATGAAAAAATCTAAATAGCTTTAATATATGAAAAACATTGCTAATAGCTCTATATCATTTGAGTATTTGCCCTCGATTTCTCTAAGATTCCATCATTAGATCCTGACATGGAGCCAATGGGACCACCTAACGAGTATTTTAATATATAATAAAAATAAATACATTCATACATAGAACTTCCGTCTTGTTTGATGTCGGTTAAATTAGGCGCTGATTGTCAGATGCGTAGATCGTGTTATACGCAAGCGTAGAGTTATCGATCGGTCCTTAACCGCCAACTCACCGGCCCGGCCGATAGCTGCATTCCCCTACTAGACATTTTCAGTTAATTCCCGGGAGCGCCGCGAACGACATCGCAATCGGAAGTGGTAATATTTAATGGGTAGTATACATGGAGGGCGGAAAATCCTTAACTGGCGTCAGCGAACCACGCGGTCCTGAAGTAGAATAATGGGTGTTTGGGCGTGGTGGTTGACTCTGCTGGCAGGCGTGGCGCTCGCCCGCGAGCTCGACCCTGCCGCCTGTGCAGCCCGCTTCGACGTGCAGCGGGACAAGATCATCCGGACGGAGGAGTCCCGGGAGATGGGTGCGCGGTACCTGTCGGAGCTCGACGTCGGGGCGAGACACGAATGCCTGCGACTCTGCTGTGAAACTGACTCTTGCGACGTCTTCGTGTATGAGGAGAAAGTAAGCTTCTAACCAGCGATTCATTAATGCCGTCATTTGCAATTATTTATACTCATTGAACTTTGGCGTGCAGGTAAGTACTGCAAAATACTCGCGGTGAAACCAGTTTGTAAGTTACTGTCAGCCTACCATCTTCTGACCTGCCCTGAGATGCTGACTTACAAGAATTACCATCAATTGTTTAGGGTTGGCACACCACTCACGTAGAAAAATCCATTTTTGTTAGTAATCGACATTGCTAGTGTTGAAAATAATGTATCGGTAAGCCCCCTGTCTAACTGAGCTACCTATTGACGAACACCTAGAGCTTGTGTCAAGAGCGGTTTACAAGTAGACAGTATCGCAACTCCATTTTCCACCGCTGCGCCACCGACCATTTACCATAAATAGATATATATTGTTAAAGCTTGTGTGGTTCTATCCGTGAAGGTGCAACATGGTGTGGTCCATCCACTAGGCAAGGCTGTGTCCCGCATCCCGCACACTACCTGGCATTTTAATCACGTGCGTGGAGCGGTCTTTGTTACTGGTGCGCAATGCAACGCAACAAGTAATCGATAATTTTGTATTAGCCCACCTACACTTGGTCGTGGACATCAATCCGAAACATACTTTTCTAAGTACATTTTCCCATTTTATTCACCTTTAATTTAGTTATTTATTTATTTATTTATGTACACACTAAGAATTTAATAGTAAAGTTGAAAGAAACATAGGTACAAGGGTACTGCTTATTTCTAAAAGAATTATCTCCCAGCGACCCCAGACCCGCGAGAGGAGAATGTGAGCAACTAGGAACTGAACAAACAAAAGTGTGTAAATGAAAAACTGAACAAAAAAAAACTAACACACATACAAAAATAATAGAAATAGATAAATTATAACAGAGTGAATATCATACATACATAAATATGTAGAAATATAATAAATATTATCTATATATATAAATACATATATTTATAGATATAAATATATATATTTATAGATTTAAATAAATATGTTTACAGTGTGGAGATATAGTATGCACGGACTTTCTTTTTAAATGTAGAAAGTTTTGTTGTTTCTGACAGTGGGTGGAAGTGAATTCCACAATCTGACTGCATGCACTGTGAAGGAGTAAGAGTAGAAATCAGTTTTAGGCTGAAGAAATTGGACGTTCAAGCGAAAATTAGATCTACAAGAAGCATCAGGGGAGCGAACAAGCGAGAACCGCTCCTTTATATTAAATCAAAATCAAAAAACTTTATTCATGTAGGTCACAAAGTAACACTTATGAACGTCAAGATTACTGCTTCTACATTTACATTTACTGCCAGATTCGCAAAGCAATAGGTAGAGCCAGAGGAAGAACCTGGCAATAAAACTCATGACCACTCTTTTCTAATTGCCATTTGACACAGTTTTATAGTATAATATAATCAAAGTTAATTATTAAAATCCATCAGTATTTAATTCAATAATATTCCGAAATAATAGGCAGCCATTTCTCAATAATTTATAATGTCAAAGATAAGATGTCATGTCATGTGTGTAACCATGTCAATTAATCAAAGTTTGTCTGTTAAGTATTCGTCAACACTATAGTAGCATTTTTCTATAAGTAAGTTTTTAAGTTTACCTTTAAATAATTCATGAATAATTCATGAACCAACGAAGGCGACACTCTTACAACTTGTCTGCAATGTCACGGACGTGAAGGCTGCCGCGGATGCGAGTTTCTCACGCGGTCCATCCGCGTGACCCCACACATCCACCGCAGCATCTTCATTTCCGTGACACGCAGCTCCTGCTTGTGTCGCTCCAATATCGGCCACGTCTCACTGCCATGTAAAAGGACAGGTCTAATAACGGTTTTGTAGACCTGTCCCTTCAACCGGATCGGCATTTTAGGGTCACAAATGACACCGGTCATCTCCCGCCATTTGGCCCACGCGGCAGCAATGCGTGACTTGACATCGCAATCGATGTCACTGGACGTGTGAAAAACAGATCCCAGGTATTTAACCTGGTCCGTGCGCTCGACCAAATCACCGCCTATGCGGACGGATGTGGGATCTGTCGAGTTTATTGCCAAGTACTCGGTCTTCGCCACATTTAGTTTCAGACCGCCGTTCTCAAGCGTCTCCTTCCACGCCTTTACACGTCGCACCAATCTGCCCCTGTCCGCGTCTGCCAGCGCAATATCGTCAGCATACATGAGCAACCATGGAGGCTGCTCATGTGGGTTTCTGATGCTGTCCGACAATTCGTCTAATATTACACTGAACAGAAGCGGACTAAGGACCGAACCCTGGTGTACCCCGACGGTGATGGGGAAGGGTTTCGTGTCGCCAACAGCAGTCCGAACCATTGAATCGGAGTCACAGTACATGTCCCGGATAGTGTCAATATAGACCTCGGGAACCCCTTTGGACCGCAGTGCCCACCAGATCATCGCACGAGGAACACAGTCGAAGGCCTTTTGCATGTCTAGAAACAAACAGTGCAGAGGCGTGTTCTTCGACCTGTATTTCTCTGCGACAACCCTCAGGGCAAAAACAGGGTCCGTGGTCCCATGACCAGGGCGAAACCCATATTGACACTCCGAGAGAGTACACTCCTGCCGGATCCGAGAGTCTATAATCCTCTCGAAGATCTTCATTGTGTGGGACATCACCTTAATACCGCGGTAGCTCCCGCACTCCTGCACTGACCCCTTACCTTTGAAGACTGGAGTAATTATACTCAGTCTCCATTGGTTTGGGATCTGCCCGCTGAGGAGTATGCGGTTAAAAAGGTTTACTAAGATGCCCACACCGCGAGGACCCATCGCCTTCCAGGCTTCGATGGGGACTCCATCGGGTCCGACAGCTTTCCGATTCTTCATGCGGCGAAGCGCAGTCAGGACTTCTCCAGGCGTTACCGGTGGCACTAATCCCTGATTCGGAGGGAGGTCCGGAGGATGCACCTCTTTGTGCTGTTTATTAAGCAGCTCGTGGAAGTACGAGCGCCATCTCTCCTTTACCGCGAGATCTTCGCTTAACAGGTTGCCCTCAGGGTCTTTTACACAGCGACACTTGGATATATCCTGTGCCGCTTTGACCCTGGAGCGCGCCAGCTTATAGATGAGCTTCTGCCCCTCAGACGATTCCAGCTTATCATGCAGAGGTTGTAAGTGGTCACGTCTGGCTCTGGCTACAGCTCTCTTTGTGGCGCGCTTGGCAGCCCTGTACGCGTCGCGGTCTTCAGAAAATCCGGTCGCTTGCCACTTTTTAAAGAGGGCTTTCTTCTCCCTAGTCTCGCTCTGGACTGCGTCGTTCCACCACCAAGTTTCCTTGTCACATTTGCGTCCACCCTTAGACACACCGAGCACCACCAAGGATGGCCGCCTGAACTTTGTCCCAGTAATCTTGAACTGGTTCGCCATCAGTGTCGGTGCACTTGTCACCGACAGCTGAGACGAACTCCTGGGACCTAGTTTCATCAAGCAGCCACCATCTGATGCGGCGCTGGCACCGCTCGATGCGTTTGCCTTTGGGCTTCACGCAGAGGTCCATGACAAGGAGACGGTGTTGTGCAGTAAGACTCTCACCGGGTATGACCTTGCAGTTGGCCACCTTGCCGATGCTGTGTCGCCTAGTGAGTAGGAAATCGATCTGAGTTGTACGCCTCCCGCTCTTGTAGGTGATGAGATGTTCGGATTTCTTTTTGAAATACGTGTTCACAATAGCCAGATCGGCAGCCGCACACGTTCTAAGGATAGTTTCTCCTTCAGCGTTGCGGGTGCCGTATCCAAAACCACCATGAACACGCTCAAACTCCCCACACCTCTCACCCACATGACCGTTTAGGTCGCCGCCCAAAACGATTCCCTGTGACAACGGAATGCTCCGAAGCACTCCCTCGAGTTGACCCCAAAACGACATCTTATCGGCGTCGCTACAACCGGCCTGTGGCGCGTAGGCACTTATCAGGTGGGTAATAATCCCATCGATCTCACGATCATAAGCCGGTCGCTACAGCGTTTCACCTCCAAGATGCCACTCTGCAGCCCCTCGGAGAGCACAACGGCCACCCCGTTCTCCCCACCAGGCGCACCCGTGTAATACAGCTTGTAGCCGTTCTGCAAGGGCCGGGCTCTGTTGCCCTTCCACCGAGTCTCCTGCAGGAACGCCACGTCCACCCTCCGCCTGGAGAGTACTTCGGCCAACTCTACCGCACGCCCAGTCAGCGTGCCAATGTTCCATGATGCGAAGCGGATTCGGGTTGGGGCTAACTTCTTTAGCCGTGCTGGCCCGTCACGCGGCAGCCCTAGCCCACTTGCCACAGGAGTCGGGCGGGGCTCCTGCGCGCCGTTTTGCGGCGGCGCCCTATCCCTAGCTGCTTTCCTTTTATTCTTATCCATAAGTTGTTTTGGCGGGTGGCTTTTATGGGAGCGACGCCCTCAGACCTCCCAACCCCAGAGGGGAAAGCCAGCGCCAGAGCCTCGTCCGTTAGTCAGCAGGTGCACGCACTAGCACGGGAGGTTGACTTGGGCCCCGAAGATCTTGGTGGGGCCCCTTACACCCAAATGTATGTCACTGTGTCTATTGTATAAATGTATGTTCTGTTTAACTAACATGATATTTGCAAATATATACTGTGATGCAACCGTTAAAATGCCAATTTCTTTAAATTTCTCTCTAAGAGACACTCTAGCACTCAATTTATATATTGCACGTATAGCTGGAGTACAAAAAGTACCTGTAGATCAGCTGCTTGACCCCACAGTAAAATGCCGTAAGACATGACACTATGAAAATAACTAAAGTATACTAGCCTGGCAGTTTCTACATCAGTGAGCTGCCTGACTTTACTAACGGCAAAGGCTGCCGAGCTGAGTTTACCTGCAAGACACGTTATTTGGGCGTTCCACTGCAGTTTGCTATCTAAAGTGATCTCCAAAAATACAGTTGATTCTACAATATTAAGGGTATCACCGTTCAATGTTATAATTGTACCGCATTTCCTGACATTAGGCATGCTAAATCTGATACATTTTGTGTTCTTAGCGTTTAGTAGCAAATTATTGGTCGTAAACCAATGATGGTTTGCGACTTGGACGGATTAATGCGCAATCCGACCGAGTTGGCCCAGTCATTTAGTTTATTCAAATCTTGATTTATTAGAGATATTCCTGTAAGAGCATCGGTAGCCTAAAAATGACGGTACAGCTGCAGGTCATCAGCATAGAGATGGAAGTTACTAGAAATAAGACTCGTAGCAGAGTTGATGAAGATAGAAAATAAAATAGGAGATAGAACGCCACCCTGAGGAACACTCGCAGATAGCTCGCACCAATCAGACGAAGTCTGACCGATGCGAACACGTTGAGAGCGCCCCCGAAGACAGGAGTTAAACAAGGATATAGCGGAAGATGAAACATTTATTGACCTCAGTATGCAAAGTAGTATATCAAAATCGACTGAATTGAAGGCACTACTGAAGTCAAGCAACACTAAGAGCATTAACTCTTTCTGCTCCATAGCCCAGCGGATGTCATCCGTCACTTTAACAAGCGCAGAGACAGTGCTATGCCCTGTGCGAAAACCCGACTGGAAGGGACTGAGGGAGTCAAAAGATGAAAGAATGACTGTCAGCTGCCGATGGACAATATGCTGAAGGATGTTGGAGAGAAAAGGAAGCATGGAGATTGGACGGTAATCAGTTAACAAACAGGGGTTGGTTGTTTTGGGTAAAGGCACGACATATACTGACTTCTAAACCGTAGGAAAGGAACCAGAGACTAACGAGAAATTGAAAATGTAAGTGATGATAGGAAGTACGACAGGGAGAATAGGGAGGATTATCCTTGAGCAAAGGCCATCATTTCTCGAAGCTAAATAGAAATAGCCGAAGCTAGATAGAAGAGATCTCTTAACGTCGGATTCGGAGATCGTGTAAAACTTAAATAGAGTGGTCCGTGGCACAGACCCATCTGAAAGTCTACACAGCGTAGCACTTTTCACATTTGCGTCCATAGAGACAGGTGAATGCAAGTAAAACTAAGGTTCTAGTATTTGAAAGAGATGACGTAAGAACCAAATGCGAGATTAGGGTAAACCAGGAACGACTAGAGCAAGTGAATGAAATTGTGTATTTAGGGAGTATGTTTAGCGCGGATGGAAGATGTGTTGGATGTAGAACGGCGAGTAGCTGCCGAAAACAGAGTTAACGGTGCTTTGTCCCAATTAGTAAAGCGACAAAGCATTGTAAAAGAAGCACGACTGGCGATTCATAACGCAGTGCTAGTGCCAACTTTGCTTTACGGTTGCGAAACCTGGGTATGTCAGCAGACGCATGAAAGTAAATTGAATGATGTGGAGATGCGATTACTTCGAAAATTGTGCGGCGTTACTTTGACCGACCGAATACGTAACGAAGTGATACGCAATATGGCAGGTTTGAATGAAAGTGTCAGCGTTAAGCTAAAAAGGGCGTGCTCCGTTGGTTTGGACACGTCCAACGAATGAGTGAGGAACGATTGTATATATTGTGCGAAAGTAGAGGATAGAAGAAGTCAGGGTAGGCCGAGTCAAAAGTACTCGGATACCAATACGTGCGTGTATGAAGCGATTGATGAATCTTGAAGAAGCGAAAGAAGTATGCATGGATCGCGAAGCGTGAAGATAGTTAGTTAGAGACAGGTGACCGTGAGAAGTGTTTGTTTAGTGCATTGATATCAATGTCCTCAGAATCCGACACGTGAGGATTCCCTATGCCAACCGACCGAAGAAACCTCCAGGTATCAGCAGAATTCCGACAGTTAAGAGTAAAATTAATCGTAGAAGTGGCGTTTCCTAGCATCTCTACACATCCGACTACAACGGTTCCGTAGTGACTTAAAAGCTACCAAGTTTTGTTCTGAAAGGTAATTCCGGAAACGCCTTCTAGCCTTATCTCGGCGAGCCATTAGGTTTTTTATCTTAGGCTCATCCATACTCATCCAGGGTGCCGGGTGATGTTTGATTCGGACTCGTTTGACAGGGGCATGACGGTCGAATAACTCGATAACCGTGGAATTAAATACATTGACCATATCGTCGACATTGGATGAGTTGAACACCAAAGACCAGTTAGCAGAACCGGCGTCACATAGCAATGCCTCCAGATGCCCCTGAAATTGCGAAGAAAACAGATTTGCGGGTTGCGTTTCGGAAGGCGAATACTATAAGAGAGATAAAGCAAGTCATGAAAAGAGAAAGGAGCAGGCAACTGACCATGAGACGATACATCATTAGGAGAAGAATCTATAATAAGGACACCTTTGAACATCTCTCTGCAATAATAGGTAGTTACAAATTCTAGTAATATTTCCAGAACTACTAAATTACTTAAGAGCGCTGAAAACAATGAAACTAACTAGTTCCGACGCCATTTTGTTTGGTCAATCCTGTAAACAGTGAATACCTTGAACACCAGTTAACTCCTAAATCGATTTACTTGGGGCACCTGACCGGGCGGCGGCACAGAACTGAGTCCATTGTAGCTGTGACCGCTTGTTTCAAGGAGAACAACTGCTTTTCCTTGCTCCAGACTGATGTGAGTTTTCACCCTGTGCGGTCATCTCCACCTGTGAGTCGGTGACGAATTCTATAATATCCAGTGTTTGACAAGCAACCTTTTTTGGTAATGCGAAAGTTTTGAGGGCTCTCAAACACAATAGATTTAAATATATTGATGTACTAATTACCTACATTTTAGGCAGTAACAGACATATTAGTAATGCATTAAATATATGTTCGTTCAGGGCCCCGGAAGCTGCTACCTGTTCAACTGCGGCCCCCCCGAGGACTTCCGCTGCAAGTTCACGGCGCACACCAACTTCAGCAGTGGCGTGCTGGCGCTGAGCCGCCGCCTCGCCGAGCTGCAGGACCAGGAGCACCTCGCGCACCACGAGCAGGAGCTCGCCAACCTGAGGTCAGTGCAGCTTCATTATCAACGCAACGTTTTAAGGAAGACATCTGAAAAGTATGTAAACCAAAGTCGTGTCCCGCTGTCTGTCCCTATGTATACTTAGATTAGATCATTAAAACTATGCAATAAATTTCGATGTTATTTTTTTAATAGATATAGTGATTAAAATATAACGATATTAGTTGGGGTGTCGGAAAAAAATAAGAAATTTGGGAGCTTTTAACGAAAACGCTGCAACACATTAATGAATGGTGGAATTGTGTATCAAATTTAGGTCTACAAGAAAATCCGCGGCGGTTTATGTCTATCTCTTAAGGATAACATACTACATATATCCATTTTAATACTTTAAAAAACCAGCAATTATAAAGCGGTAATTTGAAGGCTATTTTACACAAATACGTTA
Source organism: Thumatha senex (assembly GCA_948477245.1). Classification (NCBI taxonomy): domain Eukaryota; kingdom Metazoa; phylum Arthropoda; class Insecta; order Lepidoptera; family Erebidae; genus Thumatha; species Thumatha senex. The sequence goes on from OX419731.1 coordinate 382,758, forward strand.
TCACTCCTTATAATTTTCAATACGTTAGTTAGCTTTAGCATTTTATAAAGATTATTTTGTCTCTTTACATCTACTAAATTTAATGAATATCTTAGGAGATATAGCAAAATCTAAATAATGCGCAAAGAAATTAATTTCCTGTAACCGTAATTAGACTGGGCCGTGCGGGTGGTTGGAGAACGGGATTAAATGGGTGCCACGGGGTTCGAAGTATGTCACGTGCGAAGCCGGGCGGGTTAGCTAGTACCTTATAAAGTAAGATTGCATATCCAGGACCTTACAGTATACTTTTTGTGCAGAAGTGTCACCAGCAGTACGTCGAGTACCACGGCGGCGACGACGCTAGCGCCGCCGGCCCCTCCGCCGCAGCCGCAGCCCACCCCGGCCGTCGGCGCAGCCGCCGAGCGACCACAGAGTGAGTGGCGAAAGGGTGGTTTGACTGTAAGGGGCTCCACCAATATCTCCGGCGTCCAAGCAATAACACCTGCTAGCGGTGCACCTGCTGACTAACGGACGAGGCAGATTTTGGTAGGTCAAATGGTAGTCGCTCCTAACAATTTCGAAAACCATTAAAATGAAGAGAATAAGTATCCAAAGGAAAACCAGTGGTGCTAATTCTGTTGTTGAAACCACTAAACTAAATTTCTCTAAAATTTTCTTATTTTTATTAAGAGATTACCTAATGCTATTCTGTTATTACGTTGAACTAAACTTGGTGATATTATAAACAGCACTAAATTTGTATCTAAAAAAAAATTTGAATTTGTATCTGACTTCACTAAAATCCCTTTTATGTGATAAAATTCAACAAAACATGTATTAACATGCCGACTAACTTAGTGATTGAACTGTCTATGTATATTTTTCACTTTATGTTGAATTTTATCACATAAAATGAATTTTAGTGATGTCAGATACAAATTTATCGTCACACAAAATTTAGAAATTTTCGCTAAAGTTAGACGTCTATTTTAGTGTGTCGTTTATTAATTTTAGTAACCGTTTGAAACGTGAAAACTTTTAAAACGTTGTAACGTGAAAAATGTACATGGGCAGTCAATCATCAAGTTAGTCGGCATGTATTTACATTCGACTGTCTATGTACATTTTTCACGTCTTGTTCAATTTTGTCACATAAAATGAATTTTAGTGACATCAGATACAAATTAAGTACCTACTATTTATGATATCACCAACTTTAGTTCGACTTAATAACAGAATAGCATTTGGCAATCTCATAACATAATATAGACAATTTTAGAGACATTTAGTTTAGTGATGTCTACAACAGAATTAGCACCAGAGTATCTCTTTATTTATACTACTGGAGTGTTTGCCAAGCATACAACCTACCAGTGTTCAAATGTTTAAATACCTACGAATTAATACTGGCAGATGAAGAGGGATCATACGATCTGTCTGCCTAAATTATAACCAGTGAACTAATATTACTATGGTAGGTCATAAGAGCTATAATGATTTTAAAAGAAGTATTTCTGACAAAATGTTATTGGTAGGTAGAATAAGCCTCCACATTAATTATAGTTGAATACTTAAGTGAAGTACTTAATACAACAAGATGATATGACCTCATCGGTTGCTTGTGGATGCGTCATTACCGAGCGGTCGCGATGTAACGGTGAAACTAGGTGGGGTCATCGCTCGCGGCTTTCGGCCAGCGGTTTTTCCGGGGACTCACACGTGGGAGTCGTTCGTCTCTTTAACGGACAAAAGCGTCGACTGACCTACTTCCAGGACTTAACGCGATGCGTACACTCAGCCGGGAACATTATTATGTACTTAAGCCGTTGACAAATGGCACGGTACTTCGATGACTTTCTCCGGTGTCGCCGCAACCTCTTTACGCGTAATGTATAATGGAATCCACGCAAGGGCGACAACGTTAAGTTCTAAAGGCTACCGTTAAGTGAAGGAAGGCCACCTAGTGTGGTGCAGGGTGAGTGCGAGTGCGGGTGGTGTCGGCAGGCCGCTGCAGCCAGTACCAGTTCGCGTGCCGGCTGGGCGGCGAGTGCGTGGCGGTGTACAACGCGTGCGACGGCGTGGCGCAGTGCGCCGACGGCAGCGACGAGGCGCCCGAGCTGGGCTGTCCGCCCGCCGCGCGCCCGCCGGCGCCCCCGCCCGGCACCAACCCGCCGCAGCAGCAGCGCGCAAGGGTGAGGCCTCTACTCATGACCACACTTTACAGGGCTGCGGAGACCTGCCCGCCCTCGCTGCAACCTCAGTACATAATACCGAACGCCACAGTTTTCGCGGGCTCTGGCGGTATTCTATCGATCGCTGCAAAATTGGCCAGACCGCGCCGTCGTTTGCGCAGCCACTGACACGTTGCCTCTATTCTTCTTCTATCATTGGGAGAGGCCTATATACCCAGCAGTGGGCGTGTACTGCTTGAAATGATGATGATTGCTAACCTCAGTTCGTTTTATTTACAAGGCTCCTTACTCCATCTTTAGCATAAAAAATTAATGTAAAATCTACCTTAAAACGTAAATTTCCTTAGGTGCCCGTTATTTTGCAAAAGTTATAAATCCAAAAATAATACGTAGGTACTTAATCTATTTTAAAGACACAACAGAATCTATACTAACAACGGTATTTAAAACTATAACTATAAACTATAACTATCTTCACGCTGTATCCCTGACGGGGTAGTCAGAGAGGACAGATCGCCAGGCTTCGCGATCCATGCATACTTCTTTCGCTTCTTCGAGATTCATCAATCGCTTCATACACGCACGTCTGGGTATCCGAGTACTTTTGACCTTTCCGTTTTTGAGCAATCTGCTCTCGTGGTCTTCACATGTAAGTCTCGGCCTACCCTGACCTCTTCTACCTTCTGCTTTCGCACAATATATATTCTTCGTCAATCGTTCCTCACTCATTCGTTGGACGTGTTGTTGTAATTTGTTAAACGGTATTTACAATACAGTATTTCATGCAGGAGAGCATGGAGCCTAACGCAGGCGGCGAGGGTCCGGTGGCGGCCGACAACAGCGCCGTCGCCGACCACTGGCCGCACCGCCTCACGCAAGCGCAGCCGCAGCATCGGTACAGCGGTTCGTGTCTCACTGATCGTTTTATTAGTTCCTTACTCGGGAGCGATCGCTAGCCTTACTTAAATGGACCGCGGATATGTTTGCAGACGGCGAGAGTTCCCACATATTCAGCCACAAGGGTGGTCTGCTGCAGGAGCCGGACAGCGCCGTGCAGTTCCCGCCTTTCGAGGCGCCCTGGCCGCACCGCGGCTGGCCTGCACAGTCTCCTCCGGCCGGTGACGCACGAGAGACGGGGACGGGTCAGCTGGCGTAATTTAATATTATCTGAGCGATAGTTTACTGAGCTGTGCGTGCCGCGATCCTGGACAAACCGGGCCGTGTATAGAGGCCGACAGCGCAGACGACGTTACAATGACTCGTTGACGGTTTTAGGAATGGACAGCGGGCCGGGCGGCTGGAGCGGCTCGGGCGGCTTCGGGCGCGACTGGCCGCCGCCGCGCCGCGCCTGGCCCGTGCCGCCGCGCGACGCGCAGGTGCGGCACTCGGTACACGCGTGCCCCACTTCTGCGACTTGTCATTTCAACACACTGTCTGACCAGCAGGAAATACCGCTATATATTCCACCGAAGACGATGCCGGAGATCCCAGTGGAATACTCCAGTCGGCAGCAGACGCTTCGCGACGGCCCCAAGAAAGGATTCGAACTCCCGCGGGAGGACGGCACCGAGGCGCCCGTGCACGCTGACCGCGACGAGGTAAACCGACGCGGGCAGGTGAAACCTGCTGCGGTCGAGAACACGACCCAGAAAAAAGTGGCGATAGATAAGGTAGGTCCAGGCAATATTTAAATTGAAAGAGCGCTGATTTCCGAGAGTCACGCACTGACGAGAACCGCGCGTCTGTGCAGCAGGCGAGCGCGGGCGCGGCGGCGGCGCGGCGCCACGTGGCGGCGGACGAGCGCGACGGGCTGAGCGAGCACTCGCCCGCCGCCATGATGCTGCTCGCCATAGGTAACCACCACACACTCTTTCGTTCTACTACGATCGACCGACACGCAAGTGCGATAAGAAATATTTGAGACTGTGGCCGGATCCCGTCGTTACCTGGGATCGTGTGCACTGTGCCCATCGCGCTCTGTGTTTGACCTATCTCAGGAACCTATCGCTCTGGCTGGGCAACTGTGTCTCCGATCAATTATTAAGCAACGGGAGGGGTTTATTCTGGCGGCCGGCTACAGTGGCGACTCTGCGTGCCCGCAGGCATGGTGCTGACGTCGCTGATGGCGCTGATGCTGGGCTGCCGCGTGAGGGCGGCGCGGCGGCGCTCGCGGCGCGGCAAGGCGCCCTTCGCGCACGACGCCGACTACCTCGTCAACGGCATGTACCTGTGAGGCTGCGGTGCCGCTGCAATACAATATGCTCGCGGCGCGGTAATGTGCCTCCACCCTCGACGCCGACTATTTCTTCAACGGCATGTGCCTGTGAGGGCGCGGTGGTAAGTAGGTACCGCCCGACGGTGCTCGCGTCGTGTCATGGCGTCTTTTGCCCTTGACGCCGAGTACCTAGTCAACGGCATGTATGTACCTGAGTGAGAGGGCCTGGTGACGTACACTTTGTCGGCACCTGGAAGCCGGCCAAGGAATACTTTAAAATCTCGAAGCTGAATTTGCGATGAGACGTCAATATTTTATATACCTAACTATGAAAATTTGGCAGCTTCCTTCAAATTCACATCAAGATTTTAAAAAGTTCTCACTGAAAAGTTCTGCTTCTCCAGCATGGCGACGTATCTGCCTCTATCGGTAGGACAATTTTGGACTACGTACGTATGGGTACAAACCAGTACAAACAGTATCCATACCTAACAATTTACTTTTAAAAAATATAAACAAGTGAACCTGTATTTTTACAAACAAAATTACCTAATCGAGCAATCCAATGGAGCAAGCAACTCTCATTTTTCTGTATCATTATTGATACTTCATCACTATTGATACTTCCTTTAAATAAATTCAAATTTCACTTTGAATTTATTTAAAGAAGGATGATAACTAAAGAAATTTTGTTAAAACGGTCCTGCAAAGTATTAATTTATGCTTATTTCTAGTTAAGTCACTTTAGTATCGACCTAAGCACGTATGTAGACGCGGACGTGCAGTCACAAAACTCGGCAGGTTCTGTGACTGCACGTGCACGACCGCTGCGGCGGCGTGCCCTACATTGTATTACCGACTTATCATTTTGTGTTCGGAAATAAATACTATATTGTCAACAGTTTATAGTTTTATTAACAACTAGTTGATCCCCACAGCTTCGCCATGATATACTTAGGACTACTCCCATCGCACCTATAGATATAATCCTGTCTATTAATTTTTTTTAATGTTTTTTAACATTTATGATAAGTGCTCCGCTCTCCTGGGTAGTAGCGTGACGATATATAGCCTTCCTCGATAAATGGGCTATCTAACACAAAGATTAGATTAGCACGTTCAACCAAACAAATAAACAAACAACTCTTAAGCTATATATATTAGTATAGAAGTACAGTATAGACTAGCTAATGTCCGCCGCTGTTTTCCTGTACCTACTCGTTTCCTATAGGAACCTGTTCACATTATATCAAGTTAATCCAGGATAGGTTTTAGGCTAACTGTGGATATACCTTGGTTTAAGGTTTAGTTTAGAGCATGATTGAGTGACAAACATCCAAATTAAACAATGTTTTTGATTTATTATAAACAAGTTAAGCGTCCTGACAATAACGAATACAGAAAAGACTTATCCAATTTGACAACAATTCCACACAACAATGCGAATGTAACCCAGCGACTAACCAGCGACGAAACTAGGTAGGCAGAGAGTACAGATCGCCAGGCTTCGCGACCCATGCACATTTCTTTTGATTCCTTCAGATTCATTATTCTCTTAATACATGCACTTTTGGGTATCGGAGTACTTTTGACCTTTCCGTTTTTGAGCAGTCTAGTCTGCTCAAAAACCAAACTACCGCAACCGTACCAAAACGAGCTGAAATTCTTCACTGTATTGTTATCGTCATTTAAGAAGGGGTTCTTTAAAAGGGGTCTTAGAAGGTTTATAAAGGGTCGGCAGCGCGAATGCTGCACCTCTGGTGTTGCAAACGTCCATAGGCTACGGTGACCACTTTCCATCAGGTGGGCCCGTACGCTTGTCTGCCACCTGTGGTATAAAAAAAAGGGGTTTTACTAGAGTCATCTATCGAGTTACTGAGCATTTCTGATCTGATATCGGTAAAATGTTATAAGTGCAACCATTAAACTTTGATGCGATGGACTCCATTCAGTTTATGAAAGAAAAAAAATAACAATTAGCTAGAAAGCTTCATATAAAGTGTATGTTTTAATAAAGTGTAAAAGTAAAAAGTCAACTTGATTCACAACGCAGCCTGAGGACACCCCGCACGCCACAGACGCTCGCAGGGTGTCCACAGGCTACGTGCTAGTCGTCACCTCACTCTTAAATCACAGCTGATAGCTGACCGGTAACTAGGTGTAAATCAGGTGGGTGGCAAATATATTTGTTTGCTGTACCTATTTTTTATAGAGCATTCAAACCCCAGGCTTTAGAATGGCTGACGTATCAACACACCGCGCGTCACGGAGGAATGTAAGTAAAACAGCAACATTTGTTCAACACTTTAATAATCACAAGGATATTCATTTAATATTTTCAACAATCCATTACAAACGATCAAACGGCAGTAACGTCGCCGACAGAGGTCGCGTTTCGTAAACAATATTAAAACAGATCACTATAAGTACTTAGCGTAATATTGGACGGTCATCGTCGCCGCCGCCGCGATGGTCTCAGACACCACTTCTCTATAAAATACGGAAAGAATTGAAAAGAAAAGACATTGTTCGAATTGACTACTCAATGACATAGCTTCATGGTGAATTTTAAATAGGTACTCAGTCAAAAGTCTGACCCGCGTCAATAGATCTCCGATGGAAACAGCCCGGCCTCCGATAGTTGTAGTTTTGTACATCCCACTACACCCTGTTTATTCGTTATTGCATTCATTATACAAGTGCACAAACTCTAAATAGATCTCTAGGTTCATTGTTTTAATTCTAAATAAATTGATAACGGATAAGGACTTGACACTCATCGTTACAGACGTGAGTGTACCTTTCAGACAGAGGCGGGGACGGCGCGCCTCGCGACGCACATCGCCGAGTACGGCAGAGATCGGTGCATATGGTGACCCATCGACAAAGCTGTCAGAGTCGTGTAGAAACAATAGATTGGTGAGCGATAATCGGAGCTCGCGTCTACAACGCTCTTAAACCTAATTATACAACATTAATCTGTACATAGTGATCACAATCGGTTTAGGCACAGTTTTAATCGAATACCTACTACACTTACACATATACAAGAGACCGGCTGACGGAGCCCTTCTCACTTCACGGACCTCCACTGTACAAGCACGCTGGACTCAATATTGTCCGAGAAACGCCAGTGGTGTGTGCGGAACGCACTAATATTTATTGTAGTAGCGGAACTATACACCATTATTTCTCTTTGTGCAATCATTGACAATCAGCGAACTGGCGTAAATGGCAAGCAACGTGCCGAGTCCAGGGTATCAGTAGGGTGGAGGGCGGTGTATTTATTTACATAATTATGGAATGGACTACAGTGCAAACTTAACTCATAAATATATCCAATTACAAATGCAACAGTTATTTAGAGTTGTATCAATAATATTGTAGGTTCACACCAGGTTACTTACACCAGGTTACTTACAATGTTATTGTTATTTTCAATCTTAGAGCAATGCGTAGGTGCGTTATACTACAGATAATATAATATAATTCTTATGTTATACTGACATAAACTTTTATATTATAATATATGTCAATGTCAACAACACTACTATTAGCTGGTAGAAAACCCTTTCTTAGAAGTAGGGTTTCGGCCGAGCGTGATAGGTGAGAGTGGGTATAAGCTAAGTAATGTATGTAAGGTATTGTGAGTGAATTACAAAAAGTGTACATGATTCAGTTTTGTAAAGGACTTGTATAAATGTATATTACAATGAACTAATAGTGCCACGCACATACCGGTGAAGTCCGCTATATTATAAACAAACAACAATCAGCACAATTTATAAGTTTCAAGGAAGAACGGTGGCCCACGCTGAGGATTAGAAAAGAAAAGACAGCGCCGTCTCGGAGAAACCAGAGGACTTGACTCGATTTCATACGAATTCGCTTGCGTTTTTCGGGAAGTCGAGCTAAGCGCCGGCAAACATTCGCAAACTAAATACAATACTACGTCGGTGGCTAGTGGTAGTGTAGGTATGCGACCGCGCTCACGTCTGGCCATCTATTCCCATGACGATGACGGAACAAATATTTGCATGATCCACAAATGTGTCTTCGGAGTTTGGGTGTTTCCTCAATATAATAATAGATGTATGTATTTAGGAATACAATATTATTTTAACTTATCAGTTATCGGGGTCCCACAGCACGTTTCAGCTAGATGGCGCTAATTAATATCGTATAATATACCGTAGATACTTTATAGTTCACTACACTAATATTATAAAGTAGAAAACTTTGTTTGTTTGTTTGTAATGAATAGGCTCAAAAACTACTGGACTGATTTTAAAAATTATTTCATCATTTGAAAGCTACATTATCCACGAGTAACATAGGCTATATTTAATTTTGGAAAAAAATAGGGTTCCGTAAGATATTCGGGTTTTTCGGGCACAAGGTGTAATAAATCAACCAGAAAAGTTACTTATTTTGCGTACGCTGCCTGTTGTTCAATGTTCAAATGTTCTAATTAATTGTAGATCTTATAAATATCTACAAAAAAGTCCGGGATACACTATACCTATCTATGTCGAGTGAGGCACACCAAACATTATTTTATTTAAAAAATTTGAAATTTTTTTGGACTAAATTTAAAACGTTTATTTTACTCATGCTATTAATCCTTTTCAAAATAAATTATTTCTACACTAAGTACAGTTTATGTAGATACTATTAGGTCTTTGAATGATTAAAATTGGACGTTTCGGCCCGTTGCAAAGTGGGCCAAGGCGGGGGTGCGCGTGCGGGAGGGGAGTTTAGATCCACGAGTAAAGGTACCCGCGCGGCTCAGACGCGAAGTCGGCTCCCTACGCAGCGGTAGTGCGCGATGTCTAATAGCCAGAGGTTTATTCACTGTGATACAGCAAAAGGACAAACCGGGATAAGAGGTTTGTTTGGAGGCCTGATGGACGCCCCTCGCCTCTCCCTCCACAAGCTCCTCAAGTAGCATTTCCGCCCACGTCCCGCTCTTGATGGGATGGATAGTGAAAGCTGAATTCAGAGAGGTAGAGAACGGGCAACTAAGGACACCCCTGGCTCACACACCGGTCCCACGCCACGCACACTCAAGCGTAGACTTCTCCGTATTTGGCAATATGGTCATGCCATGTGAAAAGTAGTGAGGTGTATGTCGGTTTCCCATGCGCCTTCTCCGCCCACAGCAGTAGGACAAACATTTAGTTTGAAGCGAGTCTAGATTAATAGTCTGGGCCCTAAGCTGAAAGGTGATGTAAGTTGAAAGGTGTATCTTAAGTGTTAGCTGCTTTTCACACGAATTTTGTACAGTCAGAATTTAAGAGAAATCTCAAAAATTAAAGCCAATGTTAACCCAAGTTGCGGACAGCATCAACGATAATTTTTTAACATACTAAATACGGGAACAATGCGCAGCAACAGCTAGTGTACTATAAAGTATCCCACCAACGAGTAAATTGGATTTGCGAAAGTAACTAGATACAGGCGGGCGCTGGTCGCTGTTACGGGCCGCAGTGCACCCGTAGCATTCGCAGCGACATATTTTACGTTGGACACTTGCAACATACACGTGATCACAGCAAAAGTGTTGTCTTTGTGAGTACATCGCGATAGCGTGATTAGCTTTGGACCTAATGGAGGTCCTTTAGCTTCGGATTTCGCGTCAGCCCCGACTCTGTATTGATGAGCAAAATTAAGTCAATATAGTTTCGGGTGAGCTCCTTGTTAAGACCCTGAACTTGTCGGGCAACCCCCGATATACAGATGATATGAACCGTATAATTAGAGTATGTGGTGGTTTCGCAAAGTTTGCTTGCCTCGTGCTCCCCTGTGGCGAGCAGAACGAAGCACGGTACACTCAAAACGAAAACGGATTCGTCACAACACTAGAGGCCATCGCAGACTAGCTGCTCTACTTTTAGCACCCGCGACCGCATAGACGCTTTTAGATACTAAATAAATCGACCTGTATTTTGTTTATGAAATAAATCAATATATATTATATTATAATCGGTTGCGGTTGCTAAAAGTAGCTAGTCTGCAGTGGCCCTAATTGCACGAATGTTCGCTGTGTAACATGTTGCACTGTGGCCCGGAACAGCGGTCGGAACTCACTCTTATGTATTAACCCAATCGCAGAGTGGAGAGAACTTGGTACCTTTCCTTACCGCCGGCTCTATGATGAGCATTTCGCCGCGCCTGTGACGGCTAAATCAATTGAATTTGCCCGAGAGCGGTAGAGACAGGCAATAAGAGGGTCATTGTCACAATTCGAGTATCTAATCTAAAGTATATAACATTTCTGATGCTTAAAAATGTACTTAATTACGACATTCAACTTTGACTAAAAATATCTAAAAAGCAATCTAATTATTATAATTACTTAGCACTTTATTGAAATAGAGTGTAAAAAAATCAATCAAAGTTATGAGTTACGATAAAATATACAATAAGTTTCGTAACACATTTTACTGAGAAGGCAATCTGAAAGAATTGACGTACAGTAAGTATTAACACTATTGGCCCAATAACTTTCTGCCTTTTTGGTTATGAGCTGAAATTATATATTTCTTGATCTAGCTACCATAATGTACAAATTAGTTAATATGCTCTGCTCCTTTTATACCAAGATAAACGATTACTTAATATTTTAGTTAATATGATATGCATTAATTATTTTTATTACAGAAAACATAATTCAACAAGTCAGTGACACACGTTCATCACAAGCTCACCATTGACAGTTCGCCAGTACAAATTCACTCAAGAAATATAATATATTCACCCCTCCTTAAAATATAAAACACTGGCATACTATCTATATTTACATAAGTATTACAAAATTAATTTTACAACACTTTATACAAAATGTACCCAAATGTAAGGCATTCCAGTGGCCGCCGCCGCCCCGGTTCAATACACAGAATCTTGCGCTACATATATTACTCAGGGTACAACTACAGTCTAAAGGCCGGAGTTTAAGAGATCCTTGTTGGACCCTTTAATAACATAAAGAGCTAAACTGCTTGTTGAACGAGCGAATAACTCACAACGCGCCAACATATTACGGAATTCGCGTTAAGGCAGTTCTTACAATAAGCTCGGGGAGAGAACTGAGTAGATGTTAGACACAGCAATGTACAACACAGAACAAGAAGCATGCGGAGTATCCACGTCGGCGTACGATCCAAGCGAACCGCCCACGTCGCTAGTGTGGTGACTTTGATCGCATTCTAATTAGTATTTTGACTAAAATAGAATGCAGTGTTTTTTGCACTGGTTTCACTACCGTAAGTATTTAAAAAAAAAATATCCATCAAGTCTTTTCCTCGAAGGAGTGGCAGAGGCATATTATATGCCCACTTTTCACCGTGTGTTTGGACTCATTCGAAAGGTCTCATGGAGACCTTGGTGGCTAATGATGTCACCTACCTGATGGTGGATTACGAACGTGGGTATGTGATCTCAGTGACGGCACTACATAGAACCATCGTGATTGTACTCATTTGAAAGGTATCATGGAGACCTTGGTGGCTGATGATGTCACCTACCTGATGGTGGACTACGAAGGTGGGTATACGAACCCAGTGACTGCGCTACGTAGAACCAGCGTGTTTAACCTCATTCGAAAGGTCTCATGGAGACCTTGGTGACTAATGATGTCACCTACCTGATGGTGGACTACAAAGGTTTTTTTTTTACCGTAAGTATTTAGTTAGAACTAATTATGAACAAAACGTAGAACGAAGCCTGTAACTTGCAGCTGTAAGCACAAGGAAGTCTTCTTTGTACAAAAGAAGGGTCGTGCTTTATCTCCGACCTAAGTTGGTCGTTCAGTGCAAGTATGGCGAAATGGAGAGATTGCTAAACATTTTTAGTAAACTATTGCGCTGGTGTTAAACGAATGATTCGTCTGTAATTGATTGGCTCAATTATACCTGTCTAATTTTAGGTTTCAGTTCACAAAATAAATAGGGGAAGGTTGCGATCATTGGACCAGTTAACTTTGAGGTCGCATATCTAAACGAATTAAGGTGATGGAGTAAAACTGTTTCTGTATATTGCATGTTTTCGTCATAGACGTCGCCGCCGCCATCTGGTTCAATCTGCTATTTGATTGAATGACTAGAGGGTTCATTGAATGACTAGGCCGAACGTTGATTGAACAAGCGTCACTCAACGTCCAACTAGTTAGCGGATTGTAACATAGCCCTTTGAACAGCGCGAACGTAAAATCAGTCAGGTGATTGTTTCCCAATATGAATCAAATCGAAATGATGCAAACAAACACAGAGGCGCTCGGCAAACCATCTGGCGCTCGGCGGCCGCTGCCGCAGCACGCTCGATACGCTCGCTCGCCGTCGCGCGTTAATGGTCACTGTTCTAACCTAACCTAGCCTAAGTTTGCAAGATGTGCACCCTGGAGCGACGACTACAAGCTTAAAGGTGCAGAGTCGGCAGAGCAAGCAGATTGTGAGTAATAAATAAAAATAAGATCGAGGCCATGAATAACAAAACTCTAACCAAACATTGGCTATATTCCATCCAACAACTAAGCTAATTGACATTCAGTCAAGACGTTGAACGTTACATTAAACAACTTGACGAGTTGTCCTTTAGTGATACAATTGAATGTCGTCATTCAATGAACGCGCTAGTCATTCGATCAAATAGCAGATTCAACCAGATGACTGCGATATAGACACATTGCTTAAATATTTTAATTCTAAATATAACTGTTTTAATAAAACTATTCATAGATCTGTTGCATTCTTTGGACCACTGTTGCATTGAATGGACCACCCTGTTGCTATGCATTGCATGGATTTAGAAACGCTTATACTAAAGGTCCAATCAGGGTAACTTCATCATAATTTATAATTTTAATCAAAATTTTTTCAAAATTTGCCAGAACTTTTTAGGCTTATCTATATATATAAAGCTGAAGAGATTGGTTATTCGTTTGGTTGAACGCGCTAATTTCAGCAACTACTGGTCCGAATTAAAAATATTATATTTGTGTTGGATAGCCGATTTATCGAAGAAGGCTATATATAATCATGCAGGAGATTGGAGCAGTAAATGTCAACAAATTGGGCAAATCTTTATACGTATATAGAATGTATGTATTGTAAAATTAATAAACGACGGGATGAAGTGGGTGCCACGGGGTTCGAAGTAAGTCACAAGCGAAACCGCGGGGGTCAATTAGTTATACCTACAATTGAATTAGTTTCCTCGGCCCAATGATATACTAGTGCCATGAAAGCCGATGCAAGATCTCCTTCTGACCTTTTAATTTGAATCTCAGTAATTTACAGTTTATGTTAGAATACCATCAATGCGAGATTGAGAGAGAGAGAAGGAGAGAATAGATTCAATGGCAATGATTGCTTCATTCGAGGTGTAATACGTTAAAATAATTTAAAGTATGAACGTTTCTTTGATTGGACCAGTCCAATCATAGCTTCACTGTGGTGGTCCAATGGTAGCAACTAGACACTCAATGAAATCTTTTTTCCTATTACAAAAACAAATAAGATCCTGTTACTAAAAAAAAGTGTGTGTGTACTCATGTACACGCGTTAGTAGTTATACTGTTTTAGTCTAATAAGATTTTAGCACATATACCACAACTGTTTGATTGTAACAGGAATTATAAATTAGTAAGAAAAAAAACAAAGAAAATTCCTCCTCATAATTGTCAGATGGGTCACTATTAATTTGATGGGTTCAATTAATCCAACAAAACAATTTAGTTCTAGAATTTTCATCATCAAATGGTCAGTTTATTTACTTATTTTCGGCTTTACAAGCTGATGGATATGGAGACCGACGTCCACTTTTATTTGGTTACTAGCAACAGCCATCGCTATTGTTGGGGAGGTTATGTACCTAACATCTTATTTGAAAATACGAGTATGAAGCGCTCGAACAAATAAACTATATTAATAGTTTCAACCCCTTTGTACACGTCAGTTTTGGTTCAGATATGATGAGAGCTAACTTAGTAGAAAAATCACGGTCACTACTACCTACTAGTCTGCTGGGGCTGCTCAGAGGATACAGGGCTGCACATGATGTTGCATATGTCCATATGCTACGGTGACTACTTTCCATCAGGTGGGCCGTACGCCTGTCTGCCGTTTCAGAGGTATAAAAAATGTTGCACTTAGGTACTAAATAACGCGAAAAGATAAAACTGCTTTAAAATGAAAACCACTGGCGTGTGAACGTTGCGATGAATATTGGGCATTCTACGAGCTGGATACTTTGCAAAGTGATTTTTTGGGAACTGAACATTCTAGGAACTGGACATTTTGGGACTAAACAGGTAGATACATTACGGTGCTACCAGTGCGGGTCACCATATTACGCAACAAGGACGGACGCAGGGATACACCGCAGGCACCTTCAACCGGTAAATAGCGCGCCAGTAACGAGCCGAGAGGACGAGGCGCGCTCAGAGCGGGCGAGCGCGCGCGTGCGCCAGCTGGCAGTTCTCGACGTACAGGTCGGTGACGAGCGCGTCGGCCGCCGCCAGGCGCGCCGTGAGCCGCCGCACGGCCGCCTCGGCGCGCGCTCCGAGAGGACGAGGCGCGCTCAGAGCGGGCGAGCGCGCGCGTGCGCCAGCTGGCAGTTCTCGACGTACAGGTCGGTGACGAGCGCGTCGGCCGCCGCCAGGCGCGCCGTGAGCCGCCGCACGGCCGCCTCGGCGCGCGCTCCGAGAGGACGAGGCGCGCTCAGAGCGGGCGAGCGCGCGCGTGCGCCAGCTGGCAGTTCTCGACGTACAGGTCGGTGACGAGCGCGTCGGCCGCCGCCAGGCGCGCCGTGAGCCGCCGCACGGCCGCCTCGGCGCGCGCTCCGAGAGGACGAGGCGCGCTCAGAGCGGGCGAGCGCGCGCGTGCGCCAGCTGGCAGTTCTCGACGTACAGGTCGGTGACGAGCGCGTCGGCCGCCGCCAGGCGCGCCGTGAGCCGCCGCACGGCCGCCTCGGCGCGCGCTCCGAGAGGACGAGGCGCGCTCAGAGCGGGCGAGCGCGCGCGTGCGCCAGCTGGCAGTTCTCGACGTACAGGTCGGTGACGAGCGCGTCGGCCGCCGCCAGGCGCGCCGTGAGCCGCCGCACGGCCGCCTCGGCGCGCGCTCCGAGAGGACGAGGCGCGCTCAGAGCGGGCGAGCGCGCGCGTGCGCCAGCTGGCAGTTCTCGACGTACAGGTCGGTGACGAGCGCGTCGGCCGCCGCCAGGCGCGCCGTGAGCCGCCGCACGGCCGCCTCGGCGCGCGCTCCGAGAGGACGAGGCGCGCTCAGAGCGGGCGAGCGCGCGCGTGCGCCAGCTGGCAGTTCTCGACGTACAGGTCGGTGACGAGCGCGTCGGCCGCCGCCAGGCGCGCCGTGAGCCGCCGCACGGCCGCCTCGGCGCGCGCTCCGAGAGGACGAGGCGCGCTCAGAGCGGGCGAGCGCGCGCGTGCGCCAGCTGGCAGTTCTCGACGTACAGGTCGGTGACGAGCGCGTCGGCCGCCGCCAGGCGCGCCGTGAGCCGCCGCACGGCCGCCTCGGCGCGCGCGCTCCGCGCCCGCAGCGCCGCCCGCTCGCGCGCGTCGCCCCGCGCGCCGCGCTCGCGCAGCGCCCGCAGCTCGGCCTCCGCGGTGCGCCGGTAGGCCGCGAACTCCTCCTCCAGGTCGGTGACCTGCGCCTCCAGCGAGTGGCGCTCGTCGATGGCGGGCAGGCGCGCGAACTGCCGCTCGTACTCGCCGATCTTGGCCACCAGGTCGCCGAACGCGGCGCGCTCCTCGTCCAGCTTGGCGCCCCAGTACTCCTCGCACTTGTCGTACTCGCCGCGCATCTGCTCCAGCCCGCTCTCCAGCTCCCTGCGACCGAGAGGAGACGTCGAGTGGGGAAAAGAATCACTGACTCGATGTCCCCACCGGAACTTGGTAGATATATATATTCGACAGTGGCGCTCTCGAAGCGGGATCCTTCTTCACCGCGACGATGCTTCAGTGCACTCCGCAAAACGGACTGTTGAATATTTGACTATGGCAGGTGTCGAGATGTCGAGATAATGAGTCATCCGCCATACAGTCCCGACCTGGCGCCCTGCTACTTTTATTTATTCCTGAGAACTAAAGATAAACTTCGAGGTATTCGCTTTACGAACCCTGAAGATGCGGTGAAAGCGTACGAAAATGCCATAGAAGAGACCCCTAAGGAAGAATGGGCCCACAGCTTTTCTCTGTGGTTCCATCGAATGCGACGATGTGTAGAGAGGAACGGAGATTACTTCGAAAAACAATAAAAAGTATTAGCAACTTTCTACATTAAGCCGTTTTATATATTTGTAATACTCGTATGTATTTTACTATTGAAACAAAAACCAATTTGTTGCTCTGTAAAGAGTAATTTATTGTATCAAATCATGACCAACAGAACTTATTACTACAATCAATACAATTATAGGTAATTACTAACCTGTAAAGAGAAACAACATTGAAAGCTATTGCTTCAATTTATCTTTTAACAATCTTCAAACAATTATATTGCTGTTACAATGAATTAGAGTAGTAGTAACCTTCATCCATCTTCGGACAGGCAAAGGCGTTAGCCATACAGCCTAACCATGAACTAAATGTTTTTTATTAAAAAATAAACACAATGTAATAATTGCTGCCACCATAGATAATACCTTTTGTCAATGTTCAAAGAATCCACAAACACAATGAAGAGCCAAAAGAGCTTCATTTACATCTCCCCCCTTAGGTTTTCAAAATTAACTAGGCACTGGTATAAGTTTTGTAATGTGAAACAAGTTTGATTCAATTTTTTTGTATCCCGTGTTAATTTTATAGATAAGAGTTTAATAATTTTCCTACAATTTTATAAGGCCCAATTTTCAATTCCTCTAATTTTTTCCTATTTAATCGGTTACCATTTTCCCATATACAGAGTCTCCTACTTTTAATTGGATATTTTTTTATGTTTGTCAAATCGTTGTTTATTATAATTGTGTGATTTTATTTTCTTTGCAATGCAATTTTTCTATCTTGTAATAAATTATTTTGTGATTTGTGATCTTTCAATTCATCTGGCAAGATATTAATAACTTTTCCTTCCAATAAATATGTTGGAAAAAACCCAGTCACAGTGTGTTCAGTTTCATTATACTTCTGAGTACATTCATGAGCAATAGTTGTCCATGACATTTTATCATGTTTTTCATTAATTTTACATCTAATTTTGTTAACCAAGGTTTGATTTAAGCGTTCATTTAAACCATTTGAAAATGGTGCATTGACTGCGGTGAAGATGAGAGGTATATTCTCTGTTTGCAGAAAGCTTTTAAATTCTTTTGAATTTATGCCTGGGTATTGATCGGTTAGGATCATTCCAATTTTATTTTCAGGAATAACCTTTTTTATAAGCTTTATAAAATTATCTGCGTTTTGAGTTTTTGATGTCAATATGTAAGCATATCTGGTGAAATGGTCTACCAGAAGGTGTAGGTATGTTTTTGTAGAGCGAGAGCCACCAAATCCACCAATGGTATCTATAGAGACAATTTCAAAAGGGTAAGTAGCTGGACCTAAATGAGTCATTAATCCAGATTTAAATTTTGTTCTAGATTTATTTTTTAGGCATGTTTCATAATTATGGCAAATTGTTTTAATATTGCGTATTAAATTCCTTGCTGCATAGAATGGTTTGATTTTATTTTCTATTTGTTTTACTCCTAGATGGCAGTATGTGTAGTGTACATATTTTATTATTTTTTTACTGAATTCCTCAGTGAGAAGGATTTTATTTTTCTTTCCTATCTTTTTAAAGTATATTCTATCTTTTAATATTAGTTTATTTTTATACAGTTTTATCTCTTCATTATTTTTTTGATCGTTATCGATGTCTTTTAGTTTAGTTAAATTTACAATTTTTAAAACTTCTTCCTGATTTACATGTGATTCTAATACAGGGTTTCTACTTAAGCTGTCTGCTTCTAAATTATTCTTTCTCGGTGAATATATCACTTCAAAATTGAATTGTGATAAGTAATATCACCCAGTCTCCCAGTTCTTCATCTGTTCTTGCCTTAATATTCAGTTTTTCAAGAGGTTTATGGTCTGAAAACACTTTAAATTTTTTTCCTATGAGCCAATGTTGCCAATATTTTATTGCTTCTTTTATGGCTAAACATTCCATATAAATGGCTTTTTTCTGTTTCTGGCTGTCATTCAATTTCCTTGAAAAATATGCACATGGTTTTTCTTCTCCATTTTCTTGTGGTTGTTTCAAAATAGCACCAATACCCTGAATACTAGCATCTGTATAAATATGTATTGGTAAATTTGGATCAAAGATTTCTAAAATAGGTTTTAAGCAAAGGAGTTCTTTTATTCTATCAAAAGATTCTTGACATTTTTCTGTCCAGGTAAATTTTTGATCTTTTAAAAAAATATATATACCCACGTATATTTTTTTTTTTTTGATGGGAGTCGACTCAAATTCATATTGTAGGGAATCCTAGTCCCTTTCCTATCTCATCCTTTTTCCTATCCTCTAATCCTTTTTCTACCTTATCCTCTTACCATCCTTTCTCCACCAAGCCAAGGTTGCCGTGCTGATGAGCTGCGTGTGACTGACTATGAATGTGTGAGCCCAAGACTCCTTTGGTTGAGGTTGAAGGTTGGACTTACCCGCATCTTTATTTTGGGCATTTATGCTCCGCAAAATGCGCGGTGGCGCCGATTTTCAAGAGACCAAAGACAGGCATTTTGGGAGAGTGTGAGCGATATTCTGAGTAAATGCAAACGGAACGAGAGAATTGTAATGTTAGGTGATTTTAATGGTTGGGTGGGGGTGAAGCGTGATTATTCATCACGCTTGAAAGTGTATTGGGCAAGTTTGGTGACGAACGAGTGAATGAAAATGGTGAGAGTTTGCTTGAAGTATGTTTGGAGAGGAATCTTGTGGTGACTAACACCATATTTAACCACAAACAGATTTATTTGATACTAGACAAGAGGGAAACCAGAGAAGTATGATTGATTTTGTGATTGTAGATGCAAGACTAAGAGAGAAAGTCTTAGACACCCGGGCATACCGCGGTGCCGGGATTGATACAGATCACTTCTTGGTTATCAGCCGAGTAAGAGGTCTGTTTCAACGGTGACGGCATCGTGTGTGTGAACCGGTAAGTGTACTAGAGCGCATAAAAGTCGAAAATTTGCAAGAGATGAGCATAAAAGAAGGAATCGTGAGAAAATTGAGTAAGAAATTTAAAAATTTTGATGATGTGAGATTGAAGAATTATGGAAGACGCTTAAGGAAGGTCTAGTGGAATTCGCGGTGGAAGTGTGTGGGGTAAATAAAAGGAGCCAAGGATGTAAAGTGGAGAGAATGTGTGCAGAAGTCATGAAAGCATTGTCCGACAAGAAGAAGGCATGGTTGGACTGGCTGACTTCTAAGGTCAATCAAAGAATGCAGAGAGCAACGGATGAGGATGTAAAAATGGCAAAGAATTAATATAAAAGGTACAAACGAGTTGCAAAAGAAGTTATAAAAAGAGAGAAAGAGAATGATAGGGATAAATTTAATAGTAGGTTATCTGATAATTTCCAGCAGAATATAAAATTCTTTTGGAAATTTATAAAATCTGTGAGGGGTCAACAAACATCATTGAGACTCAGTAATAACTGAAGTAATAACTAACTAAAAGGAGAAGAATGTGTGCTAAATAGATGGAAGGATTATTTTGAAAGCTTATATGAAAAAGAGGATATGGAAGCACAAACGAGTTCTTGGGAAAGGAATGAACTTAGCAACGAAAGCATCATGAGTATTAAAGAAATTGTGGAAGCATTGAGTAGTATGGAATTGGGTAAGGCTGCTGGATTTGATAGATTTCTGTCGAAATGCTGAAAGCGGGACATGGCGTGGTAGCTTGCCAGCTGTACCGCCTTTTTAATCTTTGCTGGAGGAATGGCAGCATGCCAGGAGACTGGTGCAAGGCTGTCATCGTGCCGCTTTACAAAGGAAAAGGGTCACAGCAAGAGTGCAAAAACCACCGCGGCATAAGCTTGCTCAGCATCGTCCGCAAATTGTATGCAAAAGTTTCGATAAAAAGAGTGATGAATTAAACTGAAAGGGAAAATGTGGGATGTACAAGCAGGATTTATGAAAAAAAAAATGCATAATCGTTTATTTCCTTAACAAATTTCAGTTACAATAATGTGATTGGACTCGCGGTCGCGTGTCGCGGGTCGCTAAGAAAGGATGGCTACCTTTAATTACAATTATAGTGCAAATCCGACAATTTTATAGTATGAAGCACTTATTTTACGTGTTCCAGCAGTCTTTCTGTATCTTCATAAGTGAGTGACGTTATCCAATCCGTTACAGACTTCTTGCTATCATAATTTTGTTTTGTGTATTTGTAAACGTGTTTATTTATTTTATTATACAGTATCGCCGATGTTTTATGAAACTGATTACAAGCAAACATTGTTTTCGTTTGAGGAATCGTAGCGATAATATCTTTCCTGCGTTTTTCAAGAAGGCTGACATTAAATGGAAGTGACCTATGTGTTTTTAAAGTTATTTGGTTTACCTACAACTTACGTACTGAGAGTAGGTTACTAATTTGATACAGCCTCTTTGTAGAGAATTTAAAATTTTGGAATACATACATTTTATTAGTGCACGCTGAGCTCTTTCTAACTCAATAAATCTACTTTTAGCAGCCCCTCCCCACACTGTGATGCAATACAGCAATACCGATTGAACCAAGGCAATGTATGTATCGTTTATAATATTCCTAGAAGTACTATGGTCATCGTTTCTAGGTTGTGGAACAATATATCTTAAAGTTCTAACAATCCAACTTAATTTCCGAACTCTATTTATGACTTGTTCTACTTGGGGATGCCATGACAGTCTTTGAACGACAACTACACCTGGTACTTAGTATTATCTACCTTGCTTATGGTTGGGCAACTACATTCTTTATCAGTACTTATTCCACACGTATGTACTTTGAGGTTAATGTTAGTTGGTTGTGAACTATTATAACTATTGAAGCACATGAAGTTAGTTTTTAAAGTATTCAGCGTAAGCAGGTTGTTTCTCAGCCACTTAGCAATTTGGACTAAACCTTCATTAGCGATGCGTTCAACTGCAGTCCAAGAATGTTCAGTGAAGGTTATAGCAGTGTCATCTGCATACGAGAACACATGTGCACTATTTAATTTTAGATTGCAAAGTGCAAGTTTCGTTATGTACACCAAGAACAGCGTAGGTCCCAATACGCTTCCCTGCGGTACGGCATGCAATACATCTGCATCATAACTTACACACCAACCGATCCTAACCCGCTGCTTTCTGTTAGACAAATAACGTTCGAACAAGTTGAGAGGTATACCTCTAATCCCAATATTTTCTAACTTTTTTAAAAGAATTTGGACAGAGACGGTGTCAAACGCTTTTCTAAGGTCCAAAAATACTGCAAGACTCTTATTATTTTATCAAGTTCTTTAGTTACTAATGAACTTAGAGCAATAACAGCGTCCTCAGTTGATAATCCTTGCCTAAAACCAAACTGTGAATCAGATAGTACATTAAATTATTTTAAATAATTCAGTAACCTCGTGTTTATTAGTTTTTCAATAACTTTGGATATGACTGGTAAAACAGATATTGGTCTGTAATTGTTGACATCGTCTCTGTCCCCACCCTTATATACGGGAGTAACAACTGCTTACTTTATAGGGCCCAAGAAGATAACCGTACTAAAAGCAGCAGTTTGCTAAGTGAGTAATCACCGGAACAATTTCATTTCTAGCATATTTTATAAATCTAGTGGAGATATTGTCCCAGCCAGGGGCACTGTCAGATTTAAGGCTATTCAGAATACTGTCAACTTCAAACATATCCGTATCTAATAAAACAAAGGAATTTAGTCGCGCAGATTCAGCAGTAGGTTGAACATAGACATTTATACTTATACTAGGCTGAATTTGTTGCGCGAGATGTTTTCCGATATTTACAAAGTAATCATTTACATAATTAACCGAGTCTAATGAAGACATTTTAATATTTAATAAATCTGTATTAAAGTTTTTTGTTTGATTTATTTGTATATGTTATTTTTTTTATATTTTTCCAAAGTAGTTTACTGTTATTAACCGATTTAGTAATCAATTCCCTTTCATATTTTCTTTTTAATTTTTTTATTAAGGTGTTTGCAGAAATTTCTATACCTATTGTATGTGATTTTTAGTATTTCATTGTATGGGTCGTTTTTGAGTAGTTTCTGTAGTTTATTACGATTTGGGATGCAGCGCAAAATACCTGTCGTTACCCATGGCTTTATAATTCTGTTTTTGTTGGGAATTTTTACAATAAATGTGTTGGTATCTATACACTGTCTTAATTTGTCTATGAGAAGTTCAACCAATGTGCCAGGGTCATCACAAAGCAATAACTCTGCAATATTACTATTCTGTAACTGCCTCAGTGCCGACTCCAAATCTACAGTAGTACTAGTTTTATTTATAACCTGAAAATGTTTAGTGTTGGCCAGTGACAAAAGCGTAGTGTAGTGGTCAGTAATGGTTGTTTTCAAGATGGCAATTGAGGCTGATATTTTATTTTTATTTATCCTGAGCATAAAATGGTCCAAACAATTACCATCTCTAGTTGGCAAAATATGACCAGGAAGCATCCCAAGTATTGCTAGTGCGTTGAGATAGTTAATTCTATTTTTGCGATCCTGAGACAATTCCAACAATTTAGGCTTAATATTTATGTTTATATCGATGTCAAGTCACGAATTGCTGCCGCGTGGGCCAAATGGCGGGAGATGACCGGTGTCATTTGTGACCCTAAAATGCCGATCCGGTTGAAGGGACAGGTCTACAAAACCATTATTAGACCTGTCCTTTTACATGGCAGTGAGACGTGGCCGATATTGGAGCGACACAAGCAGGAGCTGCGTGTCACGGAAATGAAGATGCTGCGGTGGATGTGTGGAGTCACGCGGATGGACCGCGTGAGGAACTCTCGCATCCGCGGCAGCCTTCACGTCCGTGACATTGCAGACAAGTTGCAAGAGTGTCGCCTTCGTTGGTATGGTCACGTCTTGCGGCAACCGCCGGGCTACGTAGGTAACAAATGTCTGGCCATGTCAGCCCCGCCGGGTCCCGGTAAGAGGGGAAGACCCAAGAAGTGCTGGCTTGACGTCGTAAGGGATGACATGCGTGCCAATGGTCTCACCACAGGGGATGCCGACGACCGTGCGAAGTGGAGGAGAAAATTTAGGAAAGCGGACCCCGGGCGTCGCGAGACGCAACTGGGACAGACGCTCGGATGATGATGATGATGATTTATGTTTATATCACCCGCAATGACAATGTTTTTTTTGTGAATTAAGTGAGTACTAAGAGAATTTAAAAAAATATCAATGTTGTTATTATTGGAAGGTGAGCGATATATACACAAAACGATGTTGTTTAGTATGTCTAATTGAAGACATGAATCCTGGGACAGTTTAACTTCTTTAATTTTAAATTTTATATTGTTTTTTACAAACAGAACCACTCCGTCGTTCTGGTTCAACTTTTGTGTTGTAATTTGAAAATAATAGTTGACAAGTTGTGGAATAGGTTTGTCATCGTCTAATCGGCACTCTGTTAAAATAATGATGTCTGGTTGGAACCTTAACTTAGTTACAGACTGCCTCAAGTTTTCAAAATTGGCGTATATACTACGTATATTTTGTGCGATAATAGTTAGATCGTTTTTATTTATTTTCAGTTGTTTATTAGGTTCTGAACAAGTACATTCTATTGTGCTCGCCATTTGTATAACATCTATTTCGTGAAGAGTTTGTAGTGTATCATCCATTTAGGTCATCAATATGTTAAACTGCCGTGATATCAAAGTAGACATAGTGACCAACCCCCGAAATATTATAAAACAGTAAAAATCATGACTTATATACGGAAGATGTAATGATATTTGTTTAGTACTATTTTTTTATGTAAGTTATATTTTATATATTTAAGCATAGAATTTAGTTGTAGGTGAGAAATGTGTGGAAGAGTGTTAGTGTAGACTATGTAGTCATGTCCAAGCGTGTGAAGTGGGATATTCCTGTTGATCTAACGATAGTATATTACAGCATTAGTAACAAAAACAGTTATCATTGTAGACACAGCAATGCATAAAATTAAGATATATAGTAAAGCTAATTTCAAAAGTAATTGACGGTTGTGGTTTATAAGTATCACAGCAATTTTATAACCAAAGACTAGTTCTTTCTGAAGTTTAAATTGATGTATCTGTTCTTCGTTTCGAATCTGAATAGTCGGAGTATCGACGTCCCTTCTTATATATATTTTGCCATAAGCAGTCTAACAAAACTTATAGGATTCAGATCGGGTCAAGTCTCGGGCAAGGAAGTATAGACGGGACCCTTTAGGGGTTAAATGTTCCGATAAAAAGATAGGAGTATCTTCTTGGGTCTTAAATCCCAAGTGTTTGCTGCATAGTTTAGACCTATGTTTCAAATTAAACATCTTACCCAACTTTAAAACTTCTGCCTTTAGCAGAGTTGAGCTGGCTTCTACAATTATTGGAGAGCTTTGATTTTCGTTATTTTTACCAACCGTTCTATACATATCTTTAATATCGTATTTCTCAATTCTACAGCTTAGATCACGGGAAAGACACATGACCATTTCAATGAGATCTTCTTTCTGTTCATTATTCCGCTATGGTACATTTTTCAGTACAAAATTACATTACGACTGGTTACTTGTAACTCTTCAATTTTGCTCTCAAGAACAGTAATACACTTTTTATCGTCTTTGGCTTGATCCTCCAATTTGTCAATTTTCTTCTGTAGCTCTTCATTCTGACCAGTTAAATATGCAATAGAACTCTCAATACTAATGTTAGACTGACGAATTTCCGTTAGAGTAGTAATTTGTTTAATCTCCCTACCGCGCTTTTCTGAAAAAAAATCCATCATTTTTCGCATTTCAATGTTAAATTCCTCCAACTGCTTGCAAATTGAGTCATACGCACGCCGCAGCACACTCGAGTGTCAGCGTGTTAACTTGTCACGTCGCTTCGCCGCGTAATAACACAACTTTCACTCGACGATATCTTCTGGCTGTATGCGCTCCTAGTACATCACTGAATTTAATTTCAATTTATTTTGATTTAATTACAAATATAAGCAAACTCTAGCTATACGGGTGCACGTCTGTACGCAACCGCGATCCGAGGGGAAGAGGAAAGGAAGAGGATGCACGGATCAGGTCTTTTCCTTATGACGGATAAATCAGCCGAAAGTTATTTGGCGAAATGTCAAAAGGTCTATTGACCGAGTGGTGAGGCATAAACTATGGACAACACTGGCCAAGTATGGAGTAAGTAGTCACTTGATACGAGCACTGAATCTCTCTATGAGGGCTCCAGTGCTTGTGTCAGGATCAACGGAGACACAGACAACTTGCACAGACATTTTCACATTGAAAAAGGTGTGAGACAGGGTTGTGTAGCGTCACCGGCGCTGTTTAACCTTTACATGGACAGTTGTTTGAAAGAACTGCAAGAAAGTGCGTATGGTTTAAAAATGAATGAACTGACTGTCAAATGCCTACTATACGCTGATGATCAGGTAATACTGGCATCATCGGCGGAGTAGTTTAAATAAGTAAAATATAAAAATATCTTTATTTTGCATAGACCATTTTAACGGCGCTTACAAAATGTCATACACTATTTAAAATATTTAAAGCGACCACCGGTTCGGAACGCGGCCCACCTGAGAAGAACCGGCAAGAAACTTAGGAAGGCTTTTTCTTGATGGCCTATTTACAATTTAATATTATTTCACTTTGCCAGCAGATCATTTCCACGCGTCCCTGTCCTGCAAATAGTCTTTAACGGAGTAATAACCGTTTTTCACAAAGCTTGTATTTAATTAACTTTTTAAATTTATTTAATGGTAAATTTCTCAGGTCACAGGGAAGCTTGTTGTAAAAGCGTATACAGTTACCCCGGAAAGAATCGCCAATCTTATGTAGTCCACTGTGGTGGACTGAAAGATTATTTTTATTTCTAGTGTTTATATTATGTTTATCACAGAGTTTAGAAAATTGTGATAGATTTTTCTGGACATACATAAGATTGGCAAAAATGTTTTGTGATGGTACGGTTAGAATATTTACTGCTTTGAATTTTTCTCGGAGAGAAACTGGGGCCCAAATTATAAATAGCGCGTACAGCCCGCTTTTGTAGAACAAAAATAAAATTTAAATCTGCAGCACTCCCCCAAGGGAGAATACCGTAAGACATAATACTATGAAAATAGCTGAAGTAAACCATTCTAGTCGTATCCACATCTGTTAGAGTCCTGATCTTTTTTACAGCGTATGCAGCCGAATTTAACCTAGAGGCTGTCTTTTCTATGTGTGGGCCCCACTGCCAATTGGCATCAATAGTTATACCGAGGAACACAGTTGATTCTACAAACTCTAACACTTGTCCATTCAGTTGAACATTGGCCGCAACTTGTTTTACATATGGTAGAGCAAATTTTTTACATTTAGTTTTATTTTCATTAAGGCAAAGATTATTTGAGCTGAACCAATGAACTACTCTTGCAATTGCATTGTTTACATCGTCATAGTTATCTAATTGTCTTATAATTTTAAAAAATTAATGAGGTGTCATCTGCAAACAAAACAATCCTATTCCTGTCCCCTACATAAATTGGTAAATCATTAATATAAATAAGGAACAAGAATGGCCCAAGTATCGAGCCTTGCGGCAAACCCATAGTAACCATGGATCCTACAGAACGTGTACCATTAATATCGACCCTCTGTATTCTATTGTTCAAATATGAAGACAGCTTTGCCTCTTATTCCATAGTGGTGTAATTTTTTGCACAGCGTTTCATGTTGAACGCAATCAAAAGCCTTTGATAGATCGCAAAATATACCTAATGCATCGTGCTTGTCTTCCCAGGCTTCATGAATACATTTTAATAACTCAACACCAGCATCGGAAGTTGAGCGCCCTTTCGTAAACCCAAATTGATTCGCATGAAATATTTTATGACTATTAAAATGGGATAGCATTTGATTCAAGATTATTTTTTCAAATACTTTGCTCAAAGTTGGCAGCACTGACACTGGTCAGAAATTAGACGGGTCTGTAGCGCTGCCAGCCTTGAACAAGGGAACGACTTTGCTGTGTTTCATTAAATCAGGAAATGTACCACTAGAAACACAGTCATTAGACACAGTTGCTAGATGGGGCGCAATGACCTCAATTATACATGATGCAGTTTTGACCGATAATCCCCAAAGGTCCGCGGTTTTCTTAATTACGATACATTTAAATGTCTTTACAATGTCCTGAGCGCAAATATCTGTGAATACAAATGCATCCCTGCAACAAAGAACAGACTCTTCTAATAAATGTTCAGCGGAACTGGAAGACGCTTGGAGAGATTTTGTTGTCGATATAGGTACATTTTTGAAAAAATGTTCAAACTCCGTCGCCACTTCCAGGTTTCTTGTAACATGGTAACAATTTACTTTTAAGTGGAAATCCCTTTCAGTCACCAAAGATCTACCGCATTCAGAGTTAATGATGTTCCAAGTCATTTTTATTTTATTCACATAATTAGAAATTTTATTTTTAATGAAGTTTGACTTAGCAAGATAACACGTTTGTTTAAATATCTTTGTATAATTTTTAACATATTCCTGAAAGGTTTGCCTAAAATTATATGATTTTTCTGAATAAAATTCAAATAATTTATTTCTACTTTTAAAGATATCTGGTGTTGCCCAGTCACTGAAAACAGGACGACCACCAATCTGTAGTGTTTTTAAAGTAAAAATTTTGCCAAACTCATCATTAATCAAATGAAATAAGTGTTTATATGACTGGTCTACACAAGTGAAGTTAGATAGATATGGTAATCTCTTTAATACATTTTCTTTAAAATTATTCAAACGACTTTGGTTAATTGGTACATATTTAATTTGTTTTTTGCAGACTTTGTTACTACTTTTAGGAAACTTTATCCATTGGCCACGATGATCTGACTCTACAGGATCCACAATACATTTATCTATAGGTTTAATATCAGTAAAAATATTATCAATACATTTTGCACTGGTGGCTGTAATACGAGTGGGTTCTAAGAATGTACTATGCAGATAAAGGATTTAAATATTTTTTTCATTTTATTTCTCTCTGATGGAGTTAATGATGTATCTAATATATCAACATTAAAATCTCCACAAACTATTATAGATTTCATAGAACATTGGCATTTGAACAGTGCTTCTTCAAGCTTTTCTTCAAATTTAATGTAAGAAGCATCAGGGGGACTGTATACGCTTAACAAGATGAAATGGTCTAACTCAATACTGGCAATCTCAATAACTCGCTCAATGGAGAGGGCTACTAAGTCTTTACGTTCTTTAAATATTAAGTTTTTATTAATTAATATTAAAGAGCCTCCACGTTTAGAATGTTTTCTATTAAACGAGCTAGCAACCTGGTGATTTACGAACAGTTGATGGTTAACATTATGCATGATGCGCTAAAAAGCAAAGGAATGAATGTGAATGTAAATAAGACAAAAGTTATGGTTTTTCAAAAGAGAGGAAAGTATGACGGATTGCTCGATTTTTGTGGAAGGAAAACGAGTGGAACAGGTGAAAGAATTTGTATATTTAGGTTCAAAATTTGTGTGATTGTGACATTGAACGAAGAGTTTTCTGCTGGGAATCAAGTGAATGGAGCCATGTACGCCTTTATGAGCAGTCAGAACGTGTCTGAGAAGGCAAGACTGATTGTGCATAGAGGAGTACTTGTTCCTACGTATATGTATATACGTATGTATGGCAGTGAAAGTTGGGTGTGGCAGAAGAAGCATAGAAGTATAATTAATGCAGTGGAAATGAGAAGTCTACGGAGTATAGCTGGAGTGAAATTGATGGACAAAGAAAGGAACAGTGTGATAAGGGAATATTGCGGTATGGTAGAAGAAGTACTTACTAAAATTGAAAAAGGGATGCTTAGATGGTTCGGACACGTGGAGAGGATGGATGAAAGTAGACTAACGAATCAGATTTATCAGAAGAGAGTGAATGGGCAATCTGGTAAGGGGCGACCTCGACGTACACATGTCAATCAAATAGAAGACATTTTGGAAAAAGGTCAGGTCAAGAGTACCCTTAACCGGCGTGTGTGTATGAAAACTGAAATGAAAGTGGAAGAAGCGAAAGTTGTATGCCAGGATCGTAGCAAGTGGAAAGCCATAGTCTCTGCCTACCCTGATGGGAGACAGGCGTGACGATATGTATGCATGTATGTATTTCATTGTATTGGAAGAAAAAATCTGAGCTGCAGAAGTAGTCAAATTTAATAAAATGTTTCTCATACCATTTTTGTACTTAATACAAATTTTTGCCAACTTTAATAAAACTATCAAGGCAACATATGTTCAATATGACCTCTTCTTGCTAAATACAGATATGATCACGTTATAGTACACCTCTTTTTGCCTTAGCCATGAACAAGTGATTAATGTTGTTTAAGTGGTAAAGGACTGCCTCTTTTCATTCTTGTACAGTATTGTATCAAGATTTATAATCTCGACCCTTAAGGTGGCCCCATATAAAAAAGTCCATGGGCATCATGTCAGGTGAACGTAGTGGCCATTTCTTAGCACCATATTGTAATGTATGTTTACTTACGTTAAATATTTTATTATTCATTCTCTCAAATTATCTGCATGGCCATTGTCCGTAACATTCCTAGGCCTTTATATTACAAATTTAGATTTTCTTTATGCTCTCTTAATGTTTGTTTACCTTTTATGGTTTTTAATGTCAGTTAATGACAAGCCTAGGTTTTATTTTTAATTTATTGTTAGAGCTGCCAGTAGGTTAGGTTGTTAGATATTAGACCTTGTTATAAATTTAGAAAATATGTTTAGAATAATATTCTTTAAATTTTGAAATGCTCTGTAAAAGAAGGAAGCCGGGGCCGTCAGATCAGTCTACTTTTGATGCTCACCTTGAGAGGAGGTGCTGATGCACAAGTGCTGAGTGAGATGGTTGTGCCCTCCAGAATTAGTGAAGAAGTGATTGCGGTGTTGTGTACTGTTAACCGGCTCTGTTATAGACGCCGACCGCTCGTTATTTTCAGCCCTCTACCTGCCTGAATTCGCGACCAGCGTTTCCGAGGTCGGCGACGTGGAGGCCTTGAGGGGACTTGAGGCCCCTTCTTAGAGACGTGGAGGCCTCCCGGAAAATAGTAATGTTACAATATGTACTTAAATTTGAATTTGCTTTTCATTTAAATAATAATAGTCTTAAGACCATGGAGGTCCAGTCCCAAGTCTGCAAATAACATCGCATTTTTGAATTTGGAACGCTTTTTGTACGCGTAAGTATTAACTGTGATGCAGAAGATGGGATCTTTGAACTAACCTGTTGTATGAGAAAGAATTTATCAAATTTTACTTACTTCTGCTGCTTAGATGATCATATTATGCACTACATGCATATGAACTGCAGGGCATGTTCCTAGACAAGGAGTACACTTTCATACGGCATCTCTCCTGGAATGTTTACTGTGTCATTCTTATAACACTTCAACTATGGCATTCAAACACGAAAGTAATAAGTTATACTTATCACGTGGGACAGGAATACACTCGGTGCAAAGTGGGTGTATAATATGCCTCTGCTACCTCTTTGGGGTAAGGCGTGATTGATAAACTTCAAAACAAATCGTTTCATAAGCTAAAACTATAACGTCCGACAGACAGTATAATAAATTGTTATCGCCAAATTATGTATAAAAATTACATATAGCGATGAGATTTCAATAGAGTTTCTGATGCACCGGTGAAATCAGGCAGCCACTAACCTGATGAGACCGGTGAGTCGCTGTTTCTCATCGTCAAATATTCGTTCACGGTCGAGCATCTCCCGGCGGAGCGCCTCCGCGTCGGGCGACGCGCACCCCGCCGGGCTCCCCGCGACGGCGCTCACGGAATCGACCGGAACCACCGGGCCTCGACCGACGCTCGCGGGCGAGGAGGCGCCCTCCTGCAAAAAGGGAGGTTCGGTGGATCAGGGTGCGCCCAGCAAACCCAGGGAAAGGACTGCGAGCGATCCCCGCATTCTCACCGGCGAACTCGACGGGCAGGGCGGCAGGATCGAGCTCAGCTCGGTGGAGAGGTCGCCGCCGCGCGCGTCGGGCGCGGGCGCGGCGCGGCGCGGGGCTGCCTCCAGCGCGGCGCACAGCTCGTCGTTGCGGTCCCGCAGCCGCGCGGCCTCCGCGCGCGCGCCCGCCAGCTGCGCCTCCAGCGCGCCCGCCGCCGCGCGCGCCGCCGCCGCCGCGCCGCGCTCCAGCTCGGCGCGCAGCTCGGCCGCCTGGCGCGCCGCCCCGCGCTCCGCCGCCAGCGCGCGCTCCTCGGCTGCCGCCGCCTGAGCCTCCAGCTCGCCCACGCGCTCACGCAGCGCGGCCGCCTCGGCGCGGGCGCGCGCCTCCGCCTCCGCGCGCCGCCCCACCTCGCTCTCCAGCAGTGCGCGCTCGGCGGCGGCGCGCTCGCGCTCGGCGGCGCTCTCGGCGGCGACCTGGCGAGCGGCCTCCGCCTGGCGCCGCTCGGCGAGACGCACGCTCGCCTCGAGATCGGCCTCGATGCGTGCGTGACTCTCGTCGACCTCCTGCGCCAGGAGCCGCGCGCGTTTGTTCGCCTCGACGACGTCGGTGCGCAGCTTGTCGCGCTCGGCGCAGGCGCGCTCGGCCCGGCGGCGCGCGCGCTCGAGGCGCAGGCGGCTGAGCGCGAGCGCGGCGGCCAGCAGCAGGGCGCGCTGCGGCGGCGCGTCGGCCAGCGCGCGCAGCTCGGCGTCCAGCGCGAGCTCCAGCTCGGCCGGACGCAGCGCCGCCGCGCCGAAGCCCAGCTCGCTGAGCAGGCGGCGCGGCTGCTGCACGCCGGCGCGCGCCCACGCCTCCACCACGGCGTGCGCGGGCAGGCCGGCCCCGCGCGGCTCGTCGTCGGCCGAGCCGTCGTCGCCGCGTGCGCCCGGCGCCCTCGCCTCGCGACTCGTCTCCTCGATCGCCGTCGTCAGCGACGAGTTTAGTCGGTCGAAGAATTCGCCGACTGTAGTGTTCGCGGTGCCGGCGTCCTCGAATATGCGCTCGACGTACCCGCGGTCGACGCCCTCCATGCGCAGATCGCGGCACAGCGCGAGCGCCTCGTCCCTGTCGATCCGCCTGTCGTGCTCGAAGGGCTCGGCCCGTGCCGCGCCGCCGGTGCCGGTGTCGCTGTCGTGTCTACTCTCCATCGCCGAGACGCTCCGTCGGCACCTCGTCCGTTGTCTCGCTCTTTTATCCTCGGTGTCGAGACGCGAGGCCGATGACGACCGAGGGCCCGGCGGCTCCTCCGCGTCGAAATCGATTCGCGGGGGCCTCGATCGCCGTCCGTACTTTTTGGACCCGAAGATGAACTTTGGGGCCACCTCCGGTCCCGACGAGTCGTCGTCGCTCTGCTGCGCCGGAGAATCGTGACGTAGCAGAGGGACGGGCGAGGAGACCGCGGCCGGCGGAGGCTCTCCGCTCGCGCCGCCCAGCACTGCGAGCAATCCGTTTCGAAACTGTGCGAAGGTGACTCGTTCGGCCTGTCGCTCGAACAGGGTGTTCACGAGAGTCGCACCCCGATCTTCCAGCTGCAATGCGTCACAGAGCTCGTTTACCGCTGATTTATCTAAGGCTTCCTCGTTAGCTACGTCGAATGTTTTAAACACTGTGTACAGCTGTTTTTCATAACGATTCATGGACTCGTCGTCCATATTTACATATTAAATTTGGGAAGAGTATGGCTTTTACGCGGTTATGTTTTGTTTCTACATCGGTTACTATACATAATATGAATTAAGTAATAATTAGTTAAAGTTTTATAAAAGTATAAAAATAATATCCATCGCGATCGACGATTCAGTTTACTAGTGGCATGTCATGTCAGTGTCACACTGTCATCTGTCCCTAAGCGTGACTGTCAAAATGCCATATTTACAAGTTTACAAAGTAAGCTACGAAATATACAAAGTAGTAAAAGTTATATAAAAAATGAAAGGCGCAAAAACGAATTGAGATGTATAATTACTAAGTGTATTCTAGAACCTTTAGTTGCGATTGCGATATTCCTACACTAGCATGCATTATAAAATATCTAAACTCTTCCATAATAGTCGAATCCTTCAAATGTAGAGGAAGTTAACTTTGAAGGTTACTTTTGATTTCGCTAAAAGCGTTGTGATTGGCTATGACTGAAGATAAGTATTTGTGACAGTCATGGCCATTGGTTGTATTATAATATAACAATAACATTGTTGGCTGATTACTTTTGTTTGTGGCAGTCAGATACTAAAATAATAATACATTACAAATAGCGGACTAGTGGAAGCCTATCCACAAATGCCACAAGCTAAAAGTTGAAGTTGAAGTTGACATTACAAATACAAAACAGAACGTAAATAAAAGCAAGCACAGCAGTCTCCATAGCATAAAAATAATGATTAACTGTATCCATAGATTAGAATACTTACTACGTACGCTGTATCTATTTAGTGTAAACTGTCTTTGTGTCTAAATGTTTATCGGCTATCTTACATCAGTAAAGCTATAACACGGATAAACCACTCAACAGGTTGTATTTTCAGTGGTTATTAACAAATACTTTCCATTAAAAAGTTGACGAGGTAAGCTATAGAGGTTTTATAAATTTCATAATATCAATGCTTTTCAAAAATTAACATATTTTATTTTGAATATCTACTTACCTAATCAGCCAATACAATACAAATGACGAATTTGCCAATTTGGGTTTTTATTGATTTTTGCATAGCCACAGGTCCTCATTGTCCTCACCATTAAATTGCACTTAGCTTTAAGAAACCACAGTATCCTTGTACTAATTTTTCATTGATTGTAATGTGTGGTATTTATACACAAGAAGTACAATAAATCATATTATTATTAAATTATATATCCATTTCAGGTTTTATCCAAGATGTTCAAAGAGAACAAAGAAAACAGCAATATTTTGTTTCAACCTTTGAACGAGGATGAAAGTGTGTTCCACAAAACTAATGCTGTTGGCCCCAATGAACCAAGTGTAAAGATTCGAAACCCAGTGCTATGTCAAATGGCTCTACTAAGTGCTTGTTTATTATTAATAACTTATGCTCTGGTAAGGAGTATTGGTCACCTAGTTGAACTGCACTCAATCCCATACAAGAGCACTTGGCGCACATCAGCCCATGTCCAAGTCTATACATACAGCTATTTAGCTCAGTTGGCGCCACAGCGCACTGGGACTCTCGACCAGTCTGGCCTACTACTCGATAAAGTAGTTTCTTGCTACTATAATCTGCCTGCTGAGACTGGACTCAATCAGTTGCTGCCTGAAAATATCCAACCGCACTTATGCACACACTTAAATGTGGCCTTTGCACGCATTGTCAACAAAGAGATAACATTAGATGGTAACCAATACAAAAATTTACAAGCTATAGGAAAACTAAAACAGGACAACCCTAACCTCAAGATTTTATTATCGGTAGGTGGATCTGGCAATGATAATGGGTTCTCGGATATGGTGGCTAACCATGCATCCAGAAAAATATTTATCAAATCTATTAAGAGCATATTGAGAAATTATACTCTGGATGGAATTGACCTTGACTGGGAGTTCCCTGCCCTACACGGACTGGAAGCAAGGAGGCGTGAGAGACAACATTTCTCACAGTTGCTTCGAGAGATAAGAATGGAATATATTAGAGAAAAAAGAGACTACATCCTGACGTTAGCAGCTCCAGCTCCCGAAACCATAATTGATATATCGTATGATATTGATCAAGTGAATCAGTATGTAGACTTTGTCAATGTTATGACTTATGACTATCATTTCTATACTAAGTACACACCTTTCACTGGTCTCAATTCACCACTTTATCCAAGATCTAGTGAACAACTCTATCTAGCCACCCTCAATATTAACTACACGGTACATGTATATCTTGAAAAAGGACTCGATCGAAATAAAATAGTTGTTGGTATACCCACTTATGGACATACATTTTCACTGATGAACTCCAACAATACGCGCATCGGTAGCCCTGCTTCTGGCTTTGGCACTCTCAGCACTTCAGGATTTATCAACTACCCGGACATATGCATCTTCTTGCAAAACAGGAGTGATGTAACTATAGTGCAAGACAGGGAGGCCAAGGTCCCTTACCTGTACAAAAACAACGACTGGATTTCGTACGACACTCCCGAGAGCGTCGCAGAGAAAGCGAAGTTTATTAGAGAAAACAATCTACGAGGCGCAATGATATACTCGCTGAACGCGGACGATTACTCGGGCATATGCAACACGGGTGGCGAGAGCGCTAAACAGTTCCCGCTGTCGGAGTCGGTCAAACACGCACTGGTCTTTAACGACAGCGATGTTACGAGCGAAATATACTGGTAAACAGAGTAAGCGAAATTCAAATTGAATATTTACCTGTTTTTTTTTGGTCACGTATGTAATTTTGTACATGGTGCAGTTCTTCATATTGGCTAGGGAGCGGGTACCGGCGCCGCGACGGGCGGGCGCGGCGGCCGCGCGACGGACTGCGCCGTGTGCTCATCCGCACAGAACCGCACGCGCATACATTATACTTTTAATTACCGTTCACAGTTGGAAAAAGTATAAGAATGTTACCTTACTGTTTGATTAACAGCGAAGGTTTCCACACCACCGAGCGCGACCCGGCCGCTTCCGTTAGTAGTGGCCAAGTCAATATTATTTATTTATATTTATTTATGATAATTTGCAAACCAACTCCGGAGGCCCGACGCGACGTCCGTTAAACACTATGTGATAAAATGTGATAAGTACTGAGAATTTTCGTATATAGTGGGTCATGTGCACTCACCAGTCAAACACGCACGCCACCGCACCACTTCGTAAGGGGGTGAATGTGTTGCATTCCAGAAAAGAACTGCGTCCTCACAATAGAAAGTTCAAAATATATTTATTGATGTAGGTTAATTTTGATCAAAATGGATATTCTGTAATCATATTATTGTCTTAATTGTTTTGTTATGATGGTAGATTTATCAAATCGTGCCAAAGTCTAATCATTAGGTATATGTCATTACTAGTAAGTTAAGGAACCGTTATAATATCGTCGAGGCTAGTAGCGCGGCGCGTTGAGATGTTTGAGGGACTAAGAATGAACCACCGTTTGTGGTGCAACACCACAAACGGCAGAGCTGTCGACATTGAGCAGCGTGCAGGCGCGACCACACGTGGGAGGCGCAACGTTCCTACCGTGTGTTTACTCTCGAGGTCCTAGGTAGGCCATATATAGTTTAACCGTAGGTAGATATTGATTCAATTTTCAATAACACAGTGTGGGTCGGAATTTTTAGAGAGCATGCAAATGCATGCCCATACATGGAGCAAATTTTGTGTACCTACTCTGTTTGTGTCTCAAGGTTTGGTACCATTTCCATCGCCGTAGAATAATGTGGGCAGGGCTTTACACACCTAAACCTCACTCGCATAAGAATGTGTTTGCCAGCAACCTATAAGTACTTATCGCAAAGATATTTTAAGCCTAACTTTACAGCTATAACATCTCTCTTATACGTCGATAAATAAGTTTCTCTTATGGTAAAGTAGCTTCACTTCAGAAGAACGTGACGATTTTTTTACAGCTTTAAAATGTCTCTCAACGTCGATAAAGAAGTTTCACTACAATAATAGAAGCGCCTCACCTCTACCGGGTATTGTCGTGGGTAAAGTTCCTTGTGATTTTTCAAATACCTGGGATCTGTATCTCACACGCCCAGTGACATCGATTGCGATGTCAAGTCCCGCATTGCTGCCGCGTGGGCCCAATGGCGGAAGATGGCCGGTGTCATTTGAGACCCAAAAATGCCGATCCGGTTGAAGGGACAGGTCTACAAAACCATCATTAGACCTGTCCTTTTACATGGCAGTGAGACGTGGCCAATATTGGAGCGACACAAGCATGAGCTGCGTGTCAAGGAAATGAAGATGCTGCGGTGGATGTGTGGAGTCACGCGGGTGGACCGCGTCAGTAACTCTAGCATCTGCGGTAGCCTCTCCCTCACGTCCATGACATTGCAGATAAGTTGCAAGAGTACAAAACAACATGATGCGTAACCGAAAAACGTGACGATTTTTTTTACAGCTATAAAATTTCTCTCAACGTCGATAAAGAAGTTTCACTTCAATAATAGAAGCGCCTCACCCCTTTACTGGGTATTGTCGTGGGTAAAGCTCCTTGTTGATTTTTCAAAATCTATGATTTTTAGTTGTAAGCTGCGTGATTATATTGTGATATATTTTCCCGATTGTTAAGTTTTGTTCTTATTGGGTCTACCTACCTTCTTGTTCGTTGGGTTGGTTCTACAGCAGGTTGATTGGGGTTTATGGAACTGGTTGGTAGAGGGTCGTATTTTTATTTTGTATTAAGTATAATAATCAATTATGTAAGTTGATGTTAAGTTACTGACACACCTGCTCATTGTTAGCACACAGCATACCTACCTACCATACCTTTGAGTGGTAAGAATCGTTCTCTGCATAGGTATGTAAAACTGTGAAAAATGTTATGAAGTATTTATATATAAAAGATATAGTAAATAAAAGATCAATTAAAAATAGACAGGAAGCTCTTTTAATATGGCACTACCTTACAGTACCTACACGTTAGTATAACAAACGTTACAATATCTCAAGGCATCACCGGTCGAGGGCAGCAGCCGAGCGCCGAGGGACACATGCCACTCAACTAATACGAGAGTCGCCAGGGTGCTTAGTGCGACATTTGCACGTTTTCGATCGGTCGAGAGTATGATTCACTAAACAACAACATCTACTCATTGAGTGGATCAAAGTATCACTAGGCACTCAGATGATTCAAGCACTCGGAGTAGCTCAATTTCATTTCATTACTATTTAAAACCTATCATCGACAGCCAGTTAAGTATAAGGAGCACCTACAGAATGTTATACAACCCAAAATACAAGTTTCATCTATATATTTTAGGTAGAAGCGAGTGATTCAAGCAAATGTTGGTTAGCAAAAAGCAATATCAATGAAATTACTTGTTGTAGGTTCCTTGGTCTGAATACAAAAAAATTAGTGCCAATCCATATTTGCTTAAAACTAAACACAACTAACAATAAGGCTGACTCATGACAATGGCTAGGCACTGAACAAGTGAGCGAGAAACTGAGATATTACTTGCTACCATCAGCTTGCACCACAATGATGAGAATGCTGGTTCAACTCCTTATAACTATCTTAACTATTGCAGAGTCACATTACATGAAACTTTGATTTATAGTAGCATCATACTACTATACATATTATTTAACAAAGCAAGCAAAATAATAGCATTATTACTAACATGTCTAACATATTTAGTTAAGTATTTAAATAATGTGACCAGTGCTAACACCTTTGTTCATTTCCTAAGTAAAATATAAAAAAATAATCATAATTGTACAACATAGAGAGCAATATAATTTCAGAGTATTTTTCATAATGGCATGTAACAATGTATACACACAGTAATTACCAAATCCCACTAAAAGAAATATGTGACAAAGCACCCATATGACACCCTCACTCACAATGGAGTCGCAATTCTAATAATTTCTTTGACCTAAAAAATAACATATCTTTTTGTCAGTCTTATCCACTCCTAATCGACTCACCACAATATAGTCCCAGGAGCTTTATGTAGTGAATAGTACAAAGTGCCAAACACCAGACAGTTGTCTACTGGGCTGGGGCAGGGATGAAGGAAATCAAAAATTTGTTATTTTCCCAATTGGACTTAAAATTTTATACCATCTTACTAACTTTAGCATTTACATATTTTTGTGGCAATGTACTGTCCAGCAACAACTACATGTGTTTGCAGTAGCACTGCCAGACATTTGAGCTCGTGACACCCCAGACTTAACATTGTAGAGCTCACACAAAATGTAAATTCATCCATATCACAAACTATAGGCATATTATACTCTATACTTCTCTATATTATATATATAATATTAAAATCATGTATAATTGTTGAGTATCTAAATATTACAATATGGCAACTTAATAACAACTTATTGTCTAATGGAATACACTATCAATTAGAGTGGCGCGCTAGCAGTAGGCAAGTGAACACTGCAATCTACCTACACCATGCAAGGCTTGCAATGCTTGCATAATGTTGGGGCATCCATTCTATGATGCCAAGATGTGTCACTCCTATGGAGTGGTGACTGTGCCTGTGCTAGTCAATCAGGCAAATATAACAGAGTAGAAATATTTCCTGAAGCTCTAACCCTGAACCTTTAAATCTTATTCACAATTAAAATACATCTACTATTATCTAATTAGTCAATAAATCATAACAGGACGGTTCTGTTGACACAGTGATGTGATCAATTTATCATAAAAGCAGTAAAATTTTGATATGTGTAACACCTACTAATACTACACTCACAATCAGAGACTAATTGCCGCCACCTGTATATTATATTCCTCATATTATAGATGGAACAATCAATTGAAATAAAGGGTCGAAATTGTACACTGATTAAAACAAAAACCAATGGCTGTATTGTGGCTGGCTTATCTGCTGAGTGTGGAGTAGAAATGGCAAACTGTTAAGTTTGCAACCAGTGGAACATGAGGCTGTGGACTGTGGGGTAGTCCAACTCTGCATTGGGCGAGCTCAACAACTCCTTCAGGCTCAGAGAGCAATCGCCGGACAGCGCCGCTTCTTTGAGTTCGGCTGCGGAGTGCGCAGAGTTGTCGTCGGACGCACAGTCGGACGAGGCGCCGGGCTCTCGCCATTTGTCGTCGTAGGTGAGGTCGCAGAGCGTGGGCGGCTCGTCGGGGTCGCTGAGCTCGTCCTCCAGCGCCGGCGCCCGCCCCTTGGACTTGTCGCCGTCTGTGCTGTCGCGGCCTCCGCCGCCGCCACCCTCGTGCTGCCGCCGAGCGTTCTTCAGCGCCCTGTACCGGCGGGATCGCTCCCGTTGCAGTCTTCGTTTCCTTTCGTCCGCTCTCTCTATTTCTTCAGGAGTTTTCTTCAACGAGTTCTTACCGAAAAAATATCTCATAAAAGACTCGTCACAGTTCCGTTTTGATAAATAGCTTGCCATAAGCTTGTAGTAGTATTGGTTATCCATATTTTAACTTATTTTCACTTTTTGTCTCAACAATAACTATAATTATGCGATGTCCTCGAAGTTGCGAAATAAAAATAAATGAGAACGCGACAGTCGCTGACGTGACGTCACTGTGTCACTGACATTTCAAAACGTTTTGTTGCTTTGTTTTTGAATTCGTGGACATTAAAACTGTTTTATAAACGGTCAAGTTACACATTGTATTGCTTTTTTTTTATTTAGCTCGTCATCGTCAAGTGACTCTTCCCAGAAGATAATTAGCTGTCCATCCACTGCCTCTATAGACAGCTAACTCCTTCTTGGATAATTTGGCCTTCTTCATTACAAGACTCAAGACGGCTACCGAGAGTAAGGGGGAGGCTCTAGCAGTGAGTCTTGATATCTCAAAGGCCTGTAATCGGGTCTGGCACCTATGTCTTCTATGGAAACTGCCCTCCTAGACTGCCCGGGGGACTTTGCGAATGGGTATCCAGCTTTTTGGCAGGTAGAACTATTAGAGCAGTTGTTGACGGCTGCTGTTCGGACTACATGGCCATAAATGCTAGGGTCCCGCAGGGCTCAGTGTTGTCACTCACCCTGTTTTTGCTGCATATCAATGACATGCTATCCATTGACTGCATTCATTGCTATGCAGATGATAGTACGGGCACTTATTACACAGGTCGCTCCAATATCCCCCGGTCTGCAGTGGAAGAAAGTCGTAAACAACTTGTGTCTAAAATCGAGGCTACTCTTGCAAGAGTGTCCGATTGTGGTAGACAAAATCTTGTCCAATTTAAACCTACCAAGACTCAAGTTTGTGCATTCACCGCTAAAAAAGCCCCATTTACTGTAGCGCCGCAATTCCAGGGCGCACCTCTCTCCATCTCTACTAGTATTGGAATCCTTGGTGTTGAGATTTCTAGTGACGTCCAATACCGTAGTCATGTAGAGGACAAGGTGAAAATGGCGTCCAAAAAGCTCGGCGTGTTCAACAGGGCGCGGCAGTACTTCACTGCGGAGCAAACACTGCTCCTCTATAAGTCGCAAGTGCGGCCACATCTATGAGAATTGTCAACGATCCTCTACTAGAAGGCGGTGTTGAACTCCTTCGTGATAGGAGAGAATTCGCCTCCTTATGTCTGTTCTATCGTCTGTACAACGGTCTGTGCTCTGGGGAATTGTTTGACATGATGCCCACGGCTACCTTCTATCATCGCAACGCCATAAACAGGGTGTTCACGCTCACACTTTGCGTCCGGAGCGCTCGCATACGGTTAGGTCCCATAGAGGCTTTATTTCGCGTACGCTTAGGTTGTGGAATGAGCTCCTTGCCTGGGTTTTCCCGAACGTCTACAGTATAGGGTTCTTCAAAAGGGGTCTTAGAAGGTTTTTAAAGGGTCGGCAGCGCGAGTGCTGCACACAAACGTCCATAGGCTATGTTGACCGCTTTCCATCAGGTGGGCCGTATGCTTGACTAATAAAAAATACCGTGCAGAAAAAATTGCAAGAAGCCTTGCGAGTTAATTCGCACGACACGAGGCTAAGTGATAAAGATTCAGGCACTGACACACTGTTAACTAATAGGTCATCCCGTCGGCATTGTTTCTGATGAAGAAAGATATAGGTAGGTACCTTCTTCGTCAAGAGTCAAGCACCTGGAACTCATAATTTACAGCGCACCACATCATATAGATATATATGATGTGGTGCGCTGCTTATATAGACCGCTATCATGAAGGAAAGGTTCACAAAGACGGAGCTACGTACGGCCCTGTCCTCAAGATTACCACTTCGACCTAATCCTGGTAATTACAAAATATTTTACTTGCCTTACCTTGGTATATGAAGCCTCGCTTTACCTAGACGATAAATACCCGCCTGATAAATCTGACAGCGGGGTCGACATGTCAACGCCCACAAGTGGTAAAGAAGTCCTATCCTTATGGTAGACGTATTGAGGTAACGAATACCTACAGAATTTGACCAGCCACCACATAGCCATTACTTCGCCCAGATGAGGAGACTGAAACATACATTTCACCACCACGCACGCACAGTGTACTTGATGGGGCTCCTTAAAAGGGGTCCCCGGCAGACTAATCTCGAGCGTGACAAACCAGCCCCAGAGACCGGCTCCCTGTAGTGAGCTACGGCGAGAATGAGAATCAAGGAAAGAAGAAAAAATAAACTTTATTTTTCCTGACGGTGACGAAAATATCATGCCCGTACGATACAACTTACTCCATGTACCCTGGCTACAAGCTTGATTACAATTTCAAGTGACAAGCCGGAGTATGTATGCACGAACTTATAATATAAATCTCACACGAGGGTACCAGGCAAGGAGGCTAAAGCATCTCAGTAGATACACACCACTTGGTACATCAAACCACTGCCTCATTCGGGCGATCGAATGCCTCTCGCAAGGCCTGAAATACAGCGGCCCTAGGAGCGGTGGCATGTAGGTATGAGAATGCCCATTTCCCATAGATCATTGGGCCCAATAAATGATGAACAAGTACAGGATCCAAACTAGTGTTATTAGTATAAGAAAAATATGAAATACAACTTGCCGAAGTTTTAGTTTTATTGAAAATGGCATTCTCAAGAAATATGACCACGAATATTTTTTAGGTTATGTTGTTCGTGATATATTTTTTATTCAACTTTTAATCTAGATTTCATCGGATGACGAATAATAGCACTTCATATAAACTCTCACTTATATTATTAGCATGGAAGCAGAGGAATGGATGCGTAAAGGACAAGCCGACTGGTCAAACTTTCCACAGCAAATATGAGGCTTGTCATAGAGATCATCACAGGACACTGTCGCCTCAACAGGCACCTAACAGTGATAGGAGTAAAAAGTGACCCATTATGCCCGGAATGCATGGAGGAAGAAGAAACCAGCTTCCACCTACTAGCTAAGTGCTCCATGTATTCGTTTACAAGATGGGAAATTATGAGCACAGACAGACTAGGAAAAGAAGATATAGAACATCTGAAGGTGGATCAGATAGTAAGCTTCTGCAAGGAAACAAGAAGGTTCGACGGGGCGCCGTGAAGACTGCTGGGATACCCAATCCAAACCGCAAGGAGATTCGGGGAAATGAGCGAAGTAGGCGGTACGACATGCGGTCGGATCGTTCGCTCGGCGGTGCCGGCGTCCCCAACAAGAAAATAATAATAATAATAATTAGCATGGAATAGTAGTTTACATTACTAAAGAGGCAAATAAGTTT
This sequence comes from Thumatha senex, assembly GCA_948477245.1. Classification (NCBI taxonomy): domain Eukaryota; kingdom Metazoa; phylum Arthropoda; class Insecta; order Lepidoptera; family Erebidae; genus Thumatha; species Thumatha senex. The sequence goes on from OX419731.1 coordinate 426,668, forward strand.
ATAGACGCGTGCGTTTATCATTTTTGAAAATATTTACCTACATAAAGTAACAGAGAAAATGACTTGTAGGGACACAAAAAAAGATACTTTGTGGTATCGATACTTTTCCTTTCGATGGCGATACTTTATACTCGGTACTTTGTGTTCGATACTTTGAATCGTACGTGTACGTACGTATCGAATTGACAAACCTTAGAAATTACCCCTTTACAAACCTAATCTTACGCCATAATTGAATTGTACTAAACAAACATTGACCTCGAAATCGTTTCGTCAGTTCACAGTTCTTCGTATCCTTTCATAATTGACTTCACTAATCACACTTTTGCCGTTGTTCTAATATTTATTGTACATATTCGTATCGCGAATCTTCTGTAGTAGGAGGAATGTTAAGAAGAAAACTTATAAGTATTATATTATTTTAAATAATATTTTTAATTACTGAAGTCACAGCCTTTTTAGGGTTCTATACCTCGAAAGAAAAAAAATGGAACCCACTTTGTTGTCGTCGGTCTGTCAAAACCCATTATCTCGGAAATACGTGAGATTATCAAATAGAAATTAAAACCTTATAAGTACTTTGGTATATTGATACTTTAATGCTTTTTACGAGTTTTGTTCTACTAAAGCTAAACTAACGTTAATGACTGACATTAACGTCCTAATATATACGCATAAGGTTTTATGAAAAGTACTCGATACTTTGAAGTATCGCTACTTTAATAATTTTTCAAGCTAAACTGACGGTACTTACTGACAGATATTCACGGCGTCACATATAGTCATAAAACCCTAAGAAAAGTACTCGATACTTTGGAGTATCGATACTTTCCATCTCTGTTCGGTCCGCACGCATTATTTTATATTTTTATGCGTTGTATTAAGTACTAATGATCTGCTATCACACCATGGCTCGTTCGGCATTCGACGTCTAGGAAATAAAAGGCAACGATTTGAGATAAAAAATATATTAAGGATCAGAAGACGGCGATGTCGGTGCGCTTGACGGCGGAGAGCCCGTCGTCCCACGTGAGCATGGCGTTGAACGAGAAGTACAGCGCCACGGCCGACAGCATGTGCCACAGGTCGTGCGCGTCGTAGAACTGCAGCACCTGCACCCGACTTACTAGTCATCACACCGCTAGCCGCATAGTAACATTGCAATCTAGCTCCTAGCACTAATTAAATCAATTGACTCGAGCAAGCGGCGCAGCCGCTGACCGACGGACGTAGCGCAACCGGCCCCGTCTAGTATTACAGCAGTCGCTCAAAACTCCGAAAAATATCCATTCGAAGTTCGAATTCACTAGCATCCATGGCCTTCATACAAATATGATGCCGTCTACCATCACCTCGGCAGCTGTAATGTTCCTCACGGAGACACAAATACGCCGCCTCGACGATAAGTTTTACCTCGGTCACCTTCATTATATCATCGAGGAGCAATTCGTAAATAAAACCGGGGCGGATGGGACGATGTTTACATCGCAGATTGCGCCGCCTCGAGAAATCTTCCTACTTTAACCTTCGGCTGCTCGTGGGCCAGGACTCCACGAGCCAAATCTACATGTGTGTCTACTGTTCCTACACAGGGAACGGTGAGACGACAAAACTATTTCAGCACTTCAGCGTGGGGCCTGGCGATGCGCAGGTCCTGAACATTAACTACTTCAATGGCGGTGGTACTACAAAAATGTGCAGCTGAGTTGTCTGCACCATCCTCTTACAACCCCGGGTTCCTCGAGCGAAGCATGGGGACGCACATCATTGGGCTCTCAATGCGCTAAATGTCACGATGCTTTTCGTCAGGCGAGCGACGTCATTTCGCACCGCACAGGCTCCACCACAACAAAACAAAACAACGCTCCACCGGTACCTTGCACTCGTGGTTGCGGTGGCGGCTGAGCGCGGGCGTGGTGGACCACTGCGAGCTGCCCGACACGAAGAAGTATAGCGCCGGCGCCCAGGCGGCCGCCGCGCCCGCCAGGAAGGCCCAGGCGTACCAGCGCAGCGCCTCGCCGTGCAGCAGCTTCATGCTGAGGTAGAACACCATGTGCAGCAGCGTGTTGGCCAGCAGCACCATGAGCAGGTGGCCGGCGAAGTCGCTGCTCTGTACGAACAGCCCGTAGAGCGCGAAGGCCCAGTTCACGGCGTTGGCGATCAGCAGCAGCACCATGCGCGCCGCGTACAGCGGCCGCCCGCCGCCGCCCAGCGCCCACCAGCTGCGCGCCGCCGTCTGCAGGCTCGCCTTCTCGAAGCGGAACTGCCCCACGTAGTAGATGCGCAGCGACAGCACCAGCACGGCGAACACGTGCAGCACCGTGAACAGCGCGTAGAACAGCGCGCCGCCACCCAGCACGCCCCACACCACTGCACACACACACACCCTTCTTATTGACATATTGGGGCATTCCCTCAGCCGGGTCGCCGTGAATAGCCCTCGGGCCTATCCCGCGACCCGGCTGGGAAGAAGGCGGAACACCGTGGGGTTTAGTGGGCATGGGAGTCCCACACTACATTCATCCCGCCAAAAAAAGAACATGCGTGTTGAAGAATACGTTTTTTATTCAATCTCATACTGAAATAATAAGGATAAAAAAATTAAAACCAATAGTTGAAGGACGGACAAAACATCAAATAATAATATAAAAAAAAATTACATAAATAAATTTTAAAAAATTGCGATTCTCATGTTAGTTTTAGCTTCAAAAATCTGGTAGTTTACAATTTTTTCGGTATCGCTGCTGTCGTTTTCAGAGATTTCTTTAAAACATCGATCATTTATAGTGAAATTTGCGTAAAATTACAACATACGACAACATTTATTTGCAAACGTTCAGCATCATGCATGTTGCGCCGCGTCCACAGATTGTAGAAATAATGCATTGCAACTTCCTCGGTCCAACTGAAGTGGTATCGTAATTGAAAAAAGTAATATTTTGATTTTTGTTTGTTTTTGTTCATACAAGAACTGTACCTATATTTTTTTTATTTATATCTTGCTTGTTTTGCCACGTCACGTTATTTCACCAAAGCTGCGTTGGAGGATGTTTTCAGGACGCTGGATTGGGATGGCAGGGGCATAAATATTAATGGTAGCTTCTTGAACCAACTTCGCTATGCGGATGATATAGTTGTTATAGGCGAATCCGAGGAAGATCTCCAGCATAATGCAATTTGGCGAGCTGTACCATGCATTACTCAAGATCGGACTCAAAATGAATATGGAAAAGACAAAAGTGATGGCAATAACAAATATCTAACAAACACCATTTCATTAGAGGACAAACTGCTTGAGCATCTGCAGGAATATGTTTACTTGGGGCAGATTATTAAGCTAGAGATACGAGCTGGAGATACGTTGCATAGTATGAGCGTAGAAAGTCCTCCGGCTAGATGGACCGACGACATTAGAGACACTGCAGGACAACTATGGCACCGACGTGCCTTAGATAGTGCCGGATGAAAACTCATTTGAGAGGCATATAATATGCCCTGCAACGGTGGCAAAGACAATTCTGAGAATAAAGTAATTTTTTTGCCATACAGTACAATTGTAATGTTTTGATCATCTATATATCAGTATCGTATGTACTTTTAATTTTAAATCTTAATTTGGTAAGGAGAATGCTAATCCTCCCATACATCGTTGGACCCATAAAATGATAAACAAGTACAAGATCCAAACTAGTGTCATTAGTTAGGGAAAAATATGAAATTCAAATTGCCAAAGTTTTAGTTTTATTGACAATGGCATTTTCAAGAAATATGACCCCGAATCTTTTTTAGGTTATGTTGTTCGAGATATTTTTTTTATTCACCCTTTATTCCAGATTTTAATCGGATGACGAATAATAGCACTTCATATAAACTCTCATTTATATACCCGATGAAAATATACAAAAAGATGCCAGAAATTCAACAAATAACAGAAAAATATTTACCTACATAGAGAGAGTCACAGAGCGAACGACATTAAGGGACACAAAAAAAGTGTCTGCTCTCACGTACCTAGGAACAGCAGCACGGCAAGAATACCGAAGGTGGCATGTGCGCGCGCGTTGATGTCGGGATGGCGAGCCTGGTAGATCTTCACCATGGCCAGCACCGACAGCACGTACATGAACGCCGTGTCTGCAACAGCCGAGGGCGCCACCTGTACTCTGTGCCTGGCGGTCGTTCGCGACGGTTGCTGACCATACAAACAGTCAACTGAAAATCGTCGGATCGACGAGCGCTGATCAGGGTATCAGCTATCTTCGATCCTATCTAGCCCGGGCACAAGTACATGAAAATAAAGGGATATATTTAAAAACCTAACCACTCCGGGAGTGCCGACAGAAGTGAAAACTCAATTTATTAATAATTTATTTATCTAGACGCGTTGGTACATGCATATATGCACACACTATAGCTGCGTATCGTAACGGGGTGTAGCGAGTCCAGAGATTTATCTCATCTAAAAAATTGCGTACCGCGCTAAAAGAAGTTTTTCCTTCAAAAATTGACCGGGATCGACGTTAATGATGATGATGATGAAAAATAAATCTACACTGAAAGACTCCTAATTGATTACACAGCATTATTTAATAAGACCTGTAGATGACCGGAATCAACGTTAGATGATGATGATGATAATGGTCGCGAGTCCAGAGATTTTATCTCATCTAAAAATAAGCGTACTGCGCTAAAAGAATATTCACTTCAAAAATTGACCGGGATGGACGTTAATGATGATGATGAAAAAAAAATTCTACTCTGAAAGAGTCTTAATTGATTACACAATATTATTTAATAAGACCTGTAGATGACCGGGTTCAACATTAGATGATGATGATGATTATAGTCGCAAATCCAGAGATTTTATCTCCTCTAAAAATATGTGTACCACGCTAAGAGGCGTTTTCACTTAAAAACTCCATCCGTCTTACGCTTTTTCGATCAGGTCACGTGTCCTGACGCGAGTTTAAGATTTTATACCTATTACAGAAAAAGTGCTCAACGCCGCTAAAGAAGTTTTCACTTCAAAAATAATTCTACACTGAAAGAGTCCTAATTGATTACACAGCATTATTTAATAAGACCTGTAGATGACCGGAATCAACGTTTGATGATGATGATGATTATGGTCGCGAGTCCAGAGATTTTATCTCATCTAAAAATATGCGTACCGCGCTAAAAGAAGTTTTTCCTTCAAAAATTGACCTGGATCGACGTAAAGATGATGATGATAAAAAATAATTCTACACTGAAAGAGTCCTAATTGATTACACAGCATTATTTAATAAGACCTGTAGATGACCGGAATCAACGTTAGATGATGATGATGGTTATGGTCGCGAGTCCAGAGATTTTATCTCATCTAAAAATATGCGTACCGCGCTAAAAGAAGTTTTTCCTTCAAAAATTGACCGGGATCGACGTAAAGATGATGATGATAAAAATCTTACGCTTTTTCGATCAGGTCACGTGTCCTGACGCGAGTTTAAGATTTTATACCCATTACAGAAAAAGTGCTCAACGCCGCTAAAGAAGTTTTCACTTCAATAAGCAGCGAGTAAAGTATTCCTTCTGTAAGGAAAATTGAAATATAGAAAAAAATAGTCAACGAGCAGAACAGTATCGCCCCATTGTGAGTTCCACTACCGCAGATGAGAGCAGAGCATTACCGAACTGGAAGTTGAGCGCGTTGGGGCACACGTGGTAGGAGGCGGACAGCAGCGCCACCATCATCATGGCCGCGCCCAGCGACGACAGCAGCCCGTAGTGCGTCGGGATGCCGTACTCCTGCCCAACCAGCGTTATAGCTAATAAATACTGTGGGGCACTTCCTTACACAACGCCATCTAGACCAAACTTAGTTATTAGCTTGTGTTATAGGATTTAGACAACAGATAAAAATATATATAGACATATAGACATATTGTCACGCCTTTATTCTCGAAGAGGCAGGCAGAGGCACACCATACGCCCACATTTTACCGTATGCATGTTTATCTCACGTAACAGGTGGTGAGCCCATTGCCGTGTTGAAATGGACAGATGATAAAAATATATACTTATACATTTCTAAACTCATACATATTATACATAGGAAAAATCTTTTGAGGACGCAACAACTTAAAAAGTAACATGGATGGTTACCTCGTGTCTCGGTTTTCGTTTTCTCCTCATCTTCCTACGGCGAACTTGCAGCATGAACAGTGCGCCCAGCAACAAGTACCTGGTCCAGAGTAAATGCGTGCTATAAAAGAAACTGTACACCTACCAGTGCAGTCCAAAAAAATTGCTATGAGCGCTAGTTGTAGCACAGAATTGTTAATAGAACAGAAGTTTTTCTCCACAAATATTTCTTATGAATAGGTACCTAACTCTGACGCGAATGCAATGTTCAGCAACTGACAACGCTCATTACCTACGTCTTATATTCACCCACAAGTTGCTTCTTTCTACTTATTGTACGGTATAAGCAGACAGAAAGTAATAGACATCGCCCCTTGATGAGTTATAGACGGGTACTTCGTAGTAGCGGAGCTATGCCACATTTTAGTGTGTGAAGTTAAAAAAAAACTTTAAGAATAATGGTAAGTATTTCCGAATATAATAATGCGGGGTTGTCATCCATTTGTAATAATGGCGCCCAACGTCGCATGCAAGAATATAATATTGAAACGTGGAGCAGGTGAAGCGACGCGCTGGCACTCACCCGATGTTGCTGTAGACGTGGTTGAAGTCAGCCAGCGAGCCCACCGGGTGTGCGCAGAGGAAGTTGAAGTAGCAGATGTCCAGCGAGCCCGACACGTTCATCACGATGTGGTAGGCGGCCACGAACTGCACCACGGGCAGCGCGTAGAACAGCCCCACGGTGTACAGCGTGTACAGGTAGCGGTCGGAGCGCGCCGCCAGCACGCGGCCGCGGTGCTTGGCCAGCGCCGCCACGTTGAGGCGCGCCGGCAGCCCGTACGGCCGCGACAGCGCCGCGCCGTCCGTCTCGCTGGCACCCGCCGCGCCCTCGCGCTCCTGCTCCTGCTGAGCGACGCGACAGCTTGTGGATTTGTCGTAAGCTTTCGATTTGTTATACCCTACTGCAACGGAGACTTTAAATTTAATAAAATTCCCGTATACATACGAAGTAAAGTTGATACCAGAGAATAGTACGATTTTTTGTTAGATGTTCTTCAAGGCGGTAAATTTGGTCCTGCATTTGATGTTTTTTTTAATTTTTCAATTTAGTCCAATGAGATGATAATTGATGAAACTTATATTTTTCAAGTAAACTTCAAGGTAAAATAATAATAATGAAAACTCCTATATCACCTGTCTGGTGCTGCCGTCGACTATATAGATCCCGTTCCTGGACATATCCATATTTCCAGCACCTCTCGTGTCACCGTTGCCATTAGCGGTGTCGGTGTCGGGAGACGTAGTAACGCTGGCGACGGTGGTCCTGGTCACCGCCTCTTCCACATTCTCCTCATCGGAGTCGCTATTATCGCTGCTGTCAAACGTGGCATCTAAAAAGATCATGCTTAATAACTGTTCGTCTGAAATTGGCCCTATTTAATATGGGGACAGGTACTAACCGGAGCCGCGGCGCCGCCGCATCGGTGACGCCTGCGAGGTGTCCATCTCCGACTGAACAGCGTCAGGCGCCAGGCACGTACCGGCGGATGCGAGCACGGCGCGCGGCCCCACGAGGCGGCGCCAGCGCGGCAGGCGCTGCGCCAGCACGAGCGCGCCCACCAGCGCGTAGAACAGCGCGAATAGCGCCAGCGCCGCCAGCGTGCCCGCCACGTACTGCCCGCGGCTCAGCGCCGGCTGCGGCACACACCAACGTCCACTAACCAGTAACGTCATGGCCTCGGCTTTTCTACATATAGCACAAGTCGAGTATGCGCTAACGGTCATGACACTCAGTTAGGAAACAATTAGATTAGGAAATTGCTGACAAAAATATTGAATCTTGGGTATTTTCTTAAATTACTTAAATACAGTAACATTTGTAATTATAGTACTTGAATATTCTGTAAAGCAAACAGATTTAGATAAAAATAAAGTCTTTTAAAATATCAAATAGTATAATGCTCTAATTTTCTGAGGAGCTGGGTATGCCGCAGACTACTGATACAACAAAAATTCCAGTTTCCATATCGTGGAAATACAATCAAGGTAACAGTATGTATACTAAATGTCATCAACAAACCTAAATTTTCACGTACCACCCGCAATTCTTTAATGTAACTTTCATGTATTTGGAATTAAATGCGTTACTTGGATTTCTTATCCAAAAAAAAGAACGTTTGTCCACTGTCTGATTGTCTACTTTCCATACCTTCTTCTTTACTTCGATAACGGCAACTACTTACTTTGAAGAGGACACAATATAAGTATGCCAAATGTCAAGGAGATTTGTAGAATCAACTATGTTTTAAGGAGAATGCCCACTTTTGGGCCCACAAAGTACAGAGATACGTACGGCTTCTGCCGATCTTCGCTGCCACCGCTGCGGTACCCTGACGGAACCCTGGCTCACAAGGCCCAAGAGAAGGCGGACCTGTTAGCCAACCTCTTCGCGGCCAACTCCCGGATCGACAATCGTGGCAAGCAGCCTCCGGCAATCACAAGTTGTGGCAACGCAATGCCCGATATAATTATCAGGCAGTGCGACGTTCGGAAGGTGCTGCGGTCGCTCGACGTCCGTAAGTCCAGTGGCCCCGATGGTATTCCTGCGGTGGTTCTCAAGAGGTGTGCAGCGGAGTTGACTCCAGTACTAATACGGCTGTATCGCCTGTTCTACTCTACGGGTAGTGTGCCGGATGCGTGGAAGGAGCCCAACAAACAATTTGTACTATAAGATTCATATTAGAAATTAACATTTATTATTGACTTCTAAAGTTCTAAGCAAGCTACCATAAACTCGTTCAAGGCACTGATAGTTGCACAATAGGAGCAATCAACGCTACTAGCTCTACAATGGTGTTTTATAAATCTTTTACAACACTTAACTCTTAAAGGGATACAAAGGTCCCTTGTATAGTTTAGGGCTGAATAGTACGGATATTTCTCCCTATAAATAGAACGTATAGTGTCAAGCATAGCCTCTTTAAGAAGGCTGAGTACCGCCGAGTGCACCGTCTGCACCTGTGCTCAGGCCTTTCCAGTTCGGTTTAGGTGGTACACCCCATACCACCCGGTGACTGCTTATCACCGAACCTGCGTCCAGTCGTTGTCTTAGGTCACGCGTCGTGAAACCCGGCTTTGGTTCCCGGTCTGCCACCAGCGGCAAGCCCCGGGGACCGGGTCGGGAAGTATCGGCGTGCCGAGACCGCGACTAGGGCCGTACAAACGCGGTACTACCCCCTCTGTACCGCTTCGCGTTCGCGACTTAGTCTGCAGAAATGCAGCAAACCCCTCACCCTCCGCCCAGGCGGCCCACCCGCCCTGCTACCCATGGAGGTAGAATTTTCTCCAGCACGAGGACGATGGGAACGCCTGCTGACTTCATCCGACCGGCGACCGCCGCCAGCCTTGTCGGGGTTACACCAACCACTCTGCTGACAAGACCAGCATCTGGAGCTGGCGAAGAGCGATTTGCTGCTGGTCCGCCCACGCGCACTCCCTCGCCGATAAAGATGCTGGAAGTACCCAGCACCTCAGTCACCCTAGACCCTAGGAAGAAACGCCCGCCACTGCTGCTATTGCTGCCGCCGCCCCCCCCATCGCTGCCCCCGCTGTCGGGCATCGTAGCGGAACGCTTCCCCTCTCCCCCAAAACCTTGGGGCGAGATAGCAAACAAAACGCAGCCGCCAGCCCGGTTCCAATCGCCGCCGGGACCAGTTGCTCCAATGGAGATAGCTGGACCAAGCGAAGCCGCACAACCGGCTGACACCCGCCCTCGCCTGACGTTTGCGGAGTTGGTGTCCCGTGTCTTCGCGTTTTACAAGCCGCCACAAAATCGACTGGCGACAGCGGACATCCACATGCTGCTGGACTCACCGCTGCCCACGGTTATTGCCTCGACTCCTGGATGATGCAGATCGCCACAACTACGAGGTGCTAGGACCAGAGGTCCCGACTCACTACCCGTACCGTGCAGCACACGCTCCCGATGTCATCGACATTGTCGTCGCACGCGGCATCGAAGCTTCGATAACGCTAGACGTCATGGATGACAACATGATTTCCGACCACCAGGCCGTGCTTATGACTCTGAAGACTCCTGCGAAGACCAAAACGCCGCCTTCGCCCCGTTCCCGCCACAACTGGCAGCTGTTCACGGAACAGGTCCACCTGAGTACGCCAAACTTCCGCATTGAAAGACCCGCTGATGTTGACAAACTCGCAGAAGAGCTCAGTGCAACTATGACTGCTGCGCTGAGGAAATCCGAGGTCAACACAACGCACTCATTTCGGCCGCCCCAGCTTCCGTCAAACATCACAAAAATTATAGAAGAAAAGAGAAGACTGCGGTGACAATGGCAGACTACTAGATGCCCCAACATGAAGTCCCGACTAAACTCGCTGCCAGACAGGGTCTCGGAAGCGCTGGAGAGTCGCCAACGAGTCCTAGCAGCACACCATCGAGAAGGCCGGCCAAGACTGGACGGGTATCCACCGCCTGTGCCGCCGCCTCTCTAGGAGTCAAACCCCGATTAGGCCCCTCCTGGCTAGCGACGGAACCCCGCGCTACAGAGCCGAGGCCCTGTAGTGTGTAATGTAACATTTTTTACTTACTTTTTTAATTAAATGTTTTATTATACGTTCTCTCCAAATTATCTGCATGACCATTATCTGTAGCATTCATAGGCCTTGATAATTCAAGAGTTTTTATGCTCTCTTAATGTTTGTTTACCTTTTGTAATTTTTAATGTCAGTTAATGACAAGCCTAGATTGTATTTTTAATTTATTGTTAGAGCTGCCAGTAGGATAGGTTGTATTCTAATATTGTTTAAATTTTGAAATGCTCTGTAAAAGAAGGAAGCCGGGGCCGTCAGATCAGTCTACTTTTGGTGCTCACCTTGAGAGGAGGTGCTGGGAATAAGTGCTGAGTGTGAGGGTTGTGCTCTCCAGAAATAGTGAAGTGATGGTCTACAGTGTTGTGTGTTATTAACCGGCTCTGTGAGAGACGCCGACCGCTCGTTAGTTTCAGCCCTCTACCTGCCTGAGTTCGCGACCAGCTTTCTCTGAGGTCGGTGACGTGGAGGCCTTGAGGGGATTTGAGGCCCCCTTCTCAGCGACGTGGAGGCCTACTAGAGGCCCCCCTTCCTAGCAACGTGGAGGCCTACTCGAGGCCCCATCTTAGCGGCTGTTCTTGAAGAATCAAGACTTTAATTTATTCCCGGCTTTCCTTGGTTTTATTTTCTTAACATTTTTATATTATATTAAATCAATTTTACCTTTTCTCCTTTTTCTTTTACTTTTCCTTTTAAGCCAGGACTCCTCCAGTCCTGGTGACAGTTTTCTCCTTAACTTTACCTTTTTCCCCTCCCGGAAAATAGTATCGTTACAAGTGTTCTCCCCTGGTCTGGTCCAGAGGATGATACGCCAAACCAAACTAAAAAGAGCCCCCGGTCCAGACCGCGTAACAAATGAGGCATTACGCCATCTTCCGAAGCGAGCAGTCGCCTCGCTGACGCGGCCCTTCAACGGTATTCTGCGCACCGGCCATTTTACTACCTCATGGAAACTTGGCCGGGTCATCCTCTTGCCCAAACCAGGGAAGAACATACTACTGCCTGGGAGCTATCGTCCTATCACCTTGCTGTCGACGACTTAGAAACTATTCGAGAAACTGTTGCTGCTGCACATGGTGCCCCGACTGATACCACGAGACTAACAGTTCGGCTTCCGTGCCGAGCACTCCACAACGCTGCAGGTTGCGGGAATGACGCACCACCTCGCCGTCACCCGCAAGAAAGCAGGAGCGAGCGGTCATGGTGCTGCTCGACATGGAGAAGGCGTTCGATCGCGTGTGGCACGCCGGCCTGCTATATAAGCTGTCCATGTCTACTATTCCTCGCCGAATAGTTAAGACTGTGGGCAGCTTCTTGCAAGACAGGCGTTTTCAAGTGGCGGTTGAAGACGCCCTGTCTAAGGAAAGACTCATCCGTGCCGGCGTGCCTCAGGGGAGCTGCCTCTCACCTTTGTGCTACAGCCGATACACAGACGATATCCCAGTAGCAGGCGGAGCCATACTGGCCCTCTATGCTGATGACGCTGCATTTATCACCACGTCGTTGTCCACAGACCATGCGGTGTTGAAGATGCAGCGAACATTGGACGCGCTTCCCAGCTGGCTTCAAGCCTGGCGGCTTAAAGTCAACGTGACCAAGACGCAAGCTCTTTCTACGGGGAGACACCACATACCACCATTGATGCTGCTCGGAGAACCGGTCAGCTGGTCACCCACGGTAAAATACCTGGGCGTGACCCTCGACCGAAATCTGACCATGACGCCTCACGTGGAAAGAGTGATAGCGAAGACGCGCGCCGCCCGCGCCCTCTTGAGACCCGTACTCTCGTCCAACATGCCGCTCCGCGCGAAGCTCGGAGTGTACAAAACGTACATCCGGCCGCAGCTCACCTACGCCGCCCCAGCCTGGTACGCTATGACAAATCAATCTAGCCGCAAACGACTGCAAGCGCAGCAGTCGATAGCGCTGCGTCAGATAACCAACGCTCCGCGCTTCGTGCGGAACGACACCATCTCGAGAGACTTACACATCGAGAGCATCGATGACCACATCAGGCACCTCAGCTCCCGGATATTCGAGCGGGCCGATGGAGCGCTGTCCCAGCACTTGCGGGACATAGCGCCATACCATCGGCGACCGCCGGACAAAAAGAGCCTGCCAAGAGACCTCATCGCATCTAAAGAATATGACACCCACGGACCAGACAACCGCTCCTCGTCGCCGGCTGTAGGGCGCCTACTGGAGTCACACCTAGTAGGCTTGACCTTGCCAAGCGACGAGTTGTAGCCACCATACCGGACTCGACACTACTGGCTGGCCGCCGGACGCTCACACTAGTGGGCCTCTAGCGCCGCCGAACTGACCCCACGGACCAACGTCCAACCCAGTGACCCGCCTGTAGTTGCAGGCGGCGTTGCTACCACTGAGATGGCCCATTGGCCAGTACACAGTCACCCGCAGAACCACTCCAGGTCCGAGAGGATGTCCTACTGTATAAGTATAGCCTCTATATTATTTAAGGTTGAATTATTGAGTTCGTTACCACCTTAGTACCCCTAATTGGTCATGTAAGCGGTCATGAAAGCATAAAATGGCGCCGCAACAGAGCTCCTTTTAATATTTTCTAAGATGATGGTTCCGTATGTAATGGAAGTGAAATCGCAACTGCAAGTCTTGATATTTCTGAAGGAGACAGTTATTACTCATTGGGTAGTGATGATGTGAATAATACCAGTGGCTATATTAAGAATCTTTCATTTTAGTGAAAATTTGAGGACATGAGCTATTAAGAATATTAAACCAACTGCTATGAAAGATTTGATGTTGATCTTAAATGACAGATTTGGATTCTAACAAAAGATCCTCAAACTATTTTATAAACACCAAAAAAAAATTTTAATACAAATACTAGGTGGCGATAGTGAATATTGGCATAAATAAAACACTAGGTCAGTGCGAGCATTATGAGTTATTATCCTCTACATATCTATAGATCATTTATTACAAACAAAATTATTACATCACGATCGATTAATATCCGCGTGCAATGCAGTGGCTGTATTGTCCTTTCTCTAATGTTCTTACTATTTTTAAAGGCATTCTGAAATTGAAATATAATTGTAACAGAATCAAATACAATATAGTAGTGTTTATGTCGTCTTGTACTCCTATTTATTTTAGCAACCCTATTACAATTTATTTACGATATTATTTAGTGTATTATTAAGCGCTCGTGGCCCCGCGGTCTCAGTGTTCTGTAAACGATCACTGAGTTACGCTACTTTCACTATGGCTGGTCCTCGGATCGGTGACCACTTTGTGGCACCCGTTGAAGGCACGTTAAGCCGTTGGTCCCGGTTGCCAGTAAAATGGCAGTCGTTAAGCCTGGTTGAAGGCCTTATGGGCGGCTTGACAAAATTTCAACAGCAGGTAGCCACAACCTGCGTCTGTCTATTTCAACACGGCAATGGGCTCACCACCTATTACGTTGGACAGGAATCCACACGGTGAAAATGGGCATATAATATGCATCTACCACCCCTTCGGGGATAAGGCGTGATGGATATTTATTTATTTTATTTTATATTATTTAGTGGACTAGCGATAGCCACTTTGCTACTATGAATGTTAGAGGAGGAATGAAAGACAAAATTGAAGAGGTATGCGAGATGATGCGAGAGAGACGAATTGATGTTCTGTGCGTGAATGAGGCAAAAAGAAAAGGGTGTGATACATGACACATGACACATGGAACCCTCACGACATACTGGTCAGGTGTCACTACTACCAGTCCAGCGTGCCAGGGTGTAGGTGTTATACTTTCTGCAAGAATGAATGAATGTGTGACTGAATATGAATGTGTTAGCCCAAAACTCCTTTGGTTGAGGTTGAAGGTTGGCCTCACCCGCATCTTTGTTGTAGGAGTTTATGCTCCGCAAGATACGCGGTGGCGTCGATCACCGAAAGACCAAAGTGAGAGACAGGCATTTTGGGAGAGTGTGAGTGATGTTTTGAATAGATGCAAACAAAATGAGAGGATTGTAATGTTAGGTGACTTTAATGGTTGGGTTGGAGTGAAGCTTGATGGATATGAAAGTGTATTATGAAAGTTTGGTGACAAACGAGTGAATGAAAATGGAGAAAGTCTGCTTGAATTATGTTTGGAGAGGAATCTTGTGGTAACTAACACCATGTTTGACCACAAAGATATCCACTTGTTTACGAGACATGAAGGAAATCAGAGAAGTATGATCGATTTTGTGATTGTAGATGCAAGGATGAGAAAGAAAGTGTTGGACACCAGGGCATACCGCGGTGCCGGGATTGACACAGACCACTTCTTGGTTGTTAGTCGAGTAAGAGGTCTGTTTCGACGGTGGCGGCATCGTATGTATGAACCCGTTAGCGCATTAGAACGCATAAAAGTTGAGAATTTGCAAGAGATAGGCATTAAAGAGGAATTTATGAGCAAATTGAGCAAGAAATTTGAAAATTCTGATGAAGTGTGTGAGATCGAAGACATATGGAAGTCATTTAAGGAAGGACTCGTAGAAGTTGCGATTGAAGTGTGTGGGGTAAAAAAGAGAAGCCAAGGATGTCAGGGAAAGAGAATGAGTGTATAAGTCCGAAAGGCATTGTCTGATAAGAAGAAAGCATGGTTGGATTGGCTGACTACAAAAGTCAATCAAAGAATGCAGAAGGCAACGGATGTGGACCTAAAAATGGCGAAAGAGGAGTACAAAAGGTATAAACGTGTTGCAAAAGAGGTGATGACAAGAAATAAAGAGAATGACAGAGATGAATTTGATATAAGGTTATCTGATGACTTCCAACAGAATATGAAATTCTTTTGGAAGTCCCTAAGAACAGTGAGGGGTCAACAGACGACATCGCATCTCAACCATATCAGAAACCATGATGGTGGTCTTGTGAAAGGAGAAGAATGTGTGTTAAAAAGATGGAAGCAATATTTTGAAAGTATGTTTGAAAAAGAAGATATGCAAGTACATACTAGTTTCTGAGAAATAAATGAAATTGGAAAGGAAGAAGTCATAAGTATGAAAGAAAGAGTGGAAACATTGAATAGCATGAAATTGGGAAAGGCTGCGGGACTTGATAGGATCTCTGTCGAGATGCTGAAAGCGGGACAAGGCGTGGTAGTTTGCCAGCTGTACTGCCTTTTCAACCTTTGTTGGAGGAATGGCAGCGTACCAAGAGATTGGTGTAAAGCTGTCATCGTGCCGCTTTATAAGGGAAAAGGGTCACAGCAAGAGTGTAAAAACTACCGCGGCATAAGCTTGCTCAGCATCGTCGGCAAATTGTTTGCAAAAAATTTGATAAAAAGAGTGATGAATGAAACTGAAGGAAAAATGTGGGATGTACAAGCAGGATTTATGAAAGGAAGGGGATGTACGGATCAGGTCTTTTCCTTACGATGCGTAGCAGAAAAGCTTTTGGCGAAAAGTCAAAAAGTCTATTGCATATTTGTAGACTTGGAAAAGGCCTACGATAGAGTGGTGAGTAATGAACTGTGGTCAATACTGGCCAGGTATAGAGTAAACAGCCACTTGATACGAGCACTGAAATCTCTTTATAAGGGCTCCAGTGCTTGTGTCAGGATCAACGGAGCTTGCACAGACCTTTTTCACATTGAAAAAAGTGTGAGACAGGGTTGTGTAGCGTCGCCGTTGCTGTTTAACCTATACATGGACAGCTGCCTGAAAGAACTGCAAGAAAGTACGTATGGTATAAAAATGGATGAACTGACCGTCAAGTGCCTCCTTTACGCCGATGATCAGGTAATACTAGCATCATCGGCGGAGGAGTTGCAGTTGATGGTAAACATTACGCATGATTTGTTAAAAAACAAAGGAATGAAAGTGAATGTAAACAAGTCGAAAGTAATGGTTTTTGAAAGAGAGGTAGGTACGACAGATTGCCCAATTCTTGTGGAAGGAGAAAGAGTAGAACAAGTGAAAGAGTTTGTATATCTGGGTACAAAATTTACGAGAGATGAAAAGTGTGACTATGACATTGAGCGAAGAGTTTTGGCAGGAAATAAAGTAAATGGAGCCATGTACGCCTTTATGAGCAGTCAGAACGTGCCTAAGAAGGCAAGACTGGCTGTACATAGAGGAGTGCTGGTCCCCACACTTATTTATGGCAGTGAAAGTTGGGTATGGCAGAAGACGCATAAAAGTAAAATCAGTGCTGTGGAAGTGAGAAGTCTGCGAAGTATAGCTGGAGTGAAGTTGATGGATAAAGAAAGGAACAGCGTGATAAGGGAACATTGCGGTATGACAGAAGATGTAGGTATCAATACTTTTTTCGTGTCCCTACATGTCATTTGCTCTGTGACTCTCTCTCTCTCTCTGTAGGTAAATATTTTCTAATATGATAAACACAGCCATTCTATAAGCTCATTTGGCTCTGTAGTAATGTAAACTACTATTCCATGCTAATAAAATAAGAGTTTATATGAATGCTATTATTCGTCATACGATGAGATCTGGAATAAAAGGTGAATTAAAAATATTTCATGAACCACATAACCTAAAAAATATTCAGGGTCATATTTCTTCAGAATGCCATTGTTAATAAAACTGAAACTTTGGCAAATTGTATTTATTATTTTTCCCAAACTAATGACACTAGTTTGGATCCTGTACTTGTTCATAATTTATTGGGCCCAATGATGTATGGGAGATGGATATTCTCCTTTCGCGTTTCAAGAATTAGACAAATACAGCCTCCAATTATAGAAACCGCTCGATTGATTTATTTCACTTTGTTATTTTGCTTCGAAGCGAGGACAACGTTGCTGATATTAAAACTATTTTTGATCTTTAAAAGCAAGCAATACATTCGGTTTATAATTTCCCTTAGTGATAGATTTAAATAAAATTCTGTCAAGAAAGTAAACAATCATCAAAATATGTATCCAAAATTATTTTATCGCTATCGAGGTATGCTCTTTCGGCTGTATGAGATTGAGGATTTTCAGTCACTGTTCTCTTCACTTTTGCGACGTTGATGGCCTACCGGAGTGAGGCAAACCTTCCATCACATATTCTCCTACGTATCAACTGCTGTTGACGGTTTTGTACCTCGTCTCATATAAACACACGTTTTTGATAAAATCAAATAATTGTTAACCTTCTGTAACATTATCAGGTAGGTAATTCGAAAATAAAATTACATTTGCAAAGTAAAATTTAAGACATATTCTTTGTTCGATATTTTTGTACATTACGAAATTCGCAATACTCACTAGATATTACCGGTCATTAAGGTACGGAAACCTAACTAAAGACCAACAACAAAAGAACAAAGAAAAGTACGAGTCGGACACGTCTACCGAGGGTCATAAACGGCTAAAATTTGATTTATTCATTGTTCATTCATGGCACCGAAGACCGGAGCCACGAGTTCATGAGATAAAGGGTCTTGACAGACGGACGGACGAATGGACAACGATGTCATCGTTTTTCTTTTGAGGTACGGAACCCTAAAGGAAACCACAAATTGCATTTGGAACCATACAAATTATCTATTCCTTATTGGCTGCTGAATTTACTAGAACTTGTTTACTCATGTAGACTTCTATACTAATATTATAAAGTTCTCAGATCACTTTTACTACTCGTCAGATCTGAATTTATTTTTGTTTTAGGTAGCCCAATTATCGAGGAAGGCTATATTATATCATCACGATACCTCCCTGGAGAGCGGAGCAAAATCGGGCAAATTTTAATGCATTATTGTAGAATTTATAAGCAACGGGATTGAATAGGTGAGACGGGAGTTCGAAGTATGTCACGGGTAACCCGGGAGGTCACTTATTATTTAATGGAGCACGTCCAATTGCCGTCGCGCTTCAAGTTGCCTTGAGGAAGTTTCATGTGGACAATCGTGGGGTTGGAGTTCTACAATTAGTGTCCTTGTGCGGAGTTCCGCGTCGGGTGGAATGACTACGTAGTTGGGGCAGGAGAGGGCCCGGAAGCAATAGGCTGTACCTTGATTTGCAGCGTGAGACTCTTGGCCCTCATGGCGTGGCCGCCGGGCTGGTCGGGCGGCGCGGCGGGCTGCAGCGCGGCGTCCCACAGCCAGTCGGCGTGCTCGGGCGGCGCCTCGCCGCACGCCGCGTCCGTGGGCTGCACCAGCGTGATCACGTACAGCCCGCGCGGGTACAGCGCGCGCTGCAACACGCATGTAGCCGCTCTACACTTCTCATCTCAACAAACCCATCGCTATGTTAGTTTTAAACTTTCGCGGTTTATACTCATATTTTATAAACTACTCGGGACTTCACGCGAAACAATTTTGTACTTACATTCACCGACGTTTCGAGCGCGTTGCAGCGCCCGTGGTCGCGGCTGGACTGATGGTGAGGGCCGAGAGTATGCATGGTGGAGGAATGATCTGCCGAACAGTTACACAACACTATTGCGAAGTTGCATAGAAGGAAACTACTTCCTTTACCACAACCAACACTACCTCCAGATAGACGGCGTTGCTATGGGAAGTCCATTGGCACCAGTGGTTGCGAATATTTGGATGGAGCATATAGAAGACATGGTATTCCAGGATGCCCAAAGCCAGATCAGGTTGTGGAAAAGGTATGTAGATGAAATTTTCTGCATATTTAAAGGCTACAGAGAGCAGGTGATTTGTTTCACTGAGTATCTCAACTCATTACATGTGAAAACACAGTTTACGTATGAGATTGAGAACAACAGATCATTATCTTTTCTCGACATTAAGTTAATGGTGAGAACTAATGGTTCCTTGGCCCATACTGTGTACCGGAAACCCACTCACACCAACAGATACTTGCACGCCTCATCGCATCATCACCCACTTCACCTAAAATCAGTAAGCGCCACGCTCATCAAGAGAGCCAATGACCTCTGCGACCCTGAGCATCTACAGCAGGAGTTGGAGCATGTTCAGGAGATACTTAGGATGAATGGGTATGATACGAGTAGCAGGAAGACACGACGTGCACCGAGGAAGATGAAACCGGGTGTTGACCGTCAACCGGCTTATATGCCGTATGTGAAAGGACAAGATTGGATCGTGTTTACGGCAGTTCTCCATTCGTACAATATACAAACCGTTAGCCAAAGTATCGAAGTATGTGCGAACACCAAAGGACGTCATCCCTCTGCAAACACCAGGTGTCTACAAAGTGGATTGCAGCTGCGGTCGTTCATATATAGGCTAAACAAAACGAACCATCGCAGAAAGGGTCAAAGAACACATCGCAGCTGTGAAAAACCGCTCTCCACTGATCGCCACTATTATCCTCGTGTTGTGCGTGAAGCTATTGATATTAGAAGATACAATAATTTCAATAGGGAAGATGGATTCAAGCTATCCGGGATGTGGAATTCAGTGATGAAAAAACTTGACCGTAGAAAACCTGTGCCAAACAAAACTGACGTAGTGAGTGCAGTGTGTCGCCGGCCTTATCCTGCATTATAATAATAATGGAGGGTAGCTACAAACAAAAGTAACTCCATGCATACTCTCGGCCCTCACCATCAGTCCAGCCGCGACCACGGGCGCTGCAAGGCGCTCGAAACGTCGGTGAATGTAAGTACAAAATTGTTTCGCGTGAAGTCCCGAGTGGTAGTATAAAATATGAACCCATCGCTATGTTCGCCATGCCATGCTCCAAATATCATTTTCACTACCGTTACCCTGTAAACATAACTCTCCTGGGATCAGAAGTATCTAATTGGAAGTATAAATTATATGAATCCCTGGATGCACCTGCTGTCCAACGGCCGAGTCTAGCGTAGGAGTCAATAGTTGGGTCGGGAAGTTCGCTAAAGCCAAATGAATACTGTTTACGTGGCCGTAGTAGTTTGAAGCAGATCTCGTGCTACGAGTGTAGACTTGAAATGGAGCGAAAATTAACGTTTTGCTAATGAGAGAGAAAGCAAACGGATGTGTGTAGCAGACATGGTAACATATTCATATAATGCAGCCCTATTCAGTTCGACGTTCAAGCCCGTTCAGCTTGCCATTATTATTAAAAGGCCATTAGGTACATATTAAAGTACCTAAAGGCCATTAAATAATAATGGTAGACAAGGTCTTATGATATTTGTGTGTATAATCTTTATTGTCCATATGCACTCTATTTGCCATCGTCGGGTTATTTCGGGATTAAGGGAAAATTTATTAAGTTTTCAGAAAGTGCTGTAAAGAATAATTTTATTTTCAACTAGCACCCTTATAAACTAAACCTCAGAATTGCAGCCACCATTGAAGGTTCATCAAAATTCTCACTTGTCTGTCTGTCACTGTTACATTCAAACTAAATTTTAAAGTATTGATGTTATTTTGTAATGCAAAGTACCGAGAACTGCGCGGCGCCTGATTTAAGTACCGTCATCCTGACTGTGGACGTCGCGATGAGGTCCATGGTGTCGGCGATCGGGCACTGGAAATGGGAGAAGGTTCAATGTTAACAACAACAATACGAGGGGCCGGTAAATGTCTCCTATGCCTCTCTTTCTCTTTGCTACGCACCGAGTAGGGCTGCACGGCGATGGTGGCGCACACCATGTCCTCGGACTCCACCACGAGGCGCACGCTGGTCTGCTCCTCCACGAACTTGTACAAGTGGACGCTCGGAGCTCCCTGCAACCGGTGTGACTTACATTTATCTCACAAAGTTTTAAAATACGGGTGTTAGAAGTAAAAAAGTATTAATCTTTTACATAAACATTTGGTAAAGATTATGTTATCTAAGTGCCATCCCTCACATTACACACTCCTTTAAACTTGCTGAGAAATTGATCAACATTCCCCGACACACTGCTTCTAGATTTGGAGTCAAGTTGTGCTTTAATCGATTGTGATAAACTAAATTGTCATGTATCCCTATAAAATAGTCCATGGGCCTAAATTAAATTTTGTCTCACGGTAGGTTAGTTAAAGGCTTTTCCACCGCTATCAACTAAAAGTCTAGACCAAGCTGTCCAATCCAAATCAAAGAGTTGAGACATTTGAATGTGTCATACGAACGTGCCTGGAACCATGCTCTAGAACGGTGATGTGTCGAATAATAGCAAATGTGAGATGAAAAATCTTGCGTCGATCCACAGCTCTGGCACTACTATTTTTGCAAAGACTAAAGTTTGTGAGTGTGTATGTTTGTTACTTCTACACGCTCAAACGGCCATATTTGGATAAAATATAAAGATAGCTGACGCCCTGAATTAACATAAAAGTTAACAGTAATCCAAGGAACAGGTTTGTACCAGGCGGGCATGAGTGGTAGCTCACTTTGACCGCGTGCACGAAGACGCGCTCGTCGAAGGGCAGGCGCCAGCGGGAGTCGCGCGCCACGCGCAGGCTCAGCGCCAGGCGCGCGCCGCACAGCGTGCCCACGTGCAGCGACACCCAGCCGCGCACCGCGCCTCCCCCACCCGAGCCCGCTGCACTCGCACACATTCAATATTTGGTATTCAGTGGTTAGGCTTGCCGTTTATGTAGTGTACTTTCAAAATCAAAAATATTTTTAATCTTGCAGACCGTTTTGGGTACTTTTCAATAGTCATGGCAATCATTAAAATGAGAGCGATTCTGGTTGCTAGTTACAGGGGCAGCGCACCTTTCATGGAGAGTAACCTGGCAAAAAAAACTCCATGGATGCTCTTTAAAAATGTGGGAATGACTTACAATAATTGACTTTCATTGTTCTATGGCATTATGTGAGAACAGTCGAATAAACTTAGATTGACTTTAATTTAAATAATTAATATTGATAAAACGCACTAAATAATTATCTTTTCTTGCTTAGTTAAGTACCTTAGTTTCGCAAACAGGCGAGATTCGCAACTTAAATTCGCCCACTATTGCGTTTTATCAATATTAGATATTGTCACAACACTGACTTTTTATCATTTACATTTAATTTATCCAACAAATTGGTACAATATTCGCCATTCATTGTTTTTTTTTAATGTAGTCAATTAGAATACCATGTGTATCCCAAAAAGTCTCTGGTGTTACATTATCACCGTAAGTTAATTATTAGAACAGTACTTGGGTTACGAGAGGCGTCGCCAACATTTTGTCAACATATTTGTAGGTAAAGTAAACCGGCTAAAATGGATCAGGCGTGAATAAGGAAAAAGAGCGAGTAAGAAAATAAAGTAAAGTGCATTCTCACCGCAGTCGTGATCGTCGGCGTCGATACTGTCCTCGGGGCACAGCGTGCGCTCCTGCTGGAGCTGCACCGCCCCGTCCAGCAGGTACGGCAGCTGCCACGTCGTCGCACCTGCGCACATTACATTCACTGAGCGCTGGCTCTTGGCTTGCAGGTGGAACAACAGTCAATAAATTAGGCAGGTACCTACTTATTTTAGACGGTAAGATACAATATATTGATAAATTCGATGTTTTATTTTAAACTGAATATTGAAAGGCTTACTTGTTTACCACAAAAATAAAATATCTTATTTTACTAAGCGAAATCGCTCAGAGCCAGGTTAACTAATTGTTAATTTATTACGCTTTACTTATACACATGTTAGTGACATTTACAGTACCTACGTGCATATAGCAGACCTGTGTCAATCGATCATTTTTCGTAACCCGGGTCGATCACAACCCACTCGGGTGGTGATCGAATTAAAATTATTCGATTGTTTGGGTTACACACAGAACTTTTAGTTTTGTTCGTACGACAGAGTGAAGGATGCAGAGCAGGTTATTGCTAGATAGAATCATGACATAACATTACCTATTTTCTATACCATTTTGTGTACATACGTCTAGGGGCATGTCGACTGTCTGTATGTTATACCTACTTATTAAATTCTATAAACAGATCACTCCGGATCACTCAGATTCGGCTCGTGACATTTTTGGAGTGAAACTTCTTTAGAGAAATTTTACTGCTGTAAAAAATGTCGGAAGGAAGTTTTACTTTGGTACACACACATTTTTTTTAATGGGAGTTAAACAACAAATTGTTTGTTAACTTATCCTAATATAAATAACAATCATTAATAAATCCACCAAAATACGTAAGCAACCGCAATACAGCAAGCCAATCTTACGCGCATGTCGCGGGGCATACATAGGTCGCCGGTGCAACTAATGTAATTTGATTGATTCGATCTCAAAAATTCAAACGCGATCGATAGTTTGAGTTCGTTCGTTCACCAGCCACGAGCTAAGCACAATCCCCATTATCGAGAAAGAGTGGGAACGAAACGAACGTGTTTTAAAATGTAAGTAAATGAAAGAGATAGAAACATTAGTTTGTTACGTCTCATTACATGATTGAATGCAAGACTCGATCACTTTTATTTGCAAGCAATTACTTAGGGTAACGATGTGAAAATAAAGTTCAATTTAGTTTGTTGTGTAACCCATCAGGTCAATTATAATCCGGTCTTTTAAAGATCTGTGATTCGATCACTCGCGCACAGGTTGTGATCGGATCAAAACGATTCGATCAATCGCGATCGACACAGGTCTAGCATATAGGATGTGTTCATTATTATTTTGCTTTTTGTGTTGTTCACAATGTAACAGTTGCAAGGAACCTACCTATAAGCTTAATTATAAGAAAATAGTAAAGGGAAAATTATTAGCCTTATCTGAAGATAAAGTTATCAGAGAAGGGTGTACCGCATGGCAACGAGTTAGATTCATTCGCTCGTAAGTTCGCTCGAAGTTACTCCTAACGGAAGACTTCAGTCAAAGAGCTTGCTTGCGAGGAAGGAAGGTGCGTAAAGCTCGCTGGTAAAGGAACTGAACAGAATTGCCTTGCGTCGTTACATTTAGGATTCCCAGTTCCCAATTGGATCCTCGTAAGTCCGTGAACAGCAGGAGGGGTGGCGGGTCGGAGGGCCGCGACGCCATGAAGCTTGTAACGACATACCTTCTCTCTGTCGAGCAGTTATAAGCAATGGGTGTGCGATATCGCCGCCATCCGTTTTCATCCATACGCGACTCGGCCAATCGCCCTGGTCATTGTCCTAAACAACAATAGGCAGTTTCACTTAGCATATATTACCTACTTAAAAGTCAATGTAATTAGTTGATTGCCTTCCGGCGCCGAGATCACCAGTCGAATGGAAAGCTCTTAACTACAGCCGAAAACCCAGATCGAAGTGTAAAAGTTTGAAAAGAATAATTAATGAAATGTGTTCAAAAGCATTTTGTCAATTTGGTACCAAATAGCTGACCAACTAGATTTTCTGGCGTTAAACACTTTCACCTTCCGTGCTCACATGTGAGCGGCAAGAGACTCAGTAGGTATCTATCGGCAATAAATAGCTCATCATCCGAGCGCCTGTCCCAGTTGCGTGTCTCATGGCACCCGGAGTGCGCTTTTCTACTTTTTCTCCTCTACTTCGCACGGTCCCCTGTAGTGAGACCATATCATCCCTTACGACGTCTAGCCAGCACTTCTTGGCTCATCGCCTTTTACCAGGACCGGGCAGGGACGGGTTGGGCAGTCAGTTGTTTCCCACGGCGAGGTGTGGAGGCACCAGACGGCGCAATAAATTGTCAGAGGATAGTCATAATATAGGTAGGTATCTTTTTGATTGTGTGACTCACATTTATGTAGGTACCTAACTAATGACATAATATTTTTTAGTTTAGCTATTAGTAAACGCTAGAACAACTTACCGGAACAAAGTCTAGTATGTACTCGACGGACGCGTTCACCACCACCTCGTGGAGCTCCTCGAATTTCAATCTATAATCATCCACACTACGTATTTACATCAAAATACTACTAATTACTATGTCAAGAAAGTATCGGGAAGCGCTCGTGGCCTCGCGGTCTCAGTGTTCTGTAAACGATCACTGAGTTACGCAACTTTCACTATGGCTGGTCCTCGGATGGGTGACCACTTTGTGGCATTTACATTTGCGAGCGTTTCCGTGCTTCGGAAGGCACGTTAAGCCGTTGGTCCCGGTTGCCAGTAAAATGGCAGTCGTTAAGTCTGGTTGAAGGCCTTATGGGCGGCTTGAAAATTTCAACAGCAGGTAGCCACAACCTGCGTCTGTCTATTTCAACACGGCAATGGGCTCACCACCTATTACGTGGGACAGGAATCCATACGGTGAAAAGTGGGCATATAATATGCCTCTGCCACCCCTTCGGGGATAAGGCGTGATGGATATTTATTATTTTAAGAAAGTATCATATACAAAATGTAAATTATTCAGCCAAATTGATTTTATCGCCTTCAAGCGTATGCTCCTTTAGAAACGATACACTTACACCAACTGATCATCCAGTCATCAAAGTATGCTAAGGTACCTTACTTATTTAAACGCTTTTTCCGGACTCGAGTTCAGTCCTCGCTGCAAATTTTCCTTTTAGTGTCCTACCTAATGAAAACGGGCGCTACGTGGTAATTAGAGTTTAGGAAAAAGAAAGAAGTCTGCTGGAGTCATATCTGGTGATTAAGGGGGTTGCTTGATGTTATTTGTTGCGTTTTTAAGACTCCTAAACCGTAAAGTTTAGAAAAGTCTAATAAAA
This sequence comes from Thumatha senex, assembly GCA_948477245.1. NCBI lineage: Eukaryota > Metazoa > Arthropoda > Insecta > Lepidoptera > Erebidae > Thumatha > Thumatha senex. The sequence continues at coordinate 452,892 of OX419731.1, forward strand.
TAACTGCCATTCCGTCCGTCTGTACGCATCTATTTCTCAGGGACCATAACAGATAGAGACACATGGTTTGCGGCATTCGACTCAGGACGCCATGAATACGTGCATAGGCGATGTTGAAATATGTACCACTTGTGGTTTTGAAACAGGTTTCGGTCTAGAAGTCCTCTGATTCCTTTGCTATGATACTGAAGGGCGCGTTTATTGTCGCTAAAAGTTTGTTCTTAACGGGGCCTGGTTCAATGGCGCATTATCGTGGAGCAAAATCTAATTTTCCGTCCCCAAATCTTCCTTTCTGCGTCGAATTTGCTCTCTTAAACGCTTGCAATGTTTAACTAATATTTTAGGGTTCACCCAAAAGTAAACCTTATAGGTCATACTCTTCAATGACGATTAAAATATGGTGAAGAATTTCAGTAGTTCAGTGGCTAGAACATTGACCTGGTTAGGCAAAGGCGGTCAATGTTCAGTCTATGTTCGATCCCCGTCTTGTCTTTTTTCACTGTAATAAAAACTAATAGAATCACTTTGTTGTTCGTCCATCTGATTGTCTGTTATGACCCAATACTACGTAATTGTGTGTACGTACAATGAAATTGTTAAACTAATGCACATGAGGAGTTGCAGTAGTTCGATCAACTGGACTAGTGTATTTGTATATACCTTCCTACCTACCTATACATATAGAACCCGTGGTATGTAAGTCCGCCTCGCACTTGACTGGTTCTTTTTTATTTACCGCTTGACCTTTCGACAAGAATTTCGAAACACCTAAATATTTTTTTTTGGACATACTTTTTTACACAGTGCCATCTAGTCAAGGTAAGATGATATAAGCTAGTGTTATGGAATCTAGACAACTGATAAACATACTTATAATTACATAAATTTTATGGGACATTTTTCACACAGCGCCATCTACCCTAACCAAGCAATTCGTCTCGTCACCAGTAACAACGCGTTTCATGAGTGTTAGATCGAAACTGACTAGCTTTGGCATTTCCTCTTAAGTATGTGATTGAATTTTTGGAGAAAAGTAAGATATTTTGGGACTGGCTGAGCGGAAACATGTTTCATATACGATTGATTAGGTATTTAAATAGCTAGTAGGTACGGATTGACTCGTTCGTGAGTGGTTATCTCTCTCAAACTTGAATGAAGAAACGCTCGCGAAGAATTGAAGAAGCGCTCGTGGCCCCGCGGTTTCAGTGTTCTGTAAACGATCACTGAGTTACGCAACTTTCACTATGGCTGGTCCTCGGATGGGTGACCATTTTGTGGCATTTACATTTGCGAGCGTTTCCGTGCTTCGGAAAGCACGTTAAGCCGTTGGTCCCGGTTGCCATTAAAATGGCAGTCGTTAAGCCTGGTTGAATGCCTTATGGGCGGCATGAAAAATTTCAACAGCAGGTAGCCACAACCTGCGTCTGTCTATTTCAACACGGCAATGGGCTCACCACCTATTATGTGGGACAGAAATCCACACGGTGAAAAGTGGGCATATAATATGCCTCTGCCACCACTTCGGGGATAAGGCGTGCTGGATATTTATTTATTTAAACTTGAATGAGCACTTTAAGTTACTTCCTTCACTTTTGCAATGTTAACTTCAGGTGAAGACGTTGATGGGTTACCAGAGTGAGCCAAATCTTTCATCACTTCTCGACCGCTTTGCAGCACTCCTAAGCACGAGTTATTGATAAAATCGATGCATTATGAGCCTCGTGTATCAGTTTCAGAAACTCCGAAAACAACATGTTATCGGCGATGCAAAATGTTTGCCAACGTCTTAGTTTGATATTTTGATCAATAATGAAATTTGCAATAAGATTGAAGTAAAAACCTCAAAGATCGCAATAAAATATAACGGTGAGAGTTTGTGAGTGTGTATGTTTGTTATTTTTAGACGCTCAAAATGAAGTGCGGAGGTACCTAGCTGATACCCTGTGCTGTGGGCAGGAGAACTGCAGCACGCGGGTGTCCTCTAGCTTAATATGACAGATGCGAAAACATTCTGCCGATCCAAAAAGAAAACGATAATACCTAAGTATTAATAAAATAATTTATTTCCGATACTTTTTAACAGAATAACGGTAATATCACTAAACATGGGTCATTTTAATTGAGACATGACAATAGGTACTTACTGTTTCCTTATGACTGTAACATTTCCAGCGGCGAGCGCTACCCCTGCCACAAGCAACTGCAGCGCGGCGACCGCAAACACGCGCATCATACACACACACACCACGCTTAATTACGCACACAACACCCGCAATTAAGAACACATCACACAAGTAATACTTAGATGGCACTTAAGATCGATCGCAGGTAATGTTCATTGAGCAGGTTCGTTTGGGCACAACTGGGCTAAGCGACGTTATCGGGTAGGTATCTCGTCGTTCGCGCGATAAGCAGATATGGATATGTGAATCACTCAACGGTTTGGCTAACCAACGATCGTATGTAGGCCGATCAGTCGACTGCGGTCAAAAGATAATGTAGCAAAAATAGTGTTTCCACCAAAATAATGATAACCCGATGCAAGACCGTGGACGGGAATGCAATGCGTATCGGACGCACTACAATATTTACACATTTATCTTTGGAGGTTAGGTATGCGACGGACACTCTGATCTAAACGAATGAAAACCTTCAGGACGAGTAGAAAATTCTCGTTGTGAACTGATCCTGCAATGTTGTGGCTCTTCAATACGTCTGCGAATGCGTCATGTACTAGTAGTAAGTTCCTAATAAGATGCCGATGCAAGACCGTGGACGGGAATGCAATGCGTATCGGACGCACTACAATATTTACACATTTATCTTTGGAGGTTAGGTATGCGACGGACACTCTGATCTAAACGAATGAAAACCTTCAGGACGAGTAGAAAATTCTCGTTGTGAACTGATCCTGCAATGTTGTGGCTCTTCAATACGTCTGCGAATGCGTCATGTACTAGTAGTAAGTTCCTAATAAGATGCCGTTGAAATCATTTCCATTCAATTCCTAGTAAAAGTTATCCGTAAATATGTCAAGTAACCTTCATATAAATCTGAATCAACGATAAGCAAGTAGTCTAGAGCGCGTCGTGTTAACTCGCTTGGAAGCAGCGGCAAACTGACCTCACCATCCCTTTATTGGTGGCTAATAGCCTTGCATCAGTCGACCTAACAACAAGTGCACCACAATACAGTTTTTGCCACCTTGGTGTCGGACTTAGAAAAACCCGAGTATTACTGTAAATTACTTTTAAATAAAACCATTTTACAACCGTCAGAAGCTATTTTGAAAATTATCGGTATATATCTGCTGTATCATCCACAGTTCGTATTTGCCCATGCCAATCTAATCTTTATTGATGGCACCTACCTATTAACAGAAGTGTCGGTGGAATGCGCGCCACAAGATGCACGACATCGCGCGATGTTTCTGGAGGGTACCGTGTCCGGTGCTGCGTCGTGACGGAACCTTGCCTACAACCGAGAGTCACCGTCACTGCGGCGCACGGGGGTACTCTCTAGGACAGGCTGTTCACCCAAATTTGTACGAGCATGGTGTTGAGGTACATGTCTTCATTCTGCAACGCACGTATTGTTCGACACTTGTACTTATATAGTAATCAAAATTGTCATTTTACGTGTTCTAGCCAGCGCGTAAATACGTTGCATCCGTAGACACTGTGTAATAATCGCGAATACTACTGTCGGAGCGCCGTTCAGTCTCACAGCACATTGTGATTCCTGGTGCAATAGTTGGATACGATCGGTATTCTGCCAAACGGTTTCGGTATACAACATAATCGTCACAGGCGTCGCTCTACATTTAATCGTTACGGGTGTGAACTTCCCATCGGCATATTTTATGCAACCAATCGTATCAATAATAGCCTGCAAGAGTAACTATAAGCTGATATGGTAAGGTGCAAGGTCATCGATTACAAAGTCTGAGCTCCTAGTAGCAAGTAACTCGGCTCGGTGGAGGAAATGATAGGGCGTGTAAGGTGAGAAAATAATTTATTGAGTATAGTAGCGCGCGTGGCGAGTGGTGCGAGTGGTGCGAGTGGTGCGAGTGGTGCGAGCGGTGCGCGCGGTGCGCCAGGCGCGACGTCACGCGCGCGAGTAGTCCAGGCCCAGCTCGCGCGCCACGTGGTGCACCGCGTCCAGGCAGCGGTCCAGCTGCTCGCGCGTGTGCGCCGCCGACAGGCAGAACCTGCGGACACAGCGAGTGTTGATGCTCTGGTACCTACCAGCGGGCCTACGTAGTTTCACTTTAATGGTATGGGGCAGAAACGACAGCGCCGTTTCTCACAGCGTCCATGAGATCCCATTTCCATAGAGTCGATTATTGATCAATTTGATCAGTTAAGGCAAGTATTGGACAGTTCGTCGCCACCCTCGCTTGTCTGCTGCCGCTTGCGTCGATTACAGGCGCGCAGGCCGCTCGTGTTATGTAGAGTAGACGTAAACGTATTATAATAACCCCCTCGACTGCTAGTGGTCACCGTAAGAAAATTTAATTTTTTTTTTTTTTTTTTTTTTCAAATTATAAATTATATTCACATCTGCGGATAACAAATTTAGTGCACCAGACGTGATGAGTGGCGGCGGGTGGAAATGTGCGCCGTGACATGTGAACAGTCGAGCGTCCCCACTCGATTCAATGGATTGTCTAGCCTTCAGAGTCCTGAGGACATTCTCCCCCGGAATACCCAGATCTTTGAGCGCATTAGCAGAAAGAAGATACTGTGCGGTTTAGACGGAATAAAACGAACTATTGCTGAAGAATATAATTATGTTACTCTGAGCTTAATTTTGTCAGATCAAGTCTAATAAAGGCTGGCTAAAGGCCTTATGCGCTGCTTAAAAAATTTCAACAGCAGGTTGCCTCAGCCTGCGCCTGTCCATTTCAACGCGGCAATGAGCTCACCACCTGTTATGTGAGACAAAAATGCATACGGTGAAATGTGGGCGTTCAATATGCCTCTGCCACCCCTTCGGGGATGAAGGCGTGACAATATGTATGTATGTAAGTCTAATAAAATTAAGCTCAGACGAACAAAGGTCTAAACGAAAACAAGATCTCTGACTCAAACGGGATCTGTGGCGCAATTCACAAATCTCTGATCCAAATCCTCTACCGCGCAAATGTCATCGATGTTCTAGTTCTATGAATATCCATGACATTTGCGCGGTAGAGGATCTGGATCCGAGATTTGTGAATTGCGCTACAGATGTATCGAGCTTAAAATGACAGCTCTCCGATCAGAACTAACATCAATATATTTTATAAATCGATCTTTTATTTCTGAGTCACGAAATATCTTAAAACAAGAGCTAACTATTCGCGACCGCTGCCATTCGGAGTTTCGTCAACAATAACAGCAACAAAATCAGATTGCGTTATTTCTTTTTTTATTTCAAATCAGATCATTTTGAGTTCTATTCGACAACCCCATAAATTAGATACCAGTTGTCGATTGTAAATGAGTTTCTAACTTACCACCATATTTAGCTAACAGGTCCACAAGTTCGAAATAATTATAACGATGAAGCGTGTTTATCATGACCACGAAAAGCTAATTCTTGTTTACCGAGAAAGCAAACTACGTCTATCAATCGTCCTGGGGCTATCCTCCCGAAGGACTTACCCGGGACTCCTGGCCATAGACAAATGGAAGGGCACCGTGTGGTTTTAGTCGGTAAGAGTCTGGCATAGCATCCATGAGCATTTCTACGTTAAAAAAAAAGTCTATCAATCGTTTAAAAATATTTCTATGCCTATCAACTTTTGCGATGTGCCTTTTAACGTCTAATTTGAACTGGCTATTCAAACTAGACCCTATTCTAACTTTTCCAAAAAATTTAAACTTTATTCAAGAATCTATTTGTTTTTCCGACAAATCGTGTTTAGCAGCCGCTTTGTGAAAATTATTGAAATCTGAATATCCGTTAAAAGACCAAACATTATTTTTATCTTGTTTTGAAAATAATATACAAGGAAAACAAAATAATTTATTTGTGTGTACACAGCCCGCTAGCCAGTCATAATTATCGTTATACTTTTTATTAAAATAACGTATGCTATTACCTTTTTTTAATTAGATTCAAATCGCTAACAGAACGTCCTCTGACAATAATATTGTTTTTTTTCATCAAACAAAACACGAGTTTTTAATTTATTTAAACACACATCACCAGCACAGATCTCACAGCTATAATTTAACATAATTCACAGTAATTCTAGTAAACTAAGTAATTAATTATTAATTAGATATCAAACACGGCGCTTAAAGTCACTCGACAGCTCTTTGTAGCGAAACAATATTTTAATTACAAATGGCCTATTCATATAATACTACCTAAAAAGTAGATCTATATTCGAAACAACTATTCTATTTTTGACAACTACTTAAATATGTCGCTTTATACTCAAAGGCAAAACTTCCTCCGCGACTCATAATTTCGCACACAATCGTACAATTTACACAAACAAACAAATGATTTGCCTTATAAAAATATGATTTCAAAAAGCAAAGATCAGCTTTGCATTAATCCGCGCCGATACGATACGTTGATAAGGCACTGGCCTCCATACATACTGCTAGGTGTTAGGTTAGTAGCTCGCTCAAAGTCTAATAGATGGCACTAGCACATATTTCATTGTATATGGAATTAATTATTTATACAACTTGTAGTATTGCGATCGGGCTTAGGGTATGCAGTGCCTATTTGCCTGTATGGACCGCACGCGCCTGTCATACCATAACTTCTGGACGTGGCAAGCGGTAGGTTTTTACCAATATGTGTGATGAATCTTTAAAATGTATGAATTTAAGGCCTTAATTACAACGTTAAAAATCCATCCTGTAATTCTAAATACATAATTATTTTAGATAGAAAATACTCATACTCTGAAACAAACGTATCAAATTATACAAATATTTGTTCCGACTCTATTTGAACTCGAAACTTTTTTCAGTTCAACTCAATTGAACTGGTGAGACCCGCTTGTGGGAGGCCAGTCAACCGATTCGCTACCACAGTTACACACTACGACACTTTTTACAAAACACGTCGAAGGACCAAAATGTTGGGGCTGTTAGTTGTCCCAACATTAGTCTGTTAATGTTGAACATTGTTAGGTATTTGGGTAGAAATACCAATGTTGATGTTGTGAGCGTTTATTGTAAACACACTACAAATTACATTATAAGTAGAACATTATATATTACGATTTTGATGACCAAGTACTATGTACTGGCTTGTACTCTCGGCACTGAGAATCGATAAAGGGTCTTATTAAAATGTGTGACGGTTTGTTACCAGCCATAAAGATAACCACTTCATAATTTTTAGGTAGATAAAATACAATAATTATAAAACAAAAGTGTGTCATTCAATTCTAGGCAGTCTGAGGCGAGTCATAAAAAAGATAAGGAAGTGTGACCGGCGTGGTGCCCTCACCGTATCCGGGTGCTGTTGAGCGGCGTGGCGGGGAAGCCCACGCCCACGGTGGCGATGCCGCGCTCCGTGAGGCGCTCCACCGTGGCCGCCATCTTGCTGAACGTGTACACCAGCATGGGCACCACGGGCGAGTCGCGGTGGCCGAACGTCACCACGCCCATCTCGCGCAGCCTGCGGGCGGGCAAGGAGCGCGCGGTTAGTGTGTGTACAGTAGTGCGTGGAGCGGCCCATGGAGTGTGTGTGGGACAGAGCGCGTACCTGGTGCGGAAGTAGTGCGTGGAGCGGCGCAGCGCCGCCACGCGCTCGCGGCCGAGCGGCGAGTCGAGCGCGCGCATGGCGGCCAGCACCTGCGCGGCCACGACGGGCGCCATGGAGTGTGTGTGTGTGTGTGGGGGACAGAGCGCGTACCTGGTGCGGAAGTAGTGCGTGGAGCGGCGCAGCGCCGCCACGCGCTCGCGGCCGAGCGGCGAGTCGAGCGCGCGCATGGCGGCCAGCACCTGCGCGGCCACGACGGGCGCCATGGAGTGTGTGTGTGTGTGTGGGGGACAGAGCGCGTACCTGGTGCGGAAGTAGTGCGTGGAGCGGCGCAGCGCCGCCACGCGCTCGCGGCCGAGCGGCGAGTCGAGCGCGCGCATGGCGGCCAGCACCTGCGCGGCCACGACGGGCGCCATGGAGTGTGTGTGTGTGTGTGTGTGGGGGACAGAGCGCGTACCTGGTGCGGAAGTAGTGCGTGGAGCGGCGCAGCGCCGCCACGCGCTCGCGGCCGAGCGGCGAGTCGAGCGCGCGCATGGCGGCCAGCACCTGCGCGGCCACGACGGGCGCCATGGAGTGTGTGTGTGTGTGTGTGTGGGGGACAGAGCGCGTACCTGGTGCGGAAGTAGTGCGTGGAGCGGCGCAGCGCCGCCACGCGCTCGCGGCCGAGCGGCGAGTCGAGCGCGCGCATGGCGGCCAGCACCTGCGCGGCCACGACGGGCGCCATGGAGTGTGTGTGTGTGTGTGTGTGGGGGACAGAGCGCGTACCTGGTGCGGAAGTAGTGCGTGGAGCGGCGCAGCGCCGCCACGCGCTCGCGGCCGAGCGGCGAGTCGAGCGCGCGCATGGCGGCCAGCACCTGCGCGGCCACGACGGGCGCCATGGAGTGTGTGTGTGTGTGTGTGTGGGGGACAGAGCGCGTACCTGGTGCGGAAGTAGTGCGTGGAGCGGCGCAGCGCCGCCACGCGCTCGCGGCCGAGCGGCGAGTCGAGCGCGCGCATGGCGGCCAGCACCTGCGCGGCCACGACGGGCGCCATGGAGTGTGTGTGTGTGTGTGTGTGGGGGACAGAGCGCGTACCTGGTGCGGAAGTAGTGCGTGGAGCGGCGCAGCGCCGCCACGCGCTCGCGGCCGAGCGGCGAGTCGAGCGCGCGCATGGCGGCCAGCACCTGCGCGGCCACGACGGGCGCCATGGAGTGTGTGTGTGTGTGTGTGTGGGGGACAGAGCGCGTACCTGGTGCGGAAGTAGTGCGTGGAGCGGCGCAGCGCCGCCACGCGCTCGCGGCCGAGCGGCGAGTCGAGCGCGCGCATGGCGGCCAGCACCTGCGCGGCCACGACGGGCGCCATGGAGTGTGTGTGTGTGTGTGTGTGGGGGACAGAGCGCGTACCTGGTGCGGAAGTAGTGCGTGGAGCGGCGCAGCGCCGCCACGCGCTCGCGGCCGAGCGGCGAGTCGAGCGCGCGCATGGCGGCCAGCACCTGCGCGGCCACGACGGGCGCCATGGAGTGTGTGTGTGTGTGTGTGTGGGGGACAGAGCGCGTACCTGGTGCGGAAGTAGTGCGTGGAGCGGCGCAGCGCCGCCACGCGCTCGCGGCCGAGCGGCGAGTCGAGCGCGCGCATGGCGGCCAGCACCTGCGCGGCCACGACGGGCGCCATGGAGTGTGTGTGTGTGTGTGTGTGGGGGACAGAGCGCGTACCTGGTGCGGAAGTAGTGCGTGGAGCGGCGCAGCGCCGCCACGCGCTCGCGGCCGAGCGGCGAGTCGAGCGCGCGCATGGCGGCCAGCACCTGCGCGGCCACGACGGGCGCCATGGAGTGTGTGTGTGTGTGTGTGTGGGGGACAGAGCGCGTACCTGGTGCGGAAGTAGTGCGTGGAGCGGCGCAGCGCCGCCACGCGCTCGCGGCCGAGCGGCGAGTCGAGCGCGCGCATGGCGGCCAGCACCTGCGCGGCCACGACGGGCGCCATGGAGTGTGTGTGTGTGTGTGTGTGGGGGACAGAGCGCGTACCTGGTGCGGAAGTAGTGCGTGGAGCGGCGCAGCGCCGCCACGCGCTCGCGGCCGAGCGGCGAGTCGAGCGCGCGCATGGCGGCCAGCACCTGCGCGGCCACGACGGGCGCCATGGAGTGTGTGTGTGTGTGTGTGTGGGGGACAGAGCGCGTACCTGGTGCGGAAGTAGTGCGTGGAGCGGCGCAGCGCCGCCACGCGCTCGCGGCCGAGCGGCGAGTCGAGCGCGCGCATGGCGGCCAGCACCTGCGCGGCCACGACGGGCGCCATGGAGTGTGTGTGTGTGTGTGTGTGGGGGACAGAGCGCGTACCTGGTGCGGAAGTAGTGCGTGGAGCGGCGCAGCGCCGCCACGCGCTCGCGGCCGAGCGGCGAGTCGAGCGCGCGCATGGCGGCCAGCACCTGCGCGGCCACGACGGGCGCCATGGAGTGTGTGTGTGTGTGTGTGTGGGGGACAGAGCGCGTACCTGGTGCGGAAGTAGTGCGTGGAGCGGCGCAGCGCCGCCACGCGCTCGCGGCCGAGCGGCGAGTCGAGCGCGCGCATGGCGGCCAGCACCTGCGCGGCCACGACGGGCGCCATGGAGTGTGTGTGTGTGTGTGTGTGGGGGACAGAGCGCGTACCTGGTGCGGAAGTAGTGCGTGGAGCGGCGCAGCGCCGCCACGCGCTCGCGGCCGAGCGGCGAGTCGAGCGCGCGCATGGCGGCCAGCACCTGCGCGGCCACGACGGGCGCCATGGAGTGTGTGTGTGTGTGTGTGTGGGGGACAGAGCGCGTACCTGGTGCGGAAGTAGTGCGTGGAGCGGCGCAGCGCCGCCACGCGCTCGCGGCCGAGCGGCGAGTCGAGCGCGCGCATGGCGGCCAGCACCTGCGCGGCCACGACGGGCGCCATGGAGTGCGCGTACGTGTGCGCGTGTCCGTGCGCGCGCACCCACGCCGTCAGCCGCGCCGACCCTGCGCGCACGCACACACTCTTATGATTTTGTTTTTTAAATCATTCAGACTGGGTTTTTTTGGCAATGTTTCTCAATTAATTGCCACGTCAAGAACGTTAGTGCGTAAATCTACGACGATTACTATCAAATTCAAATTTTATGTTGTAACGGAATTAATTATATTTTCACTTTATTTCATATCTCGTCTCGTTACTATTGACTGTGCAGTGTGGTGGTTTCTCTGAAGCAGTTCTTCGGAGGAACCACCACACGCAATATTTAAATATAAATTTCCATCGGCAAAATTCCGGGGAAATGAACGAGCTCGTGGTGAAGGTGCCCATGAGCACGTCCACGTGGCGCGCGTCCACGTACAGCTGAGTGAGAGGAGACGACTCGGTACCTGCGATGTACCCGCCGGCCGCGCCGAAGCTCTTGGTGAAGGTGCCCATGAGCACGTCCACGTGGCGCGCGTCCACGCCCGCGTGCTCCGTGACGCCGCGGCCCGAGGCGCCCAGCGCGCCCACGGAGTGCGCCTCGTCCACGTACAGCTGCAGCCCCAGGCGCCGCTTCAGCGCCACCAGCGCGCGCAGCGGGCAGATGGAGCCCTCCATGCTGTACACGCCCTCCACCACCTGCGCACCACCACACCGACACACTCAACGATCCACTGCCTAACAGATACTACAGACACGTGTCGTGATAACACACTATGATGTTAAAATCAATGCGCCACCCGGACGATATTTACTTGAAAAAAAAAGACAACAGGAGTGGTGGCAGAAGTGAAAACTTTAACATTACGTTGTGCATTTTTGAATAATTTGGAATAGAAAACCGTAGTTAAATACTACGGTTTTCTATTGGAAAATAGTAGGCTCGGCCCCCTGATCACTGTATTTTATAATATACTAGTTGATGCCCGCGACTTCGCCCGCGTAAAGAAGCCCCCCCTTCCGTTTCCCACAGGAACAGGAACTCATTTCCGGGATAAAAAGTAGCCTATGTGTTATTCTGATCTATAAGCTATATTATTGTAAAGTTTCATTAACATCTATTCAGTAGTTTTTACGTGAAAGTGTAACAAACATCCACACACACTTTCAAATTTATAATAGTATATTAAGATTAAGATTATTAAGATATTATATATTATTTTTAAGTTACGAATAATAAATGCAATTCTGTTTTGGTAACTAGTTACGAAACGGTAGCTGGTTACGAAAGTGGTGGAGTGGAAAGGACAATAATATAGATGGCACTCACGATGACGATCTTGCGCCAGGTGCCCTCGGCGAGCGCGTGGCGCGCCAGCTGCTCCAGGTGCTGCAGGTCGTTGTGGCGGAACACGCGCACGGTGGCGCGCGCCAGGCGCAGCCCCAGGATGAGCGAGGCGTGGTTGCACGCGTCGCTCAGCGCCAGCGCGCCCGCGCCCAGCAGCGCCGGCAGCGCCAGCGTGTTGGTCGCGAACCCCATGCCCACCACCAGCGCCGACTGCAACCCGCCCACATACTATACACATCCCCTGTAGTCAACAATAGTATTCACGTACCCACAAGGTTGCCACAAGTGTTGACCATACCGACGAAGGCGACACTCTTGTAACTTATATGCAATTCCACGGACGTGGAGGTTGTCGCGGATCTGAGAGTTCCATCCGCGTGACCATTAGATGATGATGATGATGATTATATTATTTGGTAGGAAAGTATTGAAACTACCAATTTACTATCGAAAAAAAATATCGAGACCCGTTCGCGGTCTGCTATATGTACACCATATATACGTGGGTAACACTGAAAATGTTTAGAAAATAAAAAACGGCTTAATGTAGAAAGTTGCTAATACTTTTATTGTTTTTCGAAGTAATCTCCGTTCCTCTCCACACATCGTCGCATTCGATGGAACCACTGAGAAAAGCTGTGGGCCCATTCTTCGTTAGGGGTCTCTTCTATGGCATTTTCGTACGCTTTCACCGCATCTTCAGGGCTCGTAAAGCGAATACCTCCAAGTTTATCTTTAGTTCTTGGGAATAAATGAAAGTCGCAGGGCGCCAGGTCGGGTCTGTATGGCGGATGACTCATTATCTCGACACCTGCCATAGTCAAATATTCAACAGTCCGTTTTGCGGAGTGCGCTGAAGCATTGTCGTGGTGAAGAAGGATCCTGCTTCGAGGGCGCTGCTGTCGATTTTTTTCCAAGACGACAGGCAAACAGCGATTGACGTACCAATCTGCAGTAACTGTCCTTCCATCTTCTAGCATAACTGTCGCGAAATGACCTTTCCGACCAAAGAACGAGGCTATCATCTTTTTTCCTTGGTTTCGGGTTCGTAGCAATCCAGCTTTCATCACCTGTGACGATGTCAAATACAGCATTTGAGTCACCGCCGTTGAACTTATCTAACATTTCGCGACACCAGTCCATGCGAAGGCGTTTCTGGTCGTCGGTTAAAGTTTGGGGAATCCATCTGGTACAAAGCTTCCTGACGCCTAAATGTTCGTGTAATATTTTTTGAACTTGACTTGACCAATGCCTAGGCTTGCCCGTATCTGCTGATAGGTCACTCTCTTATCTTCCTCTATCATACGTCGCACAGCACTGATCATCTTCAGTAGTCGCTGTTAAAGGACGTCCCTCACGCGGACCATCACTGAGATTGCTACGTCCACGCTTAAACTCGTTAAACCAATTGTAAATAGTGGCACGAGATGGGGCTTCATTATGAAATGCTAATCGCAGCCTATCATAGCTTTGTTGTTAAGTAAGCTAAGTTAAGTAAGGCCGTGTCTATTATTTTACAATAAAAAGCCGGTTTATTCCTATTCTATATCGATTCCATTGCGGTTGGTGTAAAACTAGGTAGTCTACTAAAACTATTACATATTTTATAATTACACTTCACGAGTCTCAGAATAGAGACAGAATAGCTGTCAAAATATTAATATAGACTACCAAAAATGCAACGCATGAGCTGCCACTGGCGCGACACGCGTTAATAAGATTCTATCGGCCGGCCGATAGAAATCTGTTGGAGCGTAATTGTAATAGTGGACTAAGAAAACTGTCAAATTGTTCTGTCGGCTTTCTTTTGAGCAAAGATTTCTATTCTATTGAAATAGTAGACTTGGCCCTCTGAACGCTCGCCTCGGTTGTTGCTATCAGTATTTTTATTTAAAAATTGTGTACAAGTTTCATTGTTTATGATGTTGATGTTAGGGTAGACAGACAGACAATAGGCTTCTGTTGCTTTAATCACAATAATATCCACTCGCAGATGATATTTCTGACAAATTTGAGCAAAATTTAATTATTTATTACATGGAAATTTAAAGTGGTAATACGATTATTCACGACTTAGATATTGTTTAACAATAAATTGTTTCTTGTTTTTTGTTAGTATTACAGTTATTCATGATATCAAACTGACTAAGAGATAAAGTAATTATTTCGCTACAGTTCAACAATTGTTGAATAATTGGAACATCAATTAAGATTAATTTGTTTATATAAAATTTAATAAACTATGTCATAAATTATTGATATCCACCGTTAAAGAGGAAACTTTTGACTCTAGAGATAGTGCCCACCTTACAATGACTACCAGCTAGACACAGGCTGTTAGGTAAATCACCACAATCTGATTAATAATGTTGTCAGTTGTACAGAGACAGAGCGTCACACTTTGACAATTGACCCTTTGTTTGTAGGGTATCACTGCACTCGTTTTCAATTCAATAAAATAATCATGTAAAAGACAATTGTTTTTGTTTGGCGACTATTGGGTACTTAGGATCCTTTAGTTTTGGATGCAACCAGAAAGATGCAAAATAAGTTGTGCCTCACTCTGGGTTTGTGTGTTCTGTGCAAAGTTACAAACAAAGTAATGAATGTTGCTCGCTCCCTCTCGCTCGCACCTAATACAAACCAAACTTATAATAATTCTTAACATAAAAACATACTTTCACGCCTTTATCCCCGGAGGGGTAGGCAGAGGCGTACTATATGCCCACGTTTCACCGTATGCTTTCCTTTTTGTCCCACGTAACAGGTGGTGAGACTATTGCTGCCAAAAATAATTCTTATATTATAAATAATACTGTGTGTCAAGTTTACGTCAAATTGTAGTCAAAAATAGCATACGTGACCTGTCAGTTGCCTGCCAGTGGTCTGGTAGTTATTTGTGTATTTTTTTTTATACCACTGAGGTGGCAGACAGTCACCGTAGTCTATGGACGTTTGCAACACCAGAGGTGCAGCACTCGTAATGGTACAACTACAGTGTGACCCTAGACACGCCAGGCTGCATAAAATGAGCGTCCGTTTTTCATTTAGATGTTGGTGCGGTATTTTGAAAGACAGAGTACTTTATTTCAAAATTCATGATGGAACATTGACCTTGTTTAAATATGTCCAAATTTTAAATGAACTGTTTATTTAGTTGGATGATTTGCCTTTAGCCCAGACAAACCAATTATTCTTTCGACAAGATGGAGCCCCAGCCCATAATAGCAGCATAGTGAAAGATATGCTGGCTGAGCAATTTGGCGAAAACTTTTTTGGAACATATGGTCCTGTGTCGTGGCCAGCAAGATTACAGGATCATACTCCTGTGGATTATTTTTTGTGGGTGTAAGTAAAAAATAATACAATTGTTGATTTAAAACGAAAATTGATAAATATTCTTAAATATTGAGCGAATAAGTAATATTGAGCTGTTGAACAAAATAAAATCTTTGAGACGACGAATCCGGCTGGGTATTTATCACAATGGCTAATATTTCGAACATCTACTGAGTTAAGGTTTAGTTTTATTACAAAATTTTATTTTTATTTAAACTACCTTGTTAAATAACAGTAAAATTTTGTAAAAAAAACACTCTTTCCTTAAGTTTCCCGTGAATCATTACTTCCCAAAAATCGATCCTTATTAACAACAAAATCATTGATTTCGATTCCTGGCTAGGATTATTGATTTTCCAAAAATCATTTGATTCAGTTTTATTTTCATCAAAATTGAGCTCGCGATTACTTCGAGCATTTTGAAAATTGCTCCTGTAGCTAAAGGATCTGTGGATCGTACAGTGCAGCGACTGACCTCGACGCCGAGGAAGCGCGCCGTGGCGTGCTCCAGGTCGCGCAGCAGCTGCGAGTCGCCCAGCTCGGCGCGCGGCGAGCACGGCGCCAGGCCGTGGCGGCGCGTGAGGCGCGCCACGAGCGCGTGCGTGGCGCCGCCCGCGCCCTCCGCGAAGCCCAGGTAGTTGTACGAGCCCAGGTTGACGCAGCGGAGCTCGCGCCCCGTCAGCCTGCAAAGCGCGCACACCGCGACCCGGCTTACTTACGTCTCAAATTCGGGATAGCCCGGCTAGTTTCGGAAGTACCCTAAGACCGATTTAGTTAGCTACTAATAATGAACAACCTTAACTTAGTATTTATTTAAATAAATACTAAAGTTATTTTAGTTTTCTTTTTGTACCGAGACGGCAAACTGACAATGTTTCATCTATTTAATCTCTTGTCATGAACATATTTATGAACAATCGGGCAAATTTACATTTTACAAATTATTTTGTAACTTTGAATTGTGTTAATCGAGTTCAAAGGTTGACTATATCGCAAAGTTATTGAATACTGTGATAACGATATTTAGTCATTATGTACCTTTACGTACAACTCATAATCATACACTAGGTTTATTTTTATTAGCTATTATTATTAGCTATCTTCAATTTAATTATATAGCATAGATTTTGAGACGTTGTTATAAAAACAGGAACCAGAACCGTTATAGCTACATGAAAACATTCTTAGAAACTGTATAAACAGATTTTGAAGAAAGCGTCCTTCCCGCTCACTCTCAAAAATCAACCACTTATAAATCCTCGTTGCTAGTCACACGAACCTTAGCTAACTTATTACCTTGGATTGTGGGTATTAAATGAATATACGAAGCCAATATCTCTAATTTAACTCATCAATTATACAACTATATATGTAATAATGACTGTACCTGTACTTCGGAAATAATTCTGTAATGAACTGTATTCTACTGATGTAAACTGAGTGAAATCGTTTGTATCCACTAACCAATGAATGCGTGGTTGATTTTACAGCTCTAAAATTGCAAACGAAATAATGTTAACTAACAAGGGATCAAACTACAGAGCTTGTATGTACCGTCAGCGACAAACCAGCGCGGTACCTGGTCTTCCAGTCGCGGTCCGGGTGGAACCGGGGCGCGGTGCGGCGGGACCACGTCTGTGCACAACTACTGCTCAGTAGACTGTTGGGTGGATCGGTACAAACCTAGTTACTGCTGGTGCGTTCGCCGTTACTCATCAGTATAAGGAACTTGTACACGTGCGACAATTCTTATCAAGACTATCAGTTTAGTAGCGCTCTGCTCTGATCCTACCTCACGAACAAGACAGAATTAGACCCGGTTGCATTCTAAAACTTCGCGTCGTCAACTGGTCTACACGCTAGAAGTTGGATAGGCCTGGCTCCTAAGTTCTCAGTCAATACCCGACACTCGCCACGATCACACTTGCCACTACAATTGGCGACTGTATACAGCACAGCACACCAACAATTGATAAAATTTTACAAATTTCTTTCTTTTTTAGCTTCCAATACAAGGAAATGATTCTGACATTAAATTGAGTGGAACCGCATTAAAAACGTGATGAAAGCGAGTCATTAGTACAGAAGAGCGAGTGTTACCTGAAGGTCCAGTTGCGGTCGTCGCTGCAGCGCTCCTTGAGCGTGAGCTCGGCGCCGGGCGCGGAGCTGATGGGCCGGTTGAAGCAGTGCCGCACGCGCCGGTACACGTAGCGAGAGAAGAACTGCTCGAACGGGTCGTACAGCGGCGCGTAGCCCTGGCCACACACACCACTAGCCTATTTACTTGTGTCTGCATTCAATGGATTATAGATATAAGGCTTGACCGCCTCGGTGGCGCAGTGGTAGTGACTGATGTATATAAGCATATACATCAGTTGTCTAGATCCCATAGTACGCTTATAACTTAGTTTGGGCAAAATGGCGCTGTGTAAAAAGTGTCCCACATTATTTATTTATTATCTGCTGGTTTACCACCTTAGTGGTTTAAAAATATCTATCATTTTACTGAAAGAAAGAATGTTAATTTATAAGAACATGGGTATACATTAATAATGATTGTATTTCACCACATTCAACTTTTGAAGTTGTTCCAATGTTAGTGATCTTAAATTTTACAAAGTTTTATACATCACAGTCTGAGCATATTAAGACAAAATGCAGATAAATAATGTCCGCTCGTGGCTCGGCTAACTCAGTGTTCTCTATAACGATCACTGCGATGAGTAACTTTGCTGTGGCTGGTAATTACATTGGTGACCATATAGGAGTATTTTCATTTACGAGTGTTTGCGTGCTTTGGATTGCACGTTAAGCCGTTGGGTCCCGGTTGCCAGTAATATGGCAGTTGTTGAGCCATATTGAAGTACTTATCGGCGGTATTGTATTTATATTGTGTTCCTGCACGGCTGTGTATGGCGAAGGAACTAAGTACGTGCTCGATGGGAAATTTCTGAATCCCTGACTAGTCTAGGCATGAAGGACAGATGTCTTCAGGTGTTGACCTGAAGACATCTGTCCGTCATGCCGCCTAGGTTTGCGGTCAACAGATACCCAGCTGAGCAGTATGTGAGGGTGCCAATTGCGTCCGTCAAGTCAAGGCTGACCGTCAAACTGACCATCAGGAAAACGACGAGTTACATTATCTATGTAGCGCGCCGAATTTGCACCTTATCAGTGCGTCAACGATACCAAACATGACTAAGCATCGGATAAATTATTTCAAGCACGAAATGTACCGAAACTGACTGCTCATACTGTTTATAATTGTTATTTTTAATTCTACAAGTAGGTAAGGCGCCGTACCTACAATCCATCAACACTATCTATAATCAAATTACTTGTGTGTTGATGGAATGTTAGTTATTTAGTTCTTAGTACCTTTTTTAAGCAAGGACCTCTATTATGCTATGTATACCTTATCGGTAGGAACGTGTAGGATTCCAAGACTATCTGGTCAACACACTAATCACTGAGGCTGCGTATCTCAGCACAGACGAGGCCCAGGAATGCATGAGTCCTCTAAGCTGTAAAACGATTGGAAATATTTCCATCTACAAGATGCTACCATGCCTCCGACCACCAAGTACAACTTGAGAAGGAGCCTCGTGCTCCTAAGAGAGCCTAACGTAGCTACCGGTGTTACTTTTTGGCTTTGCTTGGTATTTTATTGTATGTATAACATCTCCACATTGGAGTTAGAAGTTCAATTTGTTTGACTGCTAGCAGTAGTGGTGAACTATTTCTGCACAGTTGGAATATACTCCAGTGTCACCTCCCAACCCGCTAACCTATAGGCTAAGCCATATTCTCCGTCATGCAGTACACTTGCAGGTGAGGTTGGCTGGCAAACCAAGCACGAATTCACAATAAAGTATTTTCCGTACAATTTAATTGGTACATACAACCATCTAAGAAGATAGCTTTTTAAATATTTCTTTCCGAGACAAACATCATAAAATTCTGAGATGACAAACACAAAAATGACTAAGAAGTTGAACTTCCTCTTTTTGGATGTTGTCGGCTAAACCCAACGCACGTGTACTTTGACTTCAAACAATTTATGTTACATATACATTGTCAGAATTCTTATAATTATAAAATCTAATATAAACTACACAGTACATTGTACTAAATATTTACAGTACAATAGACATGACTGTATTCTTTTCAACCGACGCGCAACGTGCCGACTGCCAAAAGAGGTGAGTTGAGTTGACCTTTTATATTTGTTATATCATCATAAGTTATAACTCTGCGTTCCTCGAACTTAAATTCCATGCCGATCTGTGGGTTAAGCAATTGTTTCGGCGGTTGCAAGGTTTACCTTAAAAATAATTATCGAAACTTGGATGATAGTACTATTGGTCGAGTGGTAGGAGAGGTGCTGAAACTCTGCCCTTGTACTGTGTTACTTAGTAACTACCAGTCCCGACTTACTTCGTACCCACCTCTGGACTTTCATTATAAAATAATTTTCATTCATAAATTAAGGTTTTAATTGAAATTCAAGTCCTGCCTTTCGAAGAGGACGCAAATGTAGTATTATAAAATTAGGTCCAGCCGTTTTCAAGTTATAAATGAAGTAACCGACACGACATTGTTTTATAATGTGATAGATCACAAAAATATTTTTAGAATGTTTAAGAAATAGTAAGTCTTGATTTCTCGAGCCTCGTACTGCTTAAAGGCGGGACCCTCGTTAATCCGACCCTGGCTGGCCTGATGCTGCTATGTACTTAGGCATCATCTTCCGTTACGTGTTACCTTTGCATGGCGCTGCTACTCTGAATTTGTTTCTACTGGTCTAACAGAAAGATCAAGTTCTGCAGAACAAACAAACGCGCATTTCGTTTCCGCCGTTTCTTTTTTGACGTATTCTTCAGACGTATCTTATTACAGAGCAAAGCGGCGGAGTCCAATCGAGTCAGTGGCCTACAAATTAAATAGTTTTATTAAAGTCAGTTGGGTAGCCATGCTGATCATAACGCATGAGTTAACACTGATGGACGAGATCGGCCATGGGGGCGCGGTATGCTTGCGTCGAGACGCGGACACAGGCGTGTGCGTGCGCCGCTAACAGCTACTCGATAATTGAGTTAAAAACACAGCATGCCAGTATTTAGTAATATAGTTTATTAGCATGCCGGCGGTGGTGGAGCATTCCTCCTTTTATTTATGAAACACTTAGTGCTGGGTACTGAGAATGCCTTGTCATTTGGGTCACCTGGAATTCAATGTACTCGTATTGACTCGTTTCTTTCCCAGAGCAACGCATGCAGGAATCTATTATTGTAACATACAAAGTCCTTGATCCAAGATCTAATTGTAGATCAAATTCACCATTCATTCAAAAGGAAAGCATGCAGTTTGGTCCGCAAAATTTTGTTGTATTTAGTGCGCGGAAAAGACTGTGATGAATCTGTACAGTAAGTGTCATATGAAAACGTTAGCTTACTCTTATAATCGCATCAACGTTTTTTTACCTTTTTATTTATCTTCGTCGGTGGCGCACGCGCACTGGTAATGATGTACACGACTGCTGTTGGTGACGCATCGACTTACGGACTCTCGAGGAGGAAAAAATACTTGCTTGAGCAGCAAATGTTTGTCTAGTAGTGTTTTCTATGTATTAATTTTACAAATATATACGTTTATCGGTTTATTAGATTCCATAGCACACGCTTTTATTAGCTTAAATTGTGCTAGATGGCGCCATGTTAAAACGTCCCAAAATACTTATTTATTGGTGCATGTTCGTCATAAACATTTGTTGGTTTAAGATTGTAATATGAGTGTGAAATTGAGTGCCTTAACATAAACTGTTTATTGTAAGCTGATGAATGATGATGCGGTGCTGATTGACTCCCAAAAGCCAACCTTTAGGCATTAGCCTCTAATTGTATTAGTTATTACCAAGACTAAACGCGGTTATTTTTCATACCTTTGGTTGCCTGACGTTTTCAGCCTGTGACCACGAACCTACGATGCTATGAAAAATAACCGCGTTTAGTCTCGGTAATAACTAATACACTTATAGTATGCAGTGCGAAAGTTTAAAAGATTAAAACTCTAATATGAAAGAGGAGCGTGAAAGAAAGGGTCTTCGCTTGAATGCAAGTAAAACTAAGGTTCTGGTATTTAAAAGAGATGACGTAAGAATTAAGTGTGCAAGATTTGCGTAAGTGAATAAAATTGTAAAAGGGAGTATGTTTAGCGCGGACGGAAGATGTGTTTCGGATGTAGAACTAAGAGTAGCTGCCGGAAACAAAGTATCGTAGAATGTACACCGCCTAGCGATTCACAACGCAGTGCTAGTGCCTCGCTTTACGGTAGTGAAACCTGGTTATGACAGAAGCAGCATGAAAGCAATCTGAACGCTGTCGATATGCGATTACTACGAAAATTGTTTTGCGTAACGTTGGCCGACCGAATACGTAACGAAGTGACATGCAATCTGCTATATGGTTTGATATTGATTGATCTGGTATATTGCAAACTTCATGCGACAGAACATAATAATCATCGCTACGATGATTATAGTGCATTTGCATATGAACGACAAGGGTTTGTATTTCATATTTCCTTCCTCGAAGCTTAGCTCAGTTCCCGGTATACAATCGATTTATGAACGAGTATAATTATAATATTCTATAGGCAAATTCGAAACGAGATAAGGTGATTTCACTTATTCCAGCTGGTATCCTATTTCTTAGTTGAAAATCTAATAACAAAGTGTATAAATATTACCGAAGTATCAACGTGATCGAAATGCAATACTTCAATAGTGCAATAATCGCGTGTGCTAGTGCTGAATACGCCAAGTCCTGTGCTAGTTTGTGCCTGTACATATATAATGCTACAATGTTCACTCGTGCACTCGCTGCGAATGTACAGTTCAGTCATGTTCTCACTGCAGATTTACTTATTTTTAACTCGGATACTATAGAACACCTTTGTCGGAATTGTGTTCTCTTATAAAGACTCCTTGAACCCGGCGCTATAGTAAATGTGACTGAAGTGTACATTCACAGAGGTAACACCGTCTCCTAAAGTCTCATCAACCGTGACACCAGTTAGTACTTCATAAATTAACGCACTAGGGCACCTTGACAAGCCAGATACTTTTATCTCCTAATCTCCCGCGCCATTATCAATTAACGACTGACGATTACTTTTTTTATCTTTATCTACTCACGCGTTAGAATCATTGGTAGATAAGTCATATTGAGGTAGAGGCCCTCTGTCATGGAAACTTACAAATATAAAAGGTTGTTCACGGGTGTCCTTACGGCACATATAAATGCTATAACTATACTCTACGCTTATGATGTATACACACCTCTCGCATACCATGGACTCGACTACGCGAGATAGAAAATCTTCTAGCAATGAAAACTATTTATGTATACAATAATTAAGTATTGGTTTAGGTCTGCAGGAAATTTCAATCAGTGATTAATGTGGCAGCATCATTCGCGCTCTTGAGTTTCTGTCTCTGGTTAAGTACATACACGGCAAAAGATGTAGGTACTGGGTGTTAGCTTTTATATTTGTTCATCTACTCGTATTTGTCCTTCTTTTACATCGTAAGGAACCAATGAATTGACGTTGAGTTTTTTAAATAAACTGTGCGCTGGAAATTGTCACAGGATTATCCCGGTGAAACATCTGAGTATATTTTTTCTAAAGAAAATGCATTTTATGCGCCAACCGAAATTCACGCGGGCGGAGCTGCGGTCGCCGTTTAGTATCCTGTGCACTGACTCATTTACGAATTGCAAAATTTGAAGTTCCAAACGTTTTCATACTGTTCGATCGGGTACGTTTATACACTTATATTTGAGCACTAGTACTTAGGTGTGAAAAGTTATTATTTATTAACATGAGATGCATGCTCTTAACACAGATCATAAAGCTGACGAGTTTGTTTGTTTGGTTCAACGCGCCAGTTCCAATTGAAAAATTCTTTTTGTGTTGGATAGCCCATTTATCGAAGAAAGTATTCATATAAAGGTTATTCGTTCACCCTCACACTTTGCGTCGGGAGCACTAGCGGATATCGGATTTCTTTCGCGTACGCTTAGATTGTGGAATGAGCCTGCCGAGGTTTTCCGAACGTTCCGAAAGTTCTTCAAAAGGGACTTAGAATGTTTTGCAGGGCGACAGCGTTCACCCGCGTTTCTGGCACATCTGGTCTTGCAAACGTCCATAAGCTACGATGACCACATTCCATCAGGTGGGCCGTTTACTTGTCTGGTACTTCAGTTGTATAAAAAACGCATTTATAGCATAAAGCCGAACTGGCGTCTAAAGAGCTCGCAGTGCTCAACAGGGCGCTGTATGTACTTTACTGCTGTGCAAATACGGCTTCTCATAAAACGCAAGTGCGCCCACACAGGGAATAGTGCTGTTGTGTGAATCTTTAGGCCAGTGCACCTGAATACCAGCTGGACGTTCTCACTCGGCACAAAGGGGAGCTATGAGGGTTATCCACGATCCTTTAATTGAGGGAGGTGTGGAAGGAGTCGCGGCAGTAGAGATTCCGTTTTTCACAGGAACAGTTGGTACTGAGTTGGTATTAATGGTCATACGAGTATTTAGTATTTTCTTTTATTTATTACATATGTTTCTAACCGTTTAAACCTTCCCTGAACTTTAACAAACCTGTCAATATCAAAATTTGACAAATCGGAAAAGCCGTTCTAGAGTGTTAGTGAGACTAACGAACAGCAATTAATGTATATATATATATATATATATATATATATATATGGAAGAGACAGATAGATAAACGACGAGATTAAATGAGTGCGACGGGATTCCAGCCGCGGGTGTCAGATAGTCTAAGGGCACGTGAGCAATGCATATTTTGCGCATTTCAAACCACCATTGTGTAATTCACGGTATAAGTTAAGTAAAGACGGTACAGCAGAGTGAGGGTCTATTTAGTGAACACTGACAGCCAAGTAACGCGACATACTGTCAGTTACTGTGTGCATTAGTTACATAGCTAGGAGCGTCCTGTTACGCTTGATGTCTTCTTGGAAATTGTTTTTAACCTTGTACTAACTTTGTCGTCATTGATAATTCAATGTTTGTAAAAAGGGAAACAGGGAATGAAATAGACAGTATTTACGCTATAAATTGGAAATTGCTGTGTCGCAGCCACGTCAAGGTTAGACTACCTCTTCATGATATGCATAACATAACCACCACAACCGGGTGAATAATAGTTACAATACGTAATATCCACAGAACATATAAAATCGATAGGAGTAGAAATACTTTATTTATTGCAGCTCGATGCGCATGCACTAATGAAGTAGATGGGAAGCACCGCCTGCACGTACGGTCTGACACAGACCACAGTCTTTTAGGTAGATAGTCTTAATAGAGTATCTCGATCGTTATGTGACGTTGAGGAGGTAGGCTGGGGGTGAAATTAGGGTGACTTACGCACAGAGATGACGGAAAGATGCATTTGCAAGTACGCATTTATTAAATTAATTAAACGTTATACAAAGCAATTTAGAATTTACGTTTTAGATAAGCTAGGGTGATAGAAGAAGCGGGGTACTGACTGATGGGTACGGACGTAGCACTGGTGGGAACTACTTTCCGCTACCATCTGTCTTGCCTAAGTCAAATACAGCACGCGGTATAAATAAGTAGTACTATTATATTACTAGCTGACCCGCGCAACTTCGTTGGCGCCACATGGGAGAGAAAGAGCGTCGGGCGTAAGAATCTATAATACAATTCTAAAGCATCAGAAACCATTTTCACTATTTTTCTGCATTATACACTTGACAACCACATTCAGAATGTTAGTAGCCATACATTCCCGTGGGAATACCGGGCTATCCTTTCATGGTGCTTACCTAAGATACCTAAAGAATACGTTCACCAAATTTTAGGTATGTATGCCTAATAATTTGGACTGTGTGTGGTTTGACCCGCATAGTTCGCGTTCCCATAACAATATCAGCAATCCTTGTTAGTACTCATCCAAAAAAGTTATAGAATACATTCAACATATTTCATGTTTCTATGTTTAGTAATCTAGGTGATTTCTAAAATCCGGGTAAAATAAATTTTGTGGTGGACCTCCCTTATCACTTAGGGGTATGAAAAATTGGTTACGACCGATTCTCAGACCTACCGAATGTAAATATTATAAAATTTTATAAAAACCGTCAAGCCGTTTCGGAGGAGTTTGGTAACAAACACCGCGACACGACAATTTTATATAGAAGATTTCATAAACTATTTACCGTGCCCCTAGCAAGGTGTGTGCTAGGGTTCACATAAATATCTAATGTAGTACAGCTTCCAAGCCTGGATTGTAAGATACTATCAAATACATACATATAGTAGGTAGAAACGTTCACGATTGGCGGAGGTGGCCGGACCACACGGTTTGGCCATAACGTCTATTTAACGCAATCAGAGCTTGTGGAGTAGTATACCGCGATACTATAAGAATAGACATTGAACTAGATATCTGATTAGTTGGTGGGTGCTACATAGCAACAATTAAATTCTCGCCCAGTTTACTAATGAGACCTTCTACATAGAGAATATGCTGAAATTTCAGCATTTTGTCGCACCTAGTTTTTAAGACTGCCTCTGTGGCGCGGTGGGAGTGCATCCGACTGCTACGCAAGAGGTCGTGGGTTCGATTCCCACCCAGGATAAAACTTTGTGTGATGAGCGCGATGGTTTATTCTATGTCTGGGTGTTATTTATCTATACTATGTATGTATTTAGAAATATTTAAGTATGTTTATCAGTTATCTAGATCCCTAAATATCCCTAGATATAAAAGTGTCCCACAATATTTATTTTATTTAGTTTTCCCCTACTAGCTGTTCCGGCGAACTTTATACGGCCTGATAATCCCGACATATCTCCTGCTCGAACGGTCAGCAAATTCTATTTTCAAATTTCATAAATTTCTCTGTTTATCATCCTTCAACCAGCACCTTTTCCTAATAGTAAAGCAAGCCACAAAAAAAAATACGCTATATCATGCAGCCTTATCAAATTTAGTTCTAGCTTAACTTTGTGTGACCAATTCTATTAATACGGATAAATTTTTAAAAACATACCAACCAGAACCTAACACAGGTCTGTATAGAAGTATAGCTGCAAACTGACAAAAACTATTTATTTATTTATCTATCACGCCTTATTCCCGAAGAGGTGGCAGAGGCATGCATATTGTTTGCCCACTTTTCACCATGTGTATTCCTGTCCCACGTAATAGATGGTGACTGGTGAGCCCATTGCCGTGATGAAATAGACAGACGCAGGTTGTGGCTACCTGCTGTTGAAATTTTTAAGCCGCCCATAAGGCCTTCAACTTGACTTGACGACTGCCATGTTACTGGCAGCCGGGACCAACGGCTTAATGTGCCTTCCGAAACACGGAAACGCTCGCAAATGTAAATGCCACACAAAGTGGTCACCCATCCGAGGATCAGCCATAGTGAAAGTTGCGTAACTCAGTGATCGTTTACAAAACACCGAGTCCGCGGAGCCACGAACGTTTCTGGCAAAAACTAATACGATAATAATGACATAAACTAGATAAAAGACTGGAGCTGTCCTTATAGAGACCGAAGCAGCGCCAGTTCTGTGACGATATAACATTAAATGTGTTTGTTCCTGTCCCCAGTTACACCGTCCAGTTTCGGTATGAAGTTACGTACTGTTTTTATCCTTTAAACTGAAATGCTCGGTTATATGCAAATGTAAGTGGCAATATAATCAGCTATTTCGCAGAAAACAGTAAAACTTACCTATTAAAATTACACAGTGTTTATCGGTCCATGGAATACCAAAAGGTTTGTTGGTATCAATGGACTGATAAAACCTTTCATTGTATTCATGTCAACTATACACTAGTTATTTATTTTAAGAGAATAAGAACATAATTTTCTCTTAAAAAGGTGAATTCAGAGTAATTTACTAAAATGAATTTTCATTTCTTTTGCACCACAAGACAGACAGGTGGCCTCCAACTCAGTTTTTCTCAGCCCTCGAGCCACCAGACGAGAGTATAAATTGCTCCTACTTTGGGTGTCCATCTGAAAGAAGAGCGGCAATGGGCTGGAAGTCTCACATACAGTCGCCCTGCTGCCCCGCCATCAGAGTATTCTGGTGTCCAAGTGCGTACTTAAAATAGCCATGATATAGACCGATACAGACTGTGGCTACCTACGGCTGACATTTTAGTAGTCCTTAAGGCGTACACTTGTACACTTGGCTTAATGACTGCCACGTTACTAGCAGCCGGGACCAATGGCTTAAGGTGCCTTCCGAAATACAGAAACGCTTGTCAATAGAAATACCACACACGATCACCCATCTCAGCATCGACTGTACCGTAAGGTCCTAACGGAGTGATCGTTTACGGAACACAGAGTTAAAGCCGCTACGAGTGCTTACCATTTAAGTCAGTGTTAAACGAAGACATCCAACAACAACCTCTTAATATAGCTTTTTATTTTTTTATGCTTTTTCTGTTCCATGGCAATCTGTCATTCAACAATAAGCCATTGTGTGGTCCGATTTCTAGTCTGGTATGTTTCATTTAAATTCAAATTGTGAGAGCCTGCATCCATGGCGACACTCTCATCTCTCTATTTAAATCTGTTGCTGAGACTCGGAACATCAGATCTCCTTAGTCTCATGTACCGCTGTCCCCCTTCTCCACTCAGCGCGAATGCTAGCTCGTTTTTATGTTGTGCCAATCTTTTCTGGTATCTTAGGCTGTGGCTACTTACGAGGGCTGCACTAAAAGTATCGGGAATGGAACATTTCCACTGTTCCTGTCATATTAAAATCTTTTTAATTGAAAACTCCTTGGTTTTAAAAATCGAATACCATTTATTTATTTAAAAAAACGATTCTCGGTCTTGTCTTGTCTGTCTTGTTTAGTCGTTGAGAAAATGGAATTGACTCGAGAAAATTCAAGAGCAATGATTTATTATGACTGTCGAAGTGGTTTAACACGAAAACAGTGTGTTGACCGGATGATTTCTGCATTTGGTGATGAAGCGCCATCCAAAACCACAATTTATCGCAGGTTTGCTGAATTTCAACGTGGACGTGTCAAGCTCAGTGATGATCCCCGTCAAGGTCGTCCAAAAACTGCAGTCACCCAAGAAAACGTTGATGCTGTGCGTAAGCTGACTGAGTAAAATTCGACATGTGACATACCGCGAAATTCAGGCAACTTTAGACATTGGCATGAGTCAAATACAAATAATCTTGCATGAACAATTAGGTGTAAAAAAGTTGTTTTCCCGATGGATACCGCATTCGCTCTGTGAAGAGCAAAAAGCGGCTCGCGTTCGCTCTGTGAAGAGCAAAAAGCAGCTCGCGTTACTTGGTGAGTCAGGACTCTCGAAAGATTCCACGCAGGATCCTCAAATGCTGTATACAACATCGTATCAGGTGACAAATCCTGGATATACGCGTACGAACCCGAAACAAAAAACCAGTCACGAGTTTGGGTGTTCGAAAATGAGTTAAAGCCAACAAAAATTGTTTGTTCACGGAGTGTTGCAAAAAAATCAGTGGCAACGTTTGTCTCTAAAACCGGCCATGTTGCGACTATTCCTCTTTAGGGACAAAGAACGGTTAATGCAGAATGGTATGCTAGCATTTGTTTGCCACAGGTCGTTTCAGAACTCCGTAAAGAGAACTGCAACCGCCGCATCATCCTCCATCACGACAATGCAAGTTCTCACACCGCGCACAGAACAAAAGAGTTTTTAGAGCAAGAAAACATAGAATTATTAGACCATCCGCCGTACAGCCCCGATGCCGTAAGCCCTAATGATTTCTATACTTTCCCTAAAATAAAGAATAAATTGCGCGGTCAGAGATTTTCATCACCTGAAGAAGCTGTGGACGCCTACAAAACGGCCATTTTGGATACCCCAACTTCCGAATCGAATGGTTGCTTCAATGATTGGTTCCATTGTATGGAAAAATGTGTCAAATTTCGCGGAGAATACTTCGAAAAGCAATAAATACATTTTTAAATAGTAATGTTGTGTCACTTCCTTGATTCCCGAAATTTTCAGTGCCGCCTTCGTATTTCCTGTCTTACAGTTTTTATTTTGAGGTCCAGGTACATGTATTTGTTGTATCTCAATATAGCTTTACATACCATTTTTTAAATTGTTTTGGAAAAAAATGTTATAAAACCACCTATTTATCTTAGGTACTTTTTGGCTGAAATCAATTCTGTTTACTAAATGGAATCAATTTGGAGTGAGTTGGTGAAGTAAAACCTATACCCATATTATCAGGAATCTCAAAAAACTATATTTACTTAGATATATACAAAACAACTGATCACCAGGTCTTAAATAATGACAAGGTAAATAAACTGGCACCCATCGTGAGTGCGAGCCGATCGCGACTTTACTAAATTCAAGGTAATAAGGTCTACTTACTTCACTTCAATAGCCAGTTAAGAACTGGTGATCAGTTCAATTGCTCTCGAAACTCACCTCTCTGTTCTTCTCCGTGGCGACCTTTGGTTTAAAAAAGATCTGGTTGACGAAACCTAGGAACATGAGTATGTACAGGCCTAAATGTGTGAGCGCAGCCGTCAGCAACGAACACTTCTCGAACGATCCAGGGTATATGTCGTACTTGGACCAGTCCATCTTAGGTATGATCGTGGGCCCTTCCTGCTCAGGTGATGTTCTCTGAAAAAATGTAAGCCTGCCATGAACCTTCGGTTACATGAAAAAAAAAACTTATACGCCGAGTTAACAGGCAGGAAGTTCTATCTACACTTAAAGCTTCACAGGAGATTCCAAGGCGATAAATGCAAGTTTCATCTACCTTTAGCATTGAATCACAATCGAATCCTACACATTAAACTGGTAGTAAGGGAAGCTACTCGGGAAGTACAGCATGCGGTTAAGTCACACCAAGGAGTTGTTGCCAGTCGTTTTCCTTATTTACTGTTTTTTTAATCAGAACACTTGAAAATCTAGTCTTTTTCTTTGTTTAGTTCAGTTGCTTCCAAACCCTGGATTGGAGCCCCAGATCCACTTATTAATTTGGCTCCTAAGAGCAGCTATAGTTTAGCTTTTAATTTACGGCATTGCTGGGAGCGACTGCCGCCTGATCTCCCAACTCCGTAAAGGCGCCTGCGTATTTGTCTCGTGCGTTAGTCAGCTGGTGCACCGCCAGCAAGTGACGTCCTTGGGCCCAGAGATCATCGTAGTCGTCACTTACACCCAATACTCTAAAAACTAGTATATTCTTATAATTACGAATGATGATACAAGCCGATAGTTTTAATATAGATAATGTAGGAACACATTGGTGCACTAAATATTGGAAGTAAAAACTGTAGATTACAATTTACATCGGCGCGATCCTTAGAGAGCTCCAGGGGACTCACAGCTTCAGATTTCGGGTAGCAGCATAGTAAGAATAATTTGAGGTACAAAGGCGAGCACAAGCAGGAGCTAGCTAATGCTGCTAGGAGCAGTTAACATTTGGCTTTCCATTTTCAGCATTGTTGGGAGAGACTGCAATCTGACCTCAACTCTGTCAACCAGCCTGCATTATTTACTCATCCATCTTGAGGAGGTGCAACACTAACAGATGTGGTCACTAGCAGAGCTTGGCAGGTCTCTTACACTCTATCTCTTCAATGTATATCAGACTTAATGTTGAAATAAATGAGTTTGAATTATAAATAAACATAGAAGGCTAGATTGTGGCAAATTTATGTATAACTCACTCCCACTTGAGTCATTTACTTTAATATTTATTTTTTCTTTTTTGTTTTATTTTTGTCATGCATGGATACACATAGATTGTTAACTGAGAATGTCAACTACACCAGGCTCGACTAAGCATTGTACCTATTTACTTAAATTATAAATGAAATCCAATAATTTTCTTTTTATTTTAAAGTTTTTTAATATAATATTTAGAGTCCATTGAAGGAACTACTGTTATAGTTGTCAAAGAACCATAAGATATACCTATTCCTTTCAAATACAAAAGGGCAATTTATTATCTAATGTACCTAGCATTTTTAAAGAGAAGGTAGCTTTTCTGTAGCATAGTTGTCCATTTTGTATTGAGGAAGGATGACATGTTGGTTTGAATATGGAAAACACAAAAACCTAGTGCTGAATGAATTCCTATACAGTATCTTATTAATAATGTCCTGTAGGTGAAGCCATGGTCATTCAATATAACTTACAACCTTTTTATACTGTGTAATAAAACAAATGCTAACAGCTTGTAACTAAGTTTTTGTATATTATAGCTAACATACAGCATAACGTAGGATTATGAAAAACTAATCAACCAATTTGAATACAAACCTGTCTCTAAATATGAACATTAAATACCTAAAATTTTGGCAACACTACTAACAAGTTATTGAAGAGAATATTATAGTGGTCAAGGTCATTAAAATATTCTTTGATGTAGTACTATACTTAGATGTATTTAACAACAGGTATGTGTATGTGCCGGGAATGTCCCTTAAAAGGGGAAATAGGTTAACGGGAGACACCGAATGCAGCTCGGTGGTGAGGCCACTCACTACAGTACAGTAGAGGCACTCATTAGTAAGGGGCGTGTCAGTGATATCCATAGGTGAAACTGAATAAATGCAGAACTGAAGAAATAGATATGTTTAAAGATTTATGAATAAATCTGAATGCACTTACATTTATACCATTGCTGGTATGTGATGAGTTTAAGTAACCATTTTTGTTATTGTTCAATTTTCCATTCAACACATTTACTTCAGTTCCATTACAATTTCGTTTCTTAGAATTCACTACACTCGTCTCGACACAACCGTTCGTAACCGTCGCCGCCATGCTTATACATATAATTAATAACTTTATTTATTGTATTATATTTTTGCCATTGGCTAGCGGATTGTACGTGGGTTGAAACAACACACGATCGTGCAGCAGTAACTCGCTGGACAAATGAAAAATTGATAATACGATACGCCGTCAGCCGCAACCACGAGAGAAATGATATCAAATGTCAAAAAATAAAGCGCAAAGTTGCTAGTGATTGTTTTGCTGCTTTGCAATTTAACTGGTGCTGGAAAAATGTATGCAAAACTGTTTTACCGACACTTCCATGTTTTT
This sequence comes from Thumatha senex, assembly GCA_948477245.1. Taxonomy (NCBI): domain Eukaryota; kingdom Metazoa; phylum Arthropoda; class Insecta; order Lepidoptera; family Erebidae; genus Thumatha; species Thumatha senex. Next base: position 485,325 of record OX419731.1, read on the forward strand.
ATTTTTATGTGTGTAAGGAATAGGCGAAGGTATTCAAACCATACTACTAACTGTTGCATTATTTGCTAAAGCTTGTTCTAAGCGGATACCAATAACCACTCTAATAGAGTTTTGCCTTGTAACTTTATGAATAAAATTGTGTTTAATATTCAAAATGACCTTGGTTATGAGGGCGGCACTGGAGATTATGGTCATTTAAAAGTCATTGTCACCCAGCGCTAGAAGACGGTGCGTGTAGCATCTTCCGGCACTATAATAAGTGTTCTTGATCGCCATTACTGTAGTCGTTGCGTGTCGACCATTCCTATGTACGTAATTTTCATATTACCATAGTAACTTCTGTGAATTTGGCCCCTGTACGTAGCCTCGGACGACAAACGGCGCCACCCTAACTAGCAGATCGAAACTTTCCACCCACACTAATCTCTACTTAATACGCACTGGGTGCATCACATCTCCAAGCCTCATCCGCTGAACCCCTATAGAATTAGAAGTTTATCAGAGAAGCTGGTAACGTCTGACATTTACAAACATTAATAGTATTAGCACCAATTCATATGTCTCAACATCAACCTTAAACACCTTCCTTTACATAAGTATCTCTGTATCACCCTAAGGTTGACTGGAAGAAAATGCCTACGACATTTAGTCCACCGCTGTACAAATTTTGTGCCTAAAGTTTTTATATAAATAAATAAACATTGGTTGCAAATAATTAAAATTAATTAATTAATGAAATATAATTTAGCACATGGTATGGTATGGTATGACAGAATTTCTAACACAATCAATTTCTTTATTTGTGTAAAATTTATACTCTCTCTCGTAATGGAAAATTCTTCTTGACATCGCCAGTAACTTTATCATCATACAGCGTTGGATTCTGAAATCAATAAGAGACTTGGTTGTTTTTTAATTATAAAAACCTTTTAAATGTTACAAGTATGTAAAGAAAGTACCTAATTAATAGTTTATTTTAATATTAATTTTATGTTTTCAGTGCCGCACCTCTGGTGTTAAACGTCCATAGGCTTGGGTACCACTTTCCATCAAGTGGACCGGTTCCTTGTCTACCAACTCACTGGTATATAAAAAATAGGAACTTACTTACAAAAGCATTATACCTAAATTGAACTGAGAACCTTAATCCGGGTCTTTCAAAAACAGTTTTCATCAAAATGTTTAACAGCAGATGTGATCATATGTTGTGGGTTCCCAACTTCAGCGCCCAGTTGACAGTGTCAACAATTTACGCACATTGGTTTCTTTTTGAAAGCTGGAATGAAAAATTAAACAGATTGCTATCTAAACGTATTCATTAAAAGTAGTGGTCGCCCAGTGGCAGAAATTAGATTAAAAATAAAACAAATACAAATGTTTATTTATAAAATACTATACGTCTTCGGCAAATCAAAAATATTGCTAGAAAAATATTCAGAAACCCACCAGATTGTAATAACCACACATTTCTACTACTTAGGCGACATTACCAGGTCCCACACCAGTTTCCCCTAAATAATAGGTATTTTAGTGCGCTAAACAAAAAGGTGGAACTGTGGTATCACTATAAGATGTGTCACTAACAATTTAATCAACTTTACACATTATTTAGATTAAGCAAAGCGGCTAATCGACGCTTCGCGCGACCAGAAGGCTGGTTATTTCCTTGCACAAAGGATTAGTATTGCCATTCAACGTGGCAATGCTGCCAGTCTTCTGGGAACGTTTCCGGTCTGCGATGATGCGGAGGAATTTTTTGACGCGTTGTAGGTAATGTATATTTATTTAAGTTTAGTACGTTGTTTTTTTTATTTTTAGTGTAAGAAATATTTGCTTTTAATTTTATCTATACTATTATCAAATTGTAAAATTAGTTATAATACAATATAAAACTTTACACATTCAAACCATTACTCATGAGCTTTATATAAATGAATATAAATGAATATGAATAAAATAAAAAAAAAATATTATTTTTTTAGAATATAGTGAAATAATGACGTAGATGTGGCACTTCCGTGTAAAAAGTTATGTGTACTTTTTTACTCACTACAGTTTTTACAGCCTATAATAGTGCATTGAACCCTGTTGACATCACGTAACTCCACTAATGACGTCAGAAAAATATTGGTTAGAAACAGTTTATCACGGTTTTATAGACAAATAAGACTTATTTTATCAGAATCGAGAAACGTCACAACTGTTGGCCTCTATTGAAAGTGAAAGTGAAGTGAAAAATCTTTATTCATGTAGGTCACAAAGTAACACTTATAAACGTCAAGATTATTGCTTCTACATTTACATTTACAGCCAGATTCGCAACGCAATAGGTAGAGCCTGAGGAAGAACCTGGCAAAAAAACTCATGGCCACTCTTTTTCTAACTGCCAGTAATTACATTAGTTTTATTTACATGATATTTGAACAAATTATATAGTAATGAGAAAAGAAACAAAATCAAATCAAAATCATATCGTATTAATGTCCACTGAGTCTCCCCAGAGAAGAATTCCGTATGGCATAACGCTATGGAAATAACGTAAATAAACTATTCTAGCCATTTCAACATCAGTGAGCCGTCTTATTGTTTTTACTGCATATGCAGCAGAGCATAATTTGCCTGACAAGTTTTCTATATGTGGTCCCCACTGCAACTTTGAATCAATAGTTATACCCAAAAACACAGAAGCCCCAACAGTATCCAACCCTGATCCATTAAGTTGCACATTGGTCGCCACCTGTCTCACATTAGGTGTTGAAAACTTAATTAGTTTAGTTTTTTTATCATTTAAAAGAAGATTATTAACGTTAAACCAATGAACAACTTTTGAGAGTGCACTGTTAACATCGTCATAATTAATTAATTGTGTATTAATTCTAAATGTCAAAGAGGTATCATCCGCAAACAGCACAATCTCATGTTTATCCCCAACATAGTAAGGTAAGTCATTAATGTATATCAAAAAAAGAAATGGAACAAGGATTGATCCCTGTGGAACACCCATTACAACTGGAGATCCTGCTGATCGTTTACCGTTTACTTCAACCCTCTGAATTCTATTGCTTAAATAAGAAGTCATAAGGTCGAGAGCTTTTTTTCTGATACCGTAGTGGCGTAATTTCTTTACAAGAGTTTCGTGATGAACGCAATCGAAGGCTTTAAATAAATCGCAAAAAAACACCTAATTCATCCTGCGAATCCTCCCAAGCCGCACAAATACTTTTGAGTAAAGCAACCCCTGCATCCACCGTTGAGCAACCCTTTGTAAATCCAAACTGTTTCCTGTGTAGTAAATTATGTATATTAAAGTGAGCAACTGTCCAAGCATTATCTTTTCGAATATTTTACTTAGTGTTGGTAGTACGGAAACAGGCCGAAAGTTAGAGGGATCTGCATTATCGCCGGCTTTAAATAAAGGAACTACTTTACTATGTTTCATTAAGTCAGGAAATACCCCAGACTTGACACAGCAATTGAACACAGCTGCCAGATGTGGAGCTATTACAGTGATAATATGAGAGACAGTTTTAACAGATAGACCCCACAAATCTTTAGTGTTTTACATATTAATTGCCTTAATATAGTTTTTAAAATATCTCTAGGACTAACAGCTGAAAATTCAAAGTCTGTGCCATATTCCTCCACGCCATGTTTTAAAAGTTGTTCAGCATCGTTAGAACAAGACGAGAGAGTTCTTGTATTTGAAAGAGGAATGTTAGAAAAATATTTTTCAAATTCAGTTGCTACTTTAAAATCTTCTATAATATTTACGTTATTTATTTTTAAATGAAAATCATGACTGCGCACTTTGGATTTACCGGTTTCAATATTTATAACATTCCAAGTTTCCTTAATAACATTATTTGAATATTTGATTTTATTTTTTAAATAAATTGATTTTGCTTTCGGGCAGGTTTGTCTAAATGTTTTTGAGTATTTTTTTACAAACTCTTGAAAATTTGGATTATGATTATAGGACTTCTCTTCGTATAGTTGATACAATTTCTTACGACTTTTATAGATTCCTGGAGTTGCCCAGTCACTGAAAGTTAGGCCTTCACTCTTAGATAAGTGCTTAGAAGTAAAAATTGAGCTGAACTCACCATTAATCATGTTGACTAATGAGTTGTATAAGTGATCCAATCCCTCTCTCTCTCTCCTCTGTGGCATCCAGATAGCACGCGTCAGCGTAACCACTAATGGACTTTATAAGCATTTAAGCAAAATCAATTTAGTTTTAAGTGGTAAAAAAATCTGAAGAGGTCTCATCTCATCTCAGCGTTAGAATAGTAAAATTCATCTTCTTACTGACCTCAGTAATTTGTATACGCCAAGAGAGATTGGAATCAATAAAGATGCCAAAATTTTTTGCCGAGTCAATAATAGGTATCTGTATGCCGTCAAGAAGTACTGAAACAATTGACGAACCAATGATCCCTCCTACTATTGCAGATTAACCATGCAAGTCTGGCGGTCAAATAGATCTGCCCTTTTAGTTTAATCGGAATTATGTGATCACAGGTGATATTACCTTGCGCCACTTAGCTGAGTCGGCAGCTATGATGGCCTTGATATATCAAATCATCTCATCTCAAAATGTCCAATTATTGAAAATCTAATTACGAAAGTAGCTCACTAACTAAAAAAAATATTTGAAAGTTACCTCTATCGCAATGTGTAAAAAATCAATCTATTTCGAACCAGTTCAAAAGTTACAAAATAAAAGGCGCAGGTTAGAATTAGAAGTTTTATTAAAAATAACCAAATCCAAAGATAAGTGAATAAAAGTTTCAATTACCTAATTTTTTTTTTTATTCAGATTAATATGTGTTTTCCAATTTTTTTGAAGTTACTTGATAGGCTGGAAAAGAATAGAAAAGACATAGCTTACATTCTAATAGAAATCCATAAAGGATGTTGTACATTATTATGTACAACATTCTATTTTCGTGTAACGAGCCCCACCAATATTTTCGGGGCTCAAGTGACCTCATAATGACAGCCAACCTACTGAGTAACGGACGAGGTAACAACACAGGTTCTCTTAAGTGGTTGGGTGGTCAGACGGCAGTTGCTCCTAACAATACCGAAATTTAAAGGCAACCTATAAGTGTTCTTAGTAGTCAAAAAAACAGATTCGCCCTCTGAGGAGTACGCGGTTAAATCGTTTTCCTAAGATGTCCACAACATAGGCAAAGCACAGTCTGGACTTCTCTAGGCGTTATCAGTGTCACTAGTCACTGATTCGGGGGGGAGATCTGGAAGCTGCGCCTCTTTGTGCTGTTTATTAAGTAACTCGTGCAAAAACAAATACCAGGGCATCTCTCCTTTACCGCAAGGTCTTCGCATAATAGATTGCTCTCAGAGTCTTTTACACAACGACACTTGGAAATATGCTGTGTCGCTTTGACCTTGATCTTCGACATCGAAAAAGGACTGGATATGAATAAATCTAATATCAAGATTTGTATACTAAAGACAAGGCTGTATGGACTTTGTTTACTTTGCCTGCCCAAAGGGCTAAGATAAATAACAACAACTGATAATTTAAAAGCATATATAGGTACATGATCATGTAAGTGATTAAAAATTATTTTATGTTGCTATAATTATATTGCACTCAACGGTTGATACCATGATAAGTAGCAAATGTTATCTTAAGTTTTAAACTTTCGCGTTGCATGATTAAAATAAGTGAAAAATACAGGGATTAACGCGATCATGCTTATTTACCTTAAATAGCTTGACGTTTCGACTGGGTTGCACCAGCCGTGGTCACAAGCGTGAAACTTCAAGCTATTTAAGGTAAATAAGCATGATCGCGTTAATAAATGTTATCTTTTTTTATTTCTTTAATTAGTGGCAAAGTAGGTTTCTTTTTCAAACCCCTCACGAAAACAAGATTCCACAATTCCAGCATGGTATATTGTGTAGGCTCCGATTCTATTCTTAAATTTTTGAACCATGTTTCAGTTCAAGATCAGCGGGAAACCCGTCAAAACAAGCATCATACGTAAACTAGACTAATTTTAACGGTTTGGTATTTAAGACGTTTGCCGACATTGTTTACCCAACAATTAAAAGTAAATAAAATCATTGAGCTTGTCGAAAAAAGTTGTATATCGATATAGATAACTCGACTTGACCCACTACACTATGGGGTAAGTAAAATGTCAAAATCATGTATTGATTTCATATTTATAGAAAATGAGACTACTTTATAAGCTAAATTGAAGTAAAGAGCTAATCCTAGGTATATTTTGATATGAAATTACGTTGCAAACCTTACATTTTCGTCTTAGAAACTACAATAGTCATGAGTATCTTACTGGTGGAGTTATTATATTTACGTTATTCTCCTTCTAAGCACCCATTTGGCTCGTATAACTAAGAAAAGTATTAGCCATATATCATTATGATCACTAATTAATAAGCACAAAACGACTTTTAACACAGGAAACATATAATTTCGGCATTATTCTTTAGCGATTCAGTTAACCAGCTGGTTAACTGACAAGTGTGACTGTCAGCTGTAAGTGAAACACTTAACTATCTTCACGCTGTATCCCTGACGGGGTGGTCAGCGAGGATAGCATAAACTAAGTACCTCTTTTTATAGTGAAACCTCTAAGACCCATGCTAAAACTGTTTTTTTAAAATAATATCATTAAAATTCCATCATCATATCATTTACACACCAGTGACACAACTGTTTCTTGAAATAATATAATTAATATCCCTCATCATATATTATCATTTACACACCAGTGATACAATTGACATTTACACACAAACAAAAAACGACAAGTAGCCTTGGTTTATAGCTTCGTTTAGCATTATTATTAATCTGAGGATCTGAGGCGTAGACAGAGAATACTATAGACTAATTGATAGCTTTTTAACTCACACAAGAAAGAAAGCAACTTATGCCCGTCTAGTGTGAACATAATGATTAGATTATTTGTTTCATGCAGCGTGCCGGTTTTTCCTGCACAATCTTGAGATTAAGCGAAACAAAGTTTGACAGCTGTATTGCAATTCATTGTCATTATTTTTATTATTAAAAATTATTATTTTTTTTATTATTAAAAATTTAAAAAAATATATTATTATTGTAAAAAAATAGCTATAAAGCGGTGTAAAGATAGTTTAAAGGTACAAAACTGTGTTATATTTCATCGTGGAGTAATATGACGAAAGAAATATTAATTCAAATCAATAAAAGATGGTGCGGTATAGTGTTATAAGATGTAAGTGATGGTGAAAAAAACTGTATCTTTTCATTCGTAAGTACTACCAAGTTTTATCAGTTACTAGGTTTTAACAGTAGGATATTGTGCATCTTGTATTCAAGCTGGATTTTCATTAGTAAATAAGATCAAATATCATTATATTAGAAGTCTAACTTTTAATATAAATAAAAGTCATGGTCGCCATATCATGTATGCTAAATTACCCCAAATCAGATTTTATTTTAAAACAAAATGCTGGTCATGTCATGTCGTACATGCCACGTTTATTTAAACATAAATAAATAGACGCACAAAAATGGGAGACGTGCAGAAAAATTCCTTTGAGATATAGTAATTTTACGCTACGTTAATTTTATTTTGAGCAACATAAGTTTAGGCCTAGGGTCCGGTAGCATCCAACATCTCAACGAGCCCGGGGTTTTGGACAGGCAGCTAGAATTATCTATGATTAGGCTATATTGGAAATTACTACTCTCGTACTTCGTCGAACGCGAGTGAGCTAGAGGACTTCTGGGAGAGTATGAGTGAAGCTCTAAATGTGATAGAAGGAAATGAAAGACTTATAGTATGTGGAGACTTGAATGGATGGGTGGGTACCGCTCGCGATGGTTTTGAGTCAGTACTCTGGAAGTATGGGGATAAAAGGGTGAACGACGCTAGCAAGCTAATACTGGCATTTTGTAAGGAAAAGGATTTGTTTGTGGCGAACACAATATTCAACCACAAACAAATTCATATGTATACGAGGAGATGTAAGTCAAAGAGAAGCATGATAGATCTATTCCTAATGGATAGTCGGCTCCGTAAACAGGTGATGGACACGAGGGTTTATCGAGGCGCTGAGCTGGGATCAGACCACTACCTAGTCATAACTAGGATTGGGGGTCTGTTCACGTGTTGGCGTCATCGTACCGAGTGTCCTGAACCTGGGCCGACTTATAGCATCAAAAGCTGGAAGCTGCAGGATGCATCCATTAGGGATAAATATAATGAAAGGGTAGCCGAAAAGCTTGGCGACGTCAATGTAAGCAGTGAGAATGTGGAAAGTGTATGGCAGAACCTTAGGGACAGTATGATAAATGCCGCTGTGGAAGTGTGTGGAGAAACGAAAAGAGGCAGTAGTAATAAGCGTGATGCATGGTGGAATGAGGAAGTGAAAGAAGCAGTTCGAATGAAGAAGAAAGCATGGCTAGACTACTTAGCCTCGCGGAATGATTTTAATATGAAAGAGAGATACAAGCTGCAGAAAGTTAACACGAAGGCACTGATAGAAGAAGCTCGTGAAAGGTGCAGAATGCAAGCGGATGAAAGGTTGTCGTCCAATTTCCGGGATAATGCCAAGCTCTTGTGGAAAGAGGTAGGCAAGACCCGGAGTTGTTCGGCAATCTGCAGTATGAATAAAGTGCTTAGTGTTAACAATGACGTCCTAACAGACCAAAGTGACGTCCTGCAGAGATGGAGTGAATATTATGGAAAGATGTATGCAAGAAAAGACAGAGATGCCACATTGGGAAGTGGAGCTCACTTCGATGCTCCGGATCCCGATGTCATTGAAGTCATTAGTATGAAAGAAATAGAACAAGCGATAAGAAGTATGAAATGTGGTAAGGCTGCGGGAAAAGACAGAGTTACTGCTGAGATGATCAAGTACGGTGGGTCGCGTGTCTGGAACACACTATGTCTGTTATGCAACTTGTGCTGGCGGACGGGTGAGGTCCCAGATGACTGGCGAGTAGCAGTTGTAGTACCTATTTACAAAGGGAAAGGCTCGCACCTAAACTGCTCCAGCTACAGGGCAATCAGCTTGGTCAGCTTAGCTAGTAAGGTGTATGCAAAGGTTATAACGACACGAATGCAAGAAAAGTCTGAAAGGTATTTATGGGAGGCTCAATGCGAATTCCGACGTGGAAGAGGTTGCATGGATCAAGTGTTTTCTCTCCGCATGATCGCGATAAAGCGACAAAGCATCGTAAAAGAAGCACGAATGGCGATTCATAACGCAGTGCTAGTGCCAACTTTGCTTTTCGGTAGTGAAACCTGGGTATGTCAGCAGATGCATGAAAGTAAATTGAAAGCTGTGGAGATGCGATCACTTCGAAAATTGTGCGGCGTTACCTTGGCCGACCGAATACGTAACGAAGTGATACGCAATATGGCAGGTTTGAATGAAAGTGTCAGCGTTAAGCTGGAAAAGGGCGTGCTCCGTTGGTTTGGACACGTCCAACGAATGAGTGAGGAACGATTGACGAAGAATATATATTGTTCAAAAGTAGAGGGTAGAAGGAGTCAGGGAAGCCCGAGAATTACATATGAAGACCACGTGAGCAGATTGCTCAAAAACGGAAAGGTCAAAAGTACTCGGATACCCAGACGTGCGTGTATGAATCGATTGATGAATCTCGAAGAAGCGAAAGAAGTATGCATGGATCGCGAAGCCTGGCGGTCTGTCCTCTCTGACTACCCTGTCAGGGATACAGCGTGAAGATAGTTAGTCACTACTCTCGTACCTCCCAACCATTCTACCACGCGTATCAGCGCCATGGCCTCATTAGTCAGTTAGCAGCAACATGCAGGCGAAGTTTGAAGATACGCTATTATATAATGTAATGTAACATTTTTTACTTACTTTTTTAATTAAATGTTTTATTATACGTTCTCTCCAAATTATCTGCGTGGCCATTATCTGTAACATTCCTAGGCCTTTATATTTCGAAATACTTACGATTTTCTAGTTCTCTTATAATATTTGTTTACCTTTTGTAATTTTTAATGTCAGTTAATGACAAGCCTAGGTTTTATTTTTAATTTATTGTTAGAGCTGCCAGTAGGTTAGGTTGTTAGATATTAGACCTTGTTATAAATTTAGAAAATATGATTAAAATAATATTGTTTAAATTTTGAAATGCTCTGTAAAAGGGGCCGGGGCCGTCAAATCAGTCTACTTTTGGTGCTCACCTTGAGAGGAGGTGCTGATGAATAAGTGCTGAGGGAGAGGGTTGTGCCCTCCAGTAATAGTGAAGTGATTGTCTGCAGTGTTGTGTGCTGTTAACCGGCTCTGTTAAAGACGCCAACGGCTCGTTATTTTCAGCCCTCTACCTGCCTGAATTACCGACCTGCTTCTCCAAGGTCGGCGACGTGGAGGCCTTTAGGGGTCTTGAGGCCCCTTCTTAGTGACGTGAAGGCCTACTCGAGGCCCCCTTCCTAGCAACGTGGAGGCCTACTCGAGGCCCCATCTTAGCGGCGTGAGGAAGAATCAAGATCTTAATTTACCCCCGGCTTTCCTTGGTTTTATTTTTTTACAATTTTATATTATATTAAATTAACTTTACCTTTTCTCCTTTTTCTTTTACTTTTCCTTTTAAGCCAGGACTCCTCCAGTCCTGGTGATAGTTTTCTCCTAAACTTTACTTTTTCCCCTCCCGGAAAATAGTAACGTTACAATACCTAAGATGTTGTAGGATCTGCTCAAGAATTCAATATTTTATTATAAATATTGTATTACCTAACCGTGAGGTCTCGGTTCGCCCAAATTTTCCACTTTAGTGGTCGGTGTCTGCTATGCTAGACTAATAGTAGCTGTAATATCGTTGTTGACGGTGCTGTTAGAAACGACTGCCGCCTAATCTACCAATCTCTTAGAAGGTATCAGCTCACGTGCCCGAACCTTTTTCGTTTGTCAGCAGGTGTATCAGCTAGCATTGCATGTGAAGATAATTAAGCGCTTGTTTAGGTTTTTATTGTGTTGTCTTTGGTAATATATTTATTGGTTTCTTGCAGCTTTCCTAAAAGTGACAATTCGCATCAGATTTGGATAACAGCTACAGTACGATCTAATTAGTCACCAAAACCAACTTCAAGAATTTGAAGCATACATTTTGAACAAAAGTTTTTAAAAAGAAAGAAGAAAAAGACTATTACATCGAGAAACTGGACCCGTTGACAATAATCGTAAACAATTTAAGAGACATAATATTATTATTTAATGGGACATACATTTTTATATAACAGTCTCTGCTTCCTTACAAATGTTTATTATATCAATTAACTGCAAAACTAAATAAACATAATAAAAAAATAACATACTGTAATATTTACTCACGAAAACTAGAACGTATCACCTCTATGGCGCAGTTGATACTGTATGCAAGAGTGGGGACAAATATTTGTTGTATCTGCAAATGTATGCTAAGGAGTTCAGGTATTTTCTATGTGAGTGTAAGGGTGTTTCCAAATTTCCAAATGCCCTTACCTGCCAGCGGTGTAAATGCTGACTAACGGATGGGACAACTACGCAGGCGCCCTTACGGGATCGGTAGGTCAAGCGGCAGTCACTCACAACAATTCCGAAAACTAAAAGCATAATGATAGCTGCACTTAGCAGGGAAATAATAGTGGATTACTAAACTAGAGCTTACTGACACTAATATCGCAGTCAAAGGGTCATAAGTTTTCTCTCTTTATAATAATAATAAAAAAGAAGAGACATAATAATAATAATTTTATTTGCATAGAATGTAGGTAATAACAATAAGGTAAGGTCTTTATACTGGACTAATATAAAAGAGAACTTGTTTCCGATATTTAAATGTGTGCATTTAAATATGTTTATTAGTTGTCTAAATGCGGACCCCGGGCGTCGCGTCGGACAGACGCTCGGATGATGATGATGATTAGTTGTCTAAATCCTATAACACAAGCTTGTATAAGCTTAATTTGGACTTCATGGTCTTGGTTGGTCTAGTAATAATGTCTTTTTATCTAAAGTACGGAGCGTAGGTGAATACTTAGAATTTTAATAATACACAATATGGGGAAAATTTCTTCATATGGTAACCCAGTTATAACACTACCTGTCCCTTTCTGCGGCACGCTGACTATGTGTCTATAGTATTCTCTGTCTACGCTCTGAGGACTAAGCTTATTAATATACAACCTGAACTATAAAAAGCAGTGTCAGAGAAAACCTAAAGAGAAAGGAAATATAACTGTCAATGTCAGAAGTAGTAATTTCTGGCGCAAAGGTTTGAGTAACCAGGCCATATAATCCAAAGAAAAAGAAGTAATGATTCGCGTCGGTAAAACAGTCAACTACGCGCGACGCGCGCCTACAATCAAAAAGGTTTGGAACAGAAAGTCAATACTTTTACGCAATTTTACTAGCAATTTGTCAATTCGTTTTACTGCGTTGTTGATCTACTTTATCTTCTAGTTTTAACGTCTTTGGATTACATCGTTGCAAGTTTTATTTGTTATACTTATTTGTTTTAATAATTAAATTTTATCAAATACATTACTGGTGAACGGCGCCGCCCCCGTTGCATCGGATCGGAGGGGTCGATTGGCGATGAGTAATACCGTTCGTTTCTCGTGTTGAGTGACGTCGTGCAGCGCCGGCCGGCACACGGCTCTCAGATCGCAGACCGCAGTACGATACGGCGAGGTCGCCCGGCAGGACCCGCCTTCCGCGTTTAAGAACTATTACACCCCGCGCTGCTCTAGCAATCTATCGATTTCTCGACTTTGCTCTTTTGATTTTTGACAAGAAAACATGGACAACACCGACACTCTCCTGGGCGACCTTGCGGGCGGGGACAAGGCCCCAGCGCTGGACGCGCCGCAGCCCGATGTCGCCATGAAGCGCGACCAGGACTCCACCGACGATTTCGAGCACCTCGAACGCGACACCAGGCAAGAGACAGTGCAGCAGCTGCAGGCCGCCGCGTCGCGCAGCTTCCTGGACATGGAGCGAGGGCTGCAGGAGGAGGCCCCGCGGGCGCCCTCGGCCGACAACATCGCCGACAAGTTCACGGACAGCGAGTCGGACGCCGACAGCGCCGAGTCGCCGCGGCACCGGCCCGCGCCCGAGCCCGCGCCGCTGCTCGACCTCACGCCCGCCCCTGCACCGGCTCCTGCTCCAGTTCTCGCTTCCGCTCCTCCTCTTCTCGCACAGGTCCTGGAACCCAGCTTGGCGTTCGTTTCTCTAGACACACCTCTACCAGAGAAGCTAAAGCCTTCCGCCTCTTCAGAAGCTCAGCCTGAGTATCACAAGCCTGAGCTTCCCAAGCCAGAACTTACGAAGCCGGAGCTTCCAAAGCCGGAGCTTCCAAAGCCGGAGCTTCCAAAGCCGGAACCTCCAAAGCCAGAACCCCCGAAGCCAGAGCCAGCGAGGAGAGAGCCGAGCCCGCCCCGCGCGACGAGTCCGCCTGAGCCCCAGCGGCCTGTGGCGCATGTGATCGAAGCCGAGGTCATATTCTGCCAGATGGGACTGGGTGAGTGGTACATTGACGTGCAATTTTATTACCTTTTCAAAACATGTCATAGTTAGTTTCAATTAATGAGTTGAACGCATTTATACTGAATGTATTTTAGTTTTATAAAAGCAATATCTCGTATTCCCTATCTTGCGCGAGTCTGCGGCGCCCAGTGAAGCGGGCGCGCTGCGCTTTTTTGTCACTAAAATAATATCATTTGGAGTTGGAAGCGGCGCGGCGAGCATACAGCGCCGCGGACCGTGAAGAATCACGTCTGCAGGTGAACAAAGGCTGCGCGAACAAACGGCCATGAGCGTATTGCACCATATCTACTAGACTAGATACACCTGTAATTGTCGAGAGCTACGAGTTTGGGAAATAAGACCACCAGTATTTGCATGGCCATACTTGTACGACCGAGATAAATGTAATCGTTCAGAGCATCTGTGCTCTTATGAGTCATGCCAATATTGGAGGCCCACGACACGACGGACGTAGACTAAAAGTGGTGCTCACCACGAAACAGTGGGTGGGGGTGGTGAGAGGGGTGGCGGGCGTGGAGTCGGCGAAGCGGCAAGAGCGTTGACCGCGCTGCAGCCGGCGCCGGCTAACGGCACCCGCTGAAGCCCACGGCTCGCACTGCACGTGGAAAGGATATCCAACTCCGCGCACGAATCCATTATTCAAGTGGATGTGTCCGCCCGCACAGGGATCCTGTCGTGATATGACTACGCCGTCAGGGTGTCTGCACTGTGTGTATGTCTCCACCCCACTAGTCTATCAGTCCGGTATCATTAATACTTGAGTTTCAATACGATTTTTTTCCTTTACAAGAAAATGTTGTCCCCGGGTATCGCAAATCCGTCGCAGATGGCATCTTTTATCACCAATAATTTTCCTTTGTGACTGAGCGAAATCGTGCTAAAAGCGTCGATGCGAAGTTGCACTTCCTTGAACTGCGTGAGTCATCGTCTGTCTCGGTAATATGCCTGCCTACGTAGTATCGATTTTAGATGTAAAATCATTACAATTGCTGTGATACACATCGCAATCTTCCTAAAAGCAAAGTGTTAACACTACATGTTATCTTATCTTGTACCAACGAAGCCGCGAAGGTTGAAACTCTCCACCACTGCAACGATAAATTAAGTAATGTGGCTGTGTTTACTTTTTGCTGATTTCAGGTTGTTTGGTATGACACTAACCTCTACCACATAGTTTTTCGTACAAATAATAAAATCGTATGAAAAATTTCATCATATATTTTCAAAGTATGAAAAGTATTGTATCATCCATGACAGTGATTATCCCACTAGTTTGTGTGCAAACCTACAAGGTGATGTTAATGTTATCAGAATTCCTTGGAATGACTAAAGGAAATAAGCTATGGGTATGGTGTAGAGTAGAGGGAGCGAGCGTCGATGTCGCTACGTGGTATGCACAGTCGCTAATTTTAGCCTCACGAAGCAACATTGCCGCGGTCATAAGCGCAGCACTCGGCGCCGCGCTCACGTCGCACCGCGGTCCTCGACACCTTCCGCGCGAATATTCATGTAGCCTCGGAAGCTTGTCTGTTGTTGACCAGCCTAGCTTTTAGTGTATTTTTTTGTGTTGTGGAACATGTCACCGGATAATAATGACATAAGTGGTAAGTAACCCTGAAATTATGATGTTGGCGCCAGCCATTGCAGCGGTGGTGGGTGCTTCGGCCATTCGAAGCTTTATTGCAAAGCGAACCTTCAGAGCTTAGCAGTTTTAGTGACTGTAGGTTAACTCGGCGATGGTCGTGTCTGTCACATTCCTGTAATAAGCACGTACAATACACAATACATTTCCGCGACATGACACTACTTTTTGCATCAAAAATTGCGTCAGATTCGCTTCCATTGTTAATTTTGGCGCAGTTATCCAGAAAGATCAACGACATAAATTTCGGCTATTTTTAAACACAACTGTTTGGTCTATATTATTTAGTAAATCCGATAACATAACCAAATGTTTAACAAATATACGTTCGTCCGAATCGACCTCACCCCGCATGGTTTCATGGATACGTCCTTCTCACACTTTGTGAATATCATTCTTCTCACCTGAGTCCAAAAGTTGTCCTATACTTTTTCCTATGAGGAGCAGTAAGGAATCAGGCAGTCTTACCATGAGGGTCAACAAATTGACATAACTTTCGACACCGTAACAGCCAGTAACAGCGCTTTGCGCAGTATCCAACGACAACAAACTGATTCGATGTAGGCATTTTTTTGATCGGAATACATAGTGCATTATATGTGCTATTTTATGCATTTATCTTTTTGCACAACATTGCACAAAGGCGGATTTAATGCCGTAGGCATTATCTACCAGTCAACCTTAAGGCGTTGCAGAGAAATTAGCAGTCGCCCAGTAACATTGAAGGCCATATTCGCAGTTCTGCTGTTCCACCTAAATAGTCGTGAAATATTTTAAAGTAGAATTCTGCAATTTGCTCTGATATGTGACCTTGTGAATTTTGTGGAACAAGACAAATAAGCTGCCAAGTGATTAGTGATATATCTTTTGTCATTGCGGAGATGAATGAATTATTGTTACTGTGCATACTCCCAGACTTGATACTCACCCTTATGATACTTCTCTGTATTAATAATAAATCGGTGTTTCGATAATAATCGATCTAGACATCTATAAAGAATCCCATGATATTTCTATACCATTCATCTTAATCTTAATAATATTATAAATGCGAAAGTGTGTATGGATGTTTGTTACTCTTTCACGTAAAAACTACTGAATAGATTTTAACGAAACTTTACAATAATATAGCTTATACATCAGAATAACACATAGGCTACTTTTGATCCAGGGAACAAGTTCCTGTGAGAAAAAAAACATTACTGTCAAAATCACTACACACATTGACGTGAATACTGAAGTGTTTCTTACATTTCACTCCTAAATCGCTATAAATTTTTAAAAGTAGTTAAGTATAGATAAATACGGCCTTAGAAACTGTTATAGGAATTATAGTCTACTTTCTTTTGCTAAAATAAAACTAGGAGGCAAAATGTTTAAAGAAGAGACAAGTGTATCCGCCCTCCGAAAAAAGTATCTCCACGGCAATGCACCTTTACCTATAGCCGTCCATGTATTTAATAAATGATATTTATTTTAATAAAAAAGGTTAAGCAATGGCCCTTTGAACCCTTACTATTAATGGAAACCTTTCAGGTTCGTCCTGATGGGTATTTTTAAAAGACCACAGCAGCGAAACTAATATTTGGCGGTGGACCGTGTGTCCTTTTTTTTGCTCGACATCACAACGTTAGATGGGGTTGCATCCGAAAATTATAATCGTTTCGGAGCCGTTTTTATAGTATTCTCTTTCCACTCGACACTGTTTTCAGCCTCCTCCCTAGTAATCAGCCTTCTCTACGTCACAGGTAGGCTTGTCTCTTGATCACGTTTCTGATCAGTACCTCGTGTCTAATAACATCTCGAAGCTCAACCTCTATGGCCCCAGTTATATCTCACTGGCAGGTGAGTGGTGCTATTTTGAGGCCCACTTTTGTTTAAGTTTTGTATCTGTCAAGGATGGGATCGGCTCCAGCAGCGCTACTTATAACTTACATTGTTACTTCATATATCTACTTATTTACTATTAAAGTGACAAACAAACATTAGACGTGTATATGTAGTAGTCTATTGGTGTTTTCAAAATTTAAAGAGATTTCCAGGACCTGTTTCGATATAGGTATCACAAGTTTGTCAAAAATACCAAAGTCTCTACTTCCCTGATACATGTTCCCTGTAGATTTTAGTCACGCTTTTATCGCCCTGTACATTTTAACACACGAGTTTCATATTGGCGCTCGTGGACCCGCTGACTCAGTGTTCTGTAAACGATCACTGCGTTAAGCAACATTTACTGTAGGTGGTACTTGGATGGGTGACCACTTTGTTGAATTTACATTTGCGAGCGTTACCGTTCTTCGGAAGGCATGTTAAGCCGTTGGTCCCGTGCCAGAAAATGGCAATCGTTAAGCCTGGTTGAAGGCCTAATAGGCAGCTTGAAAAATTTCAACAACAGGTCGCTGCAACCTGCGCCTGTCCATTTCAACACGGCAATGGTCTCACGACCTTTTACGTGGTAAAATGTGGGCGTATAGTATGCCTCTGAGTACCCCCTTCGGGGATAAAGGCGTGACAATATGTATGTATGTAGATGAATATCAATAGTTATATTCAATAACGTTATTTAGTCTTCAGAATTTCCGATAAAGCGGACAGAGAACGATTTTTTTTCATTTCATAATTTCTTCTGCACTTGTATTGCGCCTTGTCTAAGTTCATTTATTATTTTATTGGTCCAGTAGTGATGTTCCTTACAACAGACAGGCTACTTTATCCGATCGATAACATGTGAGTACTGCAAACTTAACGACTTACCTATGCCAATAAATAGGCTCATGGTCGGCTCCACTAATATATCGGCTGCATTCTGTATAATTAACTGACGTCAGAAGTTATGCTCATCTTTGAGCGTGAGGACCTCAAGCACCCGCGGCAGTCTTCATGTTCGCGATATTGCGGACAAGCTACAGAAGAGCTGCGGCAGAGGTAGGCCCACTAAGTCCAGACACAAAGAAAGAGGACCCCGGGCTCTTAATTAAGGGAAGCAACCGGGACTAACATTTGGTTAAAGATATTTATCATATCTGTCCTCTCCGACTACTTCGTCAGGGATACACCGTGAAGATAGTATAGTACCTACTTACCTTATCCTAAAGTCACTTTTTATGTAAAATTTTCATTCTAGAGTCCAGGGGCGACTACCGTCTAACCTCCCCAGCCTTGTCTGGAGGCATGTGCGCTAGCTTCATCAAAATGTTCTTATCTAATGTCGTCTCTAAAATAATGTCAGTTTAGATAGGGTGACCTTAAAAATGACGTCAGTTTATATAGGGTGAGAACTACGCCACTCACTGTGAAAACAAGTGCCCTCGCGCCTAGCTAGTGACTCAGTGACTCATTTACCGTCGTTTACATAATTTAAAAACTTCTCAAAACACGAAACTGCGTCGTTTCGTGTCCTTGCTATTGTCAAGTGTGACGTCACTTGCAGCCAATTCGTCCCCTAACTGACACGATGGCGTAGTATTTTTATATGAATCTAATATAATGTTTAGTTATCAAGTGTCGAGAAATTCTTGTCATTTTTCTAGTCTATATAATTGGTATTACATGACGTGGAGTCTTTTTTGTTTGTTTATTTATATTATTTATTTTGAGAAGGGTTATCTGCTCTTGTAGTTCTGGGGTTTACCTTCACAGCGGACATAAGTGTAATTTAGCGGCGCTGCCGCTGGTGCATGCGATCCTTTTTTGTGGTTAATTAACGTTCTATGATTGCTGTAACTGTGACTCCTGTTAACCAGGATCTACAGCACTTACCAAGACCGAAACATTTACACGTCGTGCGTGTAAATGTTTCGGTCAAGTCCCAGAAAAACATCATTTCATTGCACTATACAAAAGTATAGTGAACGAAGTATTACCTAGCTTAACTAAGCTTTGGCTTGACTCTTGTTTGTGGAATCAACTCCCCAAGCAACACTAGGATGGGTGGAACTCTAAAATCATTGTTTTTTTCCATAGGCTGAGGTAACCACTTTCCATGAGGTGAGCCAAAGGGCTAAGACTAGGCCGTGAGTTTGATTCCCCCCATAACGATAAAACAAATGTTGATAAGTTTCTGTTTCAGGCAAGCAGTTACTTATTGAGCAGCATAATTACATAATTAATTGGGCACGCTGTATACACACTCGCTGCATTGCCTCCCAGTCGACCGCGCCGTGCTCCACCCACCACGCACGTTGCGCGGTGAGACAATTCCAATGAGTCACGCGGAGGTTGCCACTGTGCCACGGTGAAGGTGGTCAGATATATTAATAGACGCTGCGTCTAAAGTATCCAAATATGGTTTAAATGCTTTGACACTACCAAAGGTAGTGTGTCTAAGGGCCGTATTCCAGAACGTTTATCAACACTCAAGAAACACTAGAGAGTAGATTTTATGAGGCAAAATCTAGTCTCAAGCGTTAATCGAGTATTGAGAAACGTTCTGGAATACGGACCTAACATATCAAACAATCTCTCCAGGAATTTGTGATTCTGAAATTGAGATTTCTCACTTAAAGGTCCTTTTGTTATCTCATCATTAAGCGAGCGTCAGTCCTAATGGATATGTTCGGCCTCCTGATTCTACGCCTACTTCTCACGATCTGCAGCATTCTCAATGAGCTAATTATCACAAGATCAAAAGGGATTTTTAATTTATATTTATTTATTTGACTTAGGTTCATATCTATACAGATAAATAAAATTGAAGTGTCTATGTCGGTCCAGTTCTTTCACAGTCTTTAGTTCTTTATCCATCACGCCTTATCCCCGAAGGTTGAAGCGCTAGTGGCCCCGCACCGTGATCTGTAAAAGAACACTGCGTTAAGCAACTTTCGCTATGGCTGGTTCTTGGATGGGTGACCAATTTGTGAAATTAATATTTGCGACCGTTTAGGTCATACGGCAGTCGCTTAAATCAAATAGGCCCCACAGCTCCAAGTAGCTCCAGCAGCATATCCAAGTGGGTTTAGAGGAAAATAGGAATAGGTACACTACAAGGTGAAGAAATCTCTCCACCGAACCTTTGACTAGATTTAATCATGATAAAATGTAATTAGGTATCTAGTAATGAAAAGGGTGTGTAACAAGTGGTCGGTGGCAGTGTAGCCACGTGCGTGTCCCAGGTGGCTTTATCACTCGATGAGTGAGTGGAAAGGCCCAGACGTTCGTGTCGTGACGGCCGGTTCGTCGTAGGGCGGCGGCGGCGAGGTTGTGGCAGATCGATACCGTTGGGTCGACTGCGGCACACATGCACCGTTTGCTCTTTCACGTAAAAGGATCAGCCTCGTTGCTAGTTGCTTGCACTATGTGCTGTAGGTTTACTGCCTACTATATTATTCATGTCTGGGGGCGAACTCACCCCTAGTACTTCCCTACCCAGTAGTTTATTAGGTTTTGTAATATAACACGATTATAGCCACAGCTAATGTATATTTGTATAATGTAATGTATACAAATCGTATGAATGAATTTTGCCGAATGTCACATTACAGATGACGATGGCGATTTTATTGCCTTGTGCTAGATATTTATGCACACTCCGTGGTACCTACCACTACTTTATTATTTTGTTTTTCTTAGTCGTTTTGCCCACGAACCGAACTAACCCAAAGATAATTTCATACTTCAGCATTTCTATCATTATTGCTTTAGTAGTGGTAGTGTATGTATCCGATTGCCGCGCTGAGGTCTCAGGGTTCGAATACCGGTTTGCAACAATTATTTGTGTTAAAATATTACTTCCGACCTGAGATTCAAGCCCTCACACAACAGTTGTAACACACTTAACTCTGCACCACCGAGGCAGTCAATAAATAAAATGTCTAACCATTCTGTTGTCTGAACCATAATTCTAACAGTCATGATTGATGTTACACATCCACAAATACAATGTAATGTGGTCTAGGTCCAGTAAAGTGGTAACCTACGTGACGTCATTCACTTGGGCGCCGCGTTTGTCTTCAGATTGATCTGAAGCTCCCCTTTAGGAGCCCGTGGACCATTATGCTTTTATTCGTTTTCCACCTCATGGCTCTGAGTCTTCACCCCTTGTGGTTGTAGTGAAATCACATGTAGTCAACGTTGTCTGTGATCTCCACTTGAGTTTCTAACATCTAGCGTGTAGATAAAAGACGGAAGTTCGGCACCTATACAGCTATGGAGACCTGTCCATCCATTTGGGAAAGAAAGACGACATGAGGTGTGTGTATGTATAATAAATAGATCATGGATAATTTAGCAAACCTACGGGTGAGTGAGCTTGTGTTCAGGTAGCGGTGACGTCACGCGCGGTGGGTATTTTTAAACGGGCGACTAGGCGGCCCGTCCCAAACGGCACGCGACATGTCAATTAGAATTTTGTTCGGTACTTGCCGCGGCAGTCTGTCTGTGGCGAATAATTTGCATGCAAGTACACGTAAAATACAGTTACTGTATGTAACACCGCACTGCAGCAATCTACTAGTTAGTCTGAACAAAATCGCAGTGATCGTTTACAGAACACTACGTCCTCGGGGCCGCGAGCGCCTCAATTGTATCTAAATACCTTTTCTTTTTTCTTACGAAGACACCCGGTCTTTTGGTAGGCTAACATGGGGACATACTGGTCCAACCCGCAGAGGCCCTTTGAGAATTTTAATCTTATAGGGAACGGGACCCCACTGCAGATAGTATACGCCCGCCTTATCTAGAAGAACGGTAAAGGATCACCTCCAATGGGAGTTAAACTATTGTAAAATGTGCTAACTATGAAATGGGCTATTGGGTTGGGGGTTAAATGGATTGGGTGATAAGCTATTGATGTTAATTTTAGTTAATTTAGAAATTGATATTTGTTGTACTCCCGGGAGTAGCGCATTGCTCTCCCGTTAGCCCATTAAATGCTAACGGGTGCAGAATGGGCTCCAAAGCTCTGAGAAATCGAGACCGATGTGTAGCCACGCTCATTCAGCTCGCCACAAGCTGCCCTGCGGAAGTTTGCTTTTCAATAACTATCTAATTTTTTTCTTGATATTAGAAAGTAGATGACTCAAACAGCTAATCTACTATGCTCTCATAGGGTAATATGCCCAAAAGTTTCTAGCAAGTTCGGAAACACATGTCTATTACCAGTTATAAAACGCATTATGATCATTGTTGACATTACATACTCGTAGTCTTAAAAATGTACTGACAGACTGCCCGTTTCCTGGCGACAAAAGGTGTGACCGACACCCCAGTTTGTTAAGAAAGGCTATAGGCAATATCTCATCACGCTACTACCCAGAGGAGCGGAGCAGTAATCATAAAAGTCAATAAATTGGCCGACTTCGATACGTTATTTGAAAACTAATTAGAGAGCAAGCATTAGAGTTGTGAGGTGCAACAGGAGTTCGAAGAAGTTTCGAAGTATGTGCGTTACCTCATTGCTTTTTCTGGGTGAAGGGTGAACCGATTTAGATGATCTTTTTTAATTGAAAGCTAGTGTTTCTCATGTGGTCCAATTTAAATGTTGTCAAGATCAGAGCTTTCGAGTTAACCTTGATATAGCGTATTTAATTTACTTCATAGGTAATAAAGTCGGCTCATTATTACATAAACTGTATAGGGATGATTTGGAACAGCTCTGTAATATTTTGAGACATTCTAATTATGTGCTGTTCTGATGCAGATTTACTGAAATATACAACGGAACTATAGATATCTAACGGAACTTTTCAATAACAAGTAATAGTTAAATAAACGCGATTGCAGTGATAGTAATAGCTAAACGACACGCCTGTTCGGTTTCAGGAGGTTTCTCAACCTTATTACATTTAGGTAGCTATAGTTTTGAGTCAAATATTTTTTAGGAAGAAAGTACTAAATTATTAAGCGTTTGTCTTATTTATCTGCTTTTAGGAGGGTTTCAGTTAAAGAATATTGGACCTTGTAGCTGATAAGACATTATTCGTGATCGGCAATGGAGATATTGTTAAATTATTGTCAATCAACCTCATCCCATAAACACGTTAAATCAAGAAGTTGGTCCACTTGTCTAGTTTTTAATCACAATTGCATGATAAATGACTAGTTCAGAGCCCAAAGTCGGATTTGATGAGCCACTGGAGACATGCCATTTGGATTTTTACAGCATTGTTCTCTAATAAATCAAATAAATCTGTCAGGTCTTGCTCGCTGCAAAAGACGCGGTAATCTACGGAAAAAGGACGCCAAAGTGTTGA
Organism: Thumatha senex; assembly: GCA_948477245.1. Classification (NCBI taxonomy): domain Eukaryota; kingdom Metazoa; phylum Arthropoda; class Insecta; order Lepidoptera; family Erebidae; genus Thumatha; species Thumatha senex. The sequence goes on from OX419731.1 coordinate 508,704, forward strand.
AGGCCTACAATCATGTCATGAGTCATGAGGTCACTCCTGTTTGACCTTCAAAACTGATAAGTGTGCTGATATATTATAACTAGGCACACACTGCTCTGCAGGCGTGTGCTAAGATTTCTGGTCACACACACGCGTAGACGGCAGGTGCGGCTTTGTTGTGTACGTTTTTGATATCGTCGTGCAGTATGGAGCATGACTCCTATAGGTGATTATGATTACTCACTTCATCTAGTAGTTGTTGCTTATATGCCCATGTTTGTACGGTAACATCAACATCGTTAATAGAGATGACTCAACTTAGCATTACCTTGTAGTTGATAAGACGTAAACACGGCCCGGGCCGTAAACACCACTGAGCGTGTTGTCCTGCTCTCGGTGTTGCGTTAGTGGAGCTCTTAGCGCCACCGGGGCTCGGGTCACAGGTCCTTTATGTTGATAACTGTTATCGCTTGTACGCACTTACTGTTCTTACTCTGTTTGCACTCGAACTACCCAACTGTTGGTACTAATCGCACGAGACGCTAACATTAAAATTTTAAAGTAATCGATGTAACTATAGTCTAAGATGTATGATGGTATTGGCGGTGGTGGTGGTGGTGGTTGGTGCGGCGAGGCCGGTCGGTGGGACAGCACGGGGCGGAGCGCCTGCGCGGCGGCGCGGGGCGGGGCGCGGGGCTGCGCCGCCAGTATCGACGCGAGTACCGGGCGCGGCGCGCGCTTCTCCGCCGCATTTCTAGCTGATCGCGCTGCGCGTTACGTAAATTGACACAATGACGGAGCCCGGACCCTCCCCGTGCAGTGTGCTCAACCCCCGTAAGTGTCGCCGCCGCCCGGCCTCCCACAGAGCCGGCTTTGCTTCTCCCGCTTCCTCTCTGTCTGTCGCGACTAACCCGCTAACTCGCAGCCTTCTATTCCAGATGCCTGGTTCGACCCGCAGAGGCTGCATCCTGAAGGTGAGTGAGCGTCGCTCGTGGAGGGCAGAAATACGCTTTGGTGGCTCGCCGCCGACCGGGCCGCCCGGGCAGCTTCTCGGCCCTGAACTGTGACCCACCGCGGTGCCTCTAACATATTGTTCGTGCAAGCTCAGTGTCTAATCCGAATACTGATCGTTGTTTGCGGAAATGTAGTGCCTGTGTATATCTGCGAGATAAAGTTGATGGTTATGGTGGAAGTACGGTAGGTCGCCGGTCGTGACTCGTGATCGACCGTAGCTCTGTCGCGCGGTACAATAGCGATGGGCAGCGGTCGCCGCCGCCGCCGCCCGTAGCAGAACAATAATAACTCCGTGTCAGAGTGTCAAGGTTTAAGAGGTGTCCTAAATGTGGGCTATGTGGCCGTGTAACTAAACAATGAACCGACTGTGACGAATCACGTCATAAAAGTAAATGCTGCACTTATGTATGTCTCCCACTAAGCTCGGATATAGGTGCCTTTTGGTTCGTGTACCGGTACTCGGACAAGGCATGCTAATTTTGTAGGTCCAACTGGTCACTTCAAATCTCAACGACGTTATGTTTTCTTGTACTTATTTATATTTGTGCACACAAAGGTGCAAATATATCTGCAGTGCGTAACCCGTAACTAGCTAATTGTGTGTCATCATGGATGCGAGTCGCCGGCTCCCCGCGTCCACACCGTCGCATTGTATAATTAAATCAGTGTTATAAAATATTGCACTCGATGTTCGTCACTGTCGGTCGCCAAGTCACCTGTGCCGTGTGTATACACAGCAGTGTGATTGTGCGGCATGTCGCGCATGCTCTGTGGGTGCAGCTCTGGTCGGTGTGCTCACCCCGCAGAATACATACTGACACTGCCAAGATGAAATTAACCTCATTCTAATCCAGATCTGAGGCCTACTTCTTGTGATTTATGATCATCGACTTGCAATCCTATTTGCATTCATTTCAATCCACGCATGGCAATCACGACGAATACTTTTTAATAATCTTATCTCATCGACTTGTAGTGACGGCAGGTCTTGCCAACACGCCTGTGCTGTAGAATTATAGGCCAAATCATTTCACATTATCGTTCTATTAGTATTATCCAAACTAGGTATACAACTATAAGAAATATCAAACAATTCCCGCAGAGGTTGTTGGACTCCTCAATTCCATATCTTGTGTCAGATAAACATGTTGCCAACAGCGATAGTACTCTACAGTCGTAGCTCGATCTCATTCCTATAGCTGTGTGCTGCCCTAATTCAACCAAGCCCCCCACCGCACCGTAGCGTCCCTGCGCTTATTACGCATCTTGTCAGTGGCTTGTCTAGTACCACAGACCACAGAATGGTAGAATTTTGACAACAAACCAGTAAACTTCTAAGGTCGGCCATTCGTGAATGCGGTCGACTAACTCCTTAGACCATTCAACTATGGGTCTAAGGTAAATTTTAATCTATACTTAATATTATGAAGCTGAAGAGTTTGTTTGTTTGTTTGGTTGAACGCGCTAATCTCAGAAACTACTGGTCGGATTTTAAAAATTCTTTTTGCGTTAGATAGATATCAAGGAAGGCTATAGGCTATATATATTATCACGCTACTACCTCGGAGAGCGGAGCAGTAGCCATAAATGTCGACAAATCAGGCAAATTTTCGTGCATTATTGTAGAATTTATAAGCGACGGCATCGAAGTATGTCACGGGCGAAGCCGGGGGGTCATCTAGTATTACTATAAAATAATGTTCTACGCCGCAACGGAACGGTGGTTTTCTTTGTTTCCTGGTTTACGAAGCCGAGCGAAACTTGATCACCTGCTGAAACCACATCCTATATTCAGCATATAATAAATGTATAGTTAACCTGCCACTAAGTATCCGTTTCAGTGTCGTGCAAGACAGTTCAAATATAATATAATCTACTTATTATATGTATATATTTCCATCATTCAACTACATATTATAAAAAGACAACAAATAGTCTTTCGTGCTAATGTATGTTGGTCTCTCTCGACCATACACATTAGTGTATTCGCAACAAAAACTAGCTAAGTACTATGTGGTTATGGTGCTGGCACGTGACCTTACTTACAATGATTAGTTCGATCTGATTTCATCTGCATTGTTATTGGTTCCGCCATGACCTGACGTCTGACGTGTGCTTAACTGCTTACTAATTTGTATCGCACACCTTGCATCACTTCATTTTCCATAGATACTGTAATAACGATAATTTTGCAGTTCTGCTTCTTCTTTGAGTCAGATTTAATCATTAAGTTACACAACATACAGAGGAACCGCAAACATGTGTATCGCGTCCTCCACTCGGCTGTGCCTTTGGCATGTGATCATCCCATGTAAACAAAAAACGTATCATATAAAAACGTCGATATGAGCATGGGAATATTCCATCCTTTTGCTTACCAACTTGTGTTTTGGTACAACTATTTTTAAATAGGGGTCTTTCATCTGAATATCTGTGTTCTGATGATCTTAAGCTCAAGCCCAATATTGAATCTTTTTGTTACACTTCTTGTTCAAAGACAGCCTAAGACGTGGGCCTCAGATAGAGTAAAATTACAAAATACGTAAAATGATCACCCATAAATTCTTCTTTCATTGGTGATTGTAGATCCTACTAATATTATAAACGCGAAAGTTTGTAAGTATGGATGTTTGTTACTCTTGAATGGATTTTGATGAAACTTTACAATAAAATAGCTTACACATCAGAATGACACATAGGCTACTTTTTATCAATGGAACAATTTCCAGTGGGCGACGGGAACGGGAAAACTTCCACAAAATCATGCCGTGTGCATTTTAATATCTGGATCTACTAAATTTATGCTGTGGACAAGATATTCTCTGAACACACTTTGACAAGATATGCTTTGACATGGTTCTGTTTGTTGATCAACGACAGATAACATTCGTTTCATATCGCAATGCCGCCGTCGCTGTATACCCAATCCGCTGGTCCCTGGCCAGTCAAGCTGTCGTTCACCTGTCGCGAGATGTCGCACGCCTCAGCGTAATCTTTTTTGTTTCGCAACTGTACATACTTCACCTGTGACTAAACAGGGCTGGTAAATATTTTTATTATAACCCATCTCAAAATTCAATTCAGCTTGGATCGATTGCTTTTATCGTTATTGAGCAACTTCTTGATTGAAGTATGGGCAATTTAAAAGACAGGTCGAAGAAATTACAAGATACGATGTAACATAGACATGACAAGTACTTCTTTGTTAAATATCGTCTTATTATTGTTTAAAAGTCGATCGTTAATATAGCTGAACACGCAACCTGTCTCTCCATTTGTTACACGTTCTTAACTTCGCCAATGTCTTCAGTGCGCATCAGTCGAATCGATATCAATGAAATTGAATCTCAAATGCGTTTGCAATTAGCTTCTAGATCTCTGGATATTGCCATCGCTGAGACAAAAGGACGTTATTCAGTCTTAACTTAGTTATTTTCCGTAGTTGTCTGTTTCGATATGTTCAAAAGCTATTTTAGTCGTAGCAATGGTAACTTATTTAAATATTTTAATGACTCGGTCCAACAACAGTGACCAGTTTAAACCATTCTTAATATTTTTATTGAAAGAATGTAATTTTGTGCATTTGCTAGTATAGTGGAGGTAAGGAGAACCTTTGCATAAGGTGTGCGTCAAAGTAAATTGTTGTTGTATATAATACGTTTACGTGATTTATTCTGAATTTAAGTTAATATATTTAACTGGATCATTTTCCGATGTAAATATAACGAACAATATATTTTTACCACACGCTGTATAAATTTGTTAACATCTCTATACAATATTAAATAGGCAGTGGACGTTAATGCAAGCTCATGAACAAATTAGATACAGGCAATTGGAGACATTTGTTGACATTTATGATTACTAAATTAAGGTATATAGACACATTTTCCTAGCCTTTCTGAATAAAAGTGCTATCTAACACAACAAGATTTTTTCAATACGAACCAGTCATTCTTAAGCTTAGCACGTTCAAGCAAACAAAGATACAAACAAACTCTTCATCTATATATGATTCGACTAAAGCGGCAGGTCCTGATCGTTTATCAGCAATATTTCTAATACGCTGCGCAATCTTTGTATCTCAACCAATCTCATTTCTGTATAAAAAATCTTTAACATAATGTGTGGTGCCTAAGATCTGGATAGCAGCTTTTATCACCTCAATTCACAAAAAAGGCCCTAAAACTGAAATCACCATCTACCGACCCATCACCAAGCTATTCATAATAGCTAAAGTTTTTGAAAAGGTCGTTTATGCCGCTCTTTATCAACACGGTTTTCTTAAGGGAAGATCTACAGTCACGAACCTTGTCTTGTTTAATGACTACATAACAAAAGCAATGGACAATGGTAACCAAGTGGATGTTATATAATCACTGAGTTACGCAACTTTCACTATGGCTGGTCCTCGGGTGGGTAAACACTTTGTAGCATTTACATTTGCGAGCGTTTCCGTGCTTCGGAACTTGGGAAGGCATGTTAAGTCGTTGGTCCCGGTTGCCAGTAAAATGGCAGTCGTTAAGTCAAGTTGAAGGCCTTAAGGGCGGCCTAAAAAAATTCAACAGCAGGTAGTCAAAATATGCGTCTGTCTATTTCAACATGGCAATGGGCTCACCACCTATTACGTGGGACTGGAATACACATGGTGAAAAGTGGGCATATAATATGTCTCTGTCACCCCTTTAGGGATAAGGCGTAATAGATAAATAAATAAAATAAATAGCATTAGGCAAATTCTTAATTAATATAAGAAAATTTTAGAGACATTTTAGTTTAGTGGTCTCAACAGCAGAATTAGCACTATTGTTTAGGTGTGGTTTTTATCTTATCGCTTTAGTATATGCTGTGTGGAAAAGTAGTATTTTTTAATAAACTGCTGTTTAAAAACCGATCTAGTTTGTGACGGGTCATGGTCAAAATACTTATATACTTTAAAGGTTTATATTAAAAAATTAATAAAAAACAAAAAATATCTACTGAGACTTGCTGTTTCTACTAATGGATCATGGACGTATTAAATGCCTGCTACTTTCTGGGAGTACGGAACTTAGCCGTATATGTTTCATAATCCATAACTTGCCACACCACAATGAATGGAACTTTCCAACATCTACATTTGTGGTGTACGCGAACGACGATTTTTATCTCACAAGATATTCGACACATGTGTAATAATAAATAACAGTCTAGAAATGATGATAATAGTGCGTAAGTACTACAACCATTTCGGCTTTATCGGCCGCGTCGGTCTTATCATTGAAAATAAACATTTAGTTATGTCTCGCACGTAACACGCGCTTCAGTAAAGGTCGACTAGTTATTTAATAAATACATGCCATAATCATCGTAGTAACATTCACAGTGATATTGATAAGGCAATTATTTGCGTGGCATTGACCGCCACGACCCACGTGCAGTGCCAACAACGCCTGCGTCAATAACTTGCGCAAGCGCCGCAGCAGCGTTCGACCTGTTTCACATTTTTGTAGCGAGAACCGACTACCCTATATCGAAAGCCTGTCAGCAACGTGCAGCACTCCGCACATATTGAAAACTTTCAGTTTCATTGTTGTTTGTACCTACTAAACTGGTTTCGTATATTAAATTCGTAGGTACGGTTGCACTACACTGGTTATGGAAATTTCCAAGAATGTAAACACTTCTTTAAATAACTCTAGTGTAACATTCCAGGCTCGTTATTATATCAATTATACATTATCTTTTTTACCCTTTATTTTGATTCCATTTTATAATTTGTGTTTTATTTCAGCAATGAAAGCTCCAATACCGTGTTAAGACGAATAATTCTTGAGGTTATAATGCCATTGCACTAGAATCTACGTTTAGCACTAACAAGCTTACATGGTACCATTACTTTTCGTGAATTATTAACATGTATTTGATAATAAAATAAAAAGAAATCAATCCACTGACATTTCTTTCATGATGTGATGAGTTCTTATGCATCTTTTTAGCAGTTATTCTTTCCAATGATCCAATCAATTGTTATTGCCTGATAAGAGATAATAGTGCCTTTACTATTGTAAGATCTGACTAAAAAGTGTAGAACAAGTGTCTTAGGTTTTGTATTGGATCCACCAAGTGCCAACAACCGAGAGTATGAATTTTATGTGACTTTATTTCCAAAGTTACTGTATCTTTTCTACCAGAATTTACTTCGCACAGCGGAGCGATCTAATACTAATTACTGACTACATCTGAGACTAATTTAATATATCGAGATTTGTCCTAACTTGTAACTTGACCAAAGTTATTACTTGTCGTTATGAATTACTACGATCTGGAAGTCATCTTCTAAGTCATACACCACCTCACAAAACAAAAAGTTGTTTAGTTCTTGTTTATGGGATACTTACAGCCTCATATTATATGCTAATTAATAAGAAAGACAAAGTTTTCACTTGTAGTTTTCAGTGCAGATAGTAAAGGCGCACATCTCATATTAATCATCAAAAATAGAGAGAGAAAAACTATGATTCCCTATTACATAATTATGAGTCCATTCAAAAAACCCTAGAGTTAGCTCTTTCTGAATACTTTTGGTGGAGAAGGCGTGTTTGGTGGACCAGTTTAGATTCATTAAAACTACGACTCAATTCAGTTACAAAATCTGAGTTAAGAGCTTTGAACGACGCATGTCTTCTATCGCCTCTTTATGAAGTCGATCATAATCCACCTAGACCAAATTGTCAACTGGTCGCATCGCAAAAGTTGCTTTTAAAATAATAATACTGCGGGCAGTATTTTCGGACTGGCCTGGTTTGTTTAAATCCTTATGAGGTGTTACAGTGTTATTTATAAACTATGTGGCATTGCAGAAATTAATTCATGCCCATCTATCGGCACTTATTCCTAATATAGACAGCGGCGTGAGTCACTACTGAATGGGGCCATTGTCCATTATGGATCGATGGGGCGTCTGGTTTTACATAAATTCTAAATGTAATTGAAGCGTTTGGAGTTATTATGTTCCGCTGCGTTCAGCACTTGACGTATCACTGTAGGTATCCAATTCACTTATTTGACCGGTACTTCGGTAGGTTATTATATGGCGCTTATCAGCTACCATACAGCTACACGTCGAGATTTCTTTTCATCATGATGATTTATAATATAAATTATGCTCGTATTTTTGCAATCGAACGTCATGCGTCAATACAAATTGAATGTATTCCACATGCGCAAAACCATTTCTTTCTTCTTTAGTTTTATTTCGCCTGTTTATTTTGAATGCACTTTGTACGCCTGTAAAACATTTAAACCTTTCCTTAGCTTCTGGGGTAGGTACTAAATTGAGTGCCATAGCTGAATTCTTTGAATTTTACCTGCCAGTGGTTCAGACGCACAGAATAAGGAGTCTGTTCTGCTACCGTTCATGTTAGGGTCAAATTACTCTTCATCTTAAACTGATTTATTTAACAAAGCTCTGATGTGGACTGAGACTTTGTTTCAGCCTTAGCTAGGTTTTGATAGTGAAGGTTGGAAATTGATCTGGCGAGAGATGACTAGTGATCCGGATGACAGTTCGTATGACAAGCGGTCGGTGGACCCGCTGACGTGTGTAGAAAGGCCGGCCGCGTGGCCGTGCGCCTGTGCGCGCTCGCGGGTCGCGGCGAGTGCGCTCGCTCACTCCGTCGCCATGGCGCGCCCCAAGCACTCGCCGCGACACGCCGCTCAGTACAACGACCTGCCGCCCAGAGGACCAGGTATTTCCACCTAACCGTCACTTATAATACCATCAAAACTAACTTGTTAAAACGTTTCAACGCTGTGGGAGTGCTTTTTAATCGTAAAAAGTGTCTAATTCGGTTGGCATCTGGCATGTCGTGTCGCGCGTACCGAGCCCGTGGGGACGTGGTACGGAAAGACATGGGAACGATCTTTAAAAACAGTTATGCCGTGTAATATATTTTTTACAAGTTCTACATTTTAGCATGGAAGCATAACAACTCGTAGTCTTATCGTCGGAACCAATCGTTCGGATAAGTTCCTACTTAGTACAAGAGAGACCGCGCCGACGAACATATGTTCGATACGGTCCGATTACTATCTTTATTTGACCCTATAAAGTGCTGTAAAACGTGTGCGAATGTGACATATCGACCAGCTGAGAGATAATTCTGGTAAACAACGGCCGAGGCTCGCAGCTCGATCCGGTGGGTCTGCAAGGGTCAATGTCGCTCTGTAAGATCATTGCGTGGAACCGGTTCGATCGACGGGAACTTGTTTACAATACGTGGCGGCGCTGTTGCAGTGGAGGCGCTGGTGTACTGGCGCAGCGCGGCGCGCTCGGGCGCGGCGCTGGGCGCGGGGCTGGCGCTGCTGCTGGCGCTGGCGAGCTGCTCCGTGGTGTCGGTGGGCGCGTACGCCGCGCTGCTGGCGCTGTCCGCCGCCGTGGCCTTCCGCGTCTACCGCAACGTGCTGCAGGCCGTGCAGAAGACCAACGACGGACACCCCTTCAGGTACGACACCCGACGAGTGTTCAGGTCACCTCTTGCGGTAATTCGTTTTCAGTGCTGCTTATTTAGGTTGCTTGCAAGCGCAGTGGCATTCCGCAGTTCCATGTTATTGCAAATTGTATTGACGTCAGTCTAATTTGGGGGCGTTGCATAAAATTATAACAATTAGGTAATACAGTTTTGCGAAAGTTGTGATGCAAGAATTCTAATAAGATAATAGTTATTATGCGTGCGCTCATAATCAACTGTACCGTCAGTCTTATGTCGCCTATATTTGCAATTAAACTGGCACCGGGTCTATAAACCCCGCCGATTTTTAATCAAACTTCCCAAATCCAGTTATTAATGGAATGTTGGTCGAAACAATCGTACATATTCAACTTCATAAATTCACTTGTGCAAACATTGGCCTGCGCCGGCCCAGCCTCGACCTCTACACTTGAACAGCTGTGTAAATATAAAAACTAAACCAAGAAATATAAGTAAAACAGATTCACTCAGACAGACACCCCGTTACACTTCTTAATTGAGAGTGTAGAAGTAACAAAACACACTCACAAACTTTTGCATTTTATAATATTAGTATAGACAGGTAACCAAATGTAACCCCGACGGGAAGTCGGTCGGCGGTATCTCGTATGGAAACGAATATGCGCATCTTTCTAGCAGAAAAATGAAGAACAGAGTTGCGGACACAGTCAAACCATTGAATATTTTATATTGGTACAGTATGCGTTTATCACAGAGTAAAATCACTATCCGCGCTTTCTGTTGACGAAGCTTGGAAGAGAGTTTCCCGGCCATTGACAGATGGAAGAGAAACGTGTGGTTTTAGGCGGAGGGAGACCGGCATAGCATTCATGAGGATTTTCAGCATACCCTCGGTGTGAATTAAGTTGGTTTCATTGATTTTGAATTCAAACTGTGCAATCAAGCGTTACATGGCGGGAATAAAAACCCACCACACTTATTTCCATTACGCCATTAAAATTTTTTCTTACATTTTGGTATCAACAATCACTATTTCTTAGATCATTCATGTCGAATTTTATTGATTTTGGCTGCCAACCAATATACGTTTTATCTTACTGTAAGCGTGAAATCTATAGATGTATTCCTATAGACTACAAATTAAGGAAATATAGCTTGTGACTGTTTGATTTGGGATATAAAACCAAAAATGCATAAGTAGGTAAAATAACAAATATTACATCTCTATAAAATAGCTTCATTATAACGTCGGGTCTATAAAAGTAGATAAACATAGACTTTATTTCGACAGCATAATGTTTTGATCGTTGAACAGAGCATGAACATCTGGGTCTCATTCCGGATGAGTGAGAGGTCCGCGCTGTAAACGATTGCTTTTGACTGCCAACTAATATTATATCCCATATCACGAATTAATTCCGTCGTTTATAAATTCTACAATAATGTTTAAAATATGCCCGATTTGTCGACATTTATGATGACTGCTCCGCTTTCCAAGGTAGTAGCAGCGTGATAATAAATAGCCTATAGCCACCCTCGATAAATGGGCTATTCAACACAAAAATATTTTTTCAAATCCGACCTGTAACTTCCTGAGATTACCGCAACTACCCTACAACTGCTTCCATTTAAAAACACCGCAATCCATTATTTTTGACTAAAATGATATAAAATTAAACTATAGTAGCTAACCAAAGTTAAAATGTAAGACAAAAAATATAAAAACTTCATAAACTGCGAACACTGAAAGTAAGACTCCTGTCCTTACAACAATCGTCTCTCTTCCGTGTAGAATTTCTCTGTTGTAGTTGACCCATACGTCACATGTAGGCAGTTAAATCAGCTGGATCAAACTGGACGAGAACCAGAAATCTAATATTTAGGGTTGCATCATCACAAATCGAATGATAATACAATTCTATACATTCGTATCGTGTTACTCTGCTAAGTACAGGTAGATAGCGCCTTACGCCGCCTTAAAACGGAAAGAGGAGGATTAATTCGTCGGTTTCGAATGGGTCTCGGTAGCGTAGTTGGTAAAGCGTCTGACCCGAGAAGAAACTGCTGGACCAGGTCGAGACTGATTTTTTTTTCACTTTTAACCTAGTTATTCAATTACAGAGCGATTTTCGCACTGTTGAATCTACTTTCTCTTATGGTGTAGCTATGCGTGAAGATGTAATGAGATGCACATATTAATACTTACCATGTGTACGGATTCGGTTTCAATATAGTAAACTGTTTCTGTACGTTATAGAAATTATAAAATCTGTTTAGATGTCTCTGGCATCGGTGTTCGCTTTTAAACAAGTTAAGACCGACATCAGCATGGGCTGTCGTATTCTCATACATACATATTGTCACGCCTTTATCCCTGCAGGGGTAGGCAGAGGCATATTAAACGCCCACATTTCACCGTATGCATTTTTGTCCCACGTAACAGGTGGTGAGCCTATTGCCGTGTTGGAATGGACAGGCGCAGGCTGTGGTACCCGCTGTTGAAATTTTTTAAGCCGCCCATATGGCCTTCAACTTGGCTTAACGACTGCTATTTTATTGGCAACCGGGACCAACGGCTTAACGTCCTTCCGAAGCACGAAACTGGGGTGGGTCTAAAAGTCCGAATACAAGACAAATACAAGACAGCTATCCAAAATGTGTGTAGGTGTTTTTTTTTTGTCTTTTTTAGTTGTTTTTGTCTGATGTTTGGAGTTTATAATAATTATAATGGTTTTACGCAAAACTTTTCAAACAGTTTATGCTGTCGTTGAAGTAAATTGCAGTTTTATATTTCACTGTATTGCCATTTGAGAATCGAAATGTGAAACTCTTTCAACTTAGTGTGTTGATAAATTTTTGGTACTTTTATAAAATCATTTAAAATGATATCAAAACTTCTGATGTCAAAGATTCCAATGCCGGAAGGATGTACCGGAAGCGGGGTATTTGTCGATCGGTTTCTAGGGGTAGCAGCAGAGTATCGGTTCCTCGAAGCTGCCATGGGCACCTGCGCCAAAGTGTCGTCTGTGAGGCAGCAGCAGGAGCTATGCCCCGCTTCATACAGTAGCGCGAGTGGCGTGCCAGGAGGAGCTAGGAGCGTGCAGCTGGTGACTGTGGCGTGTTGCAGGTGGCTGCTGGAGCGGGACGTGTCGCTGTCGGCGGAGCGCGCGCAGGCGCTGGCCGCCGCCGCCACCGCGCACCTCAACGCCGCGCTGCACGAGCTGCGCAGGTACACACACACACACACACATCTCTACTCGCTTGCTCTTAACGTCGAGCTTCACTCTTAATACCCGTGAACGGGTGCCGTCTGTTGGGACTGGTCAGCTTATAGCTGTTATAACAATTAAAACAAATAATACTATTAAAATTTAAGGCAAATTAAGTTTACTCGACTGTTCTCACGTAACTCCAAAGGAACAATGTAACTTCAGTATTGTAACCATACCTACATTTCAAAATAGCAGCCATTGAGTTTCTTGCCAGATTCTTCGTCGTCGGGTGGGGCTGCCTTTAGAAATGGCTCTCATTTTGATTTGACTTTGTTTCTTTTGTATAGACTCATTACCATATAATTTGTTCAAATATCATGTAAATAAAACTAATGTAATTACTGGCGGTTAGAAAAGAGTGGCCATGAGTTTTATTGCCAGGTTCTTCCTCAGGCTCTACCTGTTGCGTTGAGAATCTACTACTACTAATAATAATAATAATAATTTCATAGTTAGGACATTTCACAATAGTTTAACTCCCATTGGAGGTGATCCTTTACCGTTCTTCTACATAAGGCGGGCGTGGACTATCTGCAGTGGGGGTCCCATTCCCTATTAGATTAAAATTCTTAAAGGGCCTCTGCGTGTTCGACCTATGTCTCCATGTAAGTCTACCAAAAGGCCGGGTATCTTCAAGAAAAAAAAAAGTAGATACCCGAGAAAAGAAGAGACATAATAATAATAAATCTTTATTCATTTAGGTCACAAAGTAACACTTATGAACGACAAAAATATTGCTTCTACATTTACATTTACTGCCAGATTCGCAAAGCAATAGGTAGAGCCTGAGGAAGAACCTGGCAATAAAACTCATGGCCACTCTTTTCTAAACGCCAGTAATTACATTAGTTTGATTAACATGATATTTGACCAATTATATAGTAATGAATTTATACAAACAAAAAAAACAAAATCAATGTTGTGTTTAAAATCATATCAAAATTAGAGCGATTATAGTTGCCGGTTCTAAGGGCAGCCTACCCTTGAAGAAGAAGAATCTGGCAAGAAAGTCAATGGATGGCATTTAAAAATGTAGGAATGGCTTACAACATTAAAATTACACTTACATTGTTCTTTTGGATTTATGTGAGAACAGTCGACTAAACTTAAGTTTACCTTAAATATAAATAAGATTACTATACTGCAAGTAAATGTAAATGTAGAAGCAATAATCTTGACGTTCATAAGTGTTACTCTGTGACCTACATGAATAAAGATATTTCATTTTCACTTAGGGCCATATTCCAGAACGTTTCTCAATACTCAATCGACGCTTGAGAGTAGATTTTATAAGGTAAAATCAAGCTCCTCAAGCGTCGATTGAGTATTGAGAAACGTTCTGGAATACGACCCTTAGTCTTCTCCAACTTGAGTGTTTTTTCATTTGCTCCCATACTCTATACACTGGTTCCAATTATTGACTGGTAGGTGCCGCCACCGTTAAGCTATTATGCTTCCTTCCATAGCAGGTAGCCCGAGTCTGAAAGGCAGGACATCCAGTTAGATTGGTTCTCCGATATCGATACAAAATTAATGCGTAAAGTGCCTACCCCTATAATCGCCTGTATAAAATAAAAAAAATTGCAACTGTGAAATAATTATTTATCTATCACGCCTTGGCAGAGGCATACATATTGTATGCCCACTTTTATTTTATTTTAGGAAAACTTACAGCTAGTAGTCACAATAGATATAGATTTAACAATCTGAACGCCAATTACAAGTTTCCACTGATACATTGATAAGGTTTTTTTTTTAATTTTTTTTATTTGCATGTACGTGTATTCCTGTCCCACGTAATAGGTGGTGAGCCCATTGCCGTGTTGAAATAGACAGACGCAGGTTGTGGCTACCTGCTGTTAAAATTTTTCAAGCCGCCCTTAGAGCCTTCAACTTGACTTAACGACTGTCATGTTACTGGCAACCGGGACCTACGGCTTAACGCGCCTTCCGAAGCACGGAAACGCTCGCAAATGTAAATGCCACACAAAGTGGTCACCCATCCGAGGACCAGTCATAGTGAAAGTTGCGTAACTTAGTGGTCGTTTACAGAACACTGAGTCCGCGGGGCCACGAGCACTTCAACAACTGTGCGATAAGGTTGTCAGTTTAGCTTTTAACCTGTAAATAAGACATAATTCGTTGAAATCTTTTCTTGGAGTACAATAAAATTCCATCAGTGTTAAATGTGTGTTGTGGCGTGTGTTCCGCAGACTGTTCCTAGTGGAGGACCTGGTGGACTCGCTGAAGTTCGGCGTGCTGCTGTGGTGCCTCACGTACGTGGGCGCCTGCTTCAACGGCATCACACTCATCATACTGGGTACGTGGCGCCACACGACTCGCAGGGAACGGTAGATATAAAAGATTAAACGCAGGACCAATTGGGACAGGGTTTACATTGGATTCGACAACGCCCTGCGTAGACGAAGCAACGACGTGATTTCACATCGAAGACACTAGTTTTGATTACGGTGTGCGGTGAGACTGTTCTGCTGTCACTCCGGACGCGCGGCCATCGAGCTTTGTTCTAGGGCCTCCGCTGACTGCCTACTGTTAGTAGACGCAATCGGCGATTGGAAGATACAGTAGCTCCTCAGCGGTGGTCTTGACCACAGGCCGCGTGACCTCTAGCTCCTACGAATGGGCTCTGCTCGTAGAAAATGTCACATTAATCGCGTGACAGTCCCGTACACAACCTGATACCTCATTTACACTCTCGTGCGAGCCACGAGATGAGCTGCGAAACGAGTGTAAACCAGTATTATGGTACATTGTTTTTCGAGATAACAATCTCGTATACAAACTAAATTTGACTACAATATAGATATATTAACTAAAAATGAATGACATTGTAGACATAAAAATGAAAACAATGTAAAATGTTCCCTCAGTCGCACCACACCATGAACATCACTTACTTATTGAATGCTTTCAAGATATCCTTTGCCAATCAAACACGCAAATCAGGGATTAGTGCCACCGGTAACGCCTGGAGAAGTCCTGACTGCGCTTCGCCGCATGAAGAATCGGAAAGCTGTCGGACCCGATGGAGTCCCCATCGAAGCCTGGAAGGCGATGGGTCCTCGCGGTGTGGGCATCTTAGTAAACCTTTTTAACCGCATTCTCCTCAGCGGGCAGATCCCAAACCAATGGAGACTGAGTATTATTACTCCAGTCTTCAAAGGTAAGGGGTCAGTGCAGGAGTGCGGGAGCTACCGCGGTATTAAGGTGATGTCCCACACCATGAAGATCTTCGAGAGGATTATAGACTCTCGGATCCGGCAGGAGTGTACTCTCTCGGAGTGTCAATATGGGTTTCGACCTGGTCATGGGACCACGGACCCTGTTTTTGCCCTGAGGGTTGTCGCAGAGAAATACAGGTCGAAGAACACGCCTCTGCACTGTTTGTTTCTAGATATGCAGAAGGCCTTCGACTGTGTTCCTCGTGCGATGATCTGGTGGGCACTGCGGTCCAAAGGGGTTCCAGAGGTCTATATTGACACTATCCGGGACATGTACTGTGACTCCGACTCAATGGTTCGGACTGCTGTTGGCGACACGAAACCCTTCCCCATCACCGTCGGGGTACACCAGGGTTCTGTCCTTAGTCCGCTTCTGTTCAGTGTAATATTAGACGAATTGTCGGACAGCATCAGAAACCCACATGAGCAGCCTCCATGGTTGCTCATGTATGCTGACGATATTGCGCTGGCAGACGCGGACAGGGGCAGATTGGTGCGACGTGTAAAGGCGTGGAAGGAGACGCTTGAGAACGGCGGTCTGAAACTAAATGTGGCGAAGACCGAGTACTTGGCACTAAACTCGACAGATTCCACATCCGTCCGCATAGGCGGTGATTTGGTCGAGCGCACGGACCAGGTTAAATACTTGGGATCTGTTTTTCACACGTCCAGTGACATCGATTGCGATGTCAAGTCACGAATTGCTGCCGCGTGGGCCAAATGGCGGGAGATGACCGGTGTCATTTGTGACCCTAAAATTTCGATCCGGTTGAAGGGACAGGTCTACAAAACCATTATTAGACCTGTCCTTTTACATGGCAGTGAGACGTGGCCGATATTGGAGCGTCACAAGCAGGAGCTGCGTGTCACGGAAATGAAGATGCTGCGGTGGATGTGTGGGGTCACGCGGATGGACCGCGTGAGGAACTCTCGCATCCGCGGCAGCCTTCACGTCCGTGACATTGCAGACAAGTTGCAAGAGTGTCGCCTTCGTTGGTATGGTCACGTCTTGCGGCAACCTCCGGGCTACGTAGGTAACAAATGTCTGGCCATGTCAGTACCGCCGGGTCCCGGTAAGAGGGGAAGACCCAAGAAGTGCTGGCTTGACGTCGTAAGGGATGACATGCGTGCCAATGGTCTCACCACAGGGGATGCCGACGACCGTGCGAAGTAGAGGAGAAAATGTAGGAAAGCGGACCCCGGGCGTCGCGAGACGCAACTGGGACAGACGCTCGGATGATGATGAATCAAACACGCAATGGAATGCAAATCTTGCAATAAACAATTCATTTTATTGCGATGTCTGGTCTGTCCACACGGTGCGGAACTCCGATAAACTTGTTGACACAGGTTCGCATAGTAAACGCCATATCTCTTTAGTGAACATATCTATGGTCTACCGACAAACATTGTCATCATAAAAAATATGATGACGATGTTTCTGTAGCTTATTAAGACGACTGAAGTTTTGACGAGCAAGCGTAGTCGGAAGCCCCACAGGAACACCTGCGTCCGAGCTGTGCTCCTGGACCGGCAGGTGAAATAGTGTGGGTGTAGAATTCACGAAAGGTATTGTCTTGTCTCTACATACGTTTGTATGTAGTTTCTGTTCAAATGAAACCTCTATATACAACACATCGGCCACAGTTCGCTGCAAGCCGCGACCTGTGAAACTCTAACCGCAGGGTTCAATATACATATATGTACTAGTTGACGCCGGCGTCTTCGCCCGCGTAGAGAAGATTTCCCGTTTCCCACAGGAACTTGTTCCCGGGATAAAGGTAACCTATGTGTTATTAACTATCTTCACGCTATATCCCTGACGGGGTAGTCAGAGAGGACAGATCGCCAGGCTTCGCGATCCATGCATACTTCTTTCGCTTCGTCGAGATTCATCAATCGCTTCATACACGCACGTCTGGGTATCCGAGTACTTTTGACCTTTCCGTTTTTGAGCAATCTGCTCACGTGGTCTTCATATGTAAGTCTCGGCCTTCCCTGACTCCTTCTACCCTCTACTCGCACAATATATATTCTTCGTCAACCGTTCCTCACTCATTCGTTGGACGTGTCCAAACCAACGGAGCACGCCCTTTTTCAGCTTAACGCTGACACTTTCAGTCAAACCTGCCATATTGCGTATCACTTCGTTACGTATTCGGTCGGCCAAGGTAACGCCGCACAATTTTCGAAGTGATCGCATCTCCACAGCATTCAATTTACTTTCATGCATCTGCCGACATACCCAGGTTTCGCTACCGTAAAGCAAAGATAAGCACTGCGTTATGAATCGTCAGTCGTGCTTTTTTATGTGTTAATCTGATGTATAAGCTATATTATTGTAATTTTAAATAACTATTCCAATAATATACGTATTGTGTTCGTTGGGTGCAGGAGAGGTAGTAGCGTTTTTAAATGTAGGTATATATTAGTTCCTTCTTACATTTTGAAGGTTAAGGGTTTACTGCAGCAACTATTCTTCGAGCACGGGATCACATCGTTCCAAATTCTACAGATTTAATTCGGCTGTTATAGTAGTGTATGTGAATGTTTGCTTGATATACAATCAAGTAAAACTATTTCTCTTTTAAATAAAAGGGGAAAGATCATTACATATCCTCCTTACCTTAGCTTATGTATAAATACATATATATATATATCTATATATTAATAAATGTATATAACATGTCTGATTGTCTGTATATTATAATTTATCAATATTTATTAACTTATGTATATGTGTAACTATAGTTTATTAATCTACGCACACTACATAGCTGTTTTCTACAATTTCTCCTCTCTCAGGCCGGCTGGAAGAGATTTCTATTAAAATAAGTAGACCTATGCACAATGATGTTTTTTATAATTTTATTTTTTTCCTTTTTATAATTGAACTGTGTGTGTACATAAATAAAAATGAACTAAATACAATGAGTGTGGTGCAATGGTTGCAGGGTGGATAGCGCTGTTCACGCTGCCCAAGGCGTACGAGCTGAACAAGGCGCAGGTGGACGCCAACCTGGAGCTGGCGCGCGCCAAGATTAACGAGATCTCTGCCAAGTGAGTGCGCGTTATATACTCTCTCTCAAATCTGTTGACAGTGGTCCTTGGATGGGTGACCACTTTGTGGAATTTACATTTGCGAGCGTTTCCGTGCTTCGGAAGACACGTTAAGCCGTTGGTCTCGGTTACCAGTAACATGGCAGTCGTTAAACCTGGTTGAAGGCTAAATTTCAACAGCAGGTCTCCACAGCCCGCTCCTGTCCATTTCCACACGACAGTGAAATGTGGGCGTATAGTATGCCTCTGCCTACCCCATTCGGGGATTAAGGCGTGACAATATGTATCTATGTTGACAGAAACGCTCCTAGAACCGCGGAATCTGTACGGTCGGTCATGAGATTAGCTATCATTTGTAGCATTTACTTTCCCGTGTCTCGTAAGGCACGCTGAGCCCTCGGTCCCGGTTACTGGTAGCATTATAGTTGTTAAGTCAAGTTGAAAGCCCATAATTTCGCCAGTAGGTATGTGAGTTTCGCCACGGTGCGAGTGTAACTGTGTCTGGTGTTCCAAATATCCGTAGTTAGGTTTTCTATACCACTGAGGTAGCAACAATCTACACAAGTTTCCCAGTTCCAGAATTCTGGAATTCACTTTCAACTTTCGTTTGTCTTTAAGTTTTCGGTGTTGCCGGGAGCGAGTGCCGTGTGGGGAGGTCACCCTCGCCTGCGTCGTAACCTCGTGCGTTAGTAGGCTGGTGCACCGCTAGTGGACTGGTGCACCGGTAGTGGGAGAGGTCTTCTTATACTCACTTAAGGCAGCAAGAATACCTGATAGTAAATAATAATCTTAAATGTGGTTGATAGCTTCTTCTTCTTCTACGTATCAAAACCAATAAAATTAAATGTGTCCAGCCCAGAACTCATAATAAATACTAGTTGACGCTTGCGGCTCCGTACGCGTGGTGAAATTTTCCCGTTTCCCACAAAAACTTGTTCCCGGGAGCAAAAGTTGCCTATGTGTTATTCTGATGTGTATATATATTATTGCGTGAAAGAGTAACAAACATCCATCCATACTTACAAACCCGTTTAAAATATAAGTAGCATTACAAGTTTCGTAAGGGACTCTCTTCATTTTCCCGTTTGTCATCTCGATCATATATGCATAAGCACACCCAGCTTTTCCTCTGGGTTCATGAATTTAGTAATGAAAAGACAAACTTAAAGTAACAGTAGAAAACTCTTTATTGTACAGTCGGTCAATAAAATGGTCTGCCATGTTTAATCGTTCTTGTTGTCTCATCACATTCAAATGAACATCAACCGTAGGGTGACCTCACTTTTGGTTGGACGATGTTAGACTTGTAGGTTAGTCAACCTGTACGGTGAGAAATACCTCGTATGCAGTAGAGTGTGACGTGCGGTGTGTTGCAGAGTTCGCGCGGCGGTACCGCTCGGCCGCAAGGGCGAGAGCGACAAGGAGAAGTAGAGGCGGGCAGCGCGGGTGCGAGCGGGACGGAACATGTTTGTTATATTTATTATTATGTACTATTAAAGATAACTACTTTACGTGTATAGCTTTATGAGACGAGTCATGCGGAGATTATTGTATTTGCTTTTTGAAATTTTAAATTAAAATAATTGTCGACCGAAGGTGGCTTTTATTTGTGTGCTCCGACCGCTTCCGGTCTTTTCGTCAAAGCGGACTGAAGGATATCCGTGGACTGGTAGGAGGGGAACTACCCGCGTCCCCGATGTGCAGCTGGTGAATATGTAGGGAACCCTTCAAGGACAGTTACCTCTAGTACAGTAGTGAACACTAGAGTGTATGTGCTTACGCTAAAGATGCTATTCATGATCGAATCGTATCTTAATAATTTTATCTCGTTCCATTCTCATTACGATATATTTTACATATCTGTGTAAAAACTGTGGTCAGTATATGTTGTTGTTGATTTCAGATAATCATGTTAGTATTTCAAATAATCTGACCTCCAGAATCTACGGTCAAGAGTTGTGGGTTAAGTTTTTTTATACCACTGATGTGACAGACATGCCTACGATCCACCTGATGGAAAGTGGTTACCGTAGCCTATGGACGTTTGCAACACCAAAAGTGTGACCCTCGCGTGGTTCGACATCTGGTGTCTAGGGTCCAGTCCAGTTCAAGGTTTAGGGGTCAAAAGTTTTGGGCCTAGAGTTATTTATTCATATACTTAGTTAAATTTACATTGATGAATGCATGGATCGTGAAGCCTGGCGATCTGTCCTCTCTGACTAACCCGTCAGGGATACAGCGTGAAGATAGTTAGTTAGTTTTAGTTACATTGATCTTAATAGAATATACAATTTCCAGTTAATAATAGTAAATACAAAGTGTGTTGACTGCATTTTTATATTATATCAGTTAATAAATAGACTCTAAACTGTTCTGAATGAAAATTATTACGAGAACCGGCCTTCTGATTGTGATGTGAAGAAGTGTGTGTAGACGATAACCTCCGAGGCCGTCGGATCGCAGCTCCCACTGGACACAACTCATGATTTCCTTTGTAGCAGGAGCACCAGGATATATAGGTCCCTGTGCTCCTACTAATAGGCGAATTTATTAGGAGCACGAGACCGAAGAAATCAATACTTTGTTGAAGTCACCAATTCTGGACCAAATCTGTTCTTTATTATGCCACGTACTAAACCACTCGCTATCGTGTGTGCGTATTCCCAGTTGCTTTCAAACCGTACCTCAAATGATCCCTAAAAAATACAATCCAAAAATCTTCTCCAAGAATATCGCCCCAATTCCATATAGCCCTTTTTATCCAGTTCTGGCAAACCTAAGTGAAAATCAACTAATAAACTGAGTGGGACACCTGATTTAAACCGGTTTGTGCATTGAACAAGGTTACCGAAGACTGGTACTCTCCGATATTTTGTGTTTGATCGGTTCTATTACCTGTGTGGAGGCTCACTTGTCTGCCTCCAACAGTTGTGTTCCCCTCGGTGTCAAAAATGATGAATGAGCGTCATTCATCATTATTACAATGCTTACAATAAATTTGTGTAATTCTATGTTAGAGCCACCGCACAATGGCCTCTTTTAGTATCGGCAACAGGCGATTTTGAGACTGTGGCGATACTGCGTCGCGTTTGTTCGAATCTGGCATCAGAGCGCAGCATCACTATACGACATCCTGGCGCCTGGTCGGATACTGTTTTGGTAACTAGGCCTAAAACTTTTAATACACCACTCGATATTCAGACTCGAAGACAGTAAGCCTCACCGAACCCAATCTTGCTGACTGAATTCAGATTCACATAGTCTAACTCTTATTAGACTACGCTACTTAGACCATCTGAATGTCGAGCGGTGTAATAGACCTTTTAATCTGAAAGTAAGTACCTACACCCCTCAGAAACTTTAGGGTTGTCTCTGTCTTTTTTATGCCACTTTTATAATCTGACAACAGATTCGTTGTAAGAACAATACGGATCTCCAAATACCGATTTTAAGGGCATTCGGTACGATACATACAAATATCAAAAGATGACCTTAACCCTAGGTACTGTAAACATACAAACAAACTCTTCAGCTTGATGTATTAGTATAGAAGTATATATTAATATTCTATGTGTCCTAAGTAGGACATAAGTACAATAACAATAACTTTGTAAACAAAATCTAATTTCAATAATCATAATCGTTTTTATGATATATCGATATACATATTAGTAAGCGTGCTGGTCTAGGGCGGACCCACCATTCGCTATATATATATATTTATTCTTATAGATATACATATTAGTAATAGATCATTTCTAAGTTCTTTCCTGTATGAGCTGTCTCAGATTGTGGTAGGTACGCACTGCCACTACTCAACGGAGAGTTCAGTCATCATTTAGCCGCTTTTAAGTATGGAGGTGCACTGGCTGACTTCGTATGTAGGTGCCACACACTATTGTAATTACAAATCATCCGAGCGTCTATCTCAATTGCGTCTCGCTACGCCCGGGGTCCGCTTTCTCATTTTTTTCTTTTTCTCCTCCACTTCGCACAGTTGTCCGCATCCCCTGCAGTGAGACCATTGGGCACGGGCACGCATGTCATCCCTTACTACGTCAAGTCAGCGCTTCTTGGATCTTCCTCTCTTACCGGGATCCGGCGGGACCGACATGGCTATACATTTGTTTCGCACGTAGCCCGGCGGTTGCCGCAAGACGTGACCATACCAGCAGCGTAGGCGACACTCTTGCAACTTGTCTGCGATGTCAGGGACGTTAAGGCTACCGCGGATGCGAGAGTTCCTCACACGGTCCACCAGCGTGACTCCACACTTCCACCCGCAGCATCTTTATATCCGTGACACGCAGCTCCTGCTTGTATCGCTCAGGTAGTGGCCTCGCCTCACTACCTTGTAAAAGCACAGGCCTAATGATGGTTCTATTCCTTCAACCTGACCAGCATTTTTGGGTCACAAATGACACCAGTCATCTCCCGCCACTTGGACATGGATTCGCCTTGGATTGGCTTTTAGGGGAGCGACTGCCCTCAGACCTCCCAACCCCAAAAGGGGAAAGTTGACATCAGAGCCTCGTTCGTTATTTAGCATGTGCACGAACTCACACGTAAGGTTGACTTGGGCCCCGAAGGTCTTGGTAGGACCCCATGCACCCAAAAAAATTGTTGTAAATTGTTTTGTATATTTCTCAGGGTTTTGGCAGTGTTTTCAAAAAAAAAAATTAACATTTTCAGACAGGGGCAGGTTGGTGCGACGTGTGCAGGCGTGGAAGAAGACGATTGAGAACGGTGGTCTGAAACTCAACGTGGCTAAGAGCGAGTACCTGGTATTAAAGTCTACAGATCCCACATCCGTCCGCATAGGCGATTATTTGGGCGTTTTTTGGCTACTAGGAGCAGCTTTTGTTCGGCTTTTAATTGGATAGGAGCATTGATAGGAGCAGGTGTAGTAGGTGCGTCGTTGCCTCTTACGTTAGTCTGTTAGGTTTTGGTGGGGCCCTTACATCTCTACTTTTTATAATAAGACTAAATAACCGATTTCCATTCAACTTTCATTTTCTCTTTTACATGCATAATAAAATAAATATCCATCACGCCTTATCCCCGAAGGGGTGGCAGAGGCATATTATATGCCCACTTTTCACTGTGTGGATTCCTGTCCCACGTAATAGGTGGTGTGCCCATTGCCGTGTTTAAATAGACAGATGCAGGTTGTGGCGACCTGCTGTTGAAGGTTTTCAAGCCGCCCATAAGGCCTTTAACCAGGCTTTTTACATGCATAAGGGTAGAATTTCAGAAAATCGCACAATGAAAGCCAATAGTTTTTTTGAAATGACTGATTTCTATACAAACTTTCAGACCTTATTTAATTTCCTTAGGGGTAAATTTCAAAATTCCTGATACACGTTTATTTTAAATTATAAACGAAAGTACACTTACAATTTTTTATGCATATTCGTTTTCAAATTGCGGATTTTCATACAAACTTTCAAAGCCTATTTTACTCCCTTAGGGGTTGAATTTCATTAAACCCGGCCTTATTCCATGCCTACGTCATAAAAGAAACCTCTGTGCAAAAGTTCAAGTATCTAAGTCCGAGCACAGACGTACTAGAGTAAGCAGACTAAACATATTCCTTCGCTTAAGTAGCTATACTTCATCCTTTTCACTCTTGTCATTTGTTGTATAATGCTATCTTTGTTATTCCTGTGTAGATATATCTAACTCGCACATTGACACCGAACAGCGCGTAGCCAATTTTACTACTACAATTATGCTACAAACTTGTAATGACAACCGCCGCTGACATCTTTAAATCAAAGATTTATGTGTCAAAGTGAAAATATTACATAAAATTATTGTAAAATGTTACAAAAATGGACAAAAAAATATACAAAATGGTGTTATTGCAGACTGATGAAGTTTCATTATCAAGAAATCACCAGAACTAACTAACTCTACTACAAAACTAAGCTAACCTCCCTGTCCATATGTGTATAATTAGGCTACGCTATTTTTCGCTAACGTTGGGTCTGCTTACTGTCTTATATGTCTGTGGGTCCAAGGGCATGAGCTGGGCGTTTATGTGACCAGTGAGTTCAGACTTTTCCATCTAAATATTAAGATAAATAAAATTAGTGTCTGTTTGAAATTCAAATTTCACTAAATACATAAATAGGTATATAAATCGAAATCTATGCCAGGTCAAGGCTATTCTAGACAAGACGAGCTGCGAGTGTTAACGCAGTATAAGAGTTGGGTACGAATACCTTCGCCCTAGGACCACGTATCATTCTGATACTTGGTCCTAGCCTTCGCCTGTCCTTTGGTTGTTGTTGTTGTTTTATTCGTCCAAAGGACCGGCGAAAGTATTCAACCCAAACTACCAGCGAAGGTATTCAAACCATACTACCAGCGAAGGTATTCAAACCCAAAGACCTTATACTTATAACTAGACTGTGCACTACTGCAAAATAATCGGTCCGCGTGAGATGGCTCTCGGCAGTGGCGTTGTCCCTTTCTAAATAAGTGATCATGACCAATTAGAACACCGGACAAATTCCTTGAACGATTGTTCGAACCTATTGAATTTATTGTAAGTAAAAAATTTAAAAAGAATATCTTAATCTTAACAATATTATAAATGTGAAAGTTTGAACTAATGGACGAATTTTAATAAAACTTTACAACAATGTGGCTTATACATCAGTATAACACATAGGCTACTTTTTATCCCGGGAACAAGTTCCTGTGGGAAACGGGAATGGGAAAATTTCTCTTCACGGGCGAAGCCGCGGGCGTCAACTACTATAATATAAAAATATTATACAGTCGGGAACCCCTGTCAGAAACGAAGTATACGTTAAAAAAATATAAATGCAAAAAAAAGTACTTGTATTGAGACAAAGAGAGAGAGAGAGAGAGAGAGAGAGAGAGAGTTGCA
The DNA here is from genome assembly GCA_948477245.1 of Thumatha senex. Classification (NCBI taxonomy): domain Eukaryota; kingdom Metazoa; phylum Arthropoda; class Insecta; order Lepidoptera; family Erebidae; genus Thumatha; species Thumatha senex. The sequence goes on from OX419731.1 coordinate 534,646, forward strand.
CACCCGGCTGCGCACTAATTTGTTCGTGTGCTCATTTGTAGGTTCGATACACACACGCGTAGGTACACATATGGCTTATGTCATTTCATTATTACGACGATTTCTACTAAATCATTAATCACCATCCGTAAGCCGTTTTAAACAAGTTCGTTCCAAAAATCTAAATGTTAGATTTTGCCTTTTTTGTACACTCTGAGGGTGACTGGCACATCTCCAAATTAAACAGATGCTGCGTATCTACCTAGTTACCTAATACTAAGAGATTGAACAAATCTTTAATCAACAAAGTACTATGTTACTTAAAAAATATGGTTGTTGCTTTTACTTCCCCGTGGAAAGAAAAGCTGCTACCGTTATAAGAGTCATTTTTGCACCTTGTCATACACCATGAATTAACCATATAAAATCTAACAGGTTTAATATGAAAATTTACGCAATCGCAAATCGAAGCACGAGCATACAATGACCTTATAACGGTACATCTCCAATTTAAAACAATTGACACTTAAGTATATACCTACCTACTATTATGAGATTGTAAAAATATTTGATCAATAAAATTTATGGTGACCCTACACTTTAAGCAAAATGGCAGGTCCAGGCGGATCTTGCATTTAGTATTACCAAACTCAAACATTTAAGTACTACTCTTACTAAGTTTCAATGAGTATTTTGAAGCGCTCGTGGCCCCGCGGTCTCAGTGTTCTGTCAACAATCACTGAGTTACGCAACTTTGACTATGGCTGGTCCTCGGATGGGTGACCACTTTGTGGCATTTACATTTGCGAGCGTTTCCGTGCTTTCCGTTAAGCCGTTGGTCCCGGTTGCCAGTAAAATGGCAGTCGTGAAGCCTGGTTGAATACCTTATGGGCGGCTTGAAAAATTTCAACAGCAGGTAGCCACAACCTGCGTCTGTCCATTTTCAACACGGCAATGGGCTCACCACCTATTACGTGGGACAGGAATCCACACGGTGAAAAGTGGGCATATAATATGCCTCTGCTACCCCTTCGGGGATATGGCGTGATGAATATTTATTTATTTTAGTATTTTTTTAATACTATGAAGTCCTTATTAATAATTATAGAAACTGTAGAAATATTTAGATAAGTTCCAAAATTTATGAATAATTAATTTTACTAAATCACAATAAAAGAAATATATAAAATTTTCTACCATTTCTACCAAATCCAATGGTTATTTGAGCTGGCAGCGCGTTAGACAAGGACACAGCACCTTTCGTAGGTCTCTCGCCAGGACCGTTTTTAGCTAGCTACCGCTTATAAGGAAATAGCTACCCTACTTGTGAAAAAATAGATGTCATTTTAGCTTAACGAAAATTTTTGGTAATCTGTCTAGTTATGAGTGTAAAGTCTTTGTTCAAACCATACAACCAACTCTTCCAATATTTTCTGTTCTGTCCTGCCCTTCGACGAATTAAATAACAACAACCACAGTTATTGTGATGTCAGTGTCACTGTCAGTTGTCATGTTGTCAGACTTGTCAGTTGCCAGCCCAGCTGTAGTCTACTGTATTCTGTCAATAATTTCGTCAAACAAATTAGTATTTTTTGCTCAATAATACAATAATAATCTTTTTAATTATGGCCTCATGTTGCGAGGCAGTTTGTGTGGAAGAGGTTTTCAGTACATAATTTATTACTCTACGAGTTAATTTAATCTTAAAAAAATTATGATCTTTCCATTGTTGCTGAATTTGTGCTAAATGATGATGTAAAGGAAGGCATTTTAAGAAACCTGATTGTAACTTAAGCATAAGTTTAGTGCATATTTATCATTCAGGAGCAGGAGTATACCGAGCTGCAAACCAGAGTTTTTATAGTGAAGTTAGTGCCTTAAAAATTGTAATGGAACATAACGTAAGGTTAGTAAATATTTTAGTGTATTGTGTAAATATAAAAAAAGCTAATATATTTGAACACTGCACGTTGATTCCAAATATATTTCGAATTTTACACTAGGTCAAGGCTTTTCGACTGTTATTTTTTAGATCATCAATATCGTAAAATTAAACTGCACTTTTTTGCCAATGCTTACAAGCCTTGTGGATTAAAATTTTGATTGAACTTGTACTGTCTGACAATATGTTCATGTTTATACTAATAAGTTTTGTATTATATATATATATATATATATATATATATATATATTACATATTATTGTAGTACAATGTGAAATAGTAGTTGTAAAGGATGTAGTTTTGCATTTTAATAGCTCTTCACTTTCAGCTATGCTTAATGCTTTTAAGACTAAGGGCCGTATTACAGAACATTTTTCAATACTCAAGAAACACTTGAGAGTAGTATCATAAGGCGAAAACTAGCCTTAAGCATTTCTTGAGTATTGAGAAACATTCTGTAATACGGGCCTTAAACTTGTGTGGTTTCAGGTGAATGGCTTCTCCATGAATGAAGTGATTGATACCTTCGTTGTCTAGCACAGTATGTAGTTCCTTAATTGCACCCCTTTTTTCTGTAAACTAAGAAATGCATGATTTAATTCATACCTAATACCCTACGTCATAGTTATCATTAATTGCTCATGTGTCTATGGAAAGTGTGTGTACATTATTGAAGTCTATTAATCAGTTGTTGACCAATTGGATCCAATTTAAATTGACTTCTTTGTATATGTTGGACTAATTTTGCGTTATACTGATTGGCAGAGTTTAAACATCTTTGGATTACTTATAATTTTTGGTGATTGTGAATTAAGGGAGATTTAACGTGTTACTACAAAGCAGATGTAAATTATATTTTTGATTTTAAAAATGTATTGATTTAAGTTAGTTCAACTTGCAGTTTGTCTAAAATTTACAATGTTCCAAAATTATACAAAATGTAATCCAAATATTAATAGATAAAACAAAACTTAGTACTCCGTATCTAGACAACCTACTACATACCTACACCTTATTAAGAAAATTGTGTGAAATGATGAAAGTGAAATTTGAAACATTTAAAGTTTATGTGAAGAAAAAAAAAACACAGAACTACTTTTTATATTGTTTTATTAGTAAATTTTATAGTTTTTTATTAGTAGTTAAATTTCTACCAATAGGCACCCACTAACTAGTTAAGCAAATTACTCAAACAGATGAACTAAAGTTAATATGGAGAAGAATTGCTAAAAGATGGAATCAATATTCTTGAGGTTTATTTTGTATGTTATCCAGTTCCGTGCTTCGGAAGGCATGTTAAGCCATTGGTCCCGGTTGCCAATAAAATGGCAGTCGTCAAGCCAAGTCGGAGGCCGTATGGGCGGCTTAAAAAAATTCAACAGCAGGTCGATGCAGCCTGCGCCTGTCCATTTCAACACGGCAATGGGCTCACCACCTGTTACGTGGGACAGAAATGCTTACGGTGAAACGTGGGCGTTAAATATGCCTCTGCCTACCCCTTCGGGGATAAAGGCGTGACAATATGTTGTATATATTGTTGTTGTTGTTATTTTGTATCTTTAATACTCATTAAAAATTTAACTATAAATTATAAAGCCTCAGAGTATAGTTGATAAAATAAACTTTTGTGAATGTTTTGCGGTAAGAAAGGTTTTCAAAAGAAATTGGAAATGTAAATTCTTTTTTCATGTAGGTCACAAAGTAACACTTATGAATGTCAAGATTATTGCTTCTACATTTACTGCCAGATTTGCATAGCAATAGGTAGAGCCTAAGGAAGAACCTGGCAATTAAAGGCATGGCCACTCTTTTCTAACCACCAGTAATTACATTAGTTTGATTTACATGATGTTTGACCAATTATATAGTAATGAATTTATACAAAAAAAAAAAAACTAAATCAATTTTGTGTTTAAAATCATATCAAAATTAGAGTGATTCTAGTTGCCAGTTCTAAAGGGCGGCCTGCCCTTTAATAAAAAGAACCTGGCAAGAAAGTCTATGGATGCTCTTTTAAAATGTAGGTTTGGCTTACAACATTAAAATTACACTTACATTGCTCCTTTGCATTTTTGTGAGAACAGTCAACTAAACTTAGTTTGCCTTAAATTTAAATAATATTATTTGTAATAATTGCTATAACAGCCATGAGCTGATCAGTCCCAACAGACGGTACCCGTTCACGGGTATGCGCATATATCAGCCATCACCCTACTCATCCATATTATAGGGAATTGGGCGACCCGACACATATGCCACCACTGCCAGGACACTTAGGCGAGCATAACATACCCAAAAACTGCACTGCAACTATCATGTCAATTTCAAAATAATAAATAAGTGTACATGGTGCTCACACAATAACAAACTCTAATTATATATATACCTAGTCAGGTCATATATTCTGTCACATGTTTAATATAAAATAATTGAAACAAGTTTATTCATTATGTAACCATTTATATTCCAAAATGAACTTAACAAAACATAGATTAAGTTATTATAGACAATAAAGTTTATTCAAAATGACCTCCGTGATTTTGAATACAGGCCTTCAATCTGCGCGGCCAGTCGTCTATCGCAGCACGAACGAGGTTCATGTCAATATCGGCGGCTGAAAATTAAGGATGTCTTAAGTGACTCCAAATTGGGATGAGGCTTTGATCACGCCTTTTCCTCCAAGTGTTGCCATATCTGGTAATCTAACGGACTCATATCTGGACTGGACGAGGGCCAGTCTTCGTGCCGGATGAAGTCGTTTTCACGCGCCGCCAGCCAGTCTTGTGTGCTCTTCGCTCTATGAGCTGGCGCCGAATCTTGTTGGAATACCCAGTGCCTGTTATTGAACATGGTATGAGAAACAGGTTCCACAAGGTTCGTCAGGACTGTATTTTGATACACAACTGCATTCGTTTTTACACCTTTCTCACAAAAATGTACCTCTGTTAAGCCCCAATAAGAAACTCTCAACCATACCATGAGCGAGGGTGGAAAATGACCTCGTTGGACACGCGGAATACAATTGCTCGCTTCTTCACTACTGTGTGCGTACACCTTATCATTTTGTTTGTTGTAGCTCTCTTCTACGGTAAAATTTTTTATCCGAAAAAAGAATTTCCCGATATTTTTTTCCCGCGTACCGCTTCAACAAAGCGCGGCATCTCTTCAGTCTCAGGTCCATTAGACGAGCATTTAAACGATGTCCTGTTTTTCTTCGATATGACCGAAGCCCTAAGTCTTCATTTAACACCCTTTTCACCGTGGTTCTGCTTAACCCCATCTGAAGGGCCAACAGTTTCTGCTTACGTTTGGGATTTCTTTGAATTCGCGCCTTCCCAGCTTTTATCACTGCTGGAGTCCTAACAGACCGAGGGCGACCACTTCTTGACCTGTCATCTACACTATAGTCTTCATTGTATCGTTTGATGGTACGATAAACGAATCTTTTGGTTATATTCAAATTTTTTAACGCAACAACGATGCAACGCATTAACTGCAACACGGTCTTCTTTAAGCGTCCACTCCTTATTTAAAAATGAGTAAAATTCTATAAAGTATACATTTTTATTTTCAGAACAATTCGAAATTCGAACTCAATAAACTTTTTTGTGGCCAGCATTCTAAAAGAAAAGTTTTTACTGTGTGACAATACTTATGACCTGACTAGGTATATTAGTTATTACCGGGACTAACACAACCTATTTAGAAACCCTTAGTTGTCTGAAGTTTCAAATTATTTATGACTAGTTGAAGCCCGCGGCTTCGCCCGCGTAGAGAAATTTTCCCGTTCCCGTTTCCCACAGGAACTTGTTCCCGGGATAAAAAGTAGCCTATGTGTTATTCTGATGTATAAGCTATATTATTGTAAAGTTTCATTAAAATCTATTCCGTAGTTTTTTCGTGAAAGAGTAACAAACATTCATACAAACTTTCGCATTTATAATATTATTAAGGTTAAGATGTAGAGATGTTAAAATATAACATATATATTCAGATTCTAGACAAGTCGAATATAACACAAGAGAAAGAGAAATTCAACAGGTTCATTAATTTACACATAAGCATGAGAAGATATACATTGCCTACCCTTACATTGCACAGGTCCTTCAAAGCATGTGTTTTTGTGAAATCTGACACTTTAAAGTGCCAAATGTTGACCGAGACAAATGTCCTTCCCATTACTGGCTAAACAGTGGTTTCTGCGCGTGCGAAAAAAGGTCATGGTAGATGCACATATTGTTAAATTATATAAACCTGCCACATATACGGTTGTACAAGGTTGCGAATAATACGCGACCGACTGAGAAAAATTAACTTTATGAAATAAAAAGATATTTTAAAACATATAATAATACATACAAATTAGCGGCTAAGAATTGTATCGCGTGTGGCTAAATAAAATAAAATAAAAATATCTTTATTTTACATAGACCATTTTAACGGCGCTTACAAAATGTCATACCCTATTTAAAATATTTAAAGCGACCACCGGTTCGGAACGCGGCCCACCTGAGAAGAACCGGCAAGAAACTTAGGAAGGCTTTTTTTTTTGATGGCCTATTTACAATTTAATATTATTTCACTTTGCCAGCAGATCATTTCCAGGCGTCCCTGTCCTGCAAATAGTCTGTAACGGAGTAAAAACCTTTTTCACAAAGGTTGCTTTTAATAAACTTTTTAAATTTATTTAAAGGTAAATTTCTCAGGTCACAGGGAAGCTTGTTGTAAAAGCGTATACAGTTACCCTGGAAAGAATCGCCAATGTTATGTAGTCGACTGTGGTGGACTGAAAGATTATTTTTATTTCTAGTGTTTATATTATGTTTATCACAGAGTTTAGAAAACTTTGATAGATTTTTCTGGACATACATAAGATTGGCAAAAATGTATTGTGATAAATTACACCTAACATAATTAATTTAACTTAATTTAACTTTTTTTTATTCAGTGTAGGATCTGAAAGGTATTAGTTGCATGGCATACAAACAGTATCGATATCGGCATCGAGTCTTGATATTTTGACTGTGTGACTCTCTCATTGAGGAGCAGCGAGACGCCGCCGGCGCCGCCTGGTACAACTCGTAATAACATTTTCCTTCAACTTTCGATAAACATTCACAATGTATTTAATAATTTTTAAGAAGTTAGTGACTGATCAAAGGTTGACTGAGATCTCCTTGTGCATTCATACCTAACATTACGACTTATAATCTCCCACAGCAGCGGTCAATTATTATGGTCGCCCTTTAACTTATAACAAGTCCAGGCTCTTCATGCGTTATCTGTAATGTATTTAATATCTAATATCTGTTATTGTAAATTTCTACTTCGATTTATTACAGAGCTGAAGTTTAACTCATAATCGGGCAATATTGAATGAAATTGTTCAATACTCTCGATAATCTCGAGAATCGAGTCGCATAAATTATTCATAAAGGGCCTCCGCACACTGGCTACTTTTAGAAGCTGAAACCGGCAACTTTGAAACTGTTTCGGGTTTCGGCGACTCGCCGGCATCCAGGCACGGCGCAGCTACGGTATCCCGCCTCTTGGCACCGCTCGGATACTGTTGCGCGGTTTCGCATCTTGAACTTCGGACTGAACGGGGTCGCCGGTAGAGTTGTCAATCGATAGTCAACGATATCGATGGTTTACCAATTTTAATGTAATAAATGTAACATACTTTCACATTTATAATATTAGTAAGTTTACATTCCCGTGGGAATATCGGGAATTCTTTCAGGGTGCTAATCTAACGTAGGTACGTAAAGAATACGTTCACCAAATTTTAGGTTGTACATTGTTTTACCCTCATAGTCCCCGTTCCGGTGGTAATATCGGGTATTCCTTTCTTAGTGCTGATTCAAGGTAGATACCTAATAAATACTTTCTCCAAATTTCAGGTATGTACCTAAGTTTGATAGTTTAGACTGTGTGTGACTTTATCCGCGTAGTTCCCGTTTCCATAGAAATATCGGGAATCCCGTTTTTATTGCTTATCCAAAGACTTAAAGTATACATTCATCAAATTTCAGGTTTCCATGTTTAATGTTTAGGCTGTGCGTGGTTTATTGACATAGTTCTCGCTGGTAATACAGGCCTTAGGAGATTCTTCTAAAACAGGTGTAGGAACATAAGTACATGTTACTAACTTTGAAAATGACAATCTTCGATACAACCGTTTATCCCTTATTTACGTCCTTAGGGGTAAAATTCGCAAAACTCCTTCATAGTGTTAAAAGGAACCCTAATGCGAAGTTTAGACTTCATAGCTCCGTTAGCTCCATGGATTTCATGATTTATGAGTCAGTTAATACAACCCCTGTTTACCTCCTTATAGGTATTTTTTTTCAAAACCCCGATACACATGCCCATTTATTTGTAACCAAAAACAGGTGTACGTAAATTCATGTTTCTAACTTTGAAAATGACGAACTTCCATACAACCGTTTATCGCTTATTTACTTCCTTAGAGGTAGAATTTCGAAAAACCCATTCTTAGGAGAAACCTACGTGTTAATAGGAACCCCCATGCGAAGTTTGTGCTTCGTAGCTTTGTTAGTTTTATAGGTTTCGTGATCAATGAGTCAGTTATTACAACTCCTGTTTTACGAAGGATAGAATTTATCAAAATTCCTTAACACGTGAATTTTTATTTTTATACAGAAGCAGGCATAAGGAATTCAGTGTTGCTATGTTTGAAAATGAAGAATTATCCATATAAACTTTCAACCCTTGTTTACCCCCCTTATAGGTAAAATTTTGCAAAACCGCTATACACATACCCATTTATTTGGCCTTGCCGGCTCGCAGTGATTTAACCTCAGGCCTACCCTGCGAGTCGGTTTAAGGTGAGGCGGAACACCGCGGGGTTTAGTGGGTAGGACGGCCTCTCTCTCACGGGCCGGGAGCCCCACACACCGTCCTTACTGCCAGCAGGGATGACGGTGCGTAAAGGCCTACCCCGCGAAAAAAAAAACATAAATTCATGTTTCTAACTTTGAAAATGACCATCTTCCATACAACCGTTTATCGCTTATTTACTTCCTTAAGCGTAGAATTTCGCAAAATCCCTTCTTCGCGGAAACCTACGTATTAAAAAGATTCTCCATACGAAGTTTGAGCTTCATAGCTTTGGTAGTTTCAGAGGTTTCGTGATCAATGAGTCAGGCAGTGATTTTGCCTTTTATATCTACATACATACATACATAATGTCACGCCTTTATCCCCGAAGGGGTAGGCAGAGGCATATTTAACGCCCACGTTTCACCGTGTGCATTTCCGTCCCACGTAACAGGTGGTGAGCCCATTGCCGTGTTGAAATGGAGAGGCGCAGGCTGCATCGACCTGCTGTTGAAATTTTTTAAGCCGCCCATAGGGCCTCCGACTTGGCTTAACGACTGCCATTTTATTGGCAACCGGGACCAACGGCTTAACGTGCCTTCCGAAGCACGGAACTGGGGTGGGTCTAAAGGGCCGAAAAAATTTAATAAACTGTGTCTATTTTAGATGTTAAATTTGGAAGAAAATTTGAACCCGTTGCCTTTTAAGTGAGGTGGTAACAAAAAGGCTAAAAGGTCTTATGTGCTAGACACTAATTAGCACGACCAATTAAAGTCCTGGTAGTATCGGACTGACTCTTTTATATCTATAGATAAAAATACCTGGAATTCAACTGGAATGTAAAATTAAGTAATACTAGATATTGCTAATGTTCTAATATCGATATTTTTTCAAGAAGGATACTGCAACCCTAATCGTGTTCTGCAGACAGATGCAAAGTTGCCGAAACCGGCATCCAGTAGTGTTCGGAGGGTGGCAAAAAGTTGCGGTTTCGAGCTTCCGAGTTGCCGCTTTTAGCAACCTTAGTGTGCGGGGGGGATCGCTTAGTAGCCGCATCTGGCTTCCACAAAGCTACTAAGTTGCCGGTTTCGACTTCTAAAAGAAGCTAGTGTGCGGAGGCGGAAAGTTTTTAAAATTTATATAATAATACGTTAGAGTAGGTCTCGGTGGTGTAGTGGTAACGCGTCTGAGGCGTTTAACCGAAAGACGCAGGTTCGAGTCTAGCTCGAGACGGAAAATATTTTGAACTTTAAATTTAAATTTAGGATATACCTACTTAGCATACTAAACTTGGTTTCAAAAATAACGGGTCAGTCACATAAACCCGAATATCTCCCGAACTACGTATCCTAACCTGCCTCTGTGGCGCGGTGGAAGTGTATCCGACTGCTACGCAAGAGGTCCCGGGTTCGATCCCCGGGTCGGAACAAATATTTGTGTGATCCACAAATGTGTGTTTCGGAGTTTGTGTGTTTTCTATGTATAATATGTATGTATTTAGAAATATAAAAGTATGTTTATCAGTTATCTAGATCCCATAACACAAGCTAATATTAGCTTACTTTGGGCTAGATGGCGCTGTGTGAAAAGTGTCCCACAATATAATAAAATATATAATTTATTTAAGTAAGTACTTGTGGTGTGCATGAGTAAATTTAAAAAAAAGAAAAAAAAATAATTAACCTAATGAAACGAAGATTTGAACACCAATTGAGAATTTACATAAAAAGATAAAAAGTAAAAATAAAACTTAGGTGCACCTACAATATTAATCTCGAAATTAAAAAAAAACTAAAGTAAGTCATATTTTTGCTGTACACCAAATTTTGGAGCCCGTGCTGAGGAAAACCTTCCCATTCCTTCACCAGTGCTTGTTGGAGTTCGCGAAGCGTGATTAGTGCGGGGTTTCGACCTTTCGCTCTTCCCAGGCGTGCACGATGGGAATTAAGTCAAGGGTTTCGCGCTGGCCTCTGCATGAGTTCGATACCGACGTTCATTGAGGATCTCTTCCACGTACCTCTCTGCATTTAGAGTTCCATTTTGAATGAGTACCAGCCCGGTGCGGGCTTCAGCAGAAATCCCAGCCCAAACTTGTACGGAGCCTCCACCATACGTTACTTTTTCCTCTACACACGCTTGATGGAAGCGCTCCCCTAGTCTTCTGTACACCAACTGCCTACCATCATGCTTATAAAGCTTGACTTTAGACTCCTCCGTGAATATTACTTTAGACCAATCGTCTAGTGTCGTCCAGTTTAGGTGCTCGCGCATGTATCTCTGTCTTTCAATTCGATGTCTCCGTTCCAGTTTGGGGCCATTTGCGGGCCTCAGTGTTTTTAAGTTTGCTTCAGCAAGACGTCTCCTCACTGTTTTAGCGCTTAAATTGCCACCTCCAAAGCGAATAAAGTGATTTTTTAGACCAACAGCAGTTTGAATACAATTTCGGAGCATTGTAGCCACGAGTTGTCTGTCTTCCCTGGCCATGTCATTTCCTGGTCTCCTAAGGTCCAATTTCCTGATCTCCAATTTCCAGTCTCTTGGTACCGCTGGACTATCCGCTGAACAGTCGACAAAGATACACCACTGTATCTAGCTGTTTCACGCTGGCTCCGCCCAAGTCCCAAACAAGTCAGGATTCTGGTACATTCCTCTAGCGTGACTGCCATGATTCACCTCACAGAATAACAAATATAGACATGGAAGACGTTCACGATATTTTTTTAATAAAACTCCTCAAGTTCCGAATACTGAAACGTCCCTCAAATATTAATTATTAAAATTCGGTATACTCAAACAGCAACTTTAAGCATGTGTTAAATTTAAGGTGAACCCAGTTTAATTTGCGCTCAGACGCCACTCAGTGTAAGCCTCGTATACTGGAATACCACTCAATTTTATTTAGCTGTCAAATGACCTGTCAAACTGATTTGAACGCCCCCTAAATGTAAGAGTGGTCAAGGCTCTTAGGAGCCTTGACCACTTGATGACAGATTTAGATCTGTAATTTAATTTATACTCGTAGAAGCGTTAAAATAATGTCTATCATCGTTATCAATATTCCCTGGCCATGAAAGCGCGACCGTCAGTCGACGAAAATCTAGAGAATCTAATGCATTCGAAAAAAACAACGATGCGGAGTTCGCTAATCGGTTCCGTGTCTCCAATGAGACAGTTTTATATTTGGATACTTTATTCACATGGGCGTACCTTGGGGAGGCCAGGAGGGGCAGCTGCTCCTCTCCGGACATAGTTACGTCTCCTACTTTTGTCTATAAAATTTAGCCTGGTAGAAATCGCTTTATGTGATAAGGCCGCCCATTGTACTTTTCCCACAGCTTACAATCTCAATGTACAAATGTATTGCCCGGCGCATAATTACATATTGTGTGCGTGAAATTCTCACGTGAAGCCGTCATCTTGAGCCTGTATCTGTAAGGACAGCGGGTTACCCGTCCATTGCACCCGTACTTTGCACATTATAGGAATTAATAAAAAAACTCATAGAAATGACTGGTGACGAAGCTTATAGAAATGACTGGTGACTCTCGATCCGGATCGTTCTTGGTGCAGAGGCTGGCCATCGCAATCCAGCGTGGAAACGCAGCGAGTGTGGTGGGCACCTTTGCGCCTGCGCCGGGAACGATTCGTGGCGGGTTTTTAGATTAGTTTTTTATGATCAATGTGTGTTACATTATTTTAAATTTATGTAATTAATTATCCGTAATACAATATTGAGAATAATAAATAAATAATAAAAAAAATTATGAGACAGCAAAATAAATGCTTTAAAAAAATATCCATAGTCTGAGTGGAGTACATTGCATCAATATTTAAAAATGGTTGTAACACTGTTCATTGGTATCGAGTTGTTCATTAGCTCGATAGATGGCTCTAGTCATACTCTTAAAATGGCGATTAATATATGAAGGAGAATTTCAACTTGATTCGATACGGTTCGGGTAGTTCAGGTGGCTAGTACATTGCCCTGGTTACGCAAAGGTCACGGGTTCCATCCCCGTCTCGATTCAAATTGACTTTTATCACTTTATTAAAAAAAAAGAAATTTATCGAAAAATTGCTTTAAAATAAATAAAATTATAATAATAATGATTTATTTGTTCCATAACAAGACCACACAACTTATAGCTAAACAGTAAACTCTACAATAACATTGACGCAAGTTGAATTCACGATAAGATTCATTGATAACCCATGATAAGATTCATTGAGAATATATTAAATAATCTTTAATAGATTATCCATTGAGAATCTATTAAAGGAAATAAAAAAACTTACCTGTTTAAATTACTAAATGGCGGACGCTCCACGGTTTTACGGAATAGGGGAATAAAATGGAGCCCAAGTTATTCCCTAGAATATTCATCACTCAGTGAATCTTTAAGGGAAATATTATAGCTGTAAAAAAATCGTCATGTTTTTCGGTTACGCGCGATGTTGTTTTGAAGTGAAACTTCTTTAGCGACGTATGAGAGCAATTTTATAGCTGTAAAAAAAATGTCGTAAAGAACTTTCACTTCTTACCTGTGAACTCTGGTACACAGATTTTTTTATGTAGGTTTTAAAGTGAAAAGCTGTTATTTTAATATAATACATACAAACATACATAGTCACGCCTTTATACCGGAAGGGGTAGGCAGAGGCATACTAAATGCCCACATTTCACCGTATGCATTTTTGTCCCAAGTAACCGGTGGTGAGCCCATGGCCGTGTTAAATATAATAGGTGAACAAAATATGTTCGTTTGGTTGTATATGCCTGCTTCTTAGTACGAGGGCGGGTCAATAAGTCCGTGACTTTTTGAATAAAACACAGTTTTTTTGATTAAAAAATCATCTTATTTTTCAACATAGTCTCCCTTGAGCTCTATACACTTTGTCCACCGCTTCTCCAATTTTTTTATCCCTTCCAAAAAATAAGATTTGTCGAGGACCTCAAAATAGGTCTTTGTTTGTGAGATGATTTCATCATTCGAGTCAAATCTTTTTCCACCAAGCCATTTCTTCAGGTTTGGAAACAAGAAGTAGTCACTCGGAGCCAAATCTGGAGAATAGGGCGGATGAGGGAGCAATTCATAGCCCAATTCATGGATTTTTGCCATGGCAAGTGCAGATGTGTGCACCCTTGCATTGTCTTGGTGGAAAAGAACTTTTTTCTTGGCCAAATGAGGGCGATTTTTTTTAAAATCGTCATTGAATCGGCCCAATAAGTTGGCATAATATTCTCCATTGATTGTTCTTCCTTTTTGAAGGTAGTCAATGTGGATTATCCCGCGTGCATCCCAAAAAACGGTCGCCATGACTTTATTGGCTGACAAACCCACTTTGGCCTTCTTTGGCGCCGATTCACCCTTAGAAACCCACTGTTTTGACTGTTGTTTGGTCTCTGGTGTGTTGTGGTGGATCCACGTTTCGTCCACGGTTACAAAACGGCGAAAAAACTCCTCCATATTGCGGTTAAACAACGCCAAACCCTCCTGTGAAGTTGTTACACGATTGCGTTTGTGGTCGACTGTGAGCAAACGCGGCACCCATCTTGCGGAAAGCTTTCTCATGCCCAAGTGATCATTCAAAATTGAAACCACTGAACCATGCGAGATCCCTATGGCTTCCACAATCTCTCGCACTTTCAATCTTCGGTCGGCCAAAACCATATCGTGAATTTTTTCGATTGTTTTGGGTGTAGACACCTCAACTGGGCGTCCAGGACGTTCGGCATCTTCAGTGCTTGTACGGCCACAACGAAACTTAGTAAACCACTTTTTCACCATTGAAATCGATGGTGCAGAGTCCCCATAGTATTTATCAAGCTTAGCCTTGGTTTCGGTAATGGTTTTTTTTCGCAAAAAATAATGCTTAATAAGCACACAAAATTCACTTTTTTCCATTTTCTTCTCAGATTGCTGGGTAGTCTGATAAAAATAGCTGCCAAACACAAACTAACTGACGCAGTAAGTTCAAATTTTGACAGGAGTCGACTGACAGATGCCTGTTGACAGGAGCAGTGTTTCTTTTTCAGTAAAGAGGTCAGAAGTTCAAAAAGTCACGGACTTATTGACCCACCCTAGTATTTTACCTCAATAAACTGCAGTTGTCGGCTATGTAAGGGTTTTTACATCAGTGAGAAAATGATAGAAGGTTAACTTGTTATAACCGTTTATTGTTAATTACTCAAATCACAAGTTTACTGTAAAACTAAGATGAAATGAATTATAATGATACCATGACACACTTGTTAGGTCAACCGATCGAGTACGGAGCTTGTTAAGTACTAAAATTATACAAGTAAAAATTATATTAGTAAATTAAGTGAATCGCACGAGTCGGCGTAAAATGCTGACTCGGCAATGTACGGGTTCAAAGATCGTACAGCTAAAAGAATCATGCCCAAAATGTTGCTAGTTCTATTATATCTTGATAGTTACAGCTCGGGGAAAAAACGAGGTGATTGGGTAAAGATGGTTCCTTCTGGGTTCTGTTATTTCACTTTAACATTATTATGTCCTTAGTGCTTGTTCAACTACCATAATTATAGAATTATAGTATGATAGGAATGTCATTTCGAAATATCTTTATAAAATTGTGGACAAGGCTGCTTAGCAGGGTTTATCTGATAAGCGTTAACATACTTGTATTAACACATGGCGCCTCAAATATAACTTGTAAACACCGGAGTTGATACATTGTTTTCAATGTGTACCAACCACGTTTCCTACAGCACTCGTTTCACAACATTATACGGCTTTAAGGCAGTGCTAAGTTACGCAATCAAATGTTGATATCTCAATATCCTGGTGGTAATATTGTTATTCTGAGAAGTATTCCCCATCATAATTAGGAATCTGGTACACCAACAATTCCCTACTTTTCAGGAGTAAAGTCCATCCCGTTTCTTAATAAATAGTAACATTTTGAGATCTTTGCCATTAGTATCTTACCTGTGGGTCCGTCCTTCTGGTTTATATAGCAATTCTAAGAACAGAGATGTACCCTAAGTATAGCTTGCTTGCTTGCTTGCAATGCTATTTAGCCATCTTTTTCTGAAAATGGTTTGTCACTTTTCGAAAATGTGAGGCTGCCCACTGATTAATCCTTTGCTTATCGACTTTAGTAATGTTTAGGCAGATGCGACGTGATCCTCTAGGGTCGTAAGAATGGATTTCATTTGCATTTCTACCTCAATGTACCGCTGGCATAGATGAGCTTTTGTGATAACTTATACTATGACTAACGTATGGAATTAGACTATAATTAGCCTGAATTTTTACAAAAACTCGATATTTTTAGAAACGTATGTTACATATGTCTTTGTTTTTTTTTTGTTTTTGAAGGGAGGTCCCTTCAAAAAATACCATTCGAATATCGAGATTTTTAAAAAGCATGTACTTATTTTCTGTTAAACTTGTGTGATAAGGGCCTGCTCTTCCTGAGCGCCTTTACACTGCCTGAAAGTAGTACTCGTGACACTGATTATTGGTGGCACCCGTTTACGTAGCACTCGCACCCATCGCAGCTGGCGTGACGCGGCGCGGGAGCAGCCGGAGGTTGACGCGCTGTTCCAAGCCGCAAGAGTCATGAACGACAGGCCATGACTACAAAGCCTGCAACATACCAGTAGGTGCTTGCCGTCATCGCTAACTATCTTATCATTGGGGCAATGTGGGACACTAAACTTGTGAGGTATCTATAACAGAAAAGTCGCAAATAATAAGTAATAAATAGACCATAATCTATTGAGATAAAACAGGTAAGCATTTAGGATATTATTTATCACTACAGTTACAGCATCCCAACATATTATAAACAAAGTCGTTTTTCGCTGTCTGTCCATATGTATGCTTAGATCTTTAAAATTACGCAACTAATTTCGATGCAGTTTTTTTTTAATAGTTAAAGAGATTCATAGGGAAGGTATTTATGTATAATTTGTTAAGTTTTTGTATACATTACTTAATTATAACAATATATGTTGGGGGCGTCCGAAAAAATGAGCCATCTGGGAGCTTTTAACGAAAACGCTGCGTAAACCCTTTGAGATATAACAAAATAATGTATCGCGGCATTGTGTATGTAATATAGGTCTACAAAAAAGTCCGCGACAGTATATCTCTTAAGGAAAACATACTATATCTATTTTAGTACTTTAAAAACACAGCAATTATAAAGCTGTAATTTGAAGGCTATTTACACAAATACATTATTAATCCTTATCATTTTTAATATGTTAGTTGGCTTCAGCATTTTATGAAGATTATTTTGGCCTTTTACACCTTGCAAAGTAAATGAATATCTTTGGAGATATGGCAAAATCAAAAATATATGCGTAAAAATAAATTTTGTGTAACCATAATTCGACCCGGGCCGTGCAGGCGTAGGTACTGGAGAGCGAAGAAGTAATCAACGAATTTGGAAAATGTTCATACATTATTGTGAAATTAATAAACGGCGGGATTTAATGGGTGCCACGGGGTCCGAAGTATGTCACGGGCGAAGCCGGGCGGGACAGCTAGTTCTGTAATAAATCCTACATATCCCGGTGCTTCATTCTCTCAAATTATACATTTTATTTTTGTACACACTGCATGCAGTCCTTTATAGTGGTGCTGGTTGGTAGGAAAGCAGGTCACCTTGTCTTACAGTACTGCTATGAGCCACAAGGAAAATGACATAAGATACAAATTAAATATGAAACTACATATCCTGTTATCACATTCCAAAAAATAAATATTGTTCGAATGGAATATAATTTTCAATAATAATAGTTTGTTGACATTAGATAGATATTTTCTATCGAAATTTTTACAACGAAAGGTAGCTATCAAATTTTTTGTGCTATAGGGCACTGGTTAAAAGACCATGAAATCATGTTGAACTTCATAAATCACCAGGTTTCTGGCTCGTTCATTAGAAAACATGCTAAATGTGGAGGCTCTTTAATTTTCTCTTTATAGTTTAGTAAGAAACAATGTATTAAGCTCCAGTACGACAGCTGCTGAGGGAGCCCGTTTACTGGCAGTGGGCACGTGGGAACCGGGTCTGTGGCTACAAGCTCTTCCTTCGTCTAACATAGGTACCATGTTAGACGATACCTACTTTCGCATTGCTTCCTGCCTTCGTTTGGTGCGCCATGTGTTTCTCCGCACCAGTGCCATTGTGGAGTAGTCGTCGATCGCCTTGGACATCATGGCTTGTCTTGCTGCAGGAGTGCTGGGCGATTACTACGGCACGCGAGCCTTAACGACTTAATCCGACGTGC
Organism: Thumatha senex; assembly: GCA_948477245.1. Classification (NCBI taxonomy): domain Eukaryota; kingdom Metazoa; phylum Arthropoda; class Insecta; order Lepidoptera; family Erebidae; genus Thumatha; species Thumatha senex. Next base: position 552,684 of record OX419731.1, read on the forward strand.
TCTTGTCGCCGCCGGTGTGCCAGCTAAACTTGAACCGAATGGTTTGGCGCGTGACGACGACGGCAAGAGACCGGACGGTATGTCTTTAATGCCGTGGAGGATGGGTAGGTGTGTGGGACGCTACGTGTGTCGACACTCTTGCTCCTACTCATCTGTCAGGTACTGCTGGTTGTGCCGGTGCCGCCGCCGCTTCTGCGGAGACCCTTGAATGGCAGAAATATTTGCAACTCGTAAGTGATTACGTTTTTGAGCCGTTTGGGATCGAGACGTTAGGATCCTGGGGTCCATGCGCTCATAATCTATTTCAAGAGATTGTAAAGCGCCTAATTGACACTACTCGTGACCAGAAGGCTGGTTTCTTTTTCGCACAAAGGCTAAGCATTGCCATTCAACGTGGCAATGTTGCCAGTCTTCTGGGAACGCTACCACGTGAGGACTGCAATGCGGAGAAATTTTATGACGCATGTTAGGTTTTTGGTTTTTAGTTAGTTTAGAATTAATTTATCATAAAATTAAACTGTAATTGTAGATTAATTCAAATATATATCTCTTTAATACTACTTAATAAAAACTTATAATTTAAAAAAGGTAAGGATACGAACGTAACCCTCTCCATTGAACGAGTTATTGAGATTGCCGGTATTGAGTTTGGGTATTTCATCAAATTACCTAAGCGTTACAGTCGAAGAGAAGCTTGAAAAAGCACTGTTCAAATGCCAATTTCTAAGAACACTATAAACCGGTGGACACGTAATAAAAGCTTTAGTTCTAGTGTATGTATTTGTAAGCGCCGTTGAAAATGATCTATGCAAAATAAAGACATTTATATTTATTTATTTAAACAATGCACTAACCAAATAAAACGCTGTAGCTGTATCTCGGCTTTTACCATCATTATTTATTGGCAGACATTATTGTACAGATAAGTGTAGGAGCCTCGTTTGGACGCTCAACTATTGCTCATTCTACGCCGGATAGCTTTATGGAAAGACGTTTTAGAGATCACGAACGTTTTATACTATTCGGCTAATGTCCTTTTTGTAATCATAGTTGCATAGCGGAATAACTGCTAACAGTTAGTGTTTTTGTTGGTGAAGAAAAGCGTAATTCATACAATGTAAGTCATTAAATTGTTTTAATGGTTGTATAAAGGCATAGCACCAGTGCCAGGACTCAATCGGGTTAGGAGAGGAAAGGCTTATACAGAGCGTCCCACGGATATGCCACATAGAGGGGAAGTACCTTCAATATTGTAGATGGAACATTTTACTGAAAGAAGATTTTTTTTTGAATTTGAAGGCAACCCCTTGCCAGACACCCCTAATGTCCATATAATTATAATTCTACTTACGTTACAAAATAAAAACTAATTTTTATAAATAATATTTGGGTAATGAGTAGATGATGTATCCTCAGTAGCCAGACAATATTTTTGATAGTTCTAACCCCTTGCCAGACCAGCATGAAGGGTAACTGTAGGAGCGAGCACGAGGCAGTATATACATGGATGGGTGTGAGTCAGATGCGCGTATATTGTTTAGTATTTAGTATAAGCCTAAATTTTTTTTGATAAGTTTCAACCCCTTGTCAGACAAGCAATGTAAATGTTAAGAAGAGATTCTTGATTAGAATGACTTACGCAAATAAACTTTTTCGGAAGATTTATATAACTAATCTTATATATAAAATTCTCGTGTCACAATGTTCGTACCCATACTCCTCCGAAACGGCTCGACCGATTCTTATGAATTTTTTTATGCATATTCAGTAAGTCTGAGAATCGGCTAATATCTATTTTTCAAACCCCTAAGTGATAAGGGGTGTCATCCAAATTTATTTTATTACTACATATTCATTTTAGATATTTTTTTTATATTACGTGGCATTAAAAATACATACAACACTAAATATTCACTTATTTACCCCCCACCCCTATTTTTAAATACCGTTATTAGTAATTTAACAATTTTTTACTCTGATCTGTTAACTGACGAATTAACGTGTTAAGACGGAAAGAGGTGGATTAATTAGTCAGTTTCGAGTGGGTCACGGTGGTGTAGTTGGTAACGCGTCTGGTGTGTTAAATCAGAAGACGCTGGTTCGAGACCAGCTTGAGACTAAAAATAATTTCCTCTTTAAATATTTATAATATTTGTAGGATAACATTGCCATACCGGGAATTCCGCTATTGATGTTTTTTTTATTTACCAATTTTAGGTATCTATGTCTAATAGTTTAGGATGTTTTGGTTTAACCGCTTTTCCCGTGGGAATGTCAGGAATTCATAGATAAGCACCAGGAAAGGAATACCCGGTAAGGAGAAAAAAAAGTTTCAGATCTTATAGATTCTTCCGCCCCGTTCTCTTTCTCTCTCTTAATGTGTGGTTGGGTGGGTTGCACGGGTCAGCTAGTTATCAATATAACTTTTAAAAATATCTTATGAAAAGACATTCTTTGTTACGACGACTACTTTAAATTGTTTAAAATTTCAATTATTTCTGTCAAGAACTGGTTAAAGAAAAAAGCCAAATTAAATATTTCTCAAAAATTTAATTGAGGTACTTTTTGCCTAGGGTGGTTCTAGAGTAAGATTAGAATAAAAATTAAATAATTATAGATAGAATATAATTCTTGCGGTATAGAAGCTTCACCTGCAAATAAATGATGCACTGAAAGATTTTTAGATGGTATTTTTTTCTTGTCCTTTGTCAAAAGCGTTTTTCGTAAGATAAATGCCGCTTTCTGTAAAATATTTTTAAGTTGATTTTAAGTTGTCCAATACTGTTTCATCAATTGTCTTCGGAATTGAGTGCTATTATTTTTTTATTCCGGATCGTAAAGAATTTAATATCTTTGGAAAACTTCTTATCATTTTTTTCTAGATGATGTGTAGTAAAAGTCGCATCCATTTCAATTGAATTACCTGCATATCTCAAACGAGTCCGTATGTAATTAATATAAATGAATGTAATTAATGTAAATGAATCAATAAATGATAACGACCGTTGTTAACAATATATTTTTCTATGATGCTACTAATTTCCTTGAAAGCTTCTTGGTGGTACTCTCGATGACGTTGCCAATCACTTTCAACAGATGTTTTCGCTGATAAAAATAATTTATTATTAAAGTGTGAACTTAGTCATGCAGTATGATAGAATATTTTCGGACTTGTAATACTTTCCAATCTACCTAACAACTCATTATACTCTTCCTGATTTTCGATGCAAGACAATATACGATACTGAAATTGATTTCTATCACCTTCATGGAGTGGAACATTTTTGATCTTACCTGTTTCTTACTTTATTGCAAAAAAAACAAATATTTTTAATCATATCAAGACTGGTAACACTGAAATGAACTACAGTAGAGCCTCGCTAATCCGAAAAACCAGACCTCAATAAATCCCAAAAAACTAGACCCTTGGCGGATTATCAAGGTGTCCGGATTGTCGTCTGCAAAGTTTTAATAGCTACAGGACATGAATAAATTAAAGATTTAAGTACATATTTAGGTACATTTAATTAATGAAAACAGTTTACATAGTAGTAAAAAAGTCTGTAATACTCTTCTGTTTAAGGCTTTCGTACTTCATTTCGAAAGCCCGGTCCCTCAGTTGACGAAGTAACAAAATTTCGTGACTATCAAATTCGTTATCTTCAGCCCACAACAAAGCCATATTTAAAGCCCCCGTCGCTTCAGAAGGTGAAACTTTTTTAGCAGTGACGACTTCAACGTTTTCATCTTCATCTTGCTCGCCATCTTCACACATCGCGACTTGCACAATCTCCTTATCAGTTAAAATTTTATGTCTTTGCAATTCCTTTTCAGCGTCACCGGAAGCCCACTCCTGAGCTTCAGTCTCAGTTATTTGTGGCGCATTACTTGGTCTCAACCTGTTGATCAGATCGGCTAGAGGAATATCGTCCTCTGGTTCGAAGTCATCATCAGTGAGCAATCCAGGATGCAACGGCTTCCAAGATTTTTTAATTAAGGATGCTTTATCACCCGCCCAGCAGTTAGCCAAATTGAATACGGCATCCTTCAATGTTATGGATGGGTGGCCGGGACAATTATCCAGCAGTTATAATGCCTGAGGGGGTAAGTTCATTGAGAGAAGATGGCGACGGACCGCAGGAACAAATTCCGTTCTAAACCACTCCATGAACAAATCTTTGGTAACCCAAGCATTTCTCTGTGCACGATAACAAATCCGAAGATTTGTTGATTTGAATGCTCGTGGGTTCTTCGCTTTTCCTACAACTAGCAATCGAAGTTTATGAGTACCAGCTGCATTTGCACATGGCATGAATGTGACCCTCATCTTTATAATTTTTCTCCCGGAAGCTGACTGCTCATCACTAGAGGCTAAAGTATGATCAGGCAACAATCTCCAATATAAACCAGATTCATCAGCATTGTATATTTGTTCCGCTGTTAGATTTTTCTCTCTTATAACTTTCTGGAACTTTTGCTGAAATGGTTCGATAGCAGCTTCATCACTTGACAGTTTTTCACCAGCCATTTTCAGGCGTCTTATACCATGACTCTTAAATAAATAAAAATAAAAATATCTTTATTTTGCATAGACCATTTTAACGGCGCTTACAAAATGTCATACACTATTTAAAATATTTAAAGCGACCACCGGTTCGGAACGCGGCCCACCTGAGAAGAACCGGCAAGAAACTTAGGAAGGCTTTTTTTTTTGATGGCCTATTTACAATTTAATATTATTTCATTTTGCCAGCAGATCATTTCCAGGCGTCCCTGTCCTGCAAATAGTCTGTAACGGAGTAAAAACCTTTTTCACAAAGCTTGTTTTTAATAAACTTTTTAAATTTATTTAAAGGTAAATTTCTCAGGTCACAGGGAAGCTTGTTGTAAAAGCGTATACAGTTACCCTGGAAAGAATCGCCAATCTTATGTAGTCGACTGTGGTGGACTGAAAGATTATTTTTATTTCTAGTGTTTATATTATGTTTATCACAGAGTTTAGAAAACTGTGATAGATTTTTCTGGACATACATAAGATTGGCAAAAATGTATTGTGATGGTACGGTTAGAATATTCACTTCTTTGAATTTTTCTCGGAGAGAAATCTCATATAGTCAATGTCGAATGTTTACAATTGCGGCGCCATTTTGTGAAAATAGTGCGCGCGACAAAACCGAATCTCACAGAGATAGAGGTACGTATACGCAGGTCAATTGATGACAATGACAACCGACTAGCGTGGCGGTTGCAACGAGTAGCCTCCCGCGTCCCCGCGAATTACCCTTCCGCCGCCCGCATTGAGCCGTCCGGATTACCGCGATCACCGAATAAGTGGAGGTCCGGATTAGCGAGGCCCTACTGTATTTACTTCAGTGGTTGCATTAGCATTTTCACTCACTTCTTCAAGTTCACAAATGTCCACAGCTACCTGGGAAGGTTGAGGTTCTGTTGATTGAGGAGCTGAAGTTCTGTGATACAGTCTAACCAAACCTAACCTAACCTAACATTCTGTGAGGTTAACTCAGACAAATGCGATGAACCTATTTATTATGTCTCTAGATGTTTCTTTTTCTTGCTCAGTTTCAACAAATGATTAAGAAATTTTTGATTTTACGGTTTTTTTTTTCATTAGTCCTGTGAATAATTTGTAGCGTTCCCTGTGATAGCCATCCTCTGTATTCACGTGGAAGAATTTTCTGCCAAATTTATTACAATCAAAAACAAACCACAATTTAACATTAATCGTAGTAAAAACGTATGGCAGTAATTTAAGGAAGGACTCGTAGAAGTTGCGATTGAAGTGTGTGGGTAAACAAGAGAAGCCAAGGATGTAAGGGAAAGAGAATGTGTGTAGAAGCCCGAAAGGCGTTATCTGATAATAAGAAAGCATGGTTGGATTGGCTGACTACGAAAGTCAATCAAAGAATGCAGATGACAACGGATGTGGATCTAAAAATGGCGAAAGAGGAGTACAAAAGGTATAAGCGTGTTGCAAAAGAGGTGACGAAAAGAAAGAAAGAGAATGACAGAGATTAATTTGATAAAAGGTTATCTGATGACTTCCATCAGAATATGAAATTCTTTTGGAAGTTCATAAAAACAGTGAGGGGTCAACAAACGACATCTCAACCATATCAGAAACCATGATGGTAGTCTTGTGAAAGGAGAATAATGTGTGTTAAAAAGATGGAAGCAATATTTTGAAAGCTTGTTTGAAAAAGAGGATATGCAAGTACAGACTAGTTTCTGGGAAATGGATGAAATTGGCAAGGAAGAAGTCATAAGTATGGAAGAAATAGTGGAAGCATTGAATAGCATGAAATTGGCTGCGGGACTTGATAGGATCTCTGTCGAGATGTTGAAAGCGGGACAAGGCGTGGTAGCTTGCCAGCTGTACCGCTTTTTAACCTTTGTTGGAGGAATGGCAGTGTACCAAGAGATTGGTGTAAAACCGTCATTGTGCCGCTTTATAAAGGAAAACGGTCACAGCAAGAGTGCAAAAACTACCGCGGTATAAGCTAGCTCAGCATCGTCGGCAAATTGTTTGCAAAAATTTTGATAAAAAGAGTGATGAATGAAACTGAAGGAAAAATGTGGGATATAAAAGCAGGATTTATGAAAGGAAGGGGATGCACGGATCAGGTCTTTTCCTTACGATGCGTAGCAGAAAAGCTTTTGACGAAAAGTCAAAAGGTCTATTGCATATTTGTAGACTTGGAAAAGGCCAATGATAGAGTGGTGAGGAATGAACTGTGGTCAATACTGGCCAGGTATGGAGTAAACAGCCACTTCATACAAGCACTGAAATCTCTCGATGAGAGCTCCAGTGCTTGTGTCAGGATCGACGTAGCTTGCACAGACTTTTTTCACATGGAAAAAGGTGTGTTGCTGTTTAACCTATACATGGACAGCTGTCTGAAAGAACTGCAAGAGAGTACGTATGGTATAAAAATGGATGAACTGACCGTCAAGTGCCTCCTATACGCCGATGATCAGAAGGCCAATTCTCCTAATTAATAAACATCACAGAGTTAACTGTTATTGAATCTACACTGAATTAATATGAGAGTGAAAATCGGTATTCTCCTAACCAAAAGTACAATAGCATGTTGGTAAGGTTTTAGTTAAATGATAGGTATGATTTCAGTTCAGACTGGTGTCAATCGCGCGAGAAAAACATCATGTTACAGAATAAAACAGACAGTGCACCCATCCCCCTAGATGAAGTTTACTTTTTTTTAAGTGAAAACGCCTTTTAGCTCGGTACGCATATTTTTAGATGAGATAAAATCTCTGGAGTCGCGACCGTAATCATCATCATCATCTAACGTTGATTCCGATCATCTACAGCTCTTATTAAATAATGCTGTGAAATCAATTAGGACTCTTTCGGTGTAGATTTCTTTTTCATCATCATCATCATTAACGTCGATCCCAGTCAATTTTTAAAGTGAAAATTTATTTTATCGCGGTACGCATATTTTTAGAGGAGACAAAATCTCGGGACTCGCGACCATAATCATCATCATGTAACGTTGATCCCGGTCCTCTACAGGTCTTATTAAATAATATTGTGTAATCAATTAAGGGCCGTATTTTAGAACGTTACTCAATACTTAAGAAACGCTTGAGGCTAGTTTTTGCCTTAAAATACTACTCTCAAGTGTTTCTTGAGAATTGAGTAACGTTCTAAAATACGGCCCTAAGACTTTTTCAGAGTAGAATTTTTTATTCATCATCATCATTAACGCCGAACCCGGTCAATTTTTGAATTGAAAACTTCTTTTAGCGCGGCACCTATGCATGTTTTTAGATGAGATGAAACCTCTGGACTCTCGACTATAATAATCTCTCGACTAAAATACGGCCCTAAGACTCTTTCAGAGTAGAATTTTTTATTCATCATCATCATTAACGCCAATCCCGGTCAATTTTTGAAGTGAAAACTTCTTTTAGCGCGGCACCTATGCATATTTTTAGATGAGATGAAACCTCTGGACTCTCGACTATAATCATTATCATCATCTAACGTTGATCCCAATCATCTACAGGTCCTATTAAATAATATTGTGTAATCAATTAGGACTCTTTCAGTGTAGAATTTTTTTTTCATCGTCAATTCTCCTAATTAATAAACATCATAGAATTAACTGTTATTGAATCTACACTGAATTAATATGAGAGTGAAAATCGGTATTCTCCTAACCAAAAGTACAATAGCATGTTGGTAAGGTTTTAGTTAAATGATAGGTATGATTTCAGTTCAGACTGGTGTCAATCGCGCGAGAAAAACATCAGGTTACAGAATAAAACAGACAGTGCACCCATCCCCCTAGATGAAGTTTACTTTTTTTTAAGTGAAAACGCCTTTTAGCTCGGTACGCATATTTTTAGATGAGATAAAATCTCTGGACTCTCGACTATAATCATCATCATCATCTAACGTTAATCCCGGTCATCTACAGGTCCTATTAAATAATTTTGTGTAATCAATTAAGACTCTTTCAGAGTAGATTTTTTTATTCATCATCATTATTAACGCCAATCCCGGTCAATTTTTGAAGTGAAAACTTCTTTTAGCGCGGCACCTATGCATATTTTTAGATGAGATGAAACCTCTGGACTCTCGACTATAATCATCATCATCATCTAACGTTGATCCCAATCATCTACAGGTCCTATTAAATAATATTGTGTAATCAATTAGGACTCTTTCAGTGTAGAATTTTTTTTTTCATCGTCATCATTTACTTCGATCCCGGTCAATATTTGAAGTGAAAGCTTCTTCTAACGCGGTACGCAACTTTTTAAATGAGATAAAGTATCTGGACTCGCTACACCGTTACGATACGCAGCTATAGTGTGTGCTATATAGCACACCGCAAATTCATTCACACAAATTCCATGAAGTATACTTCATCTAAGTATCACCCAGAGACAATTAATATAGAATTTCATTACCACCGTCGTAAATATCCGCTCATATTTAACACGAATCGCGTTTTAACCGAACAAAAACAGATTTTCAGCAGTATTCCGTCGATCTAGTGTTGATATACATTCAAACTCATATAAATGTCATATTTGACACATAAATTGTGACGAGAATACCAAACACATTTCATTCAAAATGGAGTCTCAAATAATAATACTAGCAGAATACTGATTTTGTCATTTTCAACTTTCAGTCTCAATTCGATTTAATTAACTTACAGTTAATGTTAGCTGCATAAAATTTTGTTCCGAGAATACCTTTTTTTTGATTTGGGAGTCTGAGCTTAGATCGGAACGTAACTTTGACCGTGCTTTTATTACGAGAATTGGCCTTCAGGTAATACTAGCATCATCGGCGGAGCAGTTGCAGTTGATGGTAAACATGCATAATTTGTTAAAAAACAAAGGAATAAAAGTGAATGTAAACAAGTCGAAAGTAATGGTTTTTGAAAGAAAGGTAAGTACGACGGATTGCTCCTTTCTTGTGAAAGGAGAAAGAGTAGAACAAGTGAAAGAATTTGTATATCTGGGTACAAAATTTACGAGAGATGGAAAGTCTGACTATGACATTGAGCGAAGAGTTTTGGCAGGAAATAAAGTGAATGGAGCCATGTACACCTTTATGAGCTATCAGAACGTGTCTAAGAAGGCAAGACTGACTGTACATAGGGGAGTGCTAGTCCCCACACTTATGTATGGCAGTGAAAGTTGGGTATGGCAGAAGACGCATAAAAGTAAAATAAATGCCGTGGAAATGAGAAGTCTGCGAAGTATAGCTGGAGTGAAGTTGATGGATAAAGAAAGGAACAGCGTGATAAGGGAACATTGCGGTATGACAGAAGATGTAGTGACTAAGATAGAAAAAGGGATGCTTAAATGGTTCGGACAGGTGGAGAAGATGGACGAAAATAGACTGACGAAGCAGATATATGTAGCGAGAGTGAATGGGCAAACTGGTAGGGCCTCGGTGTACGTATGTCAATTAAATCGAAGACTATCTTCACGCTGTATCCCTGACGGGGTAGTCAGAGAGGACAGCTCGCCAGGCTTCGCGATCCTTGCATACTTCTTTCGCTTCTTCAAGATTCATCAATCGCTTCATACACGCACGTCTGTGTATCCGAGTACTTTTGACCTTTCCGTTTTTGAGCAATCTGCTCACGTGGTCTTCATATGTAAGTCTCGGCCTACCCTGACTTCTACTACCCTCTGCTTTCGCACAATATATATTCTTCGTCAATCGTTCCTCACTCATTCGTTGGACGAGTCCAAACCAACGGAGCACGCCCTTTTCCAGCTTAACGCTGACACTTTCATTCAAACCTGCCATATTGCGTATCACTTCGTTTCGTATTCGGTCGGCTAAAGTAACGCCGCACAATTTTCAAAGTGATCGCATCTCCACAGCATTCAATTTACTTTCATGTATCTGTTGACATACCCAGGTTTCGCTACCGTAAAGCAAAGTTGGCACTAGCACTGCGTTATGAATCGCCAGTCGTGCCTCTTTTACGATGCTTTGTCGCTTTACTAATTGGGACAAAGCACGTCAAAATCGAAGACCTTTTGGAAAAAGGCCAGGTCAAGAGTACCCTTTACCGGCGAGCGTGTATGAAAACACTCATGAAAGTAGAAGAAGAGAAAGTTGTATATCAGGATCGTAGCAAGTGGAAACCTATAGTCTCTGCCTACCCCGATGGGAAACAGACGTAATAGTATGTGTGTATGTATGTATTTTTACTCATATCAAATCATATAAGGAAGAATGATATCATTATATTTAAGGTTATGCTTTTTCGTAATTAAAAAATTAATTAAATACGTTAGCTGCAACCGGAGGTCCCAAAAAAGCCAAAATTTATTAAATTAAATGTAAATTAAATAAAGTCATTTTACTAAATAAATTGATGACTACTTAGAACGATGATAAAGTGGGAAACAAGTATGAATTTAAATTATTTGCAATGTTTAACGAAAGGTCTGATTTCGTCGCAGCGACGCACGCTCTGCTGATGCTGCACCTCGTGACTACACGCGGCTTGTGCAATGTTCACGTTGTGCTGATGTTGCACCTCATGCCTTTAAGTGTCGTATGCGATGTTTATTGAAGTTATCGTTGACGCAGCGATTCCCATAGATTAGGGGTGCGTAACAAATTCTCATTTTTTCCATGTCTGTCAGAAAATAATATTATTTTTTTCCAATACTTTTGTTGCAAATACAATACATGCGCAGTAGAAATAACAACTGTGCGGTCAGGGATCGCAATGGACCTAACTCGACATCCCACTCGCACCTACCCATGTAAACTGCCTCGCGCCCGCTCCTACAGCTACCCTACATGCTTGTCTGGCAAGGGGTTGAAACTATCAAATAAGTTTGGCTACGGAGGAAACATCATCTACTCATTACCCAAGTATTATATATAAAAATCATCTTTTATACTGTATAGTAAGTAGAATTATAATTTTATGAACATTAATGGTGTCTGGCAAGGGGTTGCCACGATGTTAAGTGTCTGGAATAACGTGATTTTTAATAATATTTTGAATGTAATACCAAAAAATCGCGTTTTATTATTTGATGCAATTATATCGGTATTTTACACACCTTTAGTACCGTTTTCCTGCCAAAGCCACGGTAACTCAAACTTCATATTGGCCCATTGTTCTTATCTGTGTTGGGAGCATGCGCTGACAAACTTTCAACTTTTATAAAAAACGAAGGTTTCGGGTTCACGGGCTCTTGCACTATGGTATCAGAAATAAAAGGAAGACCATGAATTTAAAAATTTGATGTGAAACAACTAAACATAGATTCAGTGAGGGAAGGTGAAGACGTAATCGGAATTTCGAAAATCAAAATACACAGTGTACAAAAAAATACAAATTCAAAAGTTACATTGAAGGGCGATTAGTACAAAAAATACTGCCCTGTGATGCTGAAATACGACTTATTTTCTGCCAAGAAATTGAGAGGAAATTTGAATTCGGAAAGGTATTTAGAAATACTTGACATTTTGAGAAATGAGATAAATAAGTTTTTTTATCTTATTTCTCAAAATCTCTATTCGATATATTTCGTTGAAAAGGTTTTGTCGTTCTACAACCGGAAGATTCCGGTTGTAAAACGACAAAACCTTTTCAACATTAAAAACACTAAAACAAAACTTTTTTTTTTTTTACTTACTATGTTGTAATATAATAAATATTACATCATAATTATATATTACAATCTAGCTGTAAAGCTAATAAGTAACTTAGTTTTAACTTAATTTGCTAAATACTTAAGTGTTAAGAATGTGTCCGTTGGCACTTTTCTTATTGTCTTTATTGAAGCGGAGAGTCACTATCTTCATGTGTACTCTGGGCACTCACTTGTTTTTGTAGCACTCACTGCACTATTATTAATACTGACTAAACTAACTCAAATGGTTTAGTCCTTTTTAACCTTCTTACTAGGTCCGTGGTGTCGAGCAGCTGGATAGCTTCGACATTCACATGTTGATGAAGCCTTTGTTGATGTGCTTCGGCATATCTTTTTACAACTTTAGCAACAAGGTCCACCCCTAAATCTCGGTGGATATCCTCGTTTCTGATATACCAAGGAGCGTTTACTATACTCCTTAGTATTTTATTTTGAAATCGTTGAATTATTTGTACATTCGTTTGTTTGGTACAACCCCAAAGCTGTATACCATATGTCCATATAGGCATGAGAACTTGCTTGTACAAAAGTACTTTGTTATGCACTGATAAAGTGGAATGTCTGCCAAGCAGCCAGTACATTTTTTTATGGCGTAGGTCTAGTTCTTTGCGTTTTTTTTAACATGGGCCTTCCAGCGTAACTTTACATCAAGGTCATGCCCAGGTATTTTGCCGTATTTTCAAAGGGTATTAATCAAAAGGTATGTGGTTATTTATGTATATCGGTTCATAGCTAGATTTTTGATTAGTGAAATCTATGTGAATCGATTTGGATTCGTTTAATTTTATGCGCCACTTCTTCATCCAACTGATAATAGAATTGACCGCAATTTGTACTTTTTCTACAGCTTCTTTACGAGTTGCTCCAGTTGCCATGATGGCTGTGACATCAGCAAATGTAGCAATTAAATTGTTTTGCGATTCTGGGATGTCGCAGGTGTATAGCATGTATAAAATAGCATGATGTAGCAGATATAAAATTGGGCCAAGGACACTAACTTAGTTTTAACTTAATTTGCTAAATACTTAAGTGTTAAGAATGTGTCCGTTGGCACTTTTCTTATTGTCTTTATTGAAGCGGAGAGTCACTATCTTCATGTGTACTCTGGGCACTCACTTGTTTTTGTAGCACTCACTGCACTATTATTAATACTGACTAAACTAACTCAAATGGTTTAGTCCTTTTTAACCTTCTTACTAGGTCCGTGGTGTCGAGCAGCTGGATAGCTTCGACATTCACATGTTGATGAAGCCTTTGTTGATGTGCTTCGGCATATCTTTTTACAACTTTAGCAACAAGGTCCACCCCTAAATCTCGGTGGATATCCTCGTTTCTGATATACCAAGGAGCGTTTACTATACTCCTTAGTATTTTATTTTGAAATCGTTGAATTATTTGTACATTCGTTTGTTTGGTACAACCCCAAAGCTGTATACCATATGTCCATATAGGCATGAGAACTTGCTTGTACAAAAGTACTTTGTTATGCACTGATAAAGTGGAATGTCTGCCAAGCAGCCAGTACATTTTTTTATGGCGTAGGTCTAGTTCTTTGCGTTTTTTTTAACATGGGCCTTCCAGCGTAACTTTACATCAAGGTCATGCCCAGGTATATTGCCGTATTTTCAAAGGGTATAAATCAAAAGGTATGTGGTTATTTATGTATATCGGTTCATAGCTAGATTTTTGATTAGTGAAATCTATGTGAATCGATTTGGATTCGTTTAATTTTATGCGCCACTTCTTCATCCAACTGATAATAGAATTGACCGCAATTTGTACTTTTTCTACAGCTTCTTTACGAGTTGCTCCAGTTGCCATGATGGCTGTGACATCAGCAAATGTAGCAATTAAATTGTTTTGCGATTCTGGGATGTCGCAGGTGTATAGCATGTATAAAATAGCATGATGTAGCAGATATAAAATTGGGCCAAGGACACTTCCCTGCGGTACTCCAGCTTTTATTTGTTTGAGTTTTGAATATGCTGTCTCATGTCTAACTCTGTAGGTTCTTTCTGTTAAATATGATTCTAAAATTTCTGCAAATTGTCTTGGAAGCATTTTTCTTAATTTATATATAAGTCCTGTGTGCCATACTTTATCAAAAGCCTGTGCTACATCTAGGAAGACTGCAGAACAAACTTTCTTTTCCTCTAGTGTTTTTTCTATAGTATTTATTATTCTATGTACTTGGTCAACTGTGGAATGATTTTCCCTAAATCCAAATTGGTAGTCGGGAATTAATTTTCTATCTCCCTAGGTTTTAATCGCCTCAAAAGAAGATTTTCTAATAATTTTGATAGTACTGGTAAAAGTAATATTGGTCTATTCGACGTTACTTCGTGAGGTGGTTTCCCAGGTTTAGGTATCATGATGACTTCAGCAACTTTCCATATGCTAGGCACATGTTAAAGTCGTATTGTGCCATTGATAAGGGGCGTCAATTTTAATATAGCTCTCCTTGGGAGGTTTTGAAGTATTTCACTAGTGATGAGGTCGTAGCCAGGTGATTTCCTTTTAGCCAACGTTTTGATCATATTCATAATTTCCTTTGGTGTCACAAGCTTAATTTCAACGTCATCCTGACTGTTGTTGCTTAACATTATATCTTTAGTGGTTTCTTCACCGTTTATTTGAAATATTTCCTCTAAATACTCTGCAAACCTCATTGCCTTCTGTTCATTGCTTATGGCCCATTGCCCAATAGTTTTAGTTTTAATCGGTGGAACGTGCATGATTGGTTTATTTAAGTTATTTTATTACGACATATTATATTACGACAAATTACTCGCTTTGGAAAGTTACTACTTTCCATAGCGAGTAATTTTCCGTACTATTACTATTTAATTTATTAAGATAATTGTTTGTAGATTCCTCATGATAATTTTGAATGACTTTACTTAAGCGTTTTGTGAGATTATTTAATATTTTTTTATCGGGGGGATATCTAGTTTGTTGCCACTTCTGTCTTTGGACTCTTTTTGTTTTAATGAGGTTTCTTATTTCTAAAGGATATATGTGACTCGTTACTCTTTTTTTAGTATTAGGTGTATTTTTCCAAGCATATCGTTGAATATCAGTGACGAATTTTTCTACTTCTTGATTTAACTGATGTATGCTTTTTAGTGGTACTTTGAGGTCTATAATGTGGTCTAAGTCACATTTAAATTGTTCCCAGTCTGTATTTTTGTTAACAAGTGTTGGAGTACTTTCTTTTTTTACAACCGTATCCCTTACAGTTAGTATTATGGGTGAATGATCTGAGTTCATATCATACCCCTCTTGTATATCAATACATGCTATAAATAGATTTTTATAAATGAAGAAGTCAATAAGATCTGGAAGCTTATGAATATCAGTTGGCCAGTATGTGGGTTTTCCTGTTGAAATCACATTGCTTTTGTTTTCTCTAATGGCACAAAGTAATTCTTTTCCTTTAGTGTTTGTGAGTCTTGACCCCCCAATGTGTATTCTTTACATTGAAGTCACCTCCTAATACAAATTTATTACCTAACGCATTCAATATGTATCTATATTGCTCTGTTTTCAGATCATATCGTGGTTTTATTTATTTATTTATTGAATATGGGAAAACAAACAGTAACACATTAAGAGTATACATTACATTCTTACAAATAAACTTAAAAAATATACTACCCACTACATTTTCCACAGATTACCCTGAAGTATAAATTTAGAAGCAACAAATGACTGCTAAATATAAACTAGCTATTGAATAAAATAAAATAAAAACATTAAAACAAAGACACAAAGTACCGTTGCAAGCAAAGCAAAGTTCGAGTTAACAATATAATCAAGCACACAAGTGAAACCCTAAACGGTCTTAACAGCAGCTCGTTGCACATTGTGAAAATTTACATAGTTACAGTATGAAACCCTACCCCCAGGACCTACTGCCAATCCCCCAGCACTACACTAATGCTATTTTTAAATTTAAGCCCACTATGATGTAGTATATCAATATCACCAAAATGTTTATTATAAGTGTCCACCAAACGGTGCAATGGAGAACGAATGCCTGAATTTGTTCTACATAAACTAGTAGCGAATAGCCGTCTGCTACGCACTTCGCGTCCATGCACCGTTCGAGAAATGAGATAACTTATTCTGTTAACTAACTCAGGACAGTCAAATTTATTGCGGCAAATATCGTAAAGAGTCATCGCTTCAAGAAGTGTTCTTCTAGACTCCAAAGTAAGCGTATTATACTTCTGAAGAAGCAGACGATATGACAGTTTATTATGAAAGCATCTGTACTGCATTGCACGTAGATACTTACGCTGAACGCTTTCAATAACGTCCTTGTACTTTGCATAATAAGGATTCCATATTGGCGTATTCCAATTGTGGTCTGATTATGGACTGAAATAGGTTCAAAAAGGTAGTAGGGCGATGGAAGTCCCTGGTCGCTCTCATTACGAAGCCAAACATTTGGTATGCTTTTCTGACTATGCTTTCTACGTGGATGTCTAGATTAAGTTTAGAGTCAAGATATACACCAAGGTCACGAACATAGCACTTAGTAACATTATTTTTTTTAGTAAAAGTGATGCCGCGACATTTGGGCAAGCTGGGGTGTAATTTATTTTGAGAACAATATTCAGAAAATCTATCAACATCTTGTTGAAATTCCATACAGTCAGATTCATTACAATTTTTTTTTAAAACTTTTAAATCATCTGCGTACAAAAGAAGATTTGAAACAAGAATTTATATCATTTATAAAAAAAAAAAATAGCAAGGGCCCTAAAATGGAGCCTTGTGGAACTCCAGAAGTAACAGGGATAGAACTAGACTCAAAGCCATTTACTACTACTTTCTGTGTTCTATTTGTTATATATGAAACAAACCATCGAAGAAGATCACCCCTGATACCATTGTATGCGATTATACTGCATTTTGGTTTTATTTCTGCCGCTTATGTGCAGTCTTTGGTGAGATGTTTACCAGTGCATTTGACACATCTCGGCTCTTTGGAGCAATATTTTTGTGTGACCGTAAGCTTGACACCTTTTACATTGGGGGATCAATTTTGATGTTTTATAGGCTGTACATCTACTTTACAACCTAGTATGGCTTTGATACTATATATTTTATTTATATTTTCATCTTTTTCAAATGAAAGTATAAACATGTTAAGTGGCTCTTTAGTTCTCCAGCTTAACTTGTTTACGGCTCCTTGAATTTTATAGCCTTTAGCTGAGAGCTCCTCGATTATTCTGTCTGGCAAGCATGACGAGTGTAGATTTTTAACCATAACTCTAATCTGCCTATCTTGCTTGTTCTCATAAGCGTACCAAAGGCTGTTATTTTGTACCAAAAATTTGGTTATGGCTCTATATGAGTCCTCATTTCGGGCTTTTATTTTAACGGTGTCACCGGACATCATTTTAACTAAGAATGTATATAGAGTTAAGTTAGTTGAGAGCAGATCATAAAACTTTTGATAGTTTTTAATGTTGTCCACTATGATGGGTGGAGGTGGAGGTATCTTTTTAGATGTAGTCGGCTTAGCAGACATACTAACCGGATTTTCGCTGGTGCTTTCACCTGGCGCTGTTGGGGACAGTGAGGTGTTCATGTTCAACTTCCTTTTTTTCCTACTTTTCTGCCGTACCCACTCCGTTTCTTTGGCAAGTTCCTCTTCGTCAGCCTCATACTCGACTGATTTCTGGGGTTGCCTACTAGTGGCCTCTTTATTTTCACAAGAACCATTTTTTAGCTGCTAAATGTCTTTCAGTTGGCTTTGTAGTAGCTCTACTCGACTACTAAGGTCTTTTACAAGGTTCTCAAGTTTCAGACGTTCGGCCTGCTCCTCTCTGAACCTCGTATACAACTGGTGTTCTAGTTCAGTTTTAAGAACTATTTTATTTGGGGATGCCATACCTTACGATAAAAGTTATAATTTTAAAACTATAACTTTCCATACAAATGTACAAATAAACATGATTCACTAGCAACGAAATTCAGGTCATCGCGGAGGCCGCAATAACAACACGCGACGTTTAAGGTTGCTGCGTCAGCGCTATTACACGCGCACTGGCAAGTGCGAGAGCGTATGCGACGCGACCGTTTTAGTTAGAAGTCTATCGAACACTAAAACAAACCTTTGACAAAACTTTTGGGGGTTATTTTAAAAGAAATAGTTTACAAGAGCCAGTATGAAAGCATCCACGAGCTACAAGCAGAACTTAGACGTATTATTCTAAATATCCACCACAACAAGATCAAAAAATCGACAAGGAGCGAAATAATCAAAAGAGTGCGACTTTGTATTTAACAGGAAGGGACTCATTTTGAGCATTTGATGAATTGATTAATTTTGTATTAAAAATGTTAAAGTTCACACGATTCAAGGTACGTTCCCTCATCAGATATAAACCGTCCAACAACGATGAAAATAAAAAGTCTTAATCACAGCTAGTCCTTGCAAATTTTTAAATAAAGTGGAAAAAGACAATTTATAAAAAAAAAATATGAGAAATTTAGCAAAATAATTGCTTTAAAAATTTATCAATAGTCCTTGCAGTCAATCAAAGCGGATCCCGGGTTCTTGAGTGTACATTTCGGGAGCCTCTGTTCCCTAAGGGACTAGGCGGAGGTGAATTACATACTCACACTTTGCCAGTAGTTTTGTTCCAACGTAATAGTGGGCAAGCCTATTGCTGTCCAAATTGCTTGTAATTCAAGCCAGAATGCCGACACCAATCCTCAAATATAATGTTAGTTACAAGCAGAGTATAGTGATATTAAATAAAACTAGTATACAGGTTTGTCACGATCATGATAAAGAGAAGCCAAGTTACTCCGTCTCTTGGCAGTTAAGTTAGGTATCTACCTTTTAGCAGGGAATGAGGTACCTTTAATGTAAGTAGCTAGTAAGTACTTATACCTTAGGCGTTATCTAAATAATCGTTACCGCATATCTATATTGTTTTTTGTTTAATCAAGTTTTGTCTCATTTTATAGTTCACATTAACACTAACCACATTGATCTTCGATGTAGGACGTAGGACGTCCGACATGTAAATCTTTAAACTCACCCAGATATTTTTTTTGTATGTCAATTTAATTATCAATAATTATGTTACCAGTTGTTACTGGTCCTAAATCAATATTTGTTAAAGATCATACAGTACGCCTTACAGTTAAGTTCCCTCTAAGCAGTGTGCGATACTAAGGTGTACCCTGCACGCGCAGGTTAAGCGAACAGAAGGAGAGCACCCCTTGCCTGGACCGCGGGGACACCATCGCCGTCAGCATGTGGGGCGCGCAGCGGCGCGTCACGCTCGACGTGCTCATGGTGTGCTGGGGTCTAGGCACGTGGCTGGGCGTCAACGGGCTGTACGTGCAGCTGCCGCTGCTCGTGAAGGGCTTGCCCGAGGGTTGGGAGCTGCCTACGTCCATGGTGCTGGCGATACAGCTCGCCAACGTCGGCATCCTGCTCTACGGGCTGCTTCGCAGGCTAAGCTCCCGAATATCTGAGGCGGTTTACATTTGTGGCTTTCTAACTCTAGGGACGCTCGCGTTAACTCTTAACGCGTTTTTCTACGATAAGACAAGTGTGATCCTGGGCAGCGAGCGCTCGATGGCGTTCTTAACGTTGACCTTCTTTGCGGCCCTCGTCGGCTGCACCAGCTCAGTGTTGTTCTACCCGTACTTGAGACACTTCCGAGACATATATCTCGCAACGTACATGGTGGGGGAGGGACTTAGCGGTTTTATTCCTAGCATACTGGCCCTGATCCAGGGCATCGGGGGAGATCCGGAGTGCGTACCCTCGGCGGACGGCTCCAAGCTGGAGGCGCGCTACCCACCGCCGAGGTTTGGCACCACAGTATTTCTCCTGCTGCTGGGCGCACTGTCGGCGACTAGCCTCGTCAGCTTCATCGCTATCAACAACTTCAGAGGCTTCAGGCCCGAGAGGGTGGCACCGTCGGCGGCGGCCAAGAACGAGCAAGCGGCCACAGACCACAAGTCTATACTGGAACCCCGATGGCTGGGCGTGCTGGGGCTCACGGTCGCGCTGAACGCTCTCAACAACGGGGTGCTGCCGTCGGTGCAGCCGTACTCGTGCATGCCGTACGGCGCGCGGACTTACCACCTGGCGGTGACGCTGGGCGCCATGGCCAACCCGGCCGCGTGCCTGGCGGGCGTGTGGCTGCGGCCCGCGCGCGCCGGCGTGCTGGGCGCGGCGCTGGCGGGCGCGCTGGCGCCGCTGCTCTACGTCGTGGCCACGGCGCTGCTGAGCCGCGCGCCGCCGCTGCTGCATCACGCCGCCGGAGCACCGCTGGTGGTGAGTGTACTCAAAATCAAAAATCTTTATTCATGTAGGTCACAAAGTAACACTTATGAACGTCAAGATTACTGCTTCTACATTTACATTTACTGCCAGATTCGCAAAGCAATAGGTAGAGCCAGAGGAAAAACCTGGCAATAAAACTCATGGCCACTCTTTTCTAACCGCCATTTGACACAGTTTGATTAACATGATATTTGACCAATTATACAGTAATTAAATTATACAAAAAAAAACAAAATAAATGCTGTGTTCATTAAAATTACACTTACATAGTTCCTTTGAATTTATGTGAGAACAGTCGACTAAACTTAGTTTGCCTTAAATTTAAATAATATTATTTGTAACAATTGCTACAACAGCTATGAGCTGACCAGTCCCAACAGACGGCACCCGTTCACGGGTATGACGCATATATCAGCCATCGCCCTATTCAACCGTATTGTAGGGAACAAGGCGACCCGATACATACGCCACCACTGCCAGGACACTTAGGCGAGCATGACATACCTAAAAACTACACAGCAACTATCATGTCAATTTCAAAATTATAAATAAGTCTACATAGTGCTCACACAATAACAAAGTCAAATTACATATAATTATGTATATTACTTATTACCGGGACTAAACGCAGCCATACCTTTAGTTGCCTGGCGTTTCAAATTATTTATACTGGAGAATGTAAATAAAAATAATGTAAAAAAAGAAATACAACATATATATGCAGATTCAAGACAAGTAGATAATATAACACAAGATTCATTCGAATCCTAAATAGCTCGAGCGAAGAGCAAGCAACTCATTTCCATTTATTTTTATCATTCAAATAATCATTAATTGTGTAGTAAGCCCTTTTCAAGAGGTGCGTCTTATTTTTCCGGTTTCTATTAGTTGTTTTAACTGTACATTTGATTAAGTCCTAAGATATTTGTTCGCTCCTATTCTAAGCTTTTTCATGTTTTTCTGTGATTTAGAAATAAATTTATTGTGTTTTATGTATTTTTTAAATTTATTCCTACTACTACTTACTAATCTTATTGATGATGATGATGTATTGGTGTTCGGCAATAACAAGTGGTCACCGGTTTTGTCTATTGCTGTAATAGGAATATTCAATGCTGAGTTTTGTATTGGGTGCGAGGTGATGGGCTCATCAAGATCTGTCTCTGTCCTCCTACACATTAGCTCATTATACAGACTGTTGGAAAGGTCTGCTTGATCAACCGATTTAAGATTTTCCTTAAGAGTGATGGAGTTGTGAGCATCACTCAGCTCGCACTCTAAAACGCTTATACGTTTCAAAGCACGTTCATGGGTGTCGCTACACTCTTCTAGACCCCTCACTGTTGACTGGAGGTGATCCCGCTGAAGTGTGAGCTCCATGACCTGTGTATGTAGCTCAGCCAACTCTTGTTTGAGTTGGGTGTTTCTCTCAATTACAGTTAGTATTTCCTTTTCACTGTCATCCCGTTCCTCTAACAACTGTTTGTTGAGATTTTTGCAAATCTCCACTTCCATTATAGTGAGGTTAAACTTCTGTTGCAAGTCACGGGATACAGCACTACGGGTCATCATTTTTTATATTTTGTTTGCTAATAAATATCAGTAAAAACACAATTGACAAGACAAAAACCTGATTATAAAGATAAAAACCTGTAGTATATGTGTGTATCAATGTCTTCAACAAACCTAATATATTTGAAATATATATTCAAATTAGATATTAAATTTAATTGTTGAGGTACTTAGCATAATTATCATCCAAATCAATATAGAACTAGGTAAGTGTATTCCGTAAAGTAATGTGATGTTTGTTCAGTAGGGCATATAACTACTAGGTACCCTACCATAAAATTTTATGTTCGATATTTGTTTTTTTACAGACGTACTTCTACTGATTATATTCGTTTCACAATATTAGTTTGTTTTTATGAAGTTTTTGATCACCAATAACAGTTTATTGTAGGTATACTTCCGTTCACTTAATTTTTCACAACGGTAAAAATTTTTAAAATTTATGGTCGATCACTTAATTCACATATAACTTCGTATTCGCCTTGTGCTTGAATATAATACTATTTACGATAATTTTCTAGGTGTTAAATTGTACTTTAAACACTTTTATAGGGTTTTATACTTTAAAATTTATAATTTTTCTTTATAAAAATATACAGAGACACTGTTTACGTTACGGCAGTAGTGTTGCCAATAAAACTGTGCCTCGACCTCGCCTGCGACAAACTTCGTCCACGTGCTTCGACTGCGCGATCCGTTCAGCAGTTGTGCAAAGACAGTGGAAGCGCTGTGGACGTCGGCTGCAGAGCGAACAGTCTAGCACTGTTCGGTGTAATGCGCTGTCGGCAGGTGGTGAGCTGGGTGGTGGTGCACGGCGTGATCTCGTACGCGCGCCTGTGGGTGTACGGCTGGGCGCGGCGCGGCGGCGCGCGCGGCATGCGCGCCTGCGGGGCCGCCACGCAGCTGGGCTCGGCGCTGGGCACGGCCGCCACGTTCGCGCTGGTGCGGTACACGCGCCTCTTCGTGCAGGCCGACGTCTGCGCCGCGCGCCCCTAGACTGTCTACTTACTTGTTGACTAATATACTTATTTAATGTTGAAGTTTAACTTTCGTGTTTCATTGCTGTTTCCCTTAGCACGACTTCATGTTCTATTTTTAGCGCCACTTCTGCTGCAGAAAGTTTTTGCGAGGTTACGGTTAGGGAACCGCTGCGGCTAGGGAGTAAAAAGCCGAAAACCGTGCGAAATGAAAGGAGACAGATCCCAGCTTCGAATGCAACCCGTTAATCCCTGCAAATGCATTCGAAGCCGGTATCCATTAATCCTCTCGAATTATTATTATTTCTATTGAAAACCGCAGCACTACTGCATGCCGGGTGGACGTAGATGTACTTGTCTGCCATCTTGGTTCTATATACGAGTATCTTTGCTAATATACGAAGTTGAAGAGTTTGTTTATTTGGTTAAACGCGCTAATGTCAGGTTACTACTAGTCCGAATGGAAATTTTCTATTTATGTTGGATAGCCCATTTATCGAGAAAGACTAAAGGCTATATATCATTTCGCTACTACCCAGAAGAGCGGAGCAGTAATCATAAATGTCAACAAATGGAAAAAAAATTGTGTGCGTTTTGATTGCTCCGCCACGGTGTTAAAGATTGAATTTGTTAAAAATTGTCAAAAAAAGAAGTATAAGGTCTAGAGCAATATTTTACGAAATATTCGCCCTTGAAGTTGTGGCCGCGCAATCCTCCACTCGTTGTTTCTTTAATATCTAATGAATATTTTTTGAAACTTACGATTTCTTATAGTAAAATTAACACAAGAAGAAGGATCTTAATTTGTCGAAACTAATGAAAGCAATAAATACTACTAAAGTTTAGTTAAACAGGAGATATCAGTCCAAAACAAAAAATCCGTGGCTGCGCGAACGAAACGCTACTTTGTAGGCTCATATCTCACTACCTATAATTGCTAGGATTTTGGTGTTAACTTCCATTTATTCGGCATATTAGCCTCATTATCATGGCGTATTGTTTTACCCTCAAAACAGTTTACAACTCGTGTTAAATCAAAAATTGACAAAAAGAATTACATCTCTAACCCATGTAGTTGCTGAGATCTCCGTGGCCGCGCAATCCTCCACGTTTTGTTCGTGCGGCCACCTTTAAACCCGAATATCTTCTTTATTTCTACTATGACAAATTTTTGGTTTGTTGCATTCGGTTTTGACAAATTTCGACAAATTTTTAACGGAGTGCTTTTTTTGATTGGACACCGGCGTGGCGGAGCAATCGAAACGCACACCATTTTTTAATATAGTACATACATACATACATATTGCCACGCCTTTATCCCCGAAGGGGTAGGCAGAGGCATAATAAACGCCCACATTTCACCGTATGCATTTATGTCCCACGTAACAGGTGGTGAGCCCATTACCGTGTTGAAATGGACAGGCGCAGGCTGTGGCGACCTGCTGTTGAAATTTATTTAAGCCGCCCATAAGAACTTGGCTTAACTTCGGTCGCTTCGGA
Organism: Thumatha senex; assembly: GCA_948477245.1. Taxonomy (NCBI): domain Eukaryota; kingdom Metazoa; phylum Arthropoda; class Insecta; order Lepidoptera; family Erebidae; genus Thumatha; species Thumatha senex. The sequence goes on from OX419731.1 coordinate 577,260, forward strand.
AGGCACGTTAAGCCGTTGGTCCCAGTTGCCAATAAAATGGCAGTCCATTTTATTGGCAACTGGGACCAACGGCTAAACTTGCCTTCCGAAGCACGGGACTAGGGTGGGTCTAAAGGGTCGAATAAATTTAATATAATATGTCTATTTTAGATGTTAAATTTGTTAATTTTTATATAGTATTGTTTGTTTATCTATAACGCCTTATTCCGGAAGGAGTGGCAGAGGAATATTGTACGCCCACATCCATATGGTAATACCATTACCATTAGACAGATGCAAGTAGTGCCTAACATGACTGCCACGTTACTGGCAACCGGGACCAAAGGGGTTTAATGTTCTTCCAACGCATCAAAACGCTCGTAAATGGAAATGCCAAAAACAGCCACACCGATAAAATTGCTTAACGCAGTGATCGTTTACAGAACACTGAGTTGCGGCGCCACGAGCGCTTCTATAAAACACATTTTAGTATTTTAAAATTAATAAACGGCGGTATACTCGTAGGTGCTGTGGTTGCCACGGGGTTCGAAGTATGTCACGGGCGTAGCCGCGGAGTTAGCTAGTAAATGAAATGGAGCTTCAGGTCAACCTTGTCTGTCTTAGGTAGAGGCACAGTATAAAGAGTAAACCTATCAGTAGCGTTACGCCTTTGAAGTTGACAAAAATGCCGACAACGTCTAGACAGTGATGCTTGTAGGGTTGTCACAAGTATTTGTATGTTGTGTATTTATTAACTCGTACTCGCAATCAACTATCAACATTATAATATAATATCTTAATCTTAATAATATTATAAATGTGAAAGTTTGTAGAGATGTTTGTTACTCTTTCACGTAAAAACTACTGAATAGATTTTAATGAAACTTTACAATAACATAGCTTATACATCGGAATAACACATATACTTTTTATCCCGGGAACAAGTTCTTATGGGAAACGGGAACGGGAAAACTTCTCTACGCGGGCGAAGCTGCGGGCGTCAACTAGTATGTATATATAATAAATCAATAATTTAAATACCGGTTTAATAATATAATTAAAATAAAAAAAAGGATCTAAGATTTCAATAATTGCCGCACACGGAAGTAAATAAGGTTCATTTCATGTCGATCGATAGTTTTTTTTATGAGAAAGCGTTTACGAAATGGCTGCCGAGTTGTAGATATAAAATTATGGGGTTTCTAGCAATCAATATGGCCGCCGAACTATTCTTATAAAATTTCATGTTGGGTATCGTATAAAGGGTTTTTTGGTATGCTGAGTACGAATTTCGTGTTAATTTTGCAATCCAATATGGCCGCCACGTCGTGGTTTTCAAATTTCACGTTGGGTATCGTATAAGGGGTTTTTTGGTATGCTGAGTACGAATTTAGTGTTAATTTTGCAATACAATATGGCCGCCGCGCCGTGGTTATAAAATTTCATGTTGGGTATCGTATAAGGGGCTTTTTGGTATGCTGAGCACGAATTTCGTATTAATTTCGCAATCCATAATGGCCACCGTGTCGTTATAAAAAAAATCAAGGGAATGGGAGCATGAACCAGGAATGAGAATTGACGATGAGAACTAGGGATGAGAAATGGGAACTGGAAGCTGGGGATGGGAACTGGGAATTCAAACAAGGGTGAGCTGACATATACGTCATATTTTTATGTTTCTTCTTTCACTTTCATCTTCTTGTTTTTTATGAAGTTACCCGGGCTTTTGGTAGGCGTACATGGGGACATACTGGTCCAACACGCAGAGGCCCTTTGAGAATTTTAATCTAAAAGGAAATGGGACCCACACTGCAGACAGTCCACGCCCGCCTTATGTAGAAGAATGATAATGGACCACCTCCAATGGGAGTTAAACTATTGTAAAATATGCCAACTAAGAAATGGGCTATTGGGTTGGGGAAACTAGGTGATTATAACTATGGATAAAGGCGGCGTCTGCCATTTTATATCTGATTATCCTAATTTGGCAGACTGTGACTCGCCAACTTACTAGATGGGCCCCATATACAATCGCCATAGGCATGATAAGCCTGTAAGGCGACAGGGGACAACACCGGTGTGAGCGGCTTGGGGTGTCGAGCGGTGCGGCGCCGGTTTCACCATCGCGGGTCAGACCCGGAGCGGGCTTCCCCGTAGTTATGCTATATATATAGCTCTGGCTCCCTCCCTCTGACCAGCCAATTAAGGCAAGCCAGAGTTGAGATTTGCTGCACTCCCGGGAGTAGCACTCTCACTGCTCTCCCGTTAGCCCATTAAATGCTAACCGGTGCAGAAGGGCAACAAAACTCTGAGGAATCGGGACCGATGTGTAGCCACGCACATTCAGCTCGCCACAAGCTGCCCTGCGGATGTGAGCTTTTCAATAACTTTCTGATAATTTTTTTTGTTGATATCAGAAATTGGATGACTCAATAAGCGAATCTACTATACCCTCATTGGGTTGCGTTAATCCTATAAAAGATTACTGTCCTCGAGGGGTATATTATTATTATTATAATTATTAATTTGTTCAATTTGTCTTCGCCCCGTTGAGCACTCTAAGAAAAAAAACCAAATTCTATGGAGATACGAAGTTCGCCGGGTATATTAGGTATATTAGTAGTAAATAAGTTAATGATAATTATTTTCGGTTTTTTACTAACTGGACTTAATGCTACTGTAGATTTCAACAAAAAAATATTGGTTACGCTTTGAACAAGTTTAAATATTAATTATGACGAAAAATTTGAACACAGGAAAACACAGTATAGAGTATAGTTATAATCCCATATGTGTGGCTCCGCACACCATAATACTCTTATGCGATACCCAACATGAAATTTATAACAGTTGGCGCGGCGGTCATATTGGATTGCAAAATTAACACGAAATTCGTACTCAGCATACCAAAAACCCCTTATACGATACCCAACACTAAATTTTATAACCACGGCGCAACAGCCATATTGGATTGCAATATTAACATGAAATTCGTACTCAGCATACCAAGAAACCCCTTATACGATACCCAACATGAAATTTTATATCCACGGCGCGGCGGCCATATTGGATTGCAAAATTAACACGAAATTCGTACTCAGCATACCAAAAAACCCCTTATACGATACCCAACATGATATTTTAAAACCACGGGGCGGTGGCCATATTGAATTGCAAAATTAACACTAAATTCGTACTCCGCATACCAAAAAACCCCTTATATGATACCCAACATGAAATTTTAAAACCACGTCGCGGCGGCCATATTGGATTGCAAAATTAACACGAAATTCATACTTAGCATACTAAAAACCCCTTATACGATACCCAGCATGATATTTTAAAACCACGGGGCGGTGGCCATATTGGATTGCAAAATTAACACTAAATTCGTACTCCGCATACCAAAAAACCCCTTATATGATACCCAACATGAAATTTTATAACCACGGCGCGGCGGCCATATTGGATTGCAAAATTAACACGAAATTCATACTTAGCATACTAAAAAACCCCTTATACGATACCCAACATGAAATTTTATATCCACGGCGCGGCGGCCATATTGGATTGCAAAATGAACACGAAAGAATATTAAAAACCCCATGAATTAAAGAAATCTATACATAAATTCAAAAATCATAGCAAGCGGTCGTGAATGCGTCAGCCCTGAAAGACTGTCCCGAGCTACTAACAACATTTTGTTCGCAGCTCGGGACAAACCCTCCCGCGTCTCGTCCCTTGTCCCCCGCACGATTGCTCTGTCTAGACAGCTTCGTCGACCGACTGTATGTCTTTCGGCTGTGGTAGAGGTCAGTATCCAGGCAAAAAAACAGCAGCTCTACCGCACATTATCACTGGGATGGAATACGTTAGCCAGACACCCAACCCAACTCATTATAACCGCACAATTTTTTTATACTATACATATTTTGTAGATGTAAATTTTTTTTAGCAATGCACGAGTGTTTTCATCCTCTTGTGAAAATAGCATGTGTGTGTTTTGATGTTATATACTCGTATGTATCTAGGTATCAAAATACTTTTTTTTCTAAAGTATAGGTAGTCAGAGAGGACTGATCGCCAGGCTTCGCGATCCATGCATACTTTCACTTTTTTAAGATTTATCAATCGCTTCATACGTCTGGGTATCCGATTACTTTTGACCTTTCCGTTTTTGAGCATTCTGCTCACGTGGTCTTCATATGTAAGTCTCGGCCTACCCTGAATTGAAGTGGTTGTCAATTGAAGTGGTTCCTGGAGGCCATAAACCACTTTAATTGACTGCTGGGAAACGCTGTAATTTTATTTATTTCAGCTTTTGGAAGCGACTACCACCTGGCCTCTCAACCTTGTGCGGGTACTTTCGGCATTGCCTTATCTGATAGCCAGCAGGTGCACCACTTTTTTAGGCCACGGTGACATTTTATTTGAAGAGTATACAATAAGGGGTAAAGTTGGCAGAGATCTTGGTGGGACTTCTAATATCATAGTCGAATCTTATAGAGTTATTAGACAAGTCCGTATAAGTTACGTTGTTATAATTTGAACCACTTATAAACTTATGGACACTTACCTCAATAGTTAACTCTAAATGATGATTAAGTCTAGACGTCTAGGGTAAACGTCTATACTTTAAGTAGATACATATTCTTTCCGACTAATGAAGCAATATAAGAATAGGTTTAGTTGGTAATGAGTATGTCCTTGCCGAGTGCAACGGCCGTGTAAAAACATTTGGTAGCTTTTTATATTTAGCTCGCCAAATGAGGTCCTCCGCCTGATGGAAAGCTATGACGACATCTAGCGATTGAGGGGCACTCTCTCGGTCTACATGACTACTGACAGCGTCCCTCAAGTTGGCGGCCCAATGATGTGCCTCTTCACGCTTTGCTTGAAGAATCCGGGATTGTAAGAGGAAGGAAACACGTGCGTTGGCAGAGCGTCCCAGGTTACTATCCTACGGGAACCTACCTAAAATATGGAAACTAGGTACTGCTAGTTATAAAAAACGGAGCTTCCGAGTGTCTGATAACAACAGGATTCATTGAATGTCGTCGTAACGCCTAAGGCTACTCACTCCTACTGCTCCGAAGCCCCGAGTTTACCACCTGTGGATGATTCTAGTCACATAAAATTTCCGGTTACATTTCTCTACTAAGAACTGACAACAATGTAGGACCTGGGCAAGACGAAATCAGTGAACAGGTGTTTTTAAAACATCAGCGTAGGTTTCGAATACTCCGAATATTATTGTTATTTAAGACAATTGACTGACACCATATTCATTACCTAACATCTCGACATCTTTTATCTATATTAAAAATATCACATGTGACCAACAAACTTAAAATTTTTAGGGTACGCTACCCTTATAAAGTAAGTTTCCAATAAAAAAGGGGTTTTTTGAAATTCCTACCCTAAGGGGATAAATAAAGGACAAACTTTGTATGAAAGTTCATCATTTTCAAAGTTAAAAACACCAAATTATGTACACGTGTTTTTGGTTACAAATAAATGGGTAGGTACGTGTTTCGCGGTTTTGCCTAATTTTTCCTATAAAGGTGTAAAGTTCTAAGTTTAAATCGGTTTATATGATGTGTTAAGAAAATCCTGTCCGACCCGAAAGGGGCACATAGGCACCAGTGGCGTAGCGTGCCTTGTATCAAAATTAGTTGGGGGGCCCAATAAAAAAAATAAACGAAAATAAATGCTTGCATAAAATTAAATTAAAATAAATTTTTATTGATGTGATATTGATGAACTTTTAATATAAAGTTATCATATCACGCCCTCATAGAAATCGAGCTAGCCAAACAATTCAAATTAAATGTACACTTTTCTTGCCTTTATTCCGGCAAATTGGTTAATTAAATCATCTATAGGTGAAGACAATTTCAGTTTTTCTAAAATGTCTGCCTCTCATCATCATCATCATCATCCGAGCGTATGTCCCAATTGCGTCTCGCGACGCCCGGGGTCCGCTTTCCTACATTTTCTCCTCCACTTCACTGTAGTGAGACCATTGGCACGCATGTCATCCCTTACGACGTCAAGCCAGCACCTCTTGGGTCTTCCCCTCTTACCGGGACCCGGCGGGGCTGACATGGTCAGACATTTGTTACCTACGTAGCCCGGCGGTTGCCGCAAGACGTGACCATACCAACGAAGGCGACACTCTTGCAACTTGTCTACAATGTCACGGACGTGAAGGCTGCCGCGGATGCGAGAGTTCCTCACGCGGTCCATCCGCGTGACTTCACACATCCACCGCAGCATCTTCATTTCCGTGACACGCAGCTCCTGCTGTGTCGCTCCAATATCGGCCACGTCTCACTGCCATGTAAAAGGACAGGTCTAATAATGGTTTTGTAGACCTGTCCCTTCAACCGGATCGGCATTTTAGGGTCACAAATGACACCGGTCATCTCCTGCCATTTGGCCCACGCGGCAGCAATGCGTGACTTGACATCGCAATCGATGTCACTGGACGTGTGAAAAACAGATCCCAGGTATTTAACCTGGTCCGTGCGCTCGACCAAATCACCGCCTATGCGGACGGATGTGGGATCTGTCGAGTTTAGTGCCAAGTACTCGGTCTTCGCCACATTTAGTTTCAGACCGCCGTTCTCAAGCGTCTCCTTCCACGCCTTTACACGTCGCACCAATCTGCCCCTTCTCGCGTCTGCCAGCGCAATATCGTCAGCATACATGAGCAACCATGGAGGCTCATGCGAGTTCCTGATGCTGTCCGACAATTCGTCTAATATTACACTGAACAGAAGCGGACTAAGGAACGAACCCTGGTGTACCCCGACGGTGATGGGGAAGGGTTTCGTGTCGCGAACCTTTGAATCGGAGTCACAGTACATGTCCCGGATAGTGTCAATATAGACCTCTGGAACCCCTTTGGACCGTAGTGCCCACCAGATCATCGCACGAGGAACACAGTCGAAGGCCTTCTGCATGTCTAGAAACAAACAGTGCAGAGGCGTGTTCTTCGACCTGTATTTCTCTGCGACAGTAAAAAAAGACAAATGTCTGCCTCTATAGGCAATAATAGTGACAAGTCTGATAACCGTTCCTGTCCCATCTAAGTCCTTTGGTAGTTTTTTAATAGTTATAATTTAGAAAAACTTCTTTCAGCTGTTGCGGTTGTAACTATAAGGGTCAAGAATAGAAAGCATGCTGTTATTACCTCCGAAAAACTGGATGCAAGGATATTGAATATTATCAGCAATAATGCCATGAGTTCCTTAAATGGAATGAATCTTTTGAATTTCAGATTTTAAACATGTTTTCAGAACAGTTATTTGTTTATAAAGACTATCTGAGATGTCTTTACTGTATTTTGCCGACAGTTTTCCGGAAGCCTTTTTTATCACTTCGTTTAAAGACGATAGGAGTTTTTCCGGTTGTAATACTTCGAACATCGAACTCAGGTCGCAAAGGCTCAGAAATGTTTGTTTAGTTTGAAAAATAAATATACACATAAAAACAGCAATAGTACACATTGACCATAAATATGATTCCAAGTCTGAAATTCTTACATTTTGTAATAACTCATCAAAAAAAAGCTTTGTTATCATTCGCCGTTAATTTTTTCAAATAGTTGTTACTCCCATTCTGTTGCTAAATCTCTGGACTCATTTAGCAAACCATTGAATGAACTTTGATTTCTTATTTTATTAAGTCTATTCAAAAGATTACTTAATAAAATTCAAGCTTTCTTTAAGTCATTATTTTCATGCTGTAGAGCTTTAGAAACAAAATTAATGATTTCAAATTTCGTAGTCTAAGTTTCAAATAGTGAAGAAAAAATGTGACAAGCACTAAAAAATCTAATATTTTTACATTCTTCACGTTCGTCTTTTTAATGGAAATAAAATTTAGTATTAAGGGTAATTTTATATTTTTCAGATGAATCGTTACTCAACATTGCCCAGCGTTTTATAATATTGCGAAAAAAGTATATCTACATATATTTATTTTTTCTAAATTATCGTAAAAGTCGACACTTCAAGAACATGTTTTGCAGACTCGTTTAAAATTAAATTTAATGCGTGTGCAGCACAATGAACATAATCGGCAATGGAATCTCTGGGGTAAACGTAAATATTGCTTTCTGTGGTTTGTCATTGTAAATCGCTTATACCAGGATTCCTCTCGTTTTAGTGAATGATTTAAACGTGGGAATGCCCCACGCAAAAACCGATGTAGGATGTTGCCAACTTTTGGGCGCACGCTTAACCTAGGAAAAAAGAGAATGTTTTTACGTTTGTCATTTTTGAAGTGAAACCTCTTTAAACACGTATGACAATTTTTTTATATGGTTTTTCCCGGGATGCGCGAGATTAAGTGACATTGTAGATAACATTTTACAAATTTTCGCTAATACACGTTGGGGGCCCCTGTAGCCCGGGGGCCCCGTATCATTGATACAGCTGATACGGCGGTAGCTACGCCCCTGATAGGCACTTCAATAAGATAACCAAAAAAAAAATTAAAAATCATTATTTATAAGTATGAAATAGTTATCATTTTTTTAAATGCATGTTTTTAGTATCAGAATTGGTCCAATTTCCTTAAAATATAGCAAATTTTCAAAAACTGACAACACTTTTGTTGGCATGCGGCGACGAGTGTATGTGAAATCAAAAGAAATCGCCGGGAGGTGAAAGCTGACCTTTTGACATTGCATGTCCGAAAAGCCCTTTCCCTGTGTTGCTATGTAAACTACCACATTATATTAATTTTAAATTTATTTTAATCGGGGTAAATTTTTGGGGTAATTTTTTTGGGTAATTTCTAAAAAGGATTACATGAATGAAATTGCATCTCGATACCTACCAATACCTTCACGGATCGGACAGGGTTTTCTTAACATATTGTATAGTTCGTCATTTTCAAAGTTAGAGACATGAAATTACGTATACCTAGTACTTACGTATACCTATTACTTACGTATACTTATAATAATACAAAAAGTGGACACGTGTATCGCAGTTTTGCAAGATTTTACATTTAAAAGGGTAATCGGGGATGAAGAGTAGAAGCGTGCACGTCGCCATCCCTGCCAGCTACGGCTGCAATTCTACTCCAACACGAGTGCCCCCGAGGCGACGCGCACCAGTTCGTCCCCGCTGATGCGTGCGGGGAGGGGAGGAGCGGCGGGACAAGATATTTGGAAGAGTTGTCCAGTCTACCTGCGCCAACATTCGGGAGCTACCAACCACTATAACCTGTGTCTTTGACGGATTGACGACCAAGCCATATTGCTTGCTCCATTGACAAATGTGGGCCAAATCCGCATTAATAATAGTAAAGGCTGCCGATTATTGCCTCTTTCCAGGCTTTTGGAAATTCGGAGCAGGGAGTGGTTTAAAAGATGACACAATACAGGTAAGATTTCATCAATAATAGGTAGTACCATATTACGACTAATGTTGTCACTGCCAACTGCATTGGAGCTGATCGACATTATACTCTTTTTAACATCACACGGAGATAATTGATTGAAAACGAACGGTGAGTAGTTAGGAGTTGGAAGTGATGAAAGATATTGCAAAGTATTTTCTTTGTTAGTGCGATCTAACGTAGAGGAAGATGAGAAATGTTGATTTAGTAATTCAATATTAACAGTGTTAGAAATCGAATTTAGACATGATTTTCCTACTTCCATTGTTTTGAGAAATTTCCAGATTTTAGTACTTCTCATAATTAAAAGGCGTAGGCCGCATTTTATACCTACATTTGGCAGCTGCTTTTTTTGATAAAAGTGCTTTTATATCAGCTGTAAGCCAAGGTGAAGGTAAGGGTTTCACCCTAACCATACGAACCTGCGCATGTATATCGTACAACTCAATCAGCTTATCATTGAATACATTTACTTTTGAATATATTGTCTCTGTCGCTAAGAGTGCCTCCCAATCGATATTTCTAGCATCCTGACGCAATCGATCAAGATCCATGCTACTAAAATTGCGTTGCATTAAAATTTTATGTTTAAAAAAGACAGGTATTAAAATCACCCATAATGATAGTGTGACTGTAAGAGGGCAAGTAACGTTCTAATAGGTTTTCAAAAGAAGAGAAGAAGTTAACGTGCATTGAAGGGCTGTAATAGACACCAAGTAATAATTTTGTATGCAATAGTTCAACCTCCAGGAAGAGGTGTTCACCAGCGTCTGCTTGCGGTGGCTGTGAAGATAAGTCAATAATATTATACTTAATATTATTTCGTAAGTATATAGCTACTCCACCACATTTAGGGCCGATGCGATCATTTCTAATTATATTGAAATTTGGAAGAGAGTAACAGCTAGAAACTAGACATGGTTTTAGAAAAGATTCAGAAGTAAGAATAGCATAAATGTTCTTACAGTCAAAGGTTGTTAGCATATAATAATAATAATAATAAATACCTACCTTAGGTTAGGTTGCCTACCTGATACGGATGAAACGAATGTGTTTTGGCGTAGTATCTGGTCGGCACCAGTAATTCATACTGAGGGTGACTGGATTTGTGATGTCAAGAGAGCATGTGAAAGTATTGCAGATATGGAACCCATACAAATTAATAATTTAGATGTGGCTAATGCAGTCCGTCCATTATCAAATTGGAAAGCTCCAGGACCGGACGGACTGCAAAACTTCTGGATTAAATGGTTCCGCAGTTCACATGGTCTTTTGGCATCTCAATTTCAGGCTGCCATTGAATCTGGTACGCTGCCAATTTTTATGACAACAGGAGTTACTCATCTGCTCCATAAGGCCGGCAGTACCTCGAACCCCAGTAATTATAGACCGATCACTTGTTTACCATCGGTCTATAAACTTCTAACTTCCATTTTGAGAGACAAAATTGCTGAACATGTTAGCTACAATGCGATAATGAGTGTCTCGCAAAATGGATGTAGAAGTGGAGCTCGAGGTACTAAAGAGCTCCTCATCATTGATATGATCATCAGCCAGCAAGTTCGCCGCAACCGTAAAGATCTCTCTGTATGTTGGATAGATTATAAGAAAGCATTCGATTCCGTACCTCATACGTGGCTTTTGAGGGTGTTGGAGTTGTATAAAATAGATGCAACTCTATGCAGCTTCTTAAAGTCATGTATGGGCCAATGGAGAACTATACTTAGCTATCCAGGATACCGAGGGATATGCGGTGGCGGTGAACATATAAAAATTAAGCGGGGAATATTCCAAGGTGACAGTTTGAGTTCTCTTTGGTTTTGCTTAGCACTGAATCCTTTAAGTACTCTACTTGAGAGTTCAGGGTTAGGTTATAAGTTGCGAAGAGGTGGTCAGGTAATATCGCACTTGCTTTATATGGATGATTTAAAGTTGTTTGCTACAACTAACTCCCACTTGATAGATTTACTAAAGGTAACTGAAAACTTTAGTAATTCAATCAAAATGGAGTTTGGTGTGGATAAATGTGCAGTCATGCATATTAAACGCGGGCAGATATTGGAATCAGATGGCATTCAGCTCTCTGATTCCATTCACCTGACGTCACTCCTCGTAACTGATACCTATAAGTACTTGGGTATGTCGCATGCTTTGTGCATCAATGAAGCTGACATGAAACATTTATTACGAGAACGTTTCTTTGGTCGCCTGAAAAAGGTACTAAATAGCCTTTTATCAGGCGGCAACAAGGTGCGTGCTTATAATGGATGGGTCATGCCACTTCTGATGTACTCCTTTGGCATACTCAAGTGGACTCAGACTGAATTGGATGCTCTGGATAGAAGTGTACGTACATTGCTAACAGCATATCGGATGCATCATCCACGTTCTTCTGTGATGAGGATGTACATCCCACGACGATGTGGAGGACGAGGTTTTTTAAATGTGAAAGGTCTTCATAACAGTGAGGTGTACAGCCTTAGACAACATTTTATTAATATGAATGTGGAAATGCATCGAGATGTTGTTGCAGTGGACGTTGGACTCACCCCGCTTGGTTTGGCTAAAGAGAACTGGCATAAGCCAACAGTGCTAAGCCTTGGTGACCGTCAGAGGGTATGGCAGAGCAAGGAGCTTCATGGTAGGTTTTATCAGGCCTTACATGGGCCTGATGTGGACTTTTTATCGTCCGTAGCCTGGTTACGTTTCGGTGACCTCTTCGGAGAAACCGAAGGTTTTGTCTGTGCAATTGCAGATGAGGTTATCAAGACGAACAACTATAGGAGGCATATTATGAGGGACGGCACGATCGATATTTGTCGAGCGTGTCACCAACCAGGTGAGTCCCTAAGACATATCGTTTCCGGTTGTCCTCGACTTGCTAATAGCGAGTACTTGCACAGGCACAATCAAGTAGCCAGGATTATTCACCAACAGCTTGCTCTGAAGTACCGCCTGGTGGATACTGAGGTTCCGTACTATAAGTATGTAGCTGAGTCAGTTCTCGAAAATGGTCATATCACATTGTACTGGGACCGGTCTATCATCACAGACAGGACTGTTATAGCTAACAAACCTGACATTGTGGTGATAAACAGGTCAGAGCGTCGTGTAATGATTGTCGATGTCACAATCCCTCATGATGGCAATCTCGTGAAAGCTGAAAAAGAAAAGCAAAGTAAGTATTTGGATTTAGCTCGCGAGGTTGTCGATATGTGGGAGGTGGACTCGGCAATCATTGTTCCGATAGTTGTCTCTGTCAATGGACTTATTGCCAAGAGCTTCGACCAACATCTCAAGAGGCTCGCGTTGGGTAGCTGGGTCAAGGGGCAGATTCAGAAAGCAGTACTTCTCGATACGGCACGTATTGTGAGAAGGTTTTTGTCTCTGGAGCCCTAACCACCGGTATCTTGGTCCTTGTATCCGATACCGGTAGGATGCTGTTTTATATATTTTTAAATAGATTGTTTTTGTTTAATTTTAAATTTATTTAAAAATGTATTTAATAAGTATATAAAATGAATAAAGGAAATAATAATAATAAATCTTTATTCATTTAGGTCACAAAGTAACACTTATGAACGTCAAGAATATTGCTTCTACATTTACATTTACTGCCAGATTCGCAAAGCAATAGGTAGAGCCTGAGGAAGAACCTGGCAATAAAACTCATGGCCACTCTTTTCTAAACGCCAGTAATTACATTAGTTTGATTAACATGATATTTGACCAATTATATAGTAATGAATTTATACAAACAAAAAAAAACAAAATCAATGTTGTGTTTAAATCATATCAAAATTAGAGCGATTATAGTTGCCGGTTCTAAGGGCAGCCTACCCTTGAAGAAGAATCTGGCAAGAAAGTCAATGGATGCCATTTTAAAATGTAGGAATGGTTTACAACATTAAAATTACACTTACATTGTTCCTTTGGATTTATGTGAGAACAGTCGACTAAACTTAAGTTTACCTTAAATATAAATAAGATTATTTTTAATAATTGCTATAACAGCTATGAGCTGACCAGTCCCAACAGACGGCACCCGTTCACGGGTATGACGCATTATATCAGCCATCGCCCTACTCAACCGTATTATAGGGAATAAAGCGACCCGATACATACGCCACCACTGCCAGGACACTTAGGCGAGCATGACATACTCAAAAACTGCACAGCAACTATCATGTCAATTTCAAAGAAATAAATAAGTCTACATGGTGCTCACACAATAACAAACTCAAATTGCATTGTATACCGGGACTAAACGCAGCCAATTTAGAAACCTTTAGTTGTCAGATGTTTCAAATTATTAATAATGTAGAGATGTAAAAATACAACATATATATGTAGATTCAAGGCATATCACAAGATTCATTCGAATCCTAAATAGCTCAAGCGAAGAGCAAGCAACTCATTTCCATTTATTTTTATCGTTCAAATAATCATTAGTTGTGTAATAGGCCCTTATCAAGAGGTGCCTCTTAATTTCCGCCTTAAATTTATGTAACGGCAGGTTCATAATGTTTAAAGGAATTTTATTATATAGTCGTACGCCAATTCCTGCAAAAGAGTCGTGAACCGTTTGTAAACGTTGATGCGTTCCAATTAATTTATGCTTATTTCTAGTATTTATCGAATGTATGTCACTGTGTCTATTGTATAAATGTATGTTCTGTTTAACTAACATAATATTTGCAAATCCGGTTAATGGGCGGAAATACTCTGTGCATTTATATGGACTACATTAAAGTTCTTGAGGACGTCATCGAACTGGGTTTGTATAACGTCAGCCAACGTAGGCATACATGCAAAAGTCTCATCCAAACAACTGGCTGTTTCAAAGCTATCATTGCTACTGCTGACTAAGTTTAACATTATAAAAATAAATATAAATAGGTAATAATAAATAATATTCAAATAGATATAATAAACAAAATCCTAATAAATATATATATATATATATATATATATATATATATATATATATATATATACTTGTCTCAATCACACATATATCCACCCGCCAGCTGCGTGTTCAATATAAGATGAATATTACATTACTCAACAAGATAAATTCACTAACTAGGTACTAAATTAACATGACTATTTATTGAACACAGTGCTTCCTCCAAAAAGTAGATACTTATTGTATTTGATGGCAGAAACACTTCATTCAACCCAATAATGGAATTGTAGCATGTCAATATACCTCCATTAAACCTAAAAAATAAAAACAAATTTTAAAAAAAGACTTCAGTGTCCATGCCATTGACATAATTCAAATAGAAAAATAAAAAATATATCGCATGTTGACATGACACTAAAAACTTCAAAGAATTTGCATTAATTTGCAATTATATGCTATAGAAAAATGTATTTTAAATTATACAGAAAAATGAAAGCATTGGTATTATGGTTTTAATACCTTCTGCCTGCTCATTGTAACATAACAACAATCATGACACAGTTTTGGCGGGAAACAGCGAATGACGCGATCGCCGCTCCGTTATTAATTTTTCAAACTAGTGTATTTTTGGGTGTTTATGTGTAAAAATGATGGTGTTTTGAACATAAAAGCTTCGACAATGTGCACAAGTGTTGTGAAATTGGATAACTTAGTGGAAAGCGGTATTTTCTGTTGCCGTCCAAAATCCACATATAACTGCAGTAAAATTGACCATCATTTTTACTGTAGTAGAACTTTAAACAAACCTATACATGAATACGCTGCTATCAATAAGAATAATTAACTACTTTTGAATGAAGGAGATTAATTATCTACTTGAAAATTATCACTATAGAAGAAAAAATTAATACGTAATGGAAGATGGAAGATCAATAAATTATGTTGTTGGCAATCGCGTCACCTAGAAATTAGAACTTCGAACAAACCTATACATGAATACGCTGCTATCAATAAGAATAATTTACTACTTTTAAAAATATTCATTATCTACTTGAAAATTATCACTACAAGAAAAAGTTAATATAATATACGTCGTGGCTAAGTCCAAGCCGGACATCGCCAAAACAAAAAAAAAATCAATCATGACATGATGATGACCGCTTAATGTGATATCAATATCAGTCATAACAAAGTACAGGTCGCGCGGCGAATGATGAGCTCTGACAAAAATTAGTGGGGATAGTTTGCGCATGTATAATCGCGCACAATAAATTTACACAAAGAATCAAGTTTAATACGACTCGACTCTGCTTTGAACCATTAAACATTTTTTTTAGTAGGTTTATATTATTTACAACAAGTGAGTTCAAAGTGTTTTGCGTTAAAATATTAAACCATGATAGGTATTTCATTTATTTTTCAATGATCGTATTAAAAAAAAGCATTTTTATTGTAATATTTTAATGTAAAAATATGTATAAAATGTGTGTGACACTGACAATACTTATTTAAAGTAAAAGAAATGGAAGAAGTCTCTGCTTACCCCGGTGAATGATAGGCGTGATTTTTTTTTGTATTAAACAATGAAATTGTCGAAAATTAATAACTAAACTAACTATCATCACAATGTATCCCTGACGGG
This sequence comes from Thumatha senex, assembly GCA_948477245.1. Classification (NCBI taxonomy): domain Eukaryota; kingdom Metazoa; phylum Arthropoda; class Insecta; order Lepidoptera; family Erebidae; genus Thumatha; species Thumatha senex. The sequence continues at coordinate 593,207 of OX419731.1, forward strand.
GTAGTCAGGAAGGACAGATTGCCAGGCTTCGAGATCCATGCATACTGATTTCGCTTCCTTAAGATTCATCAACCGCTTCATACACGCACGTCTGGGTAACCGTGTACTTTACCGTTTTCCGTTTTAGAGCAATCTGCTCACGTGATCTTCATATGCAAATCTCGACCTACCCTGATTCCTTCTACCCTCTACTTTCGCACAATATATATTCTTCGTCAATCGTTACCCACTTCTTTGTTGGACGTGTCCAAACCAACGAAGCACGCCCTTATAAGCTTAACGCTGACACTTTCATTCAAACCTGCCATATTGCGTATCACTTCGTTACGTATTCGGTCGGCCAAAGTTACGCCGCACTATTTTCGAAGTGATCGCATCTCCACAGCATGTAATTTACTTTCATGCATCTGCTGACGTACCCAGGTTTCGCTACCGTAAAGCAACGTTGGCACTATCAGTGCGTTATATAGTTATAATTGGTATAAATATTTGATCAAACAATTTACATAATAAACCATTTTTCTTTCTTGTCTAGATTGGACAGACAATTTTCTCGGGGCATCAAAACCTCAATACGCTATTAAAAGATTTGTCAAAAAGAGTAGAATATTTTATGTGCGTGACAGTACCGAGACTAATGACAACACGTGCCGACGTATCGCGGAGTAGTGTGCAACTGTACCCTAGAGTGCGTGTAGGATTTCGACCACTCCTGCGTCCACGCTCCTACACTCCCGCCCTTCACCCCCTGTCACCCCGCTAGATCTAATTTATGAGTTCTGCGCATTCTCCTTCCACTTTCACACCAGACTTTCACACCAGAGATGGAGTGAATATTATGGAAAGATGTATGCAAGAAAAGACAGAGATGCCACATCGGGAAGTGGAGCTCACTTCGATGCTCCGGATCCCGATGTCATTGAAGTCATTAGTATGAAAGAAATAGAACAAGCGATAAGAAGTATGAAATGTGGTAAGGCTGCGGGAAAAGACAGAGTTACTGCTGAGATGATCAAGTACGGTGGGTCGCGTGTCTGGGACACACTATGTCTGTTATGCAACTTGTGCTGGCGGACGGGTGATGTCCCAGATGACTGGCGAGTAGCAGTTGTAGTACCTATTTACAAAGGGAAAGGCTCGCGCCTAAACTGCTCCAGCTACAGGGCGATCAGCTTGGTCAGCTTAGCTAGTAAGGTGTATGCAAAGGTTATAACGGCACGAATGCAAGAAAAGTCTGAAAGGTATTTATGGGAGGCTCAATGCGGATTCCGACGTGGAAGAGGTTGCATGGATCAAGTGTTTTCTCTCCGCATGATCGCGGAAAAGTTTCTGGCTCTTAGCCAGAAGGTTTTCTGCGCTTTTGTGGATCTGGAGAAAGCATTTGATAACGTTGTGAGAGAAACGCTGTGGGACTTGCTGCCAGGATATGGTGTGGACGGCTCGCTACTGCGGGCAATACAGTCGCTTTATTGGGACTGTAAGGCTTGTGTGCGAGTAGGGGGGGATGTGACACCTCTTTTTGATGTCTGCACAGGCGTCAAACAGGGATGTGTCATGTCCGCCTGGCTGTTCATAGGGTATCTGGACAGTTGCCTGCAGAAGTTGGAAGATTTTAATATGGGTGTGAATTTGGGTGACTTTACAGTAAACTGTCTGCTGTACGCTGATGATGCGGTGCTCATGGCCTCATCAGAAGCCGACCTACAGGCATTAGTCACTAATATGAAAGAGGGGTGTGAAAGTAAGGGTCTCCGCTTGAATGCAAGTAAAACTAAGGTTCTAGTATTTGAAAGAGGTGACGTAAGAACTAAATGCGAGATTAGGGTAAACCAGGAACGTCTAGAGCAAGTGAATGAAATTGTGTATTTAGGAAGTATGTTTAGCGCGGATGGAAGATGTGATTCGGATGTAGAACGGCGAGTAGCTGCCGGAAACAAAGTTAACGGTGCTTTGTCCCAGTTAGTAAAGCGACAAAGCATCGTAAAAGAAGCACGAATGGCGATTCATAACGCAGTGCTAGTGCCAACTTTGCTTTACGGGAGTGAAACCTGGGTATGTCAGCAGATGCATGAAAGTAAATTGAATGCTGTGGAGATGCGATCACTTCGAAAATTGTGCGGCGTTACCTTGGCCGACCGAATACGTAACGAAGTGATACGCAATATGGCAGGTATGAATGAAAGTGTCAGCGTTAAGCTGGAAAAGGGCGTGCTCCGTTGATTTGGATACGTCCAACGAATGAGTGAGGAACGATTGACGAAGAATATACAGGGTGACTTTAAATAGGTGTAATTGTTTTAAGGGGGTAAGAGTACAGCCCATGGGATGTTCAAAAATGTGTGGAACACCTGGTCGAAATCTACTGGTTTCGGAAATACACGATACTTTAACTTTTTTAGGAAAATTACCAAAATTCAAGAGAAATCCTTAAAAATAAAAATAAATACTGGATGCATGGATTTTATTTTTATTTTATCTGATTGCTGGATAAATTATCCATAAAATAAAAACATCAAATGTTATGAATCAGTTAAAATTTTAGAGTTATGAGAGCTAAAACTTGTAACAATAAAAAAAAAATTTGCTTTATCGAAATTTCAATTGACTTTAGTGAAAAATATCCACTCCGAACTGGTCGTACAAACGATGTCATTAAATTCCTTGTTTCCTTAGCTTTCTAAAAAGGTATAATAAGTGTACAAAATTCTCAGATAGCGCCCAACAAACTCAGTTATTGCCGAGTAGGTAATACGTAAACTGCACATTAATAACATTATTAGCACTTTACCATACTACCCTGCTAAGGTTTTTTCTTTAAGTGTCATTAATTTACCTCGTAACACGTCTCATTGATTTGCTTTAGTGGACTTTATGAATGCATTGTGTATTGTTGCCCATTTGGTTCTCCAAGCAAGTAAGGATGACTATGGTTAATTTTACTAAGAGTAGTATGAAAAAAATATCTAATGTAGATGAAATAATACTCATACTGATACAAAATAATAATATTTAATAAGAAAAAACGCAAGTTATCTTTACAATTAAAATACTCAAGTTATTTACATAAAGAAATAACAAAAACACAGTAGGAAAAACACGTTTTATAACACTTGATTTAATTAAAACACCTTATTATTTTAAATCTTGCTCAAATTGACCTCCTTGGTTCCTAATACACGCCCGTAGTCGTTTTCTAAGATTGGACCTAGTAATTTTTGAGGTCCAATCTTAGAAAACGACACTTATTATACCTTTTTAGAAAGCTAAGGAAACAAGGAATTTAATGACATCGTTTGTACGACCAGTTCGGAGTGGATATTTTTCACTAAAATCAATTGAAATTTCGATAAAGCAATTTTTTTTTTTATTGTTACAAGTTTTAGCTCTCATAACTCTAAAATTTTAAGTGATTCATAACATTTGATGTTTTTATTTTATGGATAATTTATCCAGCAATTAGATAAAATAAAAATAAAATCCATGCATCCAGTATTTATTTTTATTTTTAAGGATTTCTCTTGAATTTTGGTAATTTTCCTAAAAAAGTTAAAGTATCGTGCATTTCCGAAACCAGTAGATTTCGACCAGGTGTTCCACACATTTTTGAACATCCCATGGGCTGTACTCTTACCCCCTTAAAACAATTACACCTATTTAAAGTCACCCTGTATATTGTTCAAAAGTAGAGGGTAGAAGGAGTCAGGGAAGGCCGAGACTTACATATGAAGACCACGTGAGCAGATTGCTCAAAAACGGAAAGGTCAAAAGTACTCGGATACCCAGACGTGCGTGTATGAAGCGATTGATGAATCTCGAAGAAGCGAAAGAAGTATGCATGGATCGCGAAGCCTGGCGATCTGTCCACTCTGACTACCCCGTCAGGGATACAGCGTGAAGATAGTTAGTTAGTTAGTTTACTCCTTCCACTTTCTTACAGAGCTCATCATTCGCCGCGCGACCTATAAAATCATACACAAACTGTTAAATTTGCCATAACAAAAATAGAACAGAATATACAAATATTGGAGGTATAATATAAAAACATATTATGGAGGTATAATATAAAAAGATATTGACAGTGTAAATAGCTAAGATGGTGAATAATAAAATACCTGTCCGTGACACCTTCGTGTGTGGTAAACAAAACTACTTTTTGGTAACCACTCGTCTGGGCTTGGCAGTTTTCGCTGGATTGTTATTTGGAACAGATCTTTGGGTGCTCCATCAAGACCATTTAGCTCACTCAAGCTAGCCACACGATGACGTCCTCCATCAGGATCCAGAACATACACAACACATGTCCCTCACGTGTCCATCATTTATTGACGCCAAAAGGCTCGCGTGCAGCCAAAAAGACTTGATGTCGGGTGCGCGTGACGAATTCCGATAGCGTTAACCCCGACCCTTTAAGTTTTGATTTAGGCCCACTTGCGTGAATGCTGGGGGAACTCGGGGTCATGCGAGACAAATTAATGATTTAACTCGAGTTTAGTCCATACCTCCGAGTTATAACCGTGTGTAACCCCGACTAACTAACCCGAGGACTAACCCCGAGTTAAATCATTAAGGCCCACTTGCGTGAATGCTGGGGTTAAATAAATAATTATAGAGTTAGATAACTCGGAATTAAGTAAATAACTTTATAACCCTAATCATGTCTTGCACCACAGAAAAATATCATCGGGTTAACTAACCCAGTGTTTTATGTCACTCTATGTCATCCAACTAAACATTAATGATTGAACAAAGAATGAAACGATTATGTCTATCTCTTTTACACTACAGTTTGCCACATAAGACTTTTTCTTACACGAATGAATGTAACATGACAGCCGAGTGCATTTTATTTTTATCGTATTATGTGTGCGCGGCGTGTCATTTTGAGGAGTCCGTGTCACGCATGTGTCACGTGCCACTTCATTGTCTGTCAGCTGCTAACCCAACGTTTGACGAATTAACCCTCAGAAATAGGTGAGTTAAAATTTTAGCGATTTAACCCTAGGTATACCCTTAACTCGGGGTCATGCGGGACAAATTAATGATTTAACTCGGGGTTAGTCCATACCTCCGAGTTATACACGCTAACCCAAGATCGCGCAAGTGGGCCTAATTTGTCTCGCTCTGGGACGCCATGCAGTAACAGAATCTTCCGACGACTCCGCAGTTCAATTTTGTCAACTAGAACTTCGATTTGCTTGCGTAAAACTGTGAAAATGTTGACTACACTGGCCCTGAAGGAAGTGAACTCTGCCATCAAACCTGCCAGACTCATAGTGCTACTAGAATTCTTGCCAGTTTTTTGAATTTCAGCTTCGAAATTTGACATACGTTCTTCGAAGTCAGCCATTATAACACTGAAAGACTCCGTCATAGCCTCCATGTCACTAATGGGCTTATCCGTGTAACCAAATCAAGTGAAGTTTATCTGCTGAAAATGATTGTGTGGAGATTTCACGTAGCTGGTAGGTGTTTATATTGTCATTAGTAACTATTTTTGTGATTGAAAAGTCAATTATTGTACAATTTTATATTAAAAATTCCAAGAGCACAAATAAATACGTCCATCTGTTCAAACTACCCGTTTTTTTTTCTTTACATCCATTAAGAAGCGCTCGTGGCCCCGCGGTCTCGGTGTTCTGTAAACCATCACTGAGTTACGCAACTTTCACTATGGCTGGTCCTCGGATGGGTGACCACTTTGTGGCATTTACATTTGCGAGCGTTTCCATGTTTCGGAAGGTACGCTAAGCCGTTGGTCCCGGTTGCCAGTAAAATGGCAGTCGTTAAGCCAGGTTGAAGGCCTTATGGGCGGCTTGAAAAAGTTCAACAGTAGGTTGCCACAACCTGCGTCGGTCTATTTCAACACGGCAATGGGCTCACCACCTATTACGTGGGACAGGAATCCACACGGTGAAAAGTGGGCATATAATATGCCTCTGCAACCCCTTCGGGTTGATGAGATAAGGCGTGATGGATATTCATTAAGTCTCCACATACTATAAGTATGTGGAGACTTGAATGGATGGGTGGGTACCGCTCGCGATGGTTTTGAGTCGGTACTCGGGAAGTATGGGGATAATAGGGAGAACGATGCTGGCAAGCTAATACTGGCATTTTGTAGGATCAGACCACTACCTAGTCATAACTAGGATTAGCGGTCTGTTCGCAGGTTGGCGTCATCGTACCGAGTGTCCTCAACCTGAGCCGACTTATAGCATCAAAAGCTGGAAGCTGCAGGATGCATTCATTAGGGATAAATATAAAGAAAAGGTAGCCGAAAAGCTTGGCGACGTCAATGTAAGTAGTGAGAATGTGGAAGTTGTATGGCAGAACCTTAGGGATAGTATGGTAAATGCCGCTGTGGAAGTGTGTGGAGAAACTAAAAGAGGCAGTAGTAATAAGCGTGATGCATGGTGGAATGAGGAAGTGAAAGAAGCAGTTGGAATGAAGAAGAAAGCATGGCTAGACTACTTAGCCTCGCGGAATGATTTTAATATGAAAGAGAGATACAAGCTGCAGAAAGTTAACACGAAGGCACTGATAGAAGAAGCTCGTCAAAGGTGCAGAATGAAAGCGGATGAAAGGTTGTCGTCCAATTTCCGGTATAATGCCAAGCTCTTCTGGAAAGAGGTAGGCAAGACCCGGAGTTGTTCGGCAATCTGCAGTATGAATAAAGTGCTTAGTGTTAACAATGACGTACTAACAGACCAAACTGACGTCCTGCAGAGATGGAGTGAATATTATGGAAAGATGTATGCAAGAAATGACAGAGATGCCACATCGGGAAGTGGAGCTCACTTCGATGCTCCGGATCCCGATGTCATTGAAGTCATTAGTATGAAAGAAATAGAACAAGCGATAAGAAGTATGAAATGTGGTAAGGCTGCGGGAAAAGACAGAGTTACTGCTGAGATGATCAAGTACGGTGGGTCGCGCGTCTGGGACACACTATGTCTGTTATGCAACTTGTGCTGGCAGACGGGTGTGGTCCCAGATGTCTGGCGAGTAGCAGATGTAGTACCTATTTACAAAGGGAAAGGCTCGCGCCTAAACTACTCCAGCTACAGGGCGATCAGCTTGGTCAGCTTAGCTAGTAAGGTGTATGCAAAGGTTATAATGGCACGAATGCAAGAAAAGTCTGAAAGGTATTTATAGGAGGCTCAATGCGGATTCCGACGTGAAAGAGGTTGCATGGATCAGGTGTTTTCTCTCCGCATGATCGCGGAACAGTTTCTGGCTGTTAACCAGAAGGTTTTCTGCGCTTTTGTGGATCTAGAGAAAGCATTTGATAACGTTGTGAGAGAAACGCTGTGGGACTTTCTGCCCGGATATGGTATGGACGGCTCGCTACTGCGGGCAATACAGTCGCTTTATAAGGACTGTAAGGCTTGCGTGCGAGTAGGGGGGGATGTGTCACCTCTTTTTGATGTCTGTACAGGCGTCAAACAGGGATGTGTCATGTCCGCCTGGCTGTTCATAGTGTATCTGGACAGTTGCCTGCAGAAGTTGAAATTTTTTAATATGGGTGTGAATTTGGGTGACTTTACAGTAAACTGTCTGCTGTACGCTGATGATGCGGTGCTCATGGCCTCATCAGAAGCCGACCTTCAGGTATTAGTCACTAATATGAAAGAGGAGTGTGAAAGTAAGGGTCTTCGCTTGAATGCAAGTAAAACTAAGGTTCTAGTATTTGAAAGAGGTGACGTAAGAACTAAATGCGAGATTAGGGTAAACCAGGAACGTCTAGAGCAAGTGAATGAAATGGTGTATTTAGGAAGTATGTTTAGCGCGGATGGAAGATGTGATTCGGATGTAGAACTGCGAGTAGCTGCCGGAAACAAGGTTCACGGTGCTTTGTCCCAGTTAGTAAAGCGACAAAGCATCGTAAAAGAAGCACGAATGGCGATTCATAACGCAGTGATAGTGCCAACTTTACTTTACGGTAGTGAAACCTGGGTATGTCAGCAGATGCATGAACGTAAATTGAATGCTGTGGAGATGCGATCACTTCGAAAATTGTGCGGCGTAACTTTGGCCGACCGAATACGGAACGAAGTGATACGCAATATGGCAGGTTTGAATGAAAGTGTCAGCGTTATGCTGGAAAAGGGCGTGCTCCGTTGATTTGGACACGTCCAACGAATGAGTGAGGAACGATTGACGAAGAATATATATTGTTCAAAAGTAGAAGGTAGAAGGAGTCAGGGTAGGCAGAGACTTACATATGAAGACCACGTGAGCAGATTGCTCAAAAACGGAAAGGTCAAAAGTACTCGGATACCCAGACGTGCGTGTATGAAGCGATTGATGAATCTCGAAGAAGCGAAAGAAGTATGCATGGATCGCGAAGCCTGGCGATCTGTCCACTCTGACTACCCCGTCAGGGATACAGCGTGAAGATAGTTAGTTAAAAGGGTAAGCTGGTAACATAAAATTATGTTCACGTAGGTATACCTACAGGTACGTACGTATACAGGTTACAAATAAATGGACACAAATTTCACGGTTTTGCCTGATTTTATCTATAAAAGGGTAAAATAGGGGTTCTAAGTTTCTATGGGAGATTCTCCATTTTCAAAGATTGCAACACCAAACTTCGCATACCTACTTCTGATTAAAAATAATTAAATACGTGTTTCAGGACTTACCAAATTCTACCCTTAAGGGCCTCTTCACCAGACTCGTTTACCAACTACACCACCATGACCTACTCGAAACTGACGTATTAGCTTAGCTTTTAGCTTCTCCGCCGATGCGTGCCAAGCACTGACTGCGTACAATATCGTCGATTATACGGCTGCTACATAGATAATCCGAATTATCTCTAGGTGTAACCCCCGGCCTTCCTCGCCAGCCTACGGTAGATGCCGATCGCCTTTCTGCTAACATTAGTGACGTGTGTGTTAAATTGAGTGCGTGGTCTATGGTGAGCCTAGCCAATGTCCATCCCGCCCATGCTGAGGCGCCTCGTACTTAAGCCTCCGTGTGATCACCATCGCACTGGTTTTGTGCGGTGCTAATTTCAGCTTCATTCCGACGCCCCACTCCCGCACAAGCTCGAGAGAGGCATTGGCGTGTCTCTCGATCTCCAGAGCCGCGTCTCCATCGAAACGCCTGCACATGCACACCCTTTCGCTTAAGCCCTTTCAGTTCAGCAACGGATCCAGAAGTAGGTTCCACAGTAAGGGACCGTCGATCGACTCCTGGACGCACCCTTTGTCCGTGGGGCGGGTGTGTTCCTCGCCCGCATACCTTACCCTCACCTTCCTGTCGCTAAGTTTTAAATTTAAATATTAAACTTAGCGACTTAAGAATGGTTAGCATATTAATTGCTTTTCAAAATTGTTTCTAATGCTATAATACAAAACACGTTAACAAACTGTTTTCATTAGTTTTGATACTTATCAGACTAATAAAGTGCAATGAACACGACTTTAGTGGATACTGATATACTAAAAATAAATGAAACAGTCCTACTTAGTAAATTAAGTTATGTGTATATAAATTACTTATTAGCCTAATTGACGTACATAGGAACTAGATTGTAATTGTTTAAAAACTTAGTTATATCTGATAAAGAGTATAAAAAAAGTGTCATTTAGCCCAAAGTAAACCCAAAATAAGCTTGTGGAATGGGATCTAGACAACTGATAAACATATATATTTGTAACTATTATGAATAGGATATAAATAACAAACATAGGATAAACCTAAACTCCGAAACAAATATTTGCGGACTACAAAAATATTTGCTCAGACCCGGGAATCGAACGCGGGACCTCAGAGTGGCAGTCGCTCTACCACTTACGTCACGGAGGCAGTCAAGTTCATTAGTTAGGTATGTAAACAGACTATTTAGCTCTCCAACGTGGACATTCTTATAAACGTTACGACCTACAAAACATAAATATTCAAGTACCTAGTTATTAAATCTGATTAGGAACATAATTAGATTTTTATAATAAGTACCTAGTGTGACATAAACGTGAGTTGTAAACTAGACATCTTACTCATGGGACTAGTTGACGCACGCGTGGTGTAGTTTTCCCGTTCCCGTTTCCCACGGGAACTTGTTCCCGGGATAATAAGTAGCCTATGTGTGAAAGTTTCATCAAAATACAGTCAGTACCTAACAAAAATACATCTAAACATTTTTTTTTTTGTATTTATAACATTAGTGGGAAAGTAGGACAATAACAATGCTAATATGTAACGCTATGCGCTCTCCCTTTACAATACAATACATATGCTTTATTGTACACCATAAACTTAAAATAGGATATTACAATAATATTAAGTATATTATGAACTTTAGATTACAGGGTACAATCGGCGGTCTTTTCGCAACGTGCGTTTTTTTCCAGACAACCTATGGACATAATGGACATCGTTCAATGAATATGTGTACAACACACACACATACATAATCTGACATTATTATCTATTTAATACACTCTTAATAAATAAATAAATGAAGCGCTCGTGGCCCCGCGGTCTCAGTGTTCTGTAAACGATCACTGAGTTACGCAACTTTCACTATGGCTGGTCCTCGGATGGGTGACCACTTTGTGGTATTTACATTTGCGAGCGTTTTCGTGCTTCGGAAGGCACGTTAAGCCGTTGGTCCCGGTTGCCAGTAAAATGGCAGTCGTTAAGCCTGGTTGAAGGCCTTGTGTTGACTGGTTATGGGCGGCTTGAAAATTTCAACAGCAGGTAGCCACAATCTGCGTCTGTCTATTTCAACACGGCAATGGGCTCACCACCTATTACGTGGGACAGGAATCGAAAAAAGTGGGCATATAATATGCCTCTGCCATCGTGAAAAGTGGGCATATAATATGCCTCTGCCACCCCTTCGGGGATAAGGCGTGATGGATATTTATTTTTTATTTTTATTTAATAAATAAATAGCGCAGATGAAGTAACAGATAATCGTCTCATGAGGTTAGAAGTGTAAAGTAAGTATACTAAGAAGTATCGAAGGAGTTTCAGTGATAGATAGTACTTTACCAATTTTTTTAATAATTACCAAGAGATTGTGCACGTCGCACAGTTACAGGCAAAGCATTCCATAAGCGAATTGCCTGTTCTGTAAAAGATTTACTTATCTAAAAATCTTGTAGAATGCATTGGCATTTTAAAGCGCAAGTTTTCTGATGATCTCAGGAACCTCGAATGCGTTTCATCTAAAAACGTAAACGTTCTCTAAGATAAGTTATACAGGGATTAAACAAGATATTATAAAAAAGAAATAGGATATGCGCCGTAATCGAAGTCTGATAGGAAGACGCATGAGTTTTGTGCGAAATTCAGAAATATGATAATATTTGCGCAAACCAAATATGAATCTAATGCAGAAATTCTGGAGACCCTCAAGCTTATTGAGTTGTTTCTCCGTGAGATCTAGATAGCTGGCATCGGCGCAGTTGAGGATTGGTTTACTTTATCTAAGTGTATTTGGTTTCTAGGAGTGGCTATCATTGGGCCGTTAATATTCGGCTAGTTCGGAGCTACTGCCGTCAGACCTCCAAAGGACGCCTACAGCGTTGCCTCGTCCGTTAATCAGCAGGTACACCGTCAGCAGGTAGTCGCTTGGCTACGGAGATTTTGGTTATTTTATCTATTACGCCTTATCTCCGAAGGTCTGACCGAGGCATATTATATGCAGACTTTTTACCATATGCATTCCTGTCTCACGTAATAGGTGGTGAGCCATTGCCGTGTAGAAATAGACAGACGCAGGTTGTGGCTACCTGTTGTTGAAAGTTTTTCAAGCCGCCCAAAAGGCCTTCCACTTGACTTAACGACTGCCATGTTACTGGCTACCGGGACCAACGGCTTAACGTGACTTCCGAAGCACGGAAACACTCGCAAATGTAAATGCCACAAAGTGGTCACCCATCCGTGACTAGCCATAGTAAAAGTTGCTTAACGCAGTGATCGTTTACAGAACATTGAGTCCACGGGACCACGAGCGCTTTTTGGTGGAGATTGGTGAAAATGTTGGTGAGGTACTTTATACCCAACAAACAAACATTATTAGGAATTATTCGCAGAACTCTCACTCATCGGTCTCCTCTAGGTCGGGTTCACAGGTTTGATTGCCTGGGTCACTGAAGACCTAAAAATATAAAGTGCTATAGATTGAATGCTGTGGAGATGCGATCACTTCGAAAATTGTGCGGCGTAACTTTGGCCGACCGAATACGTAACGAAGTAATACGCAATATGGCATGTTTGAATTAAAGTGTCAGCGTTAAGCTGGTAAAGGCGTTCTTCGTTGGTTTGGACACGTCCAACGAATGAGTAAGGAACGATTGACGAAGAATATAATATATATTGTGCGAAAGTAGAGGGTAGAAGGAATTAGGGTAGGCAGAGACTTGCATATGACGACCACGTGAGCAGATTGCTCAAAAACGGAAAAGTCAAAAGTACTCGGATACCCAGACGTGCGTGTATAAAGCGGTTGATGAATCAATAAGTATGGATGTATCGCGAAGCCTGGCAATTTGTCCTCTTTGAGTACCCCGTCAGGGATACAACGTGAAGATAGTTAGTTTAGTTATAATTTTTTGACATTTTCATGTTAAATACCTACAATAAAAAAATTCAACCACGCCTATCTATCGTATCTTCTTCCACTTCTTTTACTTTTATAAGTATTGTCAGTGTCACACACATTATATACATATTTCTACATAAAAAAATATTACAGTAAAAATGTTTTTTCTGAATATACGATCACTGAAAACTAAATAAAATACCTATCATGGTTTAATATTTTCATACAAAACACTTTGAACTCACTTGTTGTGAATAATATATACCTACTTACGTACCCAACTACCTACGTTATAAAATAATAAAAAAATGTATAAAGGTTCAAAGCAGAATCTTATTGAACTTGATACTTTGTGTAATAAGATTGTGCGCGATTATACATGCAAACTATCCCCTCTAATTTTTGTCAGAGCTCATCATTCGCCGCGCAAACTGTACTAAGGCCACAGAGTACTTTATTATATATGAGAATAAGGCGTAGCAGCGCGTCAGGCGCGTGTGGACGGGTTCCCGACGATAAAACCTTGCACCTCCATGCTGATGCGCTTGCGCTGCTCTACAAATAGGATCCTGAATATTTTTTTTAGATAGGTGGAACTCCCTATTTTCACATTCCCCTATTCACAGCTGGGTCTCTATACATAGTCACCTTGTTAAATAAATGTAAATACTTGGTATGTTGATAACATAATTCAACATTAACACTGTTATTAACCAAAATCGATAGTAGTCCGATGTAAAGTTTTGAATTTGAATTATAAAATTGTAAGAATATAGTGGGTTAATAAGGGAGTAATTGAGGCCGTGACAATACTGTATAGGACAATACGACGAAGGCTGTATATACCTAACCATGGTACTGAGGTACTATTTAAGGGTATGCACTAATAATCTTATAGGTCAAGAAATTGGACAGATTTCCACACATCATTTTGTACAATCATAAGAACTATAAAGAATCGCAGGTTATAATTTGCCATTCACATGCTTGTCATATTTCCTTCTATTAGAACAAGCATTAGGTTAATAGTGCGCAATGATTGCTTCACAAATACGGGAATATGTACTCTTAAAATTACGTGATTAAATATCTGTTAAGGGGCATATCACCCACTAAATAATAATAATCCGCTAATTTAACTAATTATTTAAGTACTTATGCTCTGCCTACCCCTTCGGGGATAAAGGCGTGACAATAGGTATATGTTAAGTAGGTACTTGTTTTCTGTAATATATGTTAAATATTATTTATTAATCTATCACGCATTATCCCCGAAGGGGTGGCAGAGGCATATTATATGCCCACTTTTCACCATGTGTATTCCTGTCCCACGAATTGGGTGGTGAGCCCATTGCCGTGTTGAAATAGGCAGACCCAAGTTGTGGCTACCTGCTGTTGAGATTAAATTCAAGCCGCCCATCAAAGCCTATTGCCTATTATATATCGCCTATTTGAAACATCCTCGGGGGCACTCCACCGTGGCTGGCACCGTGTCCCAATACCTTTGGCTTTGGCAGCACACCTAGGTAACGACGCCGTGTTGTTTGGGACCGGAGATAATTTTTCTTTCTCAAATATCAAGCAGAAGCGAGCCTATGATGACGTCGAGTTTCTTACGACGCTCTTTGCATCTCCGTTAACTCCCCCTTAAATATAGTACTTTACGGATTGTGAAATGGAGGCCAGTGCAAATTGCTGGTGGTCTTCGCCTCTTCGCCATCATAATGGACACATAATAAGTATATCAAACGGTAACGCAACGGCCAGCAGACAACAATGGAGGTGCTGAACTTTACCATCAACTACTTTCTCACCAAGGACCTGTTCATGTTGACTGCATTTATTTGCTACCCGCCTGGTAATTATAATCATTGTTTTTCAACTGTAGAGACACATACTCTCACACCGATTGCTGTAAGGAATAGGCAGAGATATACTATGACCTACGATCACACTTCACTGGTTATATTTCTTCTAAATAATGTTGTGTTGTTTCCTTGCCGATATACATATTTTGTAGTTTTTTGAGATATGGCCAGATGACTAACTTGGGTGTAAACTCCCAAAGATCTCAGGGGCCCAACCGCACTTACTCACTTAACTGACGGACGACAATTTTGCGTAGGCGCCTATAAAGTGGTGGAAGGTGACACATCTTTTGCTACTGTGTTTTTAATTTTAGTACAGAATAAACATTAGAAAATCACAGTAGTAGGTAGGTAGCTGTGTGTGTGTGTGGGGGGGGGGGGGTTAACTTTAATTGACTGCTAGGAGTAGGTACCACCTCATCCCCTGTCCCCATCCCCATTTTAGTGGTGCAGTGAGATCGTGTGCGGCTCGGTGTATATTGTGTTGTATAGTGCCTATTTTTCTGAATACGTGGGCAGAGATAGTAATATCATGTTAGTAGCATAAACGCCGAGGTGTTTATCGAATTTTGTCAACTGTGGTCAAAACTTAGTTATTATATTTTTCAATAGCCCAAACGGCACAGCTCTGGCGAGGCGCAAGTGACGTGGGTATAAGACTGACGGTCTACCCGGACCTGACACATCCGCTGGTGTTCACTCCTCACACTCGACATCGAGAGGCGATACTCCTAGACTTGGAGTGTCCTGGCGCCAGATACATTCTGCGGAAGGTATTGAATGCCTATTTTCTTTAATTCTATAAAAATAACTTCATCACAATCGTATCTATATCCCAGAAAGGGTATGTTGAGGCATAACTACAATGGTCTCGAGCACGCCATGCATCTTTACTTCATCCTCAATGTGTTTGGTTTTACTAATAGGCAGGCGGCGATTCTCATGTTATGATGAAACGTATATCAGTATAATGTCATTATGATCCTTTTGTCATTCCAGAATGTAGGAGATAATAGCGGGGGAGGGTACCCGAGTTTAAATAGAATACCCTATTAGACATAGCATCATAGAATACTAGACATCTATATATATAAAAATGAAACCCGTTTTCCGTTGTCACGACATAGCATGAAAACGGTTTGACCGATTTGAAATTTTTTTTTGTATTGGATAGCCTATTTATTGAGGAAGGTTCTTAGCTATATATCATCACGCTACTACACAGGAGAGCGGAGCAGTAATCATAAATGTCAGCAAATCGGGGAAACTTTCATACATATTTGGAAAAGTAATAAGCGACGGGATTAAATGGATGCCACGGGGTTGGAAGTATGTCACGGACGAAGCCGGGCAGGTCAGCTAGTACACTAATAATTGACATAGCAACCGACTTCTAATAATTGTCTAGGAAGAAAAGCAGCTGACGTTATATTTAAATATTATTTAAATTATTATTTGAATTGCATTTTATGGGAAGGATTTCTGTCCAACGCACAAAAGTCGGGTTCTGGTGTTACTAGTGCGTTTGTGTGCGTAACCTATGGGGACATTATTTGACACAGTTTATTTTTCATTTACCTCCTAAGTACTAATGTATTGAATATTTTCAGGTAAGACTCATAAAACCAAATTTACCATTTCCAGGCATCTTCATACCGCTTTTTCAATTACCGCTACTCCTGGCTTCTCATCCACAACTCTTCGTACAATAGAAGCCTCATAGAAGATACTCTCGAAGATTACGAAATTCTTCCCGACTCTGACGTTGTCTGGTGCAGCTCTGATCACCTGGTGGAAGTGTATCGAGTGAAAGCCAAGCAGCCTTATCTCCTAAACGACCTTGGCCTTAACCATAAATGTACGAAGCAAGAACTTATTGCTCTGTGGGGAGGCTTACCAAGTACTGTGACAAGGAGAAAAGATCTGAGGAGTGCAAGGATAGTTGGTGCTTCTTTGGTAAGTTTTGGTTTCTGTTTCTTTAAACCATTCTCTTTGTTTTTAATTTCTCTTAACAAAACTGGTTGATTTCTAATTCAAATGTTCTTTCTCACTCAGTCATATAGTTTGGGCTGGGACTTGAAGAATGTTCGCCGTATATTATTTTCTAAAACCATTGCCACAGATCGGGGCTGAAGATTAGTAGCGTGCTCGCCGACATTTCTGCTAGCCCTTCCGAGGGCTGCAATTCTACTCCGTCACGTTTGCCACCAGGGCAGCTGAGGGTAGGGCGCCTCCCAAGGCGAGGCGACGCGCACCAATTTATCCCCGCTGGTGCACGAAGTAAGACTTTGGGACCGCCAACCTACGCGCACGGTCCGAAACGGCGGAAAGTGGAGGAAGTAATGAAAGATAAAATGAATGAATTCGTTGAAGTAATGAATTAAAGAAAATTACAATTAGACAGACAGAGCACGCGAAATTCATAAAGTCACCTTAAAATTTGATCACCTGTAGTCAAAGAGAAGATCTATTCCTAATAGGTAGGCGGCTCCATAAACATGCGATGGACACAAGGGCTTATCGAGGCGCTGCGCTGAGATCAGACCACTACCTAGTCATAACTAGGATTAGGGGTCTGTTCGCGGGTTGGCGACATCCTACCGAGTGCCCTGGGGGCCGAGCCTACTATTTTTACTAAAGAAAGCTGTTCTAGTTCTATTCTATAGCGGTTCTATTGCGATTAGTCCAAAACTAGGTAGTCTACTAAAACGTATGTTACAATCACACTTCTCAAGCTGTAGAATAGAGATAAAAGAGCTGTTTGTAGCTATCAAAATATTAATATAGAATATCAAAAATGCTAATTCAGAGCTACTTACGGGCGCTACACGTGTTAATAACATTCCATCGGCCGGCCGATAGAGTTCTATTGGAGCGCAATTGTAATAGACCACGAAGACTGTCAATTTTTTCTTCAATTCCTTAAAGATAAACTATAAAGAAAGCGTAGCGACGTCAATGTTAAGTAGTGGTAGATTTAAAATATTTTGAAAGTCTAGTATTTGAGTGAGGGGTACTTAGATCGAATTGGACTTGAGTATATTGGACTAGCATTGTTGTTCAAGAATAACGTCGTCTCCCAAATCTCGTACTTCTCCACGTCCAACAAATGAATAAATAATTTATTTATTAATATCGTTGGGACAACTCACACAACGCCATCTGATTCCAAACTAAGCAGAGCTTGTACTATGGTAACCAGTATAACTGATAAACATGCTTATATATCTAAATAGAATATATATTACCTATTATAGATAAATAAGACATAGAATAAACTATCGTGCTCATCACACAAAGCTTTATCCTGGGTGCGAATCGAACCCACGACCTCTTGCGTAGCAGTCGAATACACTCCCAACGCGCCACAGTCAATGTCAAAGTCAAGAGGAACGATTAACGAAAAATATATATTGTGCGAAAGTAGAACTAGAAGTAGTCAGGGTAGTCCGAGATCGACGAAGACCATGTACTTAATCATACGCATCAGCAGGACGCTTGCGACTATAAAATCTATATTGAAACATATATAAAAACCTATATACCTATCAGTCTTAATACGCAACATTTCAGATAAGTCAACCGCAGTACTTCCGCGGCTGGCACGATGTGAGCAATCGACAGATCGACACATTTCCCAAACTGACATACCCGCTCGTGTGGCTGCTCGCAGAAGATCTGCATTTCCAGTTTGTATGACTTTCGTATTACTCATTTCGTAAACTCTACGTACTCCTGGACACTTCGAAAGGATTGACATGGTTAGAGTATGCAGTGCGATCCTCACGAGATGGCGGTCGTTCTCTTTACTTTGAAATTGGAAAGTAGTAACTGTTAACTGTTGTATTAGCTACTGCACTCACGCGCACTGCTGTTAAAAAAGTGTTAGTATGTACATTAAACTAACGCGCCCTAGAAGATTGCAGAGGCCCAAACCAACTTTGCTTACAAGTTGGTGGCCCTGCTGATCGACTCGAGAGACGCCAGTCAAAATGATAATTTTACTATTTGGAGAACAGATTCCTTCACCATTACGTGTTCCATGCAGTCTTCTTGGCAATATGGACCGAGTTCTTTGGAGACGCACGCCTTACTTGCCTACGTCAGTGGTACTGTATTCCTGTTATTACTTTTGTAATTCCCTGTCTCGAGCACTCCCCCCTTTCCAGGGTTGCTCTTTGTCCTATTGTTTTTCGTTGTAACAACGGCTGATGACGTCACATCACGCATCCTCCGTCTCTGCCCTATGTGGCCTCTCAAGTAGTTCTTTTTCTTCCTACATGCAGTTTTACACAGAGTCTCTACACCTCCGGAAGTTGGCTGCAGAGT
The DNA here is from genome assembly GCA_948477245.1 of Thumatha senex. Taxonomy (NCBI): domain Eukaryota; kingdom Metazoa; phylum Arthropoda; class Insecta; order Lepidoptera; family Erebidae; genus Thumatha; species Thumatha senex. The sequence continues at coordinate 611,969 of OX419731.1, forward strand.
CCACGATTTCGAAACAATATATGGATTCTCTACGCAATACCACTGATAATTCCAGAGCAATATTTTTATTTCCAGCTTAACTCTGCGGCAGGTTGACTTATACGGAGTGCTGTACCCCAACGGATCGTTTGACGGACTGGCGGGGCTGCTGCAGCGGAATGAGGTGGAGATAGGCGTCGCTTCCATCTTTATGAGGCAGGACAGGATGGCCGTGCTGCACTTCCTGTCGGAGACGCTGGCATTAACGTATGTTTCTTTAGGTCTACGAGATTGATATAATGTGTCTGTCGACCCTAGTTAGTGGAACAGTCCCTAACCTCAGTAGTAGTAGTGAAATGGAGCAAGGATTACAATGCATTGAGAGGAAAGTATACTGAGGTGTAAGGGGCCCCACAAACACCTCCGGGACCCATGCGACCTCATCTACGGACCAATGGACGAGGCAACGACGCCGGCGTCCAACAATGTCGAAAATCGAAATCCAAATGATACCGGCTCTTAGAAGCCAAATAAAAGGACCCCCCCCCCCCTCCCCCTAGCTCCACATCCAGATAGGCTTTAAAAGTACTGGGAATACACTAAAATGAAAAGAGAGAGTGGAACGTAAGCTCTTTATTAAATAAACAAATAGGTGCTGTTAAATAACATACCTACCTTAATTTTACACTTGCGCATGCATCAAAACAACTGCCTGTGTAATTAAACTGATCGTTGTCTGCGATAACTCACACTTATGAATAAGTAAATTAAAATATCTCACCCTGTTATATTCCAGCGGCGCTTTTATCTTCCGCCAGCCGCCTCGGTCAGTAGTGTCCAACGTGTTCTTGGCTCCGTTCAGCTCCGGCGTGTGGCTGGCGAGCGCGCTGGTCTCGCTGCTGGCTTCAGTACTCCTCGCGCTGCTCAAGACAGTGCGGGAAGCCACACACACGCACTCCCGACAGCTGCTCTCTCCATTGACGTTCCCAGATACGTGCACTTTTGCCCTTGGAACTATATGTCAGCAAGGTGATTTATACTGGATTATAGGAGAGTCCGAGACTACCAGGACTTTAATTGGTCCTGCTAATTAGTGTCTAGCACATAAGACCTCTTAGCCTTTTTGTTACCACCACACTAAAAAGTCAACAAGTTCAAAATTTCGTCCAAATTTAACATCTAAAATAGACACATTTTATTTTAGGAAATTTATTCGGTCCTTTAGACCCACCTAAGTTCCGTGCTTCGGAAGGTACGTTAAACCGTTGGTCCCGGTTGCCAATAAAACGGCAGTCGTTAAGCCAAGTTGAGGGCAATAAGGGCGGCTTAAAAAATTTCAACAGCAGGTCGCCACAGCCTGCGCCTGTCCATTTCAACACGGCAATGGGCTCACCATCCTTACACCACCACCTGTTACGTGGGACAAAAATGCATACGGTGAAACGTGGGCGTTTAATATAAAGATAAAGGCGTGACAATATGTATGTATGTATGTATATGATTAATACTCTGAGCAGTAGATACGCCACCTCAGGATAGCAGACAAACATGGACCATCTGATGGAAAATAGTTACCGTATCCTATTTAAACCGTAACCTATTGATGGTTGCAACACCAGAGATGCTATACTCGCGCTGCCCACTCTGTTATCGTGTGGAAACGGACAAGGACAGGCTACTTGTTGTTGAAAGATCTCCAAGCCGCCCATTCTAAGATCTTTAATTTGACCTCCTAACTACCATGTTACTGGACCAATCGTAGCATAAAATGCTTAATACTGTGATCATCAAATGATTTTATACCCTATTGTTGTTTGTTGTCAAGATAATCAAATGCCAGAATGTAGGGTAGGTAGGTATAGCCAAAGTATAGCTAATAACCAGCGCCTACATATTCTGTAATAGCATAGCTATTATTGTTACAATTGACACAAAACACGAACAAAATATTTCATTATTATTAGTGATATTCCCTCCTTTATTATTTAACAAAGCATTTGTGTAGGGTTCCACCTGACGCCGGCTGTGACGTCCGTGCGCGTGGTGATGTTCAGCACCCTGTTCTCGTCGCTGTTTCTCTTCACGGCCTACTCCGCCAAGATTGTGACGTTGCTGCAGACGCCCAGCGACGCACTGCGCACCATTGACGACCTCGGCCGGTCCCCAATGACACTGGGCGTGCAGGAAACCACGTATAAGAAGGTTTATTTCATTGTAAGTTGTAATCAAGCCTTGATAGTCTTAGGGCCGTATTCCAGACGTTTATCAACACTCAAGAAACAATTGAGAGTAGATTCTATAAGGCAAAATCTAGTCGCAAGCGTTGATCGAGTATTGAGAAACGTTCTGGAACACGGCCCTTAATTACCGAAAATGAAATGGAATGACAATATTATTGCTTACACATACAATTACTGCAAGATTCGCAAGAGCTATCGTTTTGTCAGTCTGTGAGAAGAGAACCTGGCAATAAAAACTACGGGCACTTTTTTATAATTTTCAGCAATTAAGTGCATTAGTTTGGTTGTTATTCTTAAATATATACTACTAGGTGATCCCCACAGCTTCGCCCGTGACATACGAACTCCCGTCGGACCCTTTTAACCCGTCTTTATTAAATTTTACAATAGTCTATACAAATTTGCACGATTTGATGACTTATGATTACTGCTCCGCAATAACTAAAATAAACGAGACTGGCGGTGTCCACTAAGCTACCGCTCACAACGGGAAGGTTGTGTCCAGGCCGTTAAAATTTGTGCTACATCTTGTTTATTACAATCGGCTGAAAAATATGATCTAGTCAATGAGACAGAGCCTTAGTATTAAAAACATCACAAGAAAAAACGTCGAGCAAACCCAGCAGTATCAAAGAAGGCACCGGGCTTGTGGAATTAGATTTATAAAATGTGATGAGACTTTTCAATGCATGTGGACCAGGAAGCCGCAGACGCAGCCACGCAACGGTTATATAAGCGGAAGATCCTGCCGCAGGGGAACAAGGCCTACCTCAGCGTCGTAGATGGCATCGCCCGCGTCAGGACCGGTCTGTTTGCTTTTCAGGCATGTATTTAGCAAATAGTTGGTAAACTTTAGTAAAAATATGTTTTCCAGCGTAATGAAGTTTTCACGGACCCATTTTCTTAAGTAATTTATTTAAGTGATAAAATGCACAAATTAAACTGTAAATGCAAAAAATACAAATCTTCACAAAATTTCACGTTTATATTATTGATTCGTTGGTAGATAATTAGTGCTGTGGTAAGAAGCGCACCAAAGATAAACTTCTGAATCGCTCTTGAATGTTCTTACCTATGTGTTATGGTTTGAATACGAACACCGTGTGTGACAGCTTGCTTGCTATCATGCAAAATGTCTGCAAAGACATTAAGGAGCTCTGAAGTTTAATTTTCCTAAATGTTATTCATATGATTATACACCGAATGTATCGCTTTATAAAAATCAAGCCACCTTGACAACTTCCATTGTGTAAGTAAGTATTTAAAGATTTTCTACATTACATTAGTAACATTAAATAATTGGAGTTGCCCTTAATCTATAGATGCTGGAATGGAGTGATACTGAATGACCAACGCGGTATGGGCCTACAGGTGGAGCGCAGTTCAGGCTACGACGTGATCACGAAGACGTTCACGGAGCGGGAGAAGTGTTCGCTGGACGAGATCGAGGCATTCAAGCTTCCCACCGTGTGCATCCCCTTGCGGAAGTTCTCGGGGTACCGGGAACTGTTCGCTGTCAGGTACATTTCTACGTACTTCAACTTTTAGTTAAATATTACTACCGATTGTAAAGATATTTACAACTCATCGAAATATAGCCCAGTTTAATAACTTCTAAATGAGACCGAGTAACGACAGACGCAGGCGTGCTCACGAGGTGGATAGGTTAGACGGCAGCCGCTCCCAACAATTCCGAACAGCTGTGCGAAACAACTTAACGTGCCTTCTGAACCACGAGATCGCTTGTAAATGTAAATAAACTCAACACTCACACAATGCCATCTGATTCCAAACTAAGCAGAGCTTGTACTATGGCAACCAAATAACTGATAAACACACTTATATATTTCTAAACATATACATGTTATAGATAAATAACAACCAGACACAGAATAAACCATCGTGCTCATTACACAAAGTTTTATCCTGGGTAGGAATCGAACCCATGACCTCTTGCGTAGCACTCATACTCTCCCACCGCGCCACAGAGGCAGGTGAAAATAAAATAAAATGTCAAAAAAGTGATCACCCATCAGTGACCATACGTAGCGAAAGTTGTTTCGCAGTGATCGTTTACAGTAGACTCAGCGGGGCCACGACCAAAACTCGCCATAAAGTTTGAAACGTAAAAATGAGCTTTAAAGCGACGCTGATGACGGTCACAGGCTGCGGTGGCAGCGCGAGACGGGGCTGATGGGCCGCGCGCGCCGCGTGTGGCTGGCGGGGCGGCCGCCGTGCGACTCTCCCGCGCAGGGCTTCGTCAGTATCGGGCTGCGCGACGTGCTGCCCGCGCTGCAGGTACTCCCTCCTGCACCACCTCGCCGCTACTGCAGCGTGGTGCTCCACCACCTGTAGCACTTCGTCGGCGTCGGGCTGCGCGACGTTCTGCCCGCGCTGCAGGTACTCCCTCCTGCACCACCTCGCCGCTACTGCAGCGTGGTGCTCCACCACCTGTAGCACTTCGTCGGCGTCGGGCTGCGCGACGTGCTGCCCGCGCTGCAGGTACTCCCTCCTGCACCACCTCGCCGCTACTGCAGCGTGGTGCTCCACCACCTGTAGCACTTCGTCGGCGTCGGGCTGCGCGACGTGCTGCCCGCGCTGCAGGTACTCCCTCCTGCACCACCTCGCCGCTACTGCAGCGTGGTGCTCCACCACCTGTAGCACTTCGTCGGCGTCGGGCTGCGCGACGTGCTGCCCGCGCTGCAGGTACTCCCTTCTGCACCACCTCGCCGCTACTGCAGCGTGGTGCTCCACCACCTGTAGCACTTCGTCGGCGTCGGGCTGCGCGACGTGCTGCCCGCGCTGCAGGTACTCCCTCCTGCACCACCTCGCCGCTACTGCAGCGTGGTGCTCCACCACCTGTAGCACTTCGTCGGCGTCGGGCTGCGCGACGTGCTGCCCTTTCTCCAAGCATCGTAAAAGAAGCACGACTCGCGATTCATAACGCAGTGCTAGTGCCAACGTTGCTTTACGGCAGTGAAACCTGAGTATGTCAGCAGATGCATGAAAGTAAATTAAATGCTGTGGAGAAGCGATCACTTCGAAAATTGTGCGGCGTAACTTTGGCCGACCGAATACATAACGAAGTAATACGCAATATGGCAGGTTTTAATTAAAGTGTCAGGGTTAAGCTGGAAAAGGGCGTGCTCACACGTCCAACGAATGAGTGAGGAACGATGGACAAAGAATATCGATTGTGCGAAAGTAGAGGGTAGAAAGAGTCAAGGTAGGCCGAGACTTACATACGAGTATTAAGACCAGGTGAGCAGATTGCTAAAAAACGGAAAATTCAAAAGTACTAATCAATCGCTTCATACATGCACGTCTGGGTATCCGCCCATACGTGCATGTATGAAACGATTGATGAATCTGCAAAAAGCGAAAGAAGTATGCATGGATCGTGAAGCCTGGCGATTTGTTCTCTCTGACTACCCCGTCAGGAATACAGCGTGCAGATAGTTGATAGTAATGTGTGATTCTGATGTGTAAGCTATATTATTGTAAAAGTACAAAATCCATTCAGTAGAATTTGCGTGAAAGAATAACAAGCATCCATACTTACATATTTTCGCGTTTATAATATTAGTAGGATTTAAAAAAAAGAGTCTATTAGACTCGGCAATTCCGCTCACAGTATCTATAGAGAAAGATAAAGTAACTGTAACTGTTCGCAGGTGTTTCTGCTGGGTGCGTTATTGTCGATGGTGATTCTGGGGATCGAGCTCCTCGTGCACTCGCGTAAGGGGAAACCTGCACCGTGCTGCTTCCCACGGCACAACCCTGTAACTACCAGCACAGCTGTCCGTACATGTTAGCATATATGACGTTATTCTAATTTAGAATACTAACATGTGAGCCAAGTTGGAGGTGGTTAAGGCAGCTCGATAGGTGTACCGGGTTTATCACGACCTTTTGGGCCCAAGTCAAAGCGGTGCTTCCGCAGACTGACGGACGAATGATCAGCAGGCAGCTACTCTCACCTGTGCCTAACAGGTAATAAATGTGGACCCCTGTAACCATATCTAGGTAGGATTTAGAAACAATTGGTAAAAACGCTAAGATGTAGAAAGTTACCTAATTAGAGTTTAGATAAGTCAATACTTATAGATAAAATTTTTTAGCCCAGTCATTTTAGGCATTTTAAACCCCAATCTGCGGAATAATTCCTAGTGAGCAGAATTTCTGTACACACCTATATTACGGCGTTATAATGAAGATGTGAAAAATCAACATTAATCGGTTAAAAAAGTTATGAAGGTCAAAAGGTCACGAAAAATAGTTTTTTGCATATATCCCGCGAACTATTGCTCGGAGGTCAATACCGCTCATTATAAAATTGCTTCGAAATTAGGGTGTTTCTATGTGTTTTGTTTGTATTTATAAATATATAAGTATTTTACCATAGCATATGTTTATATTTTAGGACCTCTGTGAGAATTTTCCAAATAATTATTTACTTAGCATTTCTTTTTTTTTTCTATGTTTGTGGCTGATGTTTTCTTGTAGTTCAGAACCGAGACAAATGCAATAAATTAAAGATCTTAATATAATTTCAAATGTTCTATTAGGCGGTGTAAACGTTTAACGGACTTGCTTGAATTGCCTGACACCGTTATAGGTACAACAAAAGAAGACCTTTACGCTTACCTATTGATTACTACATAATGGGTTTCATTTTTTCAAAACTACGTACATATTACTAGACTCTGTGACGTGATTTGTACCTGCATGTCTCAATGACATGTATCATTAGCGTGTTATTATTATTTATGTCTCTTCTTCACGGGTATCTTCTATCTATTTTTTTCTTATGAAGATACCCGGTCTTTTGGCAGGCTTACATGGGGACATATTGGTCCAACACGCAGAGGCCCTTTGAGAATTTTAATCTTATAGGAAATGGGACCCCCACTACAGGCAATCCACGCCCGCCTTATGTAGAAGAACGGTAATGGATCACCTCCAATGGGAGTTAAACTATTGTGAAATGTGCTAACTATGAAATGGGCTATTGGGTTGGGTGTTAAATGGATTGGGTGATTTAAGCTATTGATGAAAACGGCGTCTACCTTTTTAATATATTATTATATAAAATAGTGGCAGACGGTGACTTGCCAACTCACTAGATGGGCCCCCTATACAATCGCCATAGGCAAAATAAGCCTGTAAGGCGACAGAGGGCAACACTGGTGTGAGCGGCTTGGGGTGTCGAGCGGTGCGGCGCCGGTTTCACCTTCGCGGGACAGGCCCGGAGCGGGCTTCCCCGTAGTTATGCCCTTGAAAATGACACTTCCACCCCCGAGCATATAGCTCTGGCTCCCTCCCTCTGACCGGCCAATTAAGGCAAGCCAGAGTTGAGTTTTGCTGCACTCTCACTGCTCTCATTATTATTATTGTTGTTAATATTTACAGGAACACGGGGACGTAAATGTCACAACTCTACCTAGCCCACGAAATCGCATAAGCTGTCACAGCACAACGCAAGAATCACTTGTAACATTTAAAGAAGTTTGTGAATAAACAATGATAGTGTAGTGCAGTTAGTAACCCACAGATCAAGTAATAAATGTCACTCGCACGCGCTCTGCTAGAGACACCTTATCTATACTAATGTTAAATGTATTTTTGGTGTTACTATAAAGAATAACTAACTAATATTATAAAGCTGAAGAGTTTGTTTGTTTGGTTGAACGCGCTAATCTCAGAAACTACAAATCGTATTTGAAAAAATATTTTTGTGTTAGAAAGCCCATTTATCGAAGTAGGCTATAGGCCACCATCATGCTACTACCCTGGAGGGCGGAGCGGTAATCATAAATGTCGAGAAAACAGGCAATTTTGTATACATTATTGTGGAATTTATAAGCGACGGGATTAGATAGGTGCGACGGGGATATGAGGTATGTAACGGGGGAAGTCGGGGATGGGTCACCTAGTTCTATATATATCATTATTACTATCCTGTCTAATAGGCGCGAGCGAGAAGGAGCGAGCAACATTCCTAATGCTCTGTAGTAAAACATTTAAATATACGCTAAATCATATCCTACACTCTTTATCTATATTTATAAAAATGAAACCCGTTTTACGTTGTCACGACATAGCATGAAAACGGCTTGACCGATTTGAAAAATTATTTTTGTATTGGATAGCCCATTTATTGAGGAAGGTTCTTAGCTATATATCATCACGCCACTACACAGGAGAGCGGAGCAGTAATCATAAATGTCAACAAATCGGGGAAATTTTCATACATTATTGGGAAAGTAATAAGCGACGAGATTAAATGGGTGCCACGGGGTTGGAAGTACGTCACGGACGAAGCCGGGCAGGTCAACTAGTTACTCAATAAAGTTAGTTACCAACTTGTCTTATCATTAATCCTTTCCCATATTTCCATCCTCCATGCCGACGACCTAGGATTGATATGATTGATATGGCACTGACGTATCGTAAGCGTGTAAGTATTGGGAACCTTGGTATTGAGATCTCTAATTTTGACGATAAGACCAAGAAGTTTGTAGTGCTATAAAGAGCGCGGAACCTTATTTAGGACTCCTGGCTTCCGCAAGGGTAGCCCAATGCAGCTTGATATGATGCACACGGCTACTTTCTATAATCTCACCACTCGTCATAGACAGGGTGTTCACCTTTAGTAAGGGTTTACACCTTTACTGTATGCCATGCCGCGCTTTCAAAATTTACCTTGAACTTAAATAGACAGAATAGTAAAATAAAAGTTGATAAAGCAATAGTCAAACACACAAACAAAGTATATCTATACTAATATTATAAAGCTGAAGAGTTTGTTTGTTTGTTTGGTTGAACGCGCTAATCTCAGGAATAGTCCATTTATCGAGGAAGGCTATAGGCTATATAGCATTTCGCTACGACTGTGCAGAACAGCAATCATAAATGTAGCAAAATCGGGAGAAAAATATTCTATTTGAAAGCTTTCGTTACTAACGCTGCCTAAACGATTAATGTTACGCAATAATTATGTAATACAAAATTGTTTCCCTTTAAAAGTTCTAAAATAAAGTCCGCGACAGCACATGTCTATATTTTAAGGTTAACCCACTATAATCATTTTATTGTAATCAAATTTGTTCTGAAATAACGCGGTCATGCATTATGGCGCGAGAACAGCGAATAGCGCATGCGCGACCGCGCATAGCTGTCTCATCTCATTCCTCAATAAATCTCGCGACGCTCTGACGCGTCATCATCATCATCGGCGCACTACAGAAAGGATGTTCGTACTGGGACCTACTCTGCTTTCATTTGCGTTTTTGCGATGTCTTATAGTTTGGTATAGTATATAGAAGGCTATACATCATCACGATACTGACTTGGAGAGAGGAGCAGTAATCATAAATGTCCTAATAAACGACGGGATTAAATGGGTGCGACGGGAATAAAGGCGTGACTGATAAAAGACTATATCATCACGCTACTACCCTGAAGAGCGGAGTAGTAATCAATAAATCGGGTAAAAATTCATACATTATTGTAAAAGTAATAACCGACGGGATTTAATGGGAGCGACGGGTATAAAGGCGTGACTGATAAACTGACGGGAGTTCAAAGTACGTCACGGGCCAAGCCGCGCGGGGCATCATGGAGTCAGTGTCACAGCAAGTCTAATAATAAAACAAAATGACAATAGTTACTTAGATATAGAGAGCAAAAAATCCGATATAAAAGAATTGCCCTTGCGCGGGCGGACACCGCCACAGATAGCGCGCCCACGCAGCGCGCCTCTCCGGCTTACACGCAGGCGCTCAACATTATTAAATTAATAACTATTTAATTAATTTTTCATACAATTTACAAAATATTTTAATAAGAAGCGCTCGTGTATTTGTAACTCAGTGTTCTGAAAACGATCACTGCGTTAAGCAATTTTCGCTATGGCTGGTCCTTGGATGGGCGACTACTTTGTGGCATTTACATTTACGAGCGTTTCCGTGCTTTGGAAGGCACGTTAAGGCGTTGGTCCCGGTTGCCAGTGTAAATGGTAGTCGTTAAGCTAAGTTGAAGGCCTTATGGGCGGCTTGAAACATTTTAACAGCAGATCACCACAGCCTGTCCATTTGCAAAATAGCAATAGGTTCACAACCTGTTACGTGGGACGAAAAGTGGGCGTATAGTATGCTTCTGCCTACCCTTTTGGGGATAAAGACGTGGCAATATGTATGTATGTAAGTTTACAAAAAATATTTAGTTTCCTGGACCATAGTAACTTGAACTACCAGCACACGTGTTTTCCTGATAAAATCGCGTCAGACAAACTGAGTTAAAGGAAAAAATACCTACGAAAGGACACGTTATAGAGTGTGGACAAATTAGTCAGCATAATTGTTTTTTTCGATGGTATTTTTTTCGCTTGCGAGCACCCGACAGACACAGCTACTTACTCAATAAATAACTAAAAAAAAACTAAGAACGAAGATAGTGTTGCTCTCTAGCAACGCTGCTGCCGAGCGGTGTCTTGTATTCTTGATAAGTACCTATATTTTATTTTATATGACTACTTGCCAAATATTTTAGGAGAGATTTAGTTTGTGTAATGCAAAGGTTATAACGGCACGAATGCAAGAAAAGTCTGAAAGGTATTTATGGGAGGCTCAATGCGGATTCCGACGTGGAAGAGGTTGCATGGATCAAGTGTTTTCTCTCCGCATGATCGCGGAAAAGTTTCTGGCTCTTAGCCAAAAGGTTTTCTGCGCTTTTGTGGATCTAGAGAAAGCATTTGATAACGTTGTGAGAGAAACGCTGTGGGACTTGCTGCCAGGATATGGTGTGGACGGCTCGCTACTGCGGGCAATACAGTCGCTTTATAGGGACTGTAAGGCTTGCGTGCGAGTAGGGGGGGATGTGTCACCTCTTTTTGATGTCTGTACAGGCGTCAAACAGGGATGTGTCATGTCCGCCTGGCTGTTCATAGTGTATCTGGACAGTTGCCTGCAGAAGTTGAAAGATTTTAATATGGGTGTGAATTTGGGTGACTTTACAGTAAACTGTCTGCTGTACGCTGATGATGCGGTGCTCATGGCCTCATCAGAAGCCGACCTACAGGCATTAGTCACTAATATGAAAGAGGGGTGTGAAAGTAAGGGTCTCCGCATGAATGCAAGTAAAACTAAGGTTCTAGTATTTGAAAGAGGTGACGTAAGAACTAAATGCGAGATTAGGGTAAACCAGGAACGTCTAGAGCAAGTGAATGAAATTGTGTATTTAGGAAGTATGTTTAGCGCGGATGGAAGATGTGATTCGGATGTAGAACGGCGAGTAGCTGCCGGAAACAAAGTTAACGGTGCTTTGTCCCAGTTAGTAAAGCGACAAAGCATCGTAAAAGAAGCACGAATGGCGATTCATAACGCAGTGCTAGTGCCAACTTTGCTTTACGGTAGTGAAACCTGGGTATGTCAGCAGATGCATGAAAGTAAATTGAATGCTGTGGAGATGCGATCACTTCGAAAATTGTGCGGCGTTACCTTGGCCGACCGAATACGTAACGAAGTGATACGCAATATGGCAGGTTTAAATGAAAGTGTCAGCGTTAAGCTGGAAAAGGGCGTGCTCCGTTGGTTTGGACACGTCCAACGAATGAGTGAGGAACGATTGACGAAGAATATATATTGTTCAAAAGTAGAGGGTAGAAGGAGTCAGGGAAGGCCAAGACTTACATATGAAGACCACGTGAGCAGATTGCTCAAAAACGGAAAGGTCAAAAGTACTCGGATACCCAGACGTGCGTGTATGAAGCGATTGATGAATCTCGAAGAAGCGAAAGAAGTATGCATGGATCGCGAAGCCTGGCGATCTGTCCTCTCTGAATACCCCGTCAGGGATACAGCGTGAAGATAGTTAGTTAGTTAGTTAGATTTAGTTTGTTAAATGTAGTCGAAGGTTGCGAGCCACTGGCCGATGATAGCTGCTCTCCGTATCCCTCGGTGGAGCAACATTTGTCACCATGGCGTCGCCCCCAGCATTCCTGTTAGCTGCATTGCTGTTCTGCACATACGGTAATTACTATAAATTATGATATGTATCATCAAATTAGACGATTATTTTAAGCCGACCTTAAAGAGGAGTTCCTTTTTTCGCTTCTGTGAGAGATTGCGTGTTATTTTATCTCCATTAAAAACAAATGAGAACGTCTGTAGGTACTTACATGAATAATATTTTTAGAAATCTAACTAAAAAAAACTAACTGACGGGGTAGACAGAGAGGACAGATCGTCAGGCTTCGCGAACCATACATACTTCTTTCGCTTCTTGTAGATTCATTTTTAGAAATATGTTTAAAATAACTAGAAATAGGGTATGTGTAACTTTTTATTATAAAGTGAATATTTATCCAATTTAAAAATTGCATCTATTATATTTTTAAGTGGGCTATAAGTTTTTGTTACAGCTTGACTTCTCAAAATATACGGCCCCCTGCAAAGCAGTGATATTAAGTGCATATTTTTTCAGAAATATGTGATAATCTGGACAGGACTTCACCAGGCTTACAGGCTTTCTACTGGAAGATATTTTTTATACGTTTGAAGACATTGGGGTAGAATATCACCGGCAGTTTTCTCCATGGGAATAATCCAAACTTTCTATGTTTCTGGTTTTGTAATATAAGGGATTAGTGCAGGAGCGCGGTCGTGTGTTTCCAGGAACGAGCCTATCATGGAGTCAGTGCCACAACTCAACTGCGCTGTCGATCCAAATAGACGCCTTGTTTGCGGAGTACGACCGAGAGATGCCGCCTCCTAGCGACAATGGCTTCGAAGTGGAACTGACACTTGACGTGAAGCACGCCAACATAGATCAAGAGCACTCGGTGGTGAAACTCCTCGCGGACTTGAATATGGTAAGCGGCTACTTTTTCTTCATCTCTGTCTTTCGAGTCCCTAAAATTTGGGACCAGAGGAGACCTAAAATTTTGGTTACATAGATTTAGTGTCGGACTGATTGACGGCGCAAGCCCCAAACGACGGCTTAAACAGCAATTTTAAGCCTAAGCCTAAAATAAATATAGTATTATTTGTTTGTAGTTAATTAGAAGAAAAGGAGAGTTGCTTAAATAGTCTAAGATATAAACATAATTGTGGTATATGGACATCTAAATAAGTATTTGCACAAGGTTGAAGTGGTGAAAAGTACAGCTATCATATTCTTCTAACAAAACAAATCATTTTATCAATATTCTAATAACCCATATTTTTGCAGATAAAGATCCATTCAACACAACACCTCTTTTGCTATTTTGGGAGCGGGATTGGACCTTGCGGTACTTACACTGTGTCCTTTTTCAGATATGGATAGATAAACGGCTGAAGTGGAATGAAAAAGAATGGGGCTGTGACTATGCCGTCACGGCCGCGGAGCGTCTCTGGTTGCCGGACATCGTGCTGGTCAACGCAGCCGCTACGGGCTACTCCAACGCGCCCAGCGACGTGGGCCTGAGAGCTCGCATCGATTACGACGGAGTGGTGACCTGGGCCACGAGGCTGGACCTCTCGGCTCCATTGGAAATGCAGCTGTACGACTGGCCTCAAGACACGCAGACGTGTAGTTTCAAGTTCGCGTCAAGGTCGTACAGTTTTGATCAGATGGATATTAAAGTTAATGACGTCAGGGTAAGAACAAAACGATTGTTTGGACATACGTACTTTGGGTTTACGCCGCCGTAATGTATCTTGATCCTTTCTTGTGTTACTAGTTTTGACCTAAGCAGTACGTTGATACTTACTATTAATAATTAATAGTATATAGTAATTTTTTTTTCACTTATATTACAGAGTAATTATTATTCTGTAGTAAGTGTGAGTAAGTGTGTAAGTGTAATTTTAAGTTATTTTTTTTAATATATACGACATTAGTTGTGTCCCCTGGACAACCAAACTACAACTAAATACATCCACATTTTTCTAACGTATTCTCATATTTCAAAACTATGTATTACTTGTTAATTCTTGATGGTTTTGTCGAGCTTATAGTCTACTTTCCTTAATAGAACTCTACGGTAGACCCGGAGAACTATACTGCTCTCATAAACTAGTGGATTTAACATTATATGTATATCGGTTTCAATAGAGTGCCGTGGTCTTTGAAAGTGGAGCTTGGGAGATCAACAACATAAAAGGCAATAGTTCGATATGGAACCGCGGCGATGACCAAACGCGTCTGGCGATATGGACCTTAGAACTGAAGCGCCGAGCGCCGGCGCATGTGGTGGCCGCGAACACCGTGTTGGTCGCTTCAGCGCTGTTGCTCGCTGCGGCGGTGGCCCTTCCGCCCGATCAGCGGCATCCGCTGGCAGCCTGCGCTTCGTTCATTGCCGCTTTATGGTTAGTAAAGTATAGTTGAGTATGTAGTATAGAGAACATATTTATGTATATAAGAGAGCGTACCAAACTGATCTATCGACTTCCATTTCAAACCGCCTGAAATCGGTATAACAGTGATTATATAAGCAACGTGTGCATCAATTAAGTATGCATTTTTGAAAATTACTCCTTTGAGGCTTTAAGTAGGGCTTTGAAGCCTTTGCTGATGTCCGTTTTAGAGCTGAAAGGCCTTCACGTCAATAGCTCCATGGTATGTCTTTTTGAACTCGCTTTTAGAACACGGGGTTATAGGAGGAGTCGGTAGAGAGTTTCAAGTGACTGTAGTATATAGTGTATATACTACTGAAAAGAGTTTGAGTTTGATTTTTGAGTTGGAGAATATTTAGTCCGCGGTATGTGGGTATCTCAGTCCTGCACATTGTTATTCAGGATTGCCTGTGATTATGAAAATCTTTTCTAAACACTTAACGTGGTAGTCGGTAAAATGCAGCTGCATGCTCTACTAACTTCTTTTTCGTTTTTATCCTGGCTACGTATGGGTGACGCGAAGGCGATTGCCGCGAAACTGGAATTCAGGTGCGTCAGCCCAAAGGTGACAGCAGTATTCCATGTGTAGTTGCCTTTGTGACTTACAGAGAAGCTGTGTTTGCACCGCATTAAAGTACTGCCGCGCCCTGTTGAGCACTCCGAACTTTTTGAACGACAACTTGGCCTTATCCTTTATATATACCGTAGTCGTATTGGACGTCACTAGAGATGTCAACACCAAGGATTCCAATCCCATGCAAATCTCTAAATACTATTGGAGATCGAGAGAGGTGTAGTGTGCCCTGGAATTGCGACGCTATAGAACATGGGGCTTTTCAGTGCTGGATATACAAACTCGAGTCTTGGTAGGGTTAAAATTGGACAAGATTTTGTCTACCCCAATCGAACACTTGCAACAACTGGTGTCACGACTCATTGTTGTCAACAGTTGTTCACGACTTTCTTCCACTGCAGACCTATAGGGATATTGGAGCGACCCGTGTAAAAAGCAACCAACAACGACAGCTCTAACAGTTCTAATGGTTAGAAAGCTAGGTTAGATACCCATCCGCAAAATCCCGCGGGCAGATTGAGGAGGTAACTTCGATAGAAGACGACGGTGCCAGACCACCATTATTACATATAATAACTTTAAATTACACTACCTTCGAAAAAAGATCCGTCAAAAGTTAGCCTTAGTTGGCATGATCCAATGTGGGGTGTGTCTGCCAGGTTGACGACGGCGCTGCTGCGGCTGCCGGGCGCGGCGGCGTGCCCGCGCGTCATGTCGCTGGTGTGCGCGGTGTGCGCGTGCGGCGCGGCGAGCTGCGCGGCCGCGGCGCTGGTGCGGCGCGTGGCTCGCTGCGCCGCGCCGCCCCCGCGCCGCCTGCGGGCCGCACTCTCCGCGCTCTCCGCCTTCTGCCGCCTCACGCCGCCGCCCGTTAGTGCACACTACCTATCTCACCGCTCCCAGGAACTGATGTAGTTGTCTACGGGGCATCACACCGCGTGTATATGATCATCATAAACGCCAGGCCATCTATTCGAGCCGATATTTCCAAGTGTGTACAGTTCACTAATAACAGGTTTCACAAAAAGTTTAATCGGATGAACGGTCAGTGAAATGCACCATATTAATAGCATTTTAGTTCTGCCACTTAAAAAAAGCCTGATTGCATCCAAAATATCCCCTTTTAAAGCGTGTCATTGTGTGCACCATGATTTAGTGAAAATAACAGCCGTCGGATCGCCAACAGCTCTTAACGAGGCTCTCATTTCTCATCACTGGTTGGGCACCAGAGATGAGAAATTAGAGCCTTGTTCCCTTAGTCAGGTCAGTACCACAGACTTTATTGAGTCGTGATCTTATTGCTGGTTTATAGGTTAGAGTAACCTGGCTACGAAAGTGGAGCGTTCAATATTTACCCAGCAGGACAAATATCTTTGTGTAAAGAGCACTTTAATTTACTTTGATTGAGTATACCCAGAATTAATTAACGTGCTAGAAAATAAGTTTATCAGTGGACAAGCAAGCAGATATCCAGGAGCTGGTAACAAGTCACCAGTTCCATGGCACTCTCGCATTCGGCAGGAGGCGTGCAGCGCGTCGGAGAGCGGCGCGTGGGCGGCGGCCAGCGTGCTAGCCGACCGCGCCATTTGTGCGGCGCTGCTGCTTACCCTGTTCGTGCTAGTCGCCGTGCAGCTGCTGTAGCCTACCACCTACCTACCGAGCGAAAGATTCACACAAGTCACTTTGCAGCACTGTTATTGAAATAAATGAAATGTCGACCGATGAATAAATGAAAATATACACTCTTTTGTCAAGCGCCATGCTAATTACGCATATTTATATGCTAGTAAGATTTAGTAAATCTAGGCGTTAGGTACAACTTGGACTTTTGGAATTCCAAAGTAATTCTTAGTCAAGGACAGCCAAGGTTTTGTAGATATGAATAAAATCAATTTGTACTTATAATTTTTTTTAGATACTATCGAAGTAACACGTTTCATTTCCTTCGTTTTGAGAATGCTTGCAGTGTAAACAGAGATGTGTTAACACATGATATAACTTTATATTATATTCAAAAGTATGAATTGTAAGACCAACTTACGTTTATAATAAGGTGGAAAAGTATGCTTATAAACTAAAGCGTTCACAATGAACAATTGTAAGTTGACCAATAGTATACAAATCGTCTTGGGAACTAAACAAGAAAGGTTCTGAATCTATTCCTGAAAATAGATTGGTTTCGAAAATCTCAAGCTCCCTTTGTCTCGTTTGCGACCAAAGAGTTAGTTTATTTAAACAAATAAGATCATTTTAACACTCTAACTGCAAACGTTGGCCTGAACGAATAAATTCGTATAGTTCACTAAGAAATATGTGACGATAGACCCCATCAAGGAGCCTGCCTGCGTCACCACTCCACAGAACCGCATGCCCTTGGTGCCACCCCGTCGTGCCCACCCGTACACCCACATGCGGGCGTAGGATATCACACCTGACACTATAATCCAACTTAGCACCTGAAACAAAAACAAGTTTAAGGTCAGGCACAACCTTCTATCTTACGCAGTAAATTTGTACTGAATAACATACTTAGTTACATCAATAGGGTTTAGAGTTTATATAGGTATACAGCAATATAAAGGTACTGTAGTTACTGTAAGTAGGCTAGTGAATCGAGATTAAAAAGGTCATAATCCTCCAAATCACCTGCCGACTTTCAGACGAGGCTCACCTAGACGTCAAATAGGTTTGATTATGATTATGTTCGCATGCAGTTATATCATAACTGCCCTTACATCGAAACAGGTTCCACGATCTTAAGTAAACAGAACGAGACAACCGTAGCTTAACCTTAGATGATACCGTGAACAAGGGGGAGGGGAGTATAAGGAGTCCCATCACGATATTCATTATCTATCCAGCATGCCTTAACAAAAAACTAGTACACCTGCGATTTGATAGAGAAATCGCAGACGAGGTTAGCGAGTCTGACATCAGTTGCTTCCGAAAATTCCGAAATAAAATAGTCAATACACACCTAGCAACCAATTCAACCGAATAGCAAGTTTATAATGCAACTAAGACGACGATGCTAAGTAGAAGAGATACAGTAGCAGTGGGTACGTATATTTTTATTTACTCCAAATATCTAATTATAAAACTTCTGCGAAGTGGTGGAGAAAATGTAGGAAAGCGGACCCCGGGCGTCGCGACACGCAACTGGGACTGACGCTCGGATGATCTTATTATAAAACTTACTTACCACCAACACTTCACCACCAGCGTTTTCCATCAACGGCGGAAATGGACTTAGAAGTGCCGTAGCCAAGATGTAGCATAGAGGTGCCAGGGTAACGCTGAGTATTGTCGCCAAAACTGGAAACGCCATGGGACGCAGCCACACACCAGCCAGGCAAGCAGCCGGGTTGGCCATGGCGCTCAGGGTTGCGGCCAGGTGGTACGCCCGGGTCCCATACGGCATACACGAGTATGACTGCACCGATGGCATCACACCGTTGTACAGCGCGTTCAGAATTATCATCAGCCCCATCACACCTAGCCAGCGAGGATTGAGAAGCGACTCTTGTACTTGAGGCTCTTCTTCATTCTTAACTTCTGTCACTAAACCTACTTCAGTCTTAAAGCCCCCGAAGTTATCAATAATGATGAAACTGATGAGACTGATAGCTGACAGTAATCCCAGCAAAAGTAGAAATACCATCACGTTGAATCGTGGTGGAGGGTAATGCGCTTCTAATGTGGAGTTGTCTTCTGAAGGTCTACATTCAGGCTCCCCACCAACTCCTTGAATAAGTGCTAGTACACTAGGTATAAAACCGCTCAGCCCTTCTCCTACTAAGTACGTGGCGAGGTATATATCCAGGAAATGTCTCAAGTACGGGTAGAACAGCACTGAACTTGTGCAGCCCACAAGAGCCGCAAAGAATGTCAATGTTAAATACGCAACCGAACGCTCAGATCCACCAACAACACTTGTGATATCGTAAAGGAACGCGTTGAGTACTAGGGCAAGAGTTCCTATCGTCAGGAGTCCGTAAATGTAGACCGCGTCTGACACTTTGGTAAGTAGTTTATGTAGGACCCCGTATAGGAGAATGCCGACGTTTGCTATCTGTATCACGAGTACCATGGACGAGGGGAGTGCCCAGCCCTCAGGCAGGCGTTCGACGAGGAGCGGCAGCTGCACATACAGGCCGCTGACGCCGAGCCAGGTGCCGATGCCCCAACACACCATGAGCACATCCAATAACACTCGTCGCTTCATAAGTCGCATTCTGTTACAGAAATCGCACAAGTATCAAACCACAGGGAAGTTCTTCTCCGTTTTTCACTGATCAAAAAAACTTTTACTCAACACTGATCCGTCTACGACTCACAAAAAACTTTCCACTCTAGGAATCGTATAATATTAAAATTACTACCTAGGTGAGCGTAGTTTTGTTTAATTGTTTATCTGATAACATTTACAAATTATTGCATAAATGTATTGATATTCTTGTCATAGAGATCTACGAATTTACTGATAATAACGCCACTGAATATTAAAGCGGTATAAGTTACGATATTCAGCACAATAATTAACTGTTCGATCGGCTATCGAAACAATTACTTACACAATGTTGTAACTGTTACAATCACTACGAGAGACAGTAACGCACTGTAGCACTCTAGCCACCCAGGTAGCATTGTACCTGGATTGAGTAGGTTGAGTGTGTCAGTGCTGGACTTATATAGTTGTTACAAAAATACTTTCGTAATATACATTCATCAAATCATCACGAAATCAAATTTAATTTCCACTAGATAACACAGCGCACAAATGACTGGGCGTAATGAATCGCTACTGACGCTTTTATCTAATCGTCAAGACACTTGACGTAACATAATTTTGTTTACATAGATAATAGGTTCAATCCCTGTCTCGAATGGAATTGTCTTTTTCCACTTTATTAAAAATTTATGAGAAATTTAGCAAATAATTGCTTTAAAAAAAAATTATCAATAGATAATAGGTATGCCAGTGTGTTCAGGTTGCCAGTAACATGGCAGTCGTTAAGCCTAGTTGAAGGCCGGGGCGGCTTGAAAAATTTCAACAGCCGGTCGCCACAACCTGCGCCAGTCCATTTTAACACGTCAATGGGCTCACCACCTGTTCCGTGGGACAAAAGTGCATACGGTTAAATGTGGGCATATAGTATGCCTCTGCCTACCCCTTTGGGGATAAAGGCGTGACAATATGTATGTATGTAGATAATATAGGTCAATAGGCAGGTCTGCTTCTTTTCACTTTACCCCTAATGCGACTCCAAATAAATCATTGACATGAAAGCATATATTATGAATATTGGAAATACAAATGCATTCATGGCGAGTGGCGAGAAAAGACACTTGTGGCCCAGCAAAACATCGAGAAGCAGCTGTCTTAGCTCCGGCAGGTGGACATGGATGAGTGAAAATTGAGACTTGAGTACTTCCTTATCTTCTTTAGCAAGTCCATTCGGGTCGCATTCGAATACCGCATTGTCTCCTGAATGGCACTATCTTTTTCAAGAGACTTAAAATTAATGGGTGATTTTCCCATTCAAGTTTTTTGCGCGGCAGAGATGAAATTCGATGTACGATGTTAGTCTATGGTGACATGGATTTTTATGTGCATTGTTTTAACTGTCTTTTTACACACATCGTTTTAAATGCCTAAACATTTGCCATCATTTAAAAAAAATCCCAAGGTCCTAAATTCTAATTTCGGTGAACTGTCCCTATTTTATTTTTTTGCACAAAATGTTTATTTAGTGGTTTCTGGTACACTCATTTGTTAAAATGCTTATGTTTTCTAAGAGTGCATAAGATAAGGTTACCAATATTGTCATGATGGAACATGGAACACTTTGATTTAGAATGTTACTTGCCCTTAATAAAATATCCCGATCGAAAGTGCAATAACGGTGGTGCAATTTGAACATTGTTTCACTTGACTCAGCACAGCTTGAGAAATGCTTTGCTATGCTTATCTGCCCCACGCACTTGTGTTCTTGAGAACGAGCTATTAGGAACTTTGACGAGCTGTTCAATTTTTCCACCAAAATGGAAAGTTGGCTGGCTTATAAATAATGTTTTTTCTAAGTCCGGTGTCATTATTTTTCAAGAAGTTTGTTATTTTAATTAAAAAGGGGTTGTACATTTAGCATCAGATTGCATATGATAACATTATTTATGTGTTAACGTTATGCGCTGGTTTATAGAATTTTCAATATGTTAAAAAGATGTCACTTTTTCTAATTCTGATGGTGCAATCCCAGTAGCTCCGGTGGCAAAATGATGTCATATCTACTCAATAGGAGACACAATATCGGCACAGTAGCCCACCGCTATATCCGGAGAGAATCTTACTTCTCAACGCCACTAAATAAAGCGTTTACATCGGATGTTGGTGTTAAGGGTACTGACACTGAAAACGACCAGTTCGAGATAACTGGAATGCCTATCAGCCCCAGCCTGCGGACTTGACGGGGTAAAGGTGATATGTGACGAGTCCAAAAGTGAACGCAAATGGGACAAGGAAATGTAGAGTGTAGGAACGACACCGTTCAGAGGGAGACCACAGAGAAGTAAGCGCTCTTTAAAAAGTAGCAAGCGTCTAGATCTGACAAAAGACGTATACATAGCCGCAAAGAGCACCATTAAGAAAGCTTTAGCTAGAAGTGACCACTTACAACTTCTATATGATTAGTTGGAAACGTCGAATGGGCAGAAGCTTATCTATAAGTTGGTGCACTCCAGGGTCAAAGCGGCACAGGATATCTCCAAGTGCGGCTGTGTAGATCCTGAGAGCAACATCCTATGCGAATACCTCGTGGTGGAAGACATAACGTACGTGAAGTTAGCGTCTCATATGTGTGCGTCTCATAGTTTGGAAGGAGTTTTGAAAGCGTCCAGCATAGTTCTAGAGTTCCTGATACTTTTTATCTACAGTTCTCAACAGAACGTTAGCGTCTCATTTTTCAAAATGCGGTTTTACGTATTTAATTCAACAATTAAATACGTAAAACCGCATTTTGAAAAATGAGACGCTAACGACCTAAAACTATAGCGTCTCATTATACTGAAACCTAAGTACATAATTTTACAGAATTCGTTCTTCAATGAAATAGTTCTTGAGTTCTGGTCAGTTAACCTATAATATATCTCAAAATTCTTGAATCAACCCCTATGAAATGATTTATTATAAAACCAAACCAATTAGTATTGAAAAACTACGATGGTCCTACAAGGTTCAAACCGAAACACTTAGAATGTATGGGAAATTGGTATTATAGAGAGACGCTATCGTATTATGACGAGTTCTGGCTTACTCGAAGGTTCTATACGATGGATTTAGATCTGTTTTATAAAGTTCCGCAGAGTTCTAGCCACTATCACCATCGTGAGCGTAAAAAAAATTCATAATTTTTTTGGGAAATTGTGATTTTTGTGAGACGCTATCGTATTATGACGAGTTCAAGCTTACTCGAAGGTTCTAAACTATGGATTTAGATCTGTTTTGTAAAGTTCTGCAGAGTTCTAGCCACTATCACCGTCGAGAGTGTTAAAAAATATCTTATAATGTATGAGAAATTGGGATTTTAGTGAGACGCTATCGTATTATGAAGAGTTCTGGCATACTCGAGCGTTCTATACGATGGATTTAGATCTGCTTTGTAAAGTTCCGCAGAGTTCTAGCCACTATCACCGTCGAGAGTTTAAAAAATATTTATAAAATGTATGAGAAATTGGGATTTTAGTGAGACGCTATCGTATTATGACGAGTTCTGGCTTACGCGAAGGTACTTAACGTTGGATTTAGATCTGTTTTATAAAGTTCCGCAGAGTTCTAGCCACTATCACCGTCGAGAGTGTTAAAAAATGTCTTATAATGTATGAGAAATTTGGATTTTAGTGAGACGCTATCGTATTATGAAGAGTTCTGGCATACTCGAAGGTTCTATACGATGGATTTAGATCTGTTTTGTAAAGTTCCGCAGAGTTCTAGCCAATATCACCTTGGAGTGTGTTAAAAAATATCTTAGAATGTATGAGAAATTGGGATTTTAGTGAGACGCTATCTTATTATGACGTGTTCTGGCTTACTCGAAGGTTCTAAACGATGGATTTAGGTCTGTTGTGTAAGGTTCCGCAGAGTTCTAGCCACTATCACCGTCGAAAGCAACACTGTCGACGGTGATAGTGGTTAGAACTCTGCGAAACTTTACTTAACAGATCTAAATCCAATGTTAAGTACCTTCGAGTAAGCCAGAACTCGTCATAATACGATAGCGTCTCACTATAATCCCAGTTTCCCATACATTCTAAGTGTTTTGAACACTCTTGACGGTGATAGTGGCTAGAACTCTGCGGAACTTTACACAACTGATCTGAATCCATCGTTTAAAACCTTCGAGTAAGCCAGAACTCGTCATAATACGATAGCGTCTCACTATAATCCCAGTTTCCCATACATTCTAAGTGTTTTGAACACTCTCGACGGTGATAGTGGCTAGAACTCTGCGGAACTTATTAACACAACAGATCTGAATCCATCGTTTAAAACCTTCGAGTAAGCCAGAACTCGTCATAATACGATAGCGTCTCACTATAATCCCAGTTTCCCATACATTTTAAGTGTTTTGAACACTCTCGACGGTGATAGTGGCTAGAACTCTGCGGAAGTTTACACAACAGATCTAAATCCATCGTTTAGAACCTATGAGTAAGTCAGAACACGTCATAATACGATAGCCTCTCACTGAAATCCCAATTTCCCATACATTTTATGATTTTTTTTTTACACTTACGACGTTGATACTGGCTAGAACTCTGCGGAACTTTACACAACAGATCTAAATCCATCGTTTAGAACCTTCGAGTAAACCAGAACTCGTCATAATACGATAGCTTCTCACTAAAATCCCAATTTCCCACACATTTTATGAATTTTTTTTTACACTTTCGACGGTGATAGTGGCTAGAACTCTGCGGAACTTTACGCAACAGATCTAAATACATCGTTTAGAACCTTCAAGTAAGCCAGAACTATGCCTACCTTCTTAGCTATGTTGTTTGCGGCTCTGAGGTTGGCCACACTCGGGTCACCAGACACCCTAGCTCTGATCCAAACACGAAACGCTTACTGCTTATGTCGAACTGCAACAGCGCACTCACACCCGAACCCGGGACGGGCTTCTTGGATGCTGGTGACATCAGTAGTATATCATCTCCAGACTGATCTTCCCAGAAACTGCGGCGGCGCTCTTGATGGGGCCTATCCTCTAAAGCAGAGGTTCCCAAACTTATTTTGTCTACTGCCCACTTTGAGACTAAATAAATTTTTAGCACCCCCATTTTTTCACCTACTTAAAAACCACTATAACTTCAAATTAAATTAATTAATTGTTGTGAGCTATATTAGCGGAGTTTTAACATTCATTCTAAAATAGACTTTTACTATATATAATCCGCAAGAGTTAACTTGAGACCTGAGCACAGTAGGTAGTACATAACGACGCTCAGGTCTCAAGCTAACTCTTACGGGCTACACCTGCCAATGAGAATGATTATTGAAACGCAACTTTATAGTATTCAGACAAAGTATATTTTATTCAAAATAAAACAAACATAATCGATTCTTATATAAAAACTAATGTGAAGGATGAATCTGATGCTGTTTAATAAGTTTGTTGATATCAGGTTCCAATTTACTCGAGAACAGCCGCAAGTCGCCACGTTCGGTAACATGCAAACGATTTCTCTTTTTAGTAAGCAGCGTTGCCACAGCACTAAATCCACGTTCACACAAATATGACGATGGAAATGCTATCAAGAATCGTTGAACGATTGACCACAATCCAGGGTACAATTGCGGGATCGGTTTTTGTAGCCAAAATTCTTGATAGGCATTTTTGAACTTGAGTTTTATTTCCTCGTTTGTTGTAAATTCTATAAGTTTTTCTTCCAGCTGAGGTGAGATTGTTGTGTTGACATTTGAAAACGGATCTAACACCCAGCCTGGTATTTCCAAGTTCAAAATGTACCAGGACATTTAGAACTTGGAAATCGGGGGGATACTTCGGTTATCTACTAAATTTTGAAACAAATTAGTATTAAACTATCTATGTAAATATATTGGAATTTAGAAGGTGTGGCACTATATTAAGATCACATAGAAATATTATAATTTGGTTAGGTTTGACTGAGCTGACTGTACCTAGTGACTATACAAGTGATGGAAAATAAAGCCGATGATAAAGCTATACAGCACATCATAGACATTAAATTCCCATTAGGTATATGTAGAGCTCACTTTTCATCTGCAGGTTCATCAGTTCTCCTTCCACTCCTACATCAAATTTCAGTTTCATAGAAAAACGCCTATATCTTTTTTAGAGACATGTTATTTTGTATCAAACATTATATTTTTGGCTAAACGGCATAGGCGTTAAAAAGTAACAAACAGGATAACAATTAGTGATTATGGTGTATTGAAGATAGTCTTTGAAAATATTTTATATTTCTCAATCAAAACTATGTTTTGTCTTTACCATCTTTACTAATATTAAAAAAAGGAAAGATTTGTTAGTTTTTTTGTAATGAATAGGCTCAGTAACTACTAAGCCGATTTGAGAAATTCTTTCACCATTAGAAAGCTACATTCTTCGTGAGTAACATAGGCTATATTGGATTTTCAAAAAGTTAAAGATTCCGTACGAAATCTCGAATAGGAATACTTACCATGCGGGCGAAGCTGCGGGCATCTGCTAGTATACTATAAAACGAGCCATTGTATGTATATTACAACCGAAAACAAGATTTATTTCTTGGAATCCCTTTGAAGTCTTTTTCTTCTTTATCTTAGTGTATTCCTAGTTGCTTCAAAACTCTAAAGAATTTAGAGCATGCAATCTACTGTAATTTGGCTGCTGGAAGTGATAATTTTTACTAATCACCAAATAACAGTGCACCACTGATGACTTTTGATTTTCGCCAGTGATTTTGCCTTTTCCGTTGTTCAGTAGGTGCACCGCTGACAGGTAACATCAATTGAACCCCGGAGTTCTCGTAATCGTTCGGTGAAGTCAATGTGGAGGTTTTCCAAATATTGGCAGTAGGCAAACAAGTCGTCGTTACTGCAGGATACTAATAAATTCGGAAAATTGTGAACTCACGTCTGCCCATATTCTTTTTGTGTAGAAGCAGTTTTGCTGCGAAAGCAGCAACGACATTTTTTGTTTTAATTAAATTTAGTTCATCGCCTTGCAGTTGGAGATTCATGTCGTTGAACAATATATACAGGTCTGTCATGTAAGCTATATCATTTTTTGATGTAATGGGCTTGTTGCGCAATTCTGTATCTTTAGTTTCCAAGAACTCTATCACAGAGTCAAACAGGTTGTTAAATCGAGTCAGACAACTGCCTCTTGATAGCCTACGAACCTAAGTATGAAGCAACAAACGGTTGGAATCTTTGTCATTAGTAACACAAAGCTGATGAAATAATCTATCATTTAAAGAGCTGGTACGGATTTTATTGACTGCTTTGATGACATATTGCAGTGATTGAAATAGTCGTTCACTTAAGTTTCTAGCAACCAAATTTTGTCTATGAATAACGCAATGTACAGCAAGTACATCTGGAATTTTATTTTTTAAGTACGCTATTAAGCCTTTATGGCACCCTGTCATAGCCGGAGCGCCATCCGTAGCAACTGATATAATATTTTTCAAGGGAATCTCGTTCTCATCACAAAACTTTTCCAATGTATTGAATATGGTTTCGCCTTTTATATCGGTCTCTAAATTTCTAGCAAACAATAGTTCTTCACATATTTTCTCATGTTTAATAAACCTCACGTAAGACAGCAACAATGCTTCATTAGTAGGTAAAGTGGACTCATCGAGCTGAATTGAGAATTAACTAGTCTTCATATGATTGCACAATGATCCTTCAATGTTTTCAGCCATTTCATCAATTCGTATTTGCACAGAATTATTACTCAAAGGAATTTTTCGGATAATATCTGCGGCCGGTTTATGAAGCACAGTAGTTATTACTTCCTTTATTGCTGGCAAAATTAACTCTTCTCCGATGTTCTGTGGTTTGCCTTTTTGAGCAATTAACAAACCGATATATTGTACGAAGCTCAAAGTCCGTCGTCATCTTGCTTAGCAGCTGCCGAAAATAGTTTTTCTACACTTGGCTAAGTACTATGCTTCATCTCTAGGTCTTGAAAATATGCTTCATTCTTGTCTTTCTTATCTGGATGCATTTTATTCAAATGATCTTGCAGTCTTGAAGGCTTCATTGCTTTATTCGAAAATGTTTTTCGACATAGAAGGCACTGAGGCGACGTGGGACTTTCAATGAATCCGAATTTAATATATTCCACAGAGTATTGCCGTCTCTTCTTTTTTACTTCCGACATTGTGTTGTTAAGTTTTGTTGAACTTAATTACTGCTTATCTATTACGCGCGAAACCGCAAATGAAAATAAAATAAATATTCCGTTGTTTATATAGGATTGCATAAGCAGCACGCACCAACAGGAATAAGACAAACGTGCATTAACTCGTTTATCTCATTCGACGCTCAATTGTACTCAACAAGTAAGAACAAATATTCTATGAATCAGCCGATTGATACAGGAATGCACAAATCGGGTTGTTTAACAAAAACTTGTTAAAACATGATTGCCCGCGGTCTATTATCTACGAAAATTACCTATCTAGGAATACTAATAACTATTAAAATGCGAAAGTGTGTCTAATGCCTTTTTATTTGTTTGTTTGTGTCTACTTTCATTTCGAAACGCAGCGACCGATTGACATGATTTTTCTTCTATTTATTGAATAAAACAGGACAGATACATGAACTACGCGGAGAGAAATATCGAACCGAGTTTGAGCAATCACTTAATTAATATTAGTTGATGTTCACAATTTGTAGCCGAGAGTCGAGAGCTCTGTCGGTGTCTAAGAGTCCTCCTAGCTAGATGAAATTACAAATCGCCCCCCGAAGCCCACACAACGCCCCCATTTTTTGTCTGGGTCTCTTACCGCCCCCCTTTAGGCCTGCAGCGCCCACAAGGGGGCGTTATTGCCCACTTTGGGAAACGTTGCTCTAAAGCAATGCTGATCCCGTGGGACGGTCGCAAAAATCATGTGAGCCATCCCAATCTGCCGCCGAGTAGTGCTATAATATAGTCTTTGCGCTGCTCCCACAGGACATGTCGGCCTGCATTTCGACCCGCACGACGCAGTGATCGGAAGTACCAAACGGAGCACCTACCATAACACTATACTGGGCTGGGCTATTGGTTAGCAAAAGGTCCAACAGAGCGGGCGCATAACCTGCCACATCTGGTATCCTGGTGGTCTGGTGTACCAACTGTGTCAAGTCGTGCGAGAGTGGTGTTTAGTCTTTAAAGTCAAGGGATCGGATTAGATGTCACACCATGAAGTTTTCAAGAGGATTATTGACACCCGTATTCGACAGGAGTGCACTCTTCAGAAATATCAATATGGGTTTACGCTGGTTATTGCCAAAGAATCTGCAGCTTGTGCACTGCACTGTATGTTCCTGGGCATACAGATGTCATTTCTCTGTTGCACTTAATGACTGCATCGGGTGATGCACTGCTATCCAAAGCGGTTCTAGAAGTTAGAACATATCCGGGACTTGTGCCAAAATTCCAATTACGTGGTTCGTATATCCGTCTGGTTGAAGGATCAGGTTCATAAAACGATCATTAGGCCTGTTCTTTTACATGGCAGTGAGGCGTGATGGCGAAATGAAAATGTAGGCGTATGTGAAACTTTTCAAGAATGTCACCTTTTTGGTGTAGTTATGTCTTACGACAACCGCCGGGATCCGTAGGGCACAAACGTCTGGCAATGCTGTCCCTGTCGGGTCCCGGTATAATTGGAAGACTACTATCTAGATATGCTGGAGATTACGCGAAGTGGAGGAAAAGAGCGTAGAAAAGCAGACAAATAGTGTCGTGAGACACGTCTCGGATGATGGTGTTGCAACCTGAAGGACACTTATAAGAATTTGTGTGATTATTGACTAAAATTAATTCGTATTAATTAAAAAAAAAAGGGTTTAAATACCACTTTTCTTTTGATAATCATAATTCCGATGGTATTAGTCAATTGCAATGGAGCAGTTTTCAATTACGGTGGGTAAAAAGCAATTTCGGTAATACCTGAAAATTTCAAATGCATAAAATTTAGTCTTGTACTAATTAAAAAAGTTTTAATATTAAAACGTGTACAATATCTACAGAATTACGAAGCTAATTTACAGTAAGGTTTATAAAACATTTTTTTCGAACATTTAAATTCTTTTTAACAAATTAAACAATAAGTTTAGTAAATCTACAAATAAGTACTAATTATACTTTGCTTTATAAGAGGTAATGTTGGCTTCATACCAAAACTTAAACAACGGTGTAAGTTACAGTGCATGACTGAATTGAATGACTCACAAGACGTCACATGACGCATTCCTCAGAATTAACATTTTCCTACCAGATTCGCAATGCAATAGCGACGCTGTGAGAAATAAACCAATGAAAAAATCTTTTGGTTTTACAAGTGACATTATATAAGTTTCTATCTAGTCTAATAGGGTTTAGTTTAAAAACAAATTCGGGTATCGCTTTTTGGCTTAGACCATCTAGTCTAAGCTTTTTTTATCTGTCCATATTGATAGCATACGTGCCGCAGCCGTCATGTACCTAATTTGACAGATTTTATAAATTACTAGTTGACGCCCGCTAAGAGAAGTTTTCACGTTCCCGTTCACAGGAACTTTTTCCTGAGATAAAAAGCAGCCTGTGTGTTATTCTGATGTGTAAGCTATATTATTGTAAAGTTTCATCAAAATCTATTCAGTAGCTTTTGCGCCACAGAGTAACAAACCTACATCCATACATTATTCCAAACTCGTGGCCCCGCGGTCTCAGTGTTCGGTAAACGATCACTGAGGTACGCAACTTTCACTATGGCTGGTCGTCGGATGGGTGACCACTTTGTGGCATTTACATTTGCGAGCGTTTCCGTGTTTCGGAAGGCACGTTAAGCCGTTGGTCCCGGTTGCCAGTAAAATGGCAGTCGTTAAGCCTGGTTGAAGGCTTTATAGGCGGCTTAAAAATTTCAACAGCAGGTAGTTACAACCTGCGTCTGTCTATTTCAACACGGCAATGGGCTCACCACCTATTACGTGGGACAGGAATCCACACGGTAAAAAGTGGGCATATAATATGCCTCTGCCACCCCTTCGGGGATAAGGCGTGATGGATGTTTATTTATTTATTTATTCCAAACTTCGTTTGCGGGAGCAATATATTGAATGCTTGCTCTCTCTGTGATACCAAATAAGTAAAGTGTAAAGTGAACTTAAGTTCTCCTGAACATTATAATAATAATATTTTGAATTTGGAACTCTCTACCTGGCATAGGCAAATACGTTTTCCTCCAATTACAATCCCGAATTCAATAGCGACGAGTAAAAGACATTATCCCGTTCCGGGGCTAGTGCCAAAAGCCTCTTCGGCCTTAGAATATCATTATATCTTAAAAAAATACCATGAATTCTACTTCTGGTATGGTGATGATGATGATGACGACAAACTACAACACCTAAGCTTGCTTAAAGAACTTAAAATAACAATAAAGTAATTAATAAATTTTAGCACAAAAGATATTTATAAACACTTTAAATAAATAAATATTGTTGGGACAACTCACATACTGCCATATGATTCCGCGCTAATCAGAGCTTGTACTATAGTAACCAGATAACTGATAAACATACTTATATATTTCTAAATTAATTTATTTTACTTTAGATAATAACTCTATTAATATTGTACTTACATTTGTTTTCAACGTCTATTATAATCTGAGTATGTACAAAGAAAAATGCAATATTACGTTCACTAATCTCATTTTAATCTAATCTACTGATGTACTTACAACTAAGTCTCTTAATACTTTCCAATATTAACACTTACCCGCATAACATTATTATACTCGAATCTAAAGAAATTATGTAAATATACAGTAAAAGGTTTGCAAAATAAACCACCAAACTTGAATAGTTTTGCAAGATACAATCACATTACATTTAAGTACCTACTTAACTATAGACAGTGTGGTTGTTAGAATAATTAGATCATTTTCCGTCATTGGTTCATTTCCATTAACATATATTAATATCCTAATTATCATTAACACCTATTACAAGAGCAATGATGTCGTTTCAACACAATTACGAGTACTATACTAGCGGCACGCTATGATGGCTGTTCATTTCACATTTTCATCTCAGGAAAATAATATATTTCAGATTGATATTAATAATAAAATACCCTAAATATAGTATGATTAAAACAAAAAAAATTAAAAGTAGTTCGGGGGATTCATTTACGCGCCGTCATCCCTGCTTCGAGGGCAGCAGGGATGGTGTGTGGGACTTCCGGCCCTTTGGGGCCGTCCTACCTACTAAACCCCGCGGTGTTCCACCTTCTTCCCAACCGGGTCGCAGGATAGGCTATTCACTGCGACCCGGCTAAGGGAATGCCCCAAGATGAGGCTCTCCTCGGGGGGTCAGATGTGCTGCCCCCCACGATCTCCCGGAGGAGATTAGTTTGTGCCCGCTTCGAGCCGTCCCCAAACGTCCCTGTGAGAACAGAGAGGGGTGGAGAGCGATCGAGCGGGCACTTGAAGGCACCCCGGAACACGAGGGGTACCAGCCGCCTGAAGGCCATTGTGAACGGGGTCCCCCGACCTTCCGCCCACGGCCATAAACTAGTCTGCGGCAAGCCGGAACTCCACCCGGCGCCGGGACTCCACCCGGCGCCAAACTACGTAAGGTATTTTATTTCATACATTTTTTTATTTTTTATTTTTGAATTATTGTAATATATCTAAAGTATAGACGACTGATAATGGATAGTTGGTCTAACCTGAGAGTGTCGTTTACGTCAAGATTTGTCATAATACCACAGGATTAATGAAATACAAACATACAAGTTATTTCATTATAACTGTCAAAATCCTGACTGCCATGCAACTGCCATGTCTTTAACGACACTTGTACCTTCACTTATAAGACATAATAATTAGGTATATAGCACGGGCGTAGCTAGAGGGGGGGTTTAGGGGGTTCAAAGCCACCCCAAAATGTTAACGACATTAATAATCATCATAATCAGAACGTCTTTCTGAGTTGTGTTTAAGGGGCCCGGGGTCTGCTTTCCTACTTCTTCCCCTCCCCTTCGCACGGTCATCGATATGCCTAATTTTCTGTGGGGCTTTTTCTTAAAGTAAAAATTCAGTAAGAAGAGCCTCTGCGCCTCGAAAACGTTAAGAAGCTCTGTAAAGACGCCACGCCAGAAAGACCGATTTCACCGTATTGTTATGTCCTCATGCACGGCCTCAACTGCCTCGTCGGTGCTTCCCAAACTGCTTACAAGGCCATTCATCACCAGTGCCTTCCTTCACCTTTTCGAAAGTAGTAGGGTCAAAAAGGTGGACGAAAGGGTTAGTGTGTCCTCCCCCTTTCTTCGCAGCTTGCATAAACTTAATATGGGCCAGTTTATGCTACCCAGTTCTACCTCAAGTTCAGTAAGGCGCTCGTCCAGCCGTATTGTATTACCATAGGTTGCTAGAATCAATCGTGTATGGTAGCCCCCTGTAGCCTGCAGATTCTTGGCATCTCCTCTTCCGCCGTTACCTTGATCACTACGTAATCGAGAACAGCGGAAGTGACAGGACCTGGAGCTCGTTTCTTGTTTGTGCCTTTATATTGGAAGGGTTTGTCATTACTATACCACGCTGGCCAGACGGGTTGGTACAGGGCTTTGTCTCAAATTATCCTTTCTGTTAGTCAGCAGGTACTCAAAGATAAGGCTGGCTTGGACCCCGTAGATTTGGGTAGAGCCCTATCGCATCTAAAATTTGTTTTAGAATGCTTAAATTGCTGTGCAATCTATAAAAAATTTACACATTATTACAAGTATTGGAACACCCCTCCCCCTCCCCCCCCGCCCGAAAGTAAAACCTGACTACGCCCGTGGTATATAGCAATTATCGAAATCGGCACATGCTTACGAGTTAAAGTCCTAAAATAAATGAGTAAAAGTATAATCTGTCTATCTAAAAATAATAGATACCCTCCTGGGCATTGCGCAGAAGGGACAAGGTAACTTAACACCACCTGGCAAAAATATTTATTTACAACTTGTTTAAAATTAGCTTAACATGTTCACGCTGTATCCCTGACGGGGTAGTCAGCGGCGGGTCTGTATTGGGTTGCATACATTTTAGAGGCATAACTTAAAACTGCATAACGTTTTTTCACATACTCTTCGTTTCGCATAACGTTCACAGAGAATAATTCATTAGGCATACTCTATTTTCCCATAACTTTTTTATAATAATGATATACCGGAATAAAATGATTACGCATATTTTTTTTTTACAACAACTATTACTAATCATAACATTTATTGGCATCTCACACACTCTCGCATAAAGATTACAAGCCATACATATAGAATACCATAATGTTAACGAGTACATATTTTTATTTTTATATCTAAGCTTGAACTGTCTAAGATTGAAATGCCCACTGATTAAAAATGTCGATAGTCACTATACTGAAATTCAAAATGTCAACACTTATATATAGAATATATAAATAAAATACAAAAAGAAAGTAGGTAGATTAAAACGATTCTATTCTGGCGCATCGTCGGTTTTATTTTCGGTTCAAAAAATTAGAGTAAGTTAATGTTATGCCAATAAAACCATTATGTAATTATAACACTGCTTATCATAATTTATGCGAGAAATCTTTATGCTGAAACTGTTATGCCAAACTACATTATGCTGAAACAAATTATGCGATCGAAAGGGCACCCGACAGCGGCAACCACCTCAGCAAACGTTCAAATATATGAGTCAAATTGTCGATTGTACCATCGCTCTAAGCATATTTTTGTTAAATATTAAACTATATTCACGCTGTATCCCTGACGGGGTTTTTTTAAATATTAAAAGTTATATATTAAAGAAATTCAACTGAAATCAATATATTTAAAAAAAAAAAAATTGTTGCGTATCTACCGCAATTAATTAGTTTCGTGTAAGAAAAGACAACACGATTCACGAGACATCCAAAGATGAGTAAATTTATTTTTTATTAATCAGTGTCTGGAACGAATCATTTAGCGACTGATCCGTTTTAGAGTTTAAAAAATCGGTCAATTCAAGGGACCTGCATTATAACAAATTACGTGATTTATAAATAAAATATACATATATTTTAGGAACATGAATCTTAATTCGTTATCTTTTACGCGCACTGTTATCAGCTATATTGTATTATGCGATTATAAATAATCTTATGTTATTTGTACATTAATTTATGACAGTCTGGTTTCTGGTTGAATACTCTGACTAAGCAAAGTGCAGCGCGCAAGGGCACTCAGCATTTGGTTAGGTATTAAGTTTTCATTTTTGTGAGCCATTAACCTTGTTAGGTTAATATATTATATTTATTGTATGATGGCGCAGATGTATCCAACTACGAAGGGCAAACTTAATAAATAAAAATTAACTAGAGATATTTAAAAACAAACTAACATAATAATAATGTAACAAACCTCTACATTGTAGAAATAAGTTAACCAAAACAAGTTCATAAACTCAAAATAAATATTATCTGCGGTACCTGTACCTGAGCAGGCAAAGCCAACTAAAGGTACTTTAACCCAATATAAGTTTACTTGTAGGGTAAATAACGGCACAGAAACCATCTAGAACAAGGCTGGCCAAACCCAGGCCCGCGGGCCACGAAGTGGCCCGCCAAAGCATTTGAATTTGCCCGCCAGCACTTCAGCGGCACGATAGCACTGCTTCCACTTGATTAGTCGGCCGAGAGCAACCGATCCGCATCGTTCAGGTATTGTCGCTACTTCTCCGCCCGCACCCCGCACGCATATCGGTCCGGTCCTCTAATAGCCAAACAGATGGACGGCTTGCATTTACCGTTAGCAATCTCACTTGAATGCACGTGCGTTGAATTACTAATTCGTTTAGTGACAATTTGTTTTGAAAATTAGAAGATTACTACCAAAACTTGCATATTTTTTGCAGGTAAGTAACTATGGTAAATGCTGTGATTTAGTTTGTTGTGTTACGTGACAATTAATGTAGGATTTGTACCTACGAATCTTAAGTAGATATTTATTAATTTTGTCGTGCAGTGCCTGTCTAAATTAATAATTTTATTCTACTTACTTACCTACATTTCATTCAAAAATCGCAAGTATGTACTTTTAAAAGTAAATTCTATTGTTTTAGTATGGCCCTCAGCAAACCTAGTACGAGTACATCAAGAATAAAGGATAACCCTCGGACATTTCACGAAGAATGGGAAACAAAATACCTTTTCACCGAAAGCAAAGCCCGCAAACCTGTGTGTCTCATTTGCTCAGCAACAGTAGCTGTTGCTAAAAAATATAATTTAGAACGGCATTTCAAGCAAAACCATAAGAAATTCGACAAAGACTATCCAGTGGGGTCAGCTTTAAGGACTGATTTTATAAATAAAAAGAAGAAAGAACTATTTTCCCAGCAAAATATTTTTGTAAAACGACACGAAGAACTGGAGGCCGTGGTCAAAACATCATATGAAATATCTTTACTATTGGCTAAAAAGAAAAAACCGTTTTCTGATGGGGAAATTATCAAACAGAGTTTGTAAATTTTTGCGCAGAACTGCAATGATCAAAAGGTTAAAGCCATGGCCGATAGTATTTCACTGTCGCGCAACACAGTAATGAGGCGAGTAGAAGATATGTCAACAGACATTACCAGTCAAATTACAGAGTTTGTTGCTAAATGTAGATATTATTCACTTGCATTGGACGAAACCTGCGATTTAACCGGTATGGCGCAATTAGCTGTTTTTGTACGCTGTATTGATGATAATTTCAATATATTTCAAGATATATTGGACCTCTGTCAACTGGAAACTACAACCATAGGAAGAGATATATTCATGAAACTGAAAGATTGCATTGAATGCAATTCAATTTGCACTGATGGAGCACCTGCGATGATGGGGAAAACCAATGGCGCTGTAGCTTTGCTGCAAAATCACATTGGTCAACAATCAAGAAGCTTTGTGCGCTAAAGACATGACGTTCGAGGATGTGATTGACCCAGTAGTACGCTGCATTAATTTTATACGTGCCAGAGCACTTAACCGCCGAGAATTCAGAACATTGTTTGAAGAAGAAATAAAAGAATACGGAGAATTACATCTTTATTGCGCTGTTCGCTGGTTGGCGAAATGTTGAAACATTTTTATGATATGAGGGAACATGTCCTGGAATTTCTGAAAGAAAATCAAGCATTGCCAGCAGAGAGAGCTCTGCTTGAAAATTCATTATGGCTGTGCGATCTTGCATTTTTAGTTGATATATTGAAGTACCTTAATGTCCTGAACCTTAAATTGCAAGGAAAAAATTGTTCTCTTCCAACAATGTTCAACTTGATCAATGGTTTCAAAGGGAAGTTGGACTTGTTTGCAGCAAACTTAGAGAGAAATAAAGTCGACCATTTTTGCACACTTGCTAGCGTGAAAGAAGGATTAAAGATCACTGACCTTGATATCCCAAAATATCTATCAAAAATAAAGTGTTTAAAAGAGTCTTTTGTAACCAGATTCCAGGATTTTGAATCGGACAAGATAAATATTCAGCTGTTTATTAATCCATTTGCCATCAGCTCTACTGACCTGGTTGAATACCCTGCAAACATACAGCGTGAAGTAACAGATCTTCAAAACCACACTGCCCTAAAACAAATTTTCTACGAAAATGTATCTTCAGAACAGCTAACAGAAAGTTTTGCAAGTTATTGGAAAAACGTCTCCAGTGAAGATTTCCCAACATTGCGCGACCTTGCTATGCAAATTTTATGCAGGTTTGGTTCCACCTATGTTTGTGAAAAAACATTATCGACTCTATCCTACATCAAAAATAAATATCGCACATCTCTAACTGCAAAACACATTTCGGATTTAATTGTACTATCAACATCAGACTTGAAACCAAATATCGACAAATTACTTTCACAAAAACCTCTCCACAGCTCACATTAAATAGAAATAATGTTGTTATTATGTTTCTTAATTTCATTTACAAATAAATTAAATTAAAACAAATTTTATGTACTTTTTGTGAATACCTTATGACTATGGTATTTGGCCCGGCGGCGCCACAGTCTATGGAATTTTGCCCACCTGGAAAATTTATTGGCCTGCCTTGATCTAGAACATTTTGTATGTCTGTATCAAAGCATGTTTTGTATCAAAACAGTGATCGTGGACTATCAATAGCTCAACTTGCATTAAGATTTACAAGATTAAACATAGATTACAAATGCGTGCCTAATTGTGACTGTTGTCCATATAGTGATATTAGCTAGTTTATATGTATAGTGAACAGGATCCTTAATAAGTGTATAGGAACACAAAACCTCCACAAACAGTTGGGTGATATACAGATATACACAAGGAGCACTATAAAGATAACTTCTCTAATAAACTCATTCTTAATATTATCATCTTGAAATTTAATGTAAGCAAGGGATTACTTTGTCGTAATCAGCTCATTATTTTTGTGCACATATTAATATATATTTGGGTAAACCCAATATTTTAAAAGTTATTCATAATAAGGATAAGCAGCATTCAAGGATTCGCGTCGTCTTGGTGAAAAGTTTAAATGTATCAACAACTGCTTACAAATATGTATATCCATATTATGTGTTGAGTTAGTGCATGTTCATCTTTGGACACAGGGACAAATACATGATCACTGCCACTAGTACTTTTATCGTGGCTCCGATATGTAGTATATCACAGCATCCTCGTTCTTGGGACAAACTCCTTGTCCTGCGTTCTCTTGCTCTCAACTCCATATGTATGTAACTGATATGCTGTTGCATTTATTTTTTTACAAATCTAGGTCAGCCAGCGCCTTATTTTTGGAGGAACTTTGCTGGAGGCTACTTGACAATTTGGCCAGCAGTTGATTAGCTGAAATGTAGGTTCACTGCGTGGTGGGAGGCGCCTGCGGAGCCTGGAGGTGCGAGTGGGGCGGCAGGTAGTGCCAGTAGGGGGGCGCGTCGGCCTGCGCCTGGCACGCGGCCGCCAGCCCCGCCCAGCTGAACCGGTACGCGTAGCGCTTGCCGTGCACCTGCGCAACACTTGACGTTATATATGTGCTATACTGAGCAGTAGACGTAGCCCCACCAACATATTAGAGGCGAAAGCCAAGCTGCAAGTGGTAGGTACTGCTGCTGCTGACTGACGAGGGCGTAAGGCAAGAATTTGAGCACTCGCTACTAAAGGCATGTAAGCCCGCACAGGGAGTTCCGTCTGATCCTAAACAGGTCAAAAGGTGGCCAGATCCTAACCGGGTTATAGACAGGAAGGCCCCCTGTGAAGAGGCTAAGGGTCGCCACCGGTATGAAGATCGTTCCTTGGGGCAGGTGTGCCACGTGTGTGTCCCACGGTCTGTTTAAAGAGTCACTGAAAACTATAAATCAGGGTCAGATGACTTCTTAAATGATCATGACTTTGTTATCTACATGAATAAAGATTTTTCATTTCACTGGGAAGTTTGCCTATATATTATTGTGGGGCACTTTTCACACAGCGCCATCTAGCCCAAAGTAAGCTAGGTTGTGTTATGGGATCTAGATAACTGATAAACATACTTATATATTTCTAAATACAAACATATTATACATAGGAAACGCCCAAACTCCGAAACACACATTTGTGGATCACACAAATATTTGTTCCGACCCGGGAATCGAACCCGGGACCTCTTGAGTAGCAGTCGGATACCCTCCCACCGCGCCACAGAGGCAGTCAAGTGGTGAGTTTACTATAACCCTCCGCGGGTACTAAACCGTGGCGCCTTTTATTTCCTGTAGTTTGGAGCTTTAATACTTGCTACGCGGTACCCGGTACCGGCGCGGTGGTAAAGCCTAGCTACGGGTAGGTTTTCCTTGAAAGAAGACGGCTTATTTTTTTTCACACACATCCTAACTAAATTTCGTTTTATATTAACTTATGTATAGGTACAAAGACTAAACAAATTATACACTAAAACATTCCTCGAGAACCACACTATCCATTGGTAAAAACAGTTGCTTTTGAGTTTATTGCGAAGAGACAGAGGCGGCAGTGGACTTAGTTTTATAATGTGTAGTGATTCGGCAGACGTATTAAATTTTAAATGACTAGCAATAGTCAGGTACACGTGTAGGGGGTCCAGCTCACCTTGCTCATAATGTTTTTGTCGTAGTAGTAGCGCAGAGCCCTCGACAGTTTGTCGTAGTTCATGTTGGGCTTCTGCTTGCGCCGGCCCCAGCGCCGCGCCACCTCGTCCGGCTCCGACAGGCGGAACTCACCCTCACCAGGGGGACCCTGGCAAACAAACACTCTCTACATCACAGAGTTTAGGGCACAACTCAAAACTACCCTCTGAAACAGTGCTATGGAACACCACACGCTCTGAGAAATCGTTACGATTTGACTGCACCGTTCAAACTGAACCGATATTCGGAACGTGTGTAATATAAAAACTGTACATAAGCGCTCGTGGCCTAGCGGTCTCAGTGTTCTGTAAACGATCACTGAGTTACGCAACTTTCACTATGGCTGGTCCTCGGATGGGTGACCACTTTGTGGCATTTACATTTGCGAGCGTTTCCGTGCTTCGGAAGGCACGTTAAGCCGTTGGTC
Organism: Thumatha senex; assembly: GCA_948477245.1. Taxonomy (NCBI): domain Eukaryota; kingdom Metazoa; phylum Arthropoda; class Insecta; order Lepidoptera; family Erebidae; genus Thumatha; species Thumatha senex. The sequence goes on from OX419731.1 coordinate 651,971, forward strand.
CCGGTTGCCAGTAAAATGGCAGTCGTTAAGTCTGGTTGAAGGCCTTATGGGCGGCTTGAAAACTTTAACAGCAGGTAGCCACAACTTGCGTCTGTCTATTTCAACACGGCAATGGGCTCACCACCTATTACGTGGGACAGGAATCCACACGGTGAAAAGTGGGCATATGATATGCCTCTGCCACCCCTTCGGGGATAAGGCGTGATGGATATTTATTTTTATTTTTATTTTAGTAGAACTGATTGGGTGTATGTTTTTCAGTCTATTCCAGACAGTTCTACTTCACCTTGCAGTAGAACCTCTTGGAACTTCGAAGAGGGCTTGTTAGTTTAACCAACAGTAGAACCTCTCAGAACAGAGGCAGACAAATACCTCCCCTGAGATTCAATAATCATTACATACATGCACGTCTGGGTAGGAAAATATCGGAGTACTTGTGACCTTTCCATTTTTGCAATCTGCTCACACAGTTTTTGTATACTAGTAGAAGTCGTGGAATACTTAACTTCTTCTGCCCTCTACTTTCGCACAATACTGCTAGATATTCTTTGTCAATCGTTCCTCGCTCATTCGTTGGACGTGTTCAAACAATCGGAGCACGCGTTTTTCCAGCTTGATGCTGACACTTTCATTCACATTTGCCGTTTTGTGTATCAATTCGTTACGTAGGTATTCCGTTCCGTTAAGCCACTCAATCTTCGAAGTGATTTCATATGCACAATGCTTTTTACATTGTCAAACAATGCTTTTAACAAAGTGTGTACCTACCTCCCAGCAGATGCCAGGCGCGCCGGAGGACAGCTCCTCCAGCAGGAACTGCCACAGCTGCACCTGCCCACCGGAGCTCCGCGCGCAGCTCAGGGCTCCGTACGGGTCTGCAATATTACTGGCGGTTAGTTCTATATCTGTCGAGATGAGGAACTTGTTAAGAATATCAAGCTGAGTAGGTATATTACACGAGGTTTCCATAGTATCCGGTAGTATAGTCCGAGACTACCAGGACTTTAATTGGTCGTGCTAATTAGTGTCTAGCACATAAGACCTTTCAGCCTTATTGTTACCACCTCACTAAAAAGGCAACGGGTTCAAAATTTCTTCCAAATTTAACATCTAAAATAGACACATTTTATTTTATTAAATTTATTCCGCCCTTTAGACCCACCCCAGTTCCGTGCTTCGGAAGACGCGTTAAGCCGTTGTCCTGGTTAATAAAAAGGCAGTCGTTAAGCCAAGTTGAAGGCCTTATGGGCGGCTTAAAAAAATTTTACAGTAGCCAGCGCTTGTCCATTTCGGGGATAAAGGCGTGAAAATATGTATGTTCCATAGTATAAGTCTGAAATAACACAAAAGCAATTCCCCAGTTTGGAAAAGGACGCGGGTTCAAATGTAGCTCAATAAGGTGAAATATTTTCCACGTTGAATTATGGCATAGGTAGTTAGTTTACTAAATTGCTTTTAAAATTTTCATTTTAATATTTCGCACATAAAAGCAACCACCAATGTATTCTGGGCTTGGGAGAACTATATTAGTTTTAACGATGAAGCGCTCGTGGCCCCGCGGTCTCAGTGTTCTGTAAACGATCACTGAGTTACGCAACTTTCACTATGGCTGGTACTCGGATGGGTGACCACTTTGTGGCATTTACATTTGCGAGCGTTTCCGTGCTTCGGAAGGCACGTTAAGCCGTTGGTCCCGGTTGCCAGAAAATGGCAGTCGTTAAGCCTGGTTGAAAGCCTTATGGGCGGCTTCAAAATTTCAACAGCAGGTAGCCACAACCTGCGTCTGTCTATTTCAACACGGCAATGGGCTCACCACCTATTACGTGGGACAGGAATCCACACGGTGAAAAGTGGGCATATAATATGCCTCTGCCTCCCCTTCGGGGATAAGGCGTGATGGATATTTATTTATTTATTTAACGATTAAACGTAGTTTTCTACCATTTTTTTATAAGCAAACCACAAGGTACTGTCAGAAGAGGGGACACCGGGCATAGCTAGACAACCTATCTATAATGTGTAATTTAATAATAAAAGAATGTATGGAATGCCTCAGCTATTTTATACCTAACCCCTCCTGTATCCTAGGAAGGGTAACTCCAGGGCTCATTTTAGATACCTACTACTATTAGATATCCACGTATCATGCCGTTTACGATTGTGTTCTTACAGTAAAAAACTCCTTGCTGAATCATGTTTCAAAATAATAGTAGCCATAGCTGTTGAGTTCCCAGGTCAGTTATAAAAGGTGTTAACTATTGTAAATAGAATAGTGTGGGGGTTAACTGTATTGACGAATGTTTATTTTGAGTAAAATGTAATATATAAGTAAACTAACAACCGTAGAGGTGCTGGAAGCGGCGGTGCTCGCCCGTGCTCAGCCACAGCATCACTCGATCACACCATCACTTGGCTAGCAATCACTTCACAACACAGATTTCACAAACTCACAAAAATAATTACTGTCAATATAAAAATATTGTACGGATGTATACCGTTATTCGACCGTTTAAGAATAAACATGTTGATTATGACAAATTATTACACGTAAATAACAGCTATATCGCTGTCTAAAAAGATTTATTATATGTAAATATACAATACAGAAATTCTTGAAATCCTGATCCTCCTCAAGATAATTAATAAGGTTTTACTTATAAAATAATTTTGGTTGAGCCGGATATGCGGCGTGATGCGGCTCCGGAAACCCGCGAGTGTCGAAAGTTGGTGACATGTGGCACGCCCCGCCGCCTCTCCGGTAGAGGGCGGGTTCGCTCTTACACACCGCATTGATGTCTGTGGGGTGAAGTACCTCGTCACTTATAAAAGGTTTTCATTTGAATTTATAAATCTTCATAGTAAATGTGCGATTCGGAGAGGTTATGGCTATAAACATTGTGAAATGATAACACGAAATATAATAAAGTTTTGTAAAAGTTTGGTCAAGTTTATACTTGTTAAGAACGGTTCACCTATCAATAGTGGTCATAGTAGCCTATGGAAGTTTGTAACTAAACTATTGTCACGCTTTATCCCCGAAGGGGTAGGCAGAGGCATACCTACTATACGCCCACATGTCACCGTATGCACTTTTGTTCCACGTAAGAGGTGGTGAGCCCATTGCCGTGTTGAAATGGACAGATGCAGGTTGTGGCGACCTGCTGTTGAAATTTGTCCTGCCCATAAGGCTTTCGACTGGGCTTAACGACTGCCATGTTACTGTCAACCGGGACCAATGGCTTAACGTGCCTTCCGAAGCAGGGAAACGCTCGCAAATATAAATGCCACAAAGCGGTCACCCATCAGAGTACCAGCCATAGTGAAGGTTGCTTAACGCAGTGATCGTTTACACAACACTGAGTCTGCGGAGCCACGAACGCTTCTTTTTACTAAGCTTCCGAATTGGTTTCAATGCTCAAACAGTTGACTACTTGGGCATTGAAGTCGGTTGATTGAAGTTTGTTTAAACACTATTTAAACTAATGTTAAAAGATCTTAGTAGCAGTCATGTCTACATGAACTTGCTACATGCACCTTGGTGACTATTAACCAAAAAAAAACAGTATCTTTTTACGACCGCCATAACTTGACATTTCCGGCAATTCGTTGAGATATCCGTTATGTATAATCTGTCTGTATATTTCTGTAGAAAAGTGAAATTAGTTTCTATAAAGAGACAGAGGACTTTATATATAAACTAGGCTTCGCCCGTGACATATTTCGTTCTCCCATCGTACCTATTTAATCCCGTCGCTTATAAATTCTACAATAACGCATAAAAAATTGTCCGATTTGTCGACATTAATGACTACTGCTCCGCTCTCCAAGATAGTAGCGTGATGATATAAAACCTATAGATTTCCTCGATAAATGAGCTATCTAACACAAAAAGATTTTTTCCAATCCGACCAGTAGTTCCTGAGATTAGCGCTTCAACCAAACAAACAAACTCTTCAGCTTTATAATAATAAGTAAAGATAAATCATGATATTGAATGAGAAGATTACAATGTGATTAATTAGGTAAGTATAAATCTGAAATTTATTAAGGTAAACGAACTTATAAGCACCTATGCAGTACTAACCATGTTTCGTTTATCTTGACTACTAACGAAGAAAACCAAAAAAAAGCGAATACATAAGCGCCATAACTCAAATTGTTCAAATACAGTATGACGTTTGAGAATAGTAATATAATACGAACTGTCGTCTACGTAATCTCTAACTAATCCACTAAATCCACCCAAAGCCCGCGCCGTTTGGTGCGAGGGCGGCTCGATCGGCGATGTAATGAAACTCACTACAGTAGCTACAGTCGACTTGAGCCACACCGATAGACACTCCGAGCGATACTTCATATTTCAACACACTCTCTGTTCTAAGAAAGAAATTAAACATAGTGCTCATGGGGAAGGTGGTCGATAGAGTTTATGAAGCGCGTAACTTAGGTATATGAATAGATTGTAATCTGAGGTTTGATAAACATGTTCAGGATTTGGTGCGCAACTGTTTTAATAGGATAAAAATATTGTACAGAATGAGGCCCTATTTGTCCCAGAGGAATTGCGAATGCGTTTAGTGGAGTCTCTGGTTCTTTCTAAATTAACCTATGCTGATGCCGTACACCGTACACGGACCGCGCTTAAACTCTCAGACCGATCAGTTTATCCAAAGGGTGCTAAACGCCTGTGCTCGTTTTTGTTTTTAGATTCCGCCTAGAAGCCACGTCACCCCTTTTCTGAATAAAAACTTCATTATGAAAATGAAATCAAGGCGTAAGCTACACCTGGCCTGTTTAATAAAGTATAAGGTACCAAGCTATCTATATAGTAAGTTAAGTTGGGTGACTAGTAGTCGTGGCTGTGGAAGATGACAGTGCACCCAAGGGTTATCAATCCCACGTAATAAAACAACTATTAAGGGATATTATTCCAAAATTTGGAATAATATCCCTCCTCCTGTCAGGTCTCTTAACACTGTAAACACCTTTAGAATACATTTGAAAAGATATTTAATAATTACTCAGAGAGAACTTGGTATGATAAATATAAATACATCACTTATTTGACCTACGTAGATTATTATTATTATTGTCTCTTCTTCTCGGGTATCTTCTTTTATTTCTTACGAAGATACCCGGTCTTTTGGTAGGCTTACATAGGGACATAGTAGTTCAACACGCAGAGGCCCTTTGAGAATTTTAATGTAACAGGGAATGGGACCCCCACTGCAGACAATCCACGTCCGCCTTATGTAGAAGATCGGTAATGGACCATCTCCAATGGGATTTAAATTATTGTACATTACGCTAACTACTATTGGGCTATTGTGTTGGAGATTAAATGTACTGGGTGACTTGAACTACGGATGAAAACTTCGTCTGCCATTTTAATATTATATCATCAAAATACTGGCAGACGGTGACTTGCCAACTCACTAGATGGGCCCCTTATGCAATCGCCACAGGCATGATAAGCCTGTAAGGCGATCGAGGGCAACACCGGTGTGAGCGGCTTGGGATGTCGAGCGGTGCGGAGCCGGTTTCACCTTCGCAGGACAGGCCCGGAGCGGGCTTCCCCGTAGTTATGCCCTTGAAAATGACACTTACACCCCCGAGCTCTGTAACTGTCGAACTCTGGCTCCCTCCCTCTGACCGGCCAATTAAGGCAAGCCAGAGTTGAGATTTGCTGCACTCCAGGGAGTAGCACTCTCACTGCTCTCCCGTTAGGCCATTAAATCGTAACCGGTGCAGAAGGGCAACAAAACTCTGAGGAATCGGGGCCAATGAGTAGCCACGCACATTCAGCTCGCCACAAGCTGCCCTGCGGATGTGAGCTTTTCAATGACTTACTGATACATTTTTTTGTTGGTATCAGAAAGTGAATAACTCAAAAAGCGAATCTACTATGCTTAATTGCTAATTTATAAAAAGTAACTGGTAACAGAACTTTGTAACTCGGTACAAAGCGTGGAACAAAATGAGCCACAGTACTGTTTTATTGTAATGGAGTAGGTATGTGATTATATGAAGTAAACTTTAACTTTGATGAAAGAGCAATAGTGGGTCATATCACTATTAGGTATGTCTGATACATCGTATTGGAATCTGCATCTACTTGCGTTTAAAGTCCGCGATGATACACCACGCTTCTTAGAATGGTTCGAATCTGTCTGGTATGTTTAAACCATTCGGTACGCATGTGGTTAACTTTAGGATCTGAATAACCAGTCAATCCAAAACAAGTCGTTGGCTTAAAAAGGACTTTAATACTAAGCTAATACTATTAGCAAAGGAATAGGTATATACCAATATTTTTTTTTATGAATCACATTGTCTTAATCGAGCAAATTAGATACATAGTAGTCTCATCGCCTAAGAAGTACCTAATATGAATGCACGAGAGGGTACAATTATTATTATTACAATACCATTTGCAGTGGGCCCCACACATAGAAAAGACAGCTTTTAGATTAAGTTCGGCTGCATACGCTGTAAAAAAGATCAGGACTCTAACAGATGTGGATGCGGCTAGAATGGTTTACTTCAGCTATTTTCATAGTGTTATGTCTTACGGTATTCTCCTTTGGGGGAGTGCTGCAGATTTAAATATTATTTTTGTTCTACAAAAGCGGGCTGTACGCGCTATTTATAATTTGGGCCCCAGAGTTTCTCTCCGAGAAAAATTCAAAGAAGTAAATATTCTAACCGTACCATCACAATACATTTTTGCCAATCTTATGTATGTCCAGAAAAATCTATCACAGTTTTCTAAACTCTGTGATAAACATAATATAAACACTAGAAATAAAAATAATCTTTCAGTCCACCACAGTCGACTACATAAGATTGGCGATTCTTTCCAGGGTAACTGTATACGCTTTTACAACAGGCTTCCCTGTGACCTGAGAAATTTACCATTAAATAAATTTAAAAAGTTTATTAAAAACAAGCTTTGTGAAAAAGGTTTTTACTCCGTTACAGACTATTTGCAGGACAGGGACGCCTGGAAATGATCTGCTGGCAAAGTGAAATAATATTAAATTGTAAATAGGCCATTAAAAAAAAAAGCCTTCCTAAGTTTCTTGCCGGTTCTTCTCAGGTGGGCCGCGTTCCGAACCGGTGGTCGCTTTAAATATTTTAAATAGTGTATGACTTTTTGTAAGCGCCGTTAAAATGGTCTACGCAAAATAAAGATATTTTTATTTTATTTATTTTTATTTTAATCAATTTCTCCGGCAAGTGATGCACGGGCTAACTATTGTACAAGCTCATGGCTAAGAGTGAGAAAATCTCGAAACATAAACTTACATCAACCCTAAGATACAAGTGACAGTGACCGTGCGTGAGTTTTGATTCGCGTGATGGTACTCGTAAGTCACCCTTCCAAAATGATGGGTGAGACCTACGTCCAGCTGTGGACTAGTTTGGTCATCATCATCATCATCATTATCATCCAAGCGTCTGTTCCAGTTGCGGCTATACTATATACGGTGGGCTAGTTTCTTAAATAAGCCTAAAATTGTAAGAGACGACAAAGTTATATTACAGACGGTGTCTGTGTGAAAGCCTGGTTCATCGCTGAGTTGGGTGACAGGCAACGGGCACGTGAGGTGACATTTTGTTGAAAACGCACAATAAGTTTATATATCTGTACATCTTTCTTCTGATATTTGACTTGGACATGTTCAACGACTAATTAGCGAGCGATACATAGATCATTACATAAGACTGCTTTTAAAACTGTTTAGTAGCACATGCTCCATCGTTATCGCTACCCACCAGTTTATAGTTTACCGCGGATGTGCGTGGGGAAAAGATAGCATAGATTAACTACACCAATCGAGTTCGGTGAAATCTGTGTGATTTATTATCTGTTAGGCGAAATGAAAAAGGAGAAGATTTTTTGTGGACCAGAGAGAAACTAGGTCAAAGAGAAACTGCACTACAGCTCCACATGAATGAAATGCCTGTATTCGGCTGCTACTATGCCTACTATGGCAGAATGTAACCCTCAGCCCTAATTTAAGCCTTGCCGTTACTGTTCAGTAAAGTTGGTGCTAACGCATCGTTTCTTTTTATCACATCATCTACATTAGGTAATGTGATAGGTGATAGTTATTGGACTATAAGGTGACACGATCCGTCCTGCATTATCTATAAAACAATCCAACTCACTGTATAAGTATTGAACAGAACAAAACATTATCAGATACTTAAAAAAACAATCTACAGTAACGTGATTTAATAAAAGCCAGATAAATTGGGGGTTGTTTCATAATGCGTGCAGGGCGGCTCACCGCATGCATAATGCATGGGCGCCCCGCCGCGTGCGCCCAATATAGCGCGCCCTTAGCTCCGGACGGGGTTAACTTGTCACCTCCGGGGAGGCGCAGGTCAAGTAATAGCGTTCAATGTTATGAAAATTGTGGTTTGAAGGGGTACTGTTGAACTGAAACGCTTGACACTCGAGGTTTCACGGTTCGGTGTTAATTCAGGGTGTCAGTTAGGTAGGTGTAAGTTCCACATCTAATGTTATCCAGATCAAATTGGTCCAGCCATGTGAGCGTGTAGAAGTAAGGGTGCGGAAGACGCAGGGCCGTGTGTTGTGGCGTGAATTGGGAGAGGCTTACGTCCAGCAGTGCACTGGTATAGGCTGATATATTTGAACTATTATTTATGTCTGTTTTAGTTAATGGGATGCCAGCATGAGGGCCATGTAAATAGTCCTGAGGACTGAGATATACCTTCAATAAACTAGATATCGCTATGTCTCTCCATCAAGCGGGGGCGGCGTCATTTACGCGAGTTAAATGTAAAAAATAAACATGTTTGGTCTGTAAATCATGCATTCTATTTGGACCTTGTTTAATTGTTTATTTTTTTTATCCTTAATCACGCCTTATCCCAGAAGAAGTGGCAGAGGCGTATGATACGCCCACATTTCACCTTCTGCATTCCTGTCGCACGTAATAGGTGGCGAGCCTCTCTCCTTGTTGTGTCAAAATAGACAGACGCAGGTTGATGGCTAACTGCCATTGAAATTTATTGAAGTAATTTAACTTGAATTAACGACTGCCATGTTGACTAGCAACCGAGACCGACGGCTTAGCGCGCCTTACAAAGCACGGAAACCCTTGAAAATAATTTTAAATTTTTTAGCTTTAATTATTACATTGGGTATATTATAGTAGCGACTCGAGCTAACTCATAAAATTTTTCTGTAATTTATTTAATTAATATTATTTTTATTGTCCTAAATAAAATTTTTATTGTCCTCGACTTTATTACAACCATCAGTTATACAGAAATAAAACCATTCAAAACGTACAAATATAAAATCGAGAAACCCCTATTAAATTAAAATCGAATCGGATGTTTGACTCATTTAATTATACACAGAATTACAGGCTTCACCTTCACGGTGGTTTATCGATAACGTGTCACAAATTAATTTACGGGAATACCGATTTTGTTAGATAGAGAGGTTCCGATGGTCAATTATGGTCATTATTTTATTAACATTAGCTAGTGTTGGAGACGATCGCGGTGCGGTGGCGGCATCGCGGGAATAAATTATAGCGCCTGGTTGCGTGGCGGATGTAGACATTCGAGTGGTTCTTAGAAATGAAGTGCGGGTCGTAAGGAGAGAGCGGACGCGATTGTGATGTTTATTAGCTTTTCTAGAAACTAAATTTAAAGTGAAAAAAAAAGCTGTTTCAAGCCGGATCCATACCAGCGTATTTTGACTTGCCGGGGCAGACGCCCTACAAAAGCCTACCGATACACATTCAACACCGACAAACAAATCTACTTCTTTCGTCTTAAATTTTTCCACATTCAATATGCCATTTGCACACTAATTGCTTTTCAAAATAGTTTCTAGGAACTAAGTCGACTTCAACATTCAATAGATTTTACGTATAAAGTCTATTGATGATTCTCTGATGATCTATGAAAGAAAATTAATAAAAAAATTAAGCATTCTGTTCAGCTTTTTACATTTTCCATCTACACACGTATAAAGGGTTCACTATAATAAGGTAACCTTGAAGTTAGTTGAGCTGACCTGACGCAGCAGCACGTCGTACTTATTCACTGCACGATGCGAGGTTAAACTTTGTAATTTCATTTGGTAGATCACTTAGACAATTATATTCCAGAACTGAACTCCATTTCAGAAAAGCGTTCCTTTGATCGTATACGTTTCAATCAACGGCGTATGTACCTAGTTATACGACCGAGTTCATACATATCGTAATTTCTATGCCTCATTTGTTCGTAGTACAAACTAGTATAAACAGTTGAGTTCCCGTTGCAAATAGCATGCAAATGCAAGATGAAAAGAAATATTAAAAAATAGTCTCTTTTTCCATGTTATACCTATTGACGAGTATAAACAGTAAAATAGGTTCTGCAAGTATTGCACAGTAGCAACGACCGTTGTATATTCAAACATTTTAACTAAAAAAAAAACTTCAAAAATATTATTAGTACTGGATTATATTTAAATCGTTTCTAGCTTCTGCTTTTTTAGTACATCACAATAAATTCTGTCCACTTCACAAACGAACACATGAAGTGGATAAAATCGCCGCTAGCTTGCCACTTGCACTTATGACTCCGTAGCTCAGAGGGCGGAGTCGCCGGCAGGAGGAGTGCGCAGCGCTCCTCCCAGAAAAGTTCACTCCCCGCCCTCCTCACTACCTCTTGCCAGGGAGGTAGAGTCGCCGGCAGACATCACACTGGTTAGTTTACTTGTACAGCAATAATGAAAAAACGATCTTTAACTTGATATTTCTATAAAATCATTTGAAATCTAAACTGTTGCCTGTGTAAGTGAGGAAAGAGTGTCAAAGGACCTTATCAAGATGATCGTGATCTAAAACAATTTCACCTCGGACCTTATGTCCGATGGACCAGCTTCTAACGCAGGATCTATAAAGGGATTCGGATATTTGGTTATTACCCAGCAGATGCTCTAAACAAATTGCCTTGCTGAGTTGAGTAAGAAAGATAGGACCACATACAAATGAAAGAAAATCGTGTTAAAATGATGTATCATGCCGTAATGAATTCTATACAAGCAAACATGTACAATGGCGCTTACGTAATTTTTATTGTCAAACGGCCGAAAGGTCGTACTGTAAATAAGTTCTAGGAAATAATGTACTAGTGTCTACTTGCAAGAGCACTGAGCGCGACTAGGTGATTGGTCGCTTGAGGTTTGTTGGATTCAAATGATAACAAGAGCATATTACGTAAGTGCGTCATAGATTTAGATGTAGTAAGAAGAAGCCGTTAGCAGACCGGAGGAAATTTGCCTTCTGCTGCATTTTACAGAGTTTACCGCGACGAGCGTACTAAAAAGTGTTCTAATCTCACTCATTTCTTTGTTCTGTGTTCGTGAGTCATAGGTGCCACCTTTAAACAGTGGACTTAATCGCATTTATAAAACCTTTGTACTTGGTAGGTACTCTCCAGCACACATGTTTCCCTCCTCTTCTAATCTTGCGTTCTTCGAGTGTGTCGTGAAATGTGTATAGCTAGACTAGATACAATAAATAACGTTTGAATTAAGCAAGGCTAGTTGCCCTGCCGGCTCGGTTTCAGACAGGTACCCTTTAGTGGCGCTTTTAGAATTACGTAGTAGGTAGTATTACTTATTCTGTGTTCACGTTATGTTCTCGATATCTACTATTAATACTACTATTAAAAAAAGATGGATGTATTATGGGTGGCTACGAAAGTTCAGCGGTTTATCACAATCTGTTTCTGTCCGGTTCATCACAGCAATAGAGTCACCACCCATTAAGTGGGCTCCATAGTTATAATAACTAAAATTGTGACTGAGAATATCTTATTAAAGTTACCAAACTACCAAAATATTACATGTGGTGAAGTGTGGTCGTAAAAAACCTATGTTTTTTCTGCTACCTAGTCAGTTTTGGGATATAAAAATAAATAATAAATAAAAAAATGAAGCGCTCGTGGCCTAGCGGTCTCAGTGTTCTGTAAACGATCACTGAGTTACGCAACTTTCACAATGGCTGGTCCTCGGATGGGTGACCACTTTGTTTCATTTACATTTGCGAGCGTTTCCGTGCTTCGGAAGGCACGTTAAGCCGTTGGTCCCGGTTGCCCGTAAAATGGCAGTCGTTGTCGCCTGGTTGAAGGCCTTATGGGCGGCTTAAAAATTTCAACAGCAGGCAGCCACAACATGCGTCTGTCTATTTCAACACGGCAATGGGCTCACCACCTATTACGTGGGACATGTATGCCCACGGTGAAAAGTGGGCATATAATATGCCTCTGCCACCCCTTCGGGGATTAGGCGTGATGGAGTTTTGGGATAAGGCATTATTATAAAAAAATTACTTGTATAGATGCCTATACATATAGCTTAGTCCCACATTTCGAACCCACTTGGCACCTATTTAATCTCGTCGTTTTTTTAATATTAAAATAACATCGCATATGGCCTTAATCGATAAATGGGTTAACCAACACAAAAAAAAACAATTCGAACCAATAGATTGTGAGATTCGCGCTTTCATTCAAAACAACAAACTCTTCAGTTTATGATATTAATAAGTACTTATAAATTGAGACTAGGTAACTTAGGTAAGTAATGGTGTGGGACTTTTTTTACACAGCGCCATCTAGCACAAACTAAGTTAATATGAGCTTATGGTAAGGAATCTAGACAACTGTGAAATATAAATATATATTTCTAAAAACATACATATTATACATAGGAAACAACCAAACTCCGAAACAAACATTTGTGGATCACACAAATATATGTTCCGATCCGAGAATCGAACCCGAGACCTCTGCGCGGTAGTCGCATACACTGCCACTGCGCCACTGATGTAGTCAAAGGTGTATCTACTTAATTAATTCTACTATCTGTGCCGATCAGTGTAGAACTCCACACAATATGAAAGTCATTGTCCCATTACATAAGGCCGCCTAGCTGATATCCGCAAGGCTCCGAACTGGTACACCTATAGACGAGTTCCCACGGCCCGCATTCCTCGCGGGTGATTCAGACAGCTCCGGCACCGCGGGCCAGCTCGACCTCGGGAATGTGAAAGCAGAGGAATGTGGTCTGGAGTACACGACGAGACGAGAACAGGTGATAGTCTGATTATGGACATATTAGCAATTTTATAGGGTTCCGTATCACAAAAATTCAGAACCCTTTTAGCATCACTTTGTTTCCCGTCCGTATGCTTGTTATGACCGTTTATCGCGGAAACTTGTTAGACTATCAAGAGAAAAGTATAAACATAAGTTTTTAAAAAAATGCTATCGTTTATGTTGCAAGAAATGTATATTACAAAATTCTCAAGGTAATCAATTTTAATAGGGTTTTTTTTCCCGTTGACCTAAAACTGTGATTTGTGTATTTGGCAAATATACAATCTTATACTACAAGTTTCTGATAAATCTCAAACTATACATTTGTAATTAAATCGTAAAAAATATTCAAATGAAAATCTAAATAAAATTATTGGGTGGCCACTCATCTATGAACGCCGAGCCGAGACCCTTACACCTAAAAATTTCAATTCTTAAAGTAAGCTACCCTAATAAAGTAGACGCCCACTAAGAAAGAATTTTTCAAAGTTCCACCCCAAAGGGCGTAAAAAAGCCCATGCCACTTCAGCCAATTTTCCGATTTCTATGAAAGTCTACGCTAAAAAAGATATGTGTCGTAGGTGTTACTGAAAAAAAACTCTGTACGTGATCAATTAACTCATCTTTATCTGCAAGACCAATTGTATAAACTATAGCATATTCTACCAAATTCGTTGCCGCATTATACATTTGAAAGCTTTTTATGAAATAATATGCTAATGATGTACCTGTGTATACACACGTCGAGATTGAATTTAATGTTTACATAACGCTAGCGCATACGATTATCTACAGAATTCGAGTGAAACACCACCTGAGATTACTGTATCGCACTCAACTACAACAGTGTGAACCGGCCACTCACTATAGAGGACCGACATAGCAGTGATGATGTTGTCATCACTGTCATTTCATGCTCTCCCTTTGCCTAACTCGGTAATGACTACCATCGTTTCAACAACCAGACTGACTATTGCTAAAATCTAATAGCATTATAAGCTACTAGGGTTTGTGAAGGACAAATTCATTACCCAGCTTCACGCAGATGTAAACCTCTCAGCATAGCCAAAAATCGATGAAAATATCATCACAGTCTTAATCTTTTTTGCAGAGGTCGAAAGTGTGTAATCTCTTAAATTATAGCGAATATCTTTAGCAATTAATTTTTTAATTTATTTATTTGCTTGTGTACACAGGAAGCGCTCGTGGCTCCGCTGACTCAGTGTTCTGTAAACGATCACTGCGTTAAGCAACATTCGCTATAGGTGGTCATTGGATGTGTGACCACTTTGTGAAATTTACATTAGCGAGCGTTTCCGTGCTTCGGAAGGCACGTTAAACCGTTGGTCCCGGTTGCCAGTAAAATTGCAGTCGTTAAGTCTGGTTGGAGGCCTTATGGGCGGCTTGAAAAATTTCAACAGCAAGTCGCCACAGCCTGCGCCTGTCCATTTCAACACGGCAATTCGCTCACCACCTCAAAATTTCGCTCACATGGGACAAAAATGCATACGGTGAAATGTGGGCGTATAGTATGCCTCTGCCTACCCGTTCGGGGATAAAGGTTTGATAAATGTAGGAGAGAGACGATACTGTAGAGAACAGAGAAGTTAATAAACTTACCTAAAACTATAATTACATATATACACACATCTAGCTATGCAACTGACATAGCTGCAATTATTAATCTGGGTAAAGGCCAAGATTAAACCTACTTGCGAAACTACGAGTTCCTCAAGTTAATTTTTCGCTAGCAATATTTTCCTGTCTCGATGAAAAACCCAAACATGTCATTTACATTTGCGAGCGTTTCCGTGCTTCGGAAGGCACGTTAAGCCGTTGGTCCCGGTTGCCAGTAAAATGGCAGTCGATAAGCCTGGTTGAATGCCTTATGGGCGGCTTGAAAAATTTCAACAGCAGGTAGCCACAACCTGCGTCTGTCTATTTCAACACGGCAATGGGCTCACCACCTATTACGTGGGACAGGAATCCACACGGTGAAAAGTGGGCATATAATTTGCCATATAATATGGGATAAAGCGTGATGGATATTTTTTTATTTATTTTAAACAAACTGCTATGAAAGATTTGATGTTGATCTTAAATGACAGATTTGGATTCTAACAAAAGATCCTCGAACTATTTTACAAACACCAAAAATATATTAATACAAATACTAGGTGGCGATACTGAATATTGGCATAAATAAAACATTAAGTCAGTGCGAGCATTATGTGTTATTATAAGTTAGATCATTCGTACGCTCCAAAATCGATTTACAAACAAAATTATTACATCACGATCGATTAATATCCGCGTGCAATGCAGTGGCTGTATTGTCCTTTCTCTAATGTTCTTACTATTTTGAACGGCATTCTGAAATTGAAATATAATTGTAACAGAATCAAATAAAATATAGTAGCGTTTATGTCGTTTGTGTCGTATTTATTTAGCAACCCTATTACAATTTATTTACGATATTATATAATGCTAATTTACTGAGTGACACTTTTAAAACAGCGTAATCGAAGCTACTTACGTGAAAAAAGGTACGAGTATAGCAGTAGGTACATAGTTTTTACGCGGTGTCCGACCACAGCGTCAAAAACAACAAATGTCACGTCGAAATTAGTGGAGGGCAGAGACTGAATGGTTGGTCCTTATTTTATTTGCGCCCGGACTTGCTCTCGCTGTGTAGGTACAAAAAAGCTATATCACATGCAAAGTTTAGACAATTGACGATTCGTTTATAAACGTAAGGACCATTAAAAAAATAACATTGCTACAAATTTTCAAAGGCTTTAAATGGCAGTATTTTACAGTATTTAATTTTGTAGACAGAAATATGTAGGTATTTAATTCAAAATCTTTTCAATTTTGGCAAATCAAACAATAAAAACAATTTAGCACTCGTCCAACTAGGAGATACCTACGTGTAATAGTCGTGCGTAGGCTAGATAGCGGTTTTGAAAAATTACTACGGATCTCCAAATTCATGAATCCACCATTTTTAGATTATGAAGTTAATAAAAAACAGTAAAACGGACTAAAAGGTAACATAATACAATGAAGGTATTTATTTTTATAGCATTCTAATTACAGGGTCACGACTCTTAAGTCAATAGGCAAAGTTTTGTTACAAATTTAGGAAAAATATTGTTTTGCTCCATGTGAAGCAATATATTTTTTAGATAAATACACTGCAAAGAGTGGGCGCTTCAATTATTTGCTAATAATATATACACATATTCACAGTTTACTTACCTTCGCAATGAAAATTCCGCTTCATTTTGCACTAAAAATCAGTTAAAAGTTTTGCACTCAACTCCGCCATTTGTTTTCGTAAAGACAACTATGGTTTTACTGATCCCATTGAAATGGGAATATCATTCTTAATTCATTTAACATGTTAAAAATTCTATGAAAAATAAGATATCCTTAGACGTTATAATTTCCTATTGTAGATTTATACTGCAACTCAAAGGGTTACAATTTGCATTATTGCCACCCTCTAACCGCTATAAAAGTTAGTAAGATACACAATAGACTAACTATACCTCTTGTAGAGTTTATATTCCTAAATTTACCCTCTATAACGCTCAAAGAGTCAGTAAGCAGCATGTAGCTCTACCATATCGCTTGAGGAGTCAATGGTCACTAAAATACCACACTTACAGCGCTTTAGTCTCAGTTAGCGCTATTGTACCTCCATAATTGCTCTTCTATATCTCTTAAATTCATTCTATAACTCCACTACTAAGATCATAAGAATTTGTGCCCAATCCGGGGGTATAGTAAAGTTATAGCTCGCTATAACTACTATGTGATAGCACTTATTGATGACCTTAGGATCTCTTTAGCTCTTTTATATATCTGTTCTAACTCTTATAGTAGCGCCTAATGTTAGTTGGGAGGGATCAAGTGACTAAAACACAATGGTTCAGCCTATTTATATATTTATTGTGTGATGCGCCCCGTCGCGACTTATGCACTTATGGAATTTAATATTTGAGAATGTTTGCGGTATGTGTGTATTTTACCTCTATATAATACACAGGGTGGAAACATAAGATGTAGTACAGGTGACCTGAACTAATAAGTGGGTTTTATCTTGTTAACGTTCATTTGGATGTTGCAACCCGTGGGGTTATAAAAGGTGATATTTTGACTAAAAAAGTTTGGTACTGCAGACCTTCCTTCATTCCGTATAGTCTCCGGTATTGTGTACACATATTTAGCAATGTTCGATGAGATCGATTTTTTATCTGAAGGTGTGTGTGGAATACCCCTCACCACAAGATTACGCGACTCCAATACAGTCTGTGCTAGGATTGCGTCACTATTATAGATCCACGTGCGTACTTCCTTAATGCTCTATGTGCGCCGAATATAATGACATCTATTTAACTTAAACCTACGTTTTTACCATATTAAATGCCATTAATCACTCTCCCGACACGTGGGGTCTGCGATGTTGAGCTGGTTGTATCTTGCAGCCGACGGTTACCTACTTACCACATTGTGGTCATCTACATCCCGGGGCCCTCGATGTTAATATCAAAGTCGGGTTACCAATCATTTTGATCAAAGAGTGTGTGTTTGATAGCTTTAAACTATATGTACGGTTACGGGCGGGTATGATATGCTAAAAGGATGTGTCAGCAAAGCGGCCCTCCGCAAGGGAGTAATCTTATTCCGTTACTGGTTTTAATCAACAAAAATGACCTTCCCGAAGTCATAAGTAACAAATATAAAGCCGTATAGGTATATATCTTACTAACCGTCTTCCCGAAGACTATATGAAGACGAATAGAACACTAATAAAGGTAACAACAAAATTAACTTAATGATCAGTATTCATCATTTTTTTAAATATGTTATAGTTATACTTAATTATTTTAACTATGTCCACAATTAGGTTAGTTTGTAAGTAGCTCTCCCTGCTCTGTCTCGGTCTACCCTGACTTCTTTTACCCTATATTTTCCCACAGTAATTACTTAATCTTCATTAATTTATTCAATGTTTGTTCTTTAACTTAATTTGAGGTTCAATCGGTGATGTTATGTATGCTCTGTTCGTTTCATCTCTGCACTAAATAAAATCTTTAGTGCAGAGATGAAACTATTAAAAGTGCAACATAGTTTCGGTCTCGCTATAACTTTTCTTATACAACCATTCGCGGGCGGATCGTATGCAAGTATATCTAGTCATGTACAGTATGTCCCTGTTGATGTGGTATAATTTTGAATAAATGTAAGGGCCGATGCAGACGATGCAAACACCTTACTCTGTTAATTATTCTTAAATAAGGTTTTTTTTGTGCAATTCAAGATTAAAATACATATCGGTTACTTAAACTTGGTTATCGAGACCATACCCTAATTTATGGTTTCAAAACAACATAGTAAAAAGGTATATGAGTGTTATGAGTATTTGTACGTTGGTGTAAGTGATGGGTGATGAGTGATATAGCCCCTGTTCGCCGTCTAGCGTCATAGTTAACCTATGGCCCGGAAAACCGACTAAGCTGTTACGGCGCGCGCAGTTGTATCAATTACGTACAGCGGCGCGGGCGCCGTCTGGCCGCCATCAACCGTTCCTAGAACATATCCACAGAGTGGGCCAGCCTATTATCTGCAAGTTATATTTAGATTAACCGCCATGATACACTTGCTAAACTTAAATCATTACTGCGTAAGAGAGATCTGCATCAGTGTGCGATTTCGGGAAACGTTATTTTTTTCTTTTGTGATTACCGTATTTGAAAACAAATTTTAGGTCAAATAAAATCATATGCCTACGTTTCTTACCTAAAGTGCCCATGAGACATGCAATTCAAAATCATGAAAATGAAAAATACAAAACACATAAAAAAATAATTTCATGTTCCACACGTACGTAACAGCACGTAGCCACAAGCTGCCTCAGTCCGTTTCTTTACCTTAAGACCAAATACATGCCTCTGCCTATCCCTTCTGAAAAGAAGGCCTGATTGTGCCTTTATTAGTCATATTGAGAGCGATTGTCACTTTCACCTGTTTCTCTACGCTTTACGGGCGGGCGGATATGCAGATCGCTGACCCTAGCGGTCGGTAAATAGGCTTCAATATTAGACCCGTAGTGATATGGGTGTGAATTTGGGTGACTTTTCAGTAAACTGTCTGCTGTACGCTGATGATGCGGTGCTCATGGCCTCATCAGAAGCCGACCTTCAGGCATTAGTCACTAATATGAAAGAGGAGTGTGAAAGTAAGGGTCTTCGCTTGAATGCAAGTAAAACTAAGGTTCTAGTATTTGAAAGAGATGACGTAAGAACTAAATGCGAGCAAGTGAATGAAATTGTGTATTTAGGGAGTATGTTTAGCGCGGATGGAAGATGTGATTCGGATGTAGAACGGCGAGTAGCTGCCGGAAACAGAGTTAACGGTGCTTTGTCCCAATTAGTAAAGCGACAAAGCATCGTAAAAGAAGCACGACTGGCGATTCATAACGCAGTGCTAGTGCCAACTTTGCTTTACGGTAGCGAAGCCTGGGTATGCTGCTGACATACATGAAACATGCATGAAAGTAAATTCAATGCTGTGGAGATGCGATCACTTCGAAAATTGTGCGGCGTTACCTTGGCCGATCGAATACGTAACGAAGTGTTACGCAATATTGCAGGTTTGAATGAAAGTGTCAGCGTTAAGCTGGAAAAGGGCGTGCTTCGTTGGTTTGGACACGTCCAACGAATGAGTGAGGAACGATTGACGAAGAATATATATTGTGCGAAAGCAGAGGATAGAAGAGGTCAGGGTAGGCCGAGACTTACATATGAAGACCACGTGAGCAGATTGCTCAAAAACGGAAAGGTCAAAAGTACTCGGATACCCAGACGTGCGTGTATGAAGCGATAGATGAATCTTGAAGAAGCGAAAGAAGTATGCATGGATCGCGAAGCCTGGCGATCTGTCCTCTCTGACTACCCCGTCAGGGATACAGCGTGAAGATAGTTAAGTTAAGTTAAGTTAATATTAGACCCGTTTCTGCACTCAGAAATTTACAAATGGATATTTCAGGAAACTAGATGGGTGATAAGACATAGAACTCAGACTACTCAGAGTGGCTAAGCACTTAAAAATATATGAGAACTAAATTATTTTCAGTTAAATTAATGAAAATTCATATAATAGATATAGATCATGTGTAACATCTCCCTTCTTTGTCCCTGATACTGTTTTTTTTTTTTTTCAAATGTATAATTAGACTTATTGGTGAAATCTTTGTGAAACCGCAAGGTAATTACCCAATCAGCCGGATCGATCGATTCTAATAATACAACATCGGCGAGGCTTTGAAGTTATAATGGAGACTTCCTTGTTGATTTATATAACGTTTCGCTGAATAGGAAGAAATAGATTAGCGTGTACCGAGGTTCCACCATTGTTATATAATCTGACTCACACCTACGCACGGGCGCCACATAACGAGGTTGGGATAGAGAGGTGAGACGACACTTCATCCCAACAAATATCCCTGTTGGCCTCACCTCCTCGCTCCCAACAACATCCTAAATTAAAATCATAGCTGCTTATATCAGTCAATAAAGGTTGGAGTTGGGAAGCAACTCGGAAAACGCCATTAATCTTAAATGGTAATATCACGATGGAAGTTTAAAGATGAACGATATTACATATTTTATTTTGTTGTAATTTCTCTTACTCCACCCAAAGGTTAACTTTGTTAAGCTCGTCTTTGTAGGCACATAACCTATACTTCATCAAAACATATTATAAAACAAAGTCGTTTTACGCTGTTTGTCCCTATGTATGCTTAGATCTATAAAACTACGCAACGAATTTCAATGCAGTTTTTTTAATAGATAGAGTGATTCTTATAGAAGGTTTTTATGTATATTGTGTTAAGTTTTTGTTAACATTAACTTAATTATAACGATATATGTTGGCGGTGTCGAAAGAAATGAGCCGTCTGGGAGCTTTTAAGGAAAACGCTGCCTAAACCCTTTAAGATATAACAAAATAATGTATTGTGGAATTATGTATTTAATATAGGTCTACAAAAAAGTCCGGGAAGGTATATGTTTATCTCTTAGGGATACCGTACTATATCCATTTTAATACTTAAAAAGATCAGCAATAATAAAGCGGTAATTTAAAGGCTATTTACACAAAAACATTATTAATGCTTATCATTTTTAATATGTTAGTTGGCTTCAGCATTCTATGAAGATTATTTTGTCCCTTTACACTTTGCAAATTAAATGAATATCTAAGGCGATATGGCAATATCATAAAATGTTCAAAGAAATTAATTTCGTGTAACCGGAGGCAATTCTCGTTTACTTCGAAATAATCTCGAATTCGAATTCACTCTTCGAATCCTTTTTCGACCATAAAATCTCGTAAATCGAGATGGGTTTTTCGAATGTCTTATTCCACCACTATTCGAACTAAACAATAATTACGTATTTTATAGTAATTATTAAAGGAAAAAAATATTGTAAACTGCATAATATATGTTACTTAATGTATATTTTAAAAATTGCTTATACCGTCCCGTTAAATGAAAAATATCTGAATGTGTCGCTGTCACTGTCACTGTGTGTTGACTATAATATTGAAGACAGTGTTATTTGTGATCATAAATTGCTGAAAGGACAGTGACCACTCTCTATGGAGTTTTGGCCTCGCCCACTATACACTAGGTAATGCAGCTACTGGCTAGCCCACTGAACTGATTAAAAACAATTGTTTTAACATTTGAAAGCTATGTTGTGTAAAAGTAATACAGTAGAAATTATAAATATCATAAAGGGGGCAGAGTTTAATACAATAATATACTGAATAACATTATATTCAATAAATTATTATAAATGGGAAGTCAGGAGTGAGGCACAGCTAGTCTATGTATATGTATGTGGGTCACTTTAATAATACATACCTAATAAAGTATATCCTTCAAAATCAATAAAAATCAAAAGAAAAAAAGTACCTCAAGTGAGATAATACTTTTCATTGTTTATCTACACTTAACTTACATATATAACTTATATACGTGTGCATCTGGGTCTAAAAGTACTAAAAGTAAGTAAGCGATCATTTATTACAACCTACTTGTAATTAAATAAAACAAACTACTCAGAGTACAATCCACTAAAGAATTACATCCGGCACTTCCATCAGTTCAAGAGTTATGACGACTTCTGTGTGTAATATCATTACCACAACAGATTCAACACACAAAAAAAATGCCATTGTCTTTATTACAGGACCCAAAAAGCCATGGTGGTCGTGAGAAGTGGTATTATCTATACTAATATTATAAAGCTGAAGAGTTTGTTTGTTTGTTTGGTTGAACGCGCTAATCTCTGAGACTACATGTTCGATTTGCATAATTCTTTTTGTGTTGAATAGTCCATTTATCGAGAAAGGCTATAGGCTATATAGCATCACGCTACGACCAATAGGTGCGGAACAGCAATGATAAATGTGGCACAATCGGGGATAAAATATTCCTTTTGATAGCTTCCGTTGCTAACGCTGCGTAAACGATTAAAGTTACGCAAAAGCTATGTATTACATAATTATTCCCCTTTAAAAGTTCTAAAATAAAGTCCGCGACAGCATATGCCTATCTTTTAAGGTTCATCATCATCCGAGCGTCTGTCCCAGTTGCGTCTCTCGACGCCCGGGGTCCGCTTCCTACATTTTCTCCTCCACTTCGCACGGTCATCGGCAACCCCTGTAGTGAGGTTTTTAGGTTGGTTTTAAGTTTTACCCTTTTAAGGTTAACCTATTATTATCATTTTATTGTGAAAAAAATGGTCTTAAAATGACAAGTGAAAAGTATGGCGGTTGATTTGCGATTTACGCATGCGCGACGTCGCGACTAGCCAATAGTGAGCGAGCTCTGCGAAGTCCGCGCGTCTGCTTGGTAAGTATAGTAATAATAATTTGACTGCCTCTGTGGCGCGGTGGGTGTGTATTCGACTGCTACGCAAGATGTCGTGGGTTGGGTGGGTGGCGATTCCCACCCAGGATAAAACTTTGTGTGATAAGCACGATGGTTTATTCTGTGTCTGGGTGTTATTTATCTATGATATGTATGTATTTAGAAATTTATAAGTATGTTTATCAGTTATTCTGGTTACCATAGTACAAGCTCCGCTTAGTGTGGAATCAGATGGCGTTGTGTGAGTTGTCCCAACAATATTAAAAAAAAATACTAATAATAATAATAACTATAATAATATGTATACTAATAATAATAATAACTATAATAATAACTATAATAGATCCCTCGAGGACAGTCGTTATCTTTTATAGGATTAACGCAACCCTATGAGGGCATAGTAGATTCGCTTTTTGAGTTAACTTTCTGATACCAACAAAAAAATGTATCAGTAAGTTATAGAAAAGCTCACATCCGCAGGGCAGCTTGTGGCGAGTTGAATGTGCGTGGCTACACATCGGTCCCGATTCCTCAGAGTTTTGTTGCCCTTCTGCACCGGTTAGGATTTAATGGCCTAACGGGAGAGCAGTGAGAGTGCTACTCCCGGGAGTGCAGCAAATCTCAACTCTGACTTGCCTTAAGTGGCCGGTCAGAGGGAGGGAGCCAGAGCTATATGCTCGGGGGTGGAAGTGTCATTTTCAAGGGCATAACTACGGGGAAGCCCGCTCCGGGCCTGTCCCGCGAAGGTGAAACCGGCGCCGCACCGCTCGACACCCCAAGCCGCTCACACCGGTGTTGCCCTCTGTCGCCTTACAGGCTTATCATGCCTATGGCGATTGTATAGGGGGCCCATCTAGTGAGTTGGCAAGTCACCGTCTGCCAACATTTTGATAATGATATATTAAAATGGCAGACGCCGTCTTAATCAATAGTTCATATCACCTAGTACATCTAACACCCAACTCAATAGCCCATTTTGTAGTTAGAATATTTCACAATAGTTTAACTCCCATTGGAGGTAGTCCATTACCGTTCTTCTACATAAGGCGGGCGTGGATTGTCTTTAGTGGGGGTCCCATTTCCTATTAGATTAAAATTCTCAAAGGGCCTCTGCGTGTTGGACCAATATGTCCCCATGTAAGCCTACCAAAAGACCGGGTATCTTCATAAGAAAAAAAAAGAAGATACCCGTGAAGAAGAAGAGACTATAATAGTATGTGTTGCCTAGCGCAAGTTGGAAGTCTATAGGCTATATCATCACGCTACTGCCCTGAAGAGCAGGGCAGTAATCAACAAATCGGGCAAATATTCATGCACAATTGTAAAAGTAGATAATAAACGACGGGATTAAATGGGAGCGACGGGGATAAAGGCGTGACTGATAAAAGGCTATCTCATCACGCTACCACCTTGAGAAGCGGAGCAGTAATCAACAGTAGTAGTGACTAATAAATAAGGAGTTTCGACTTTTAATTCTCCCTACTCTTGTCATTACTTTTATTTTATGCAACACAGGGGTGACAATCAAAATAATATCCGTTTGTAAGCCAAGACAAATATTTTTTTAATTCGTTTTGAATATCAGATAAGTGGCTACAACCAAATTGTCATTAATATTTATTGTATAATAAATAAAAAATATTACAAGTTTTATAACTTTCCAAAACTGCTATCGCGCTCTTCGGTCACTGTCCTTTCCACATTGCTGAATCATCGGCGACGACATGTTTGAAATTGAAGCGAGTGTGTTTTGCACGTATATCACCTATTTTTCTTTATCTATTAATTCTTCACTCATTTTGATATTTATTAAATGTAATATAATGCTAATTTAGGGTCGGTCACTGAAGAAATGTCCAAAGATTATAGTGATTCGACTTCGAAATCTGCGTCTCGTTTTCGACTGTTACCAACCATTCGAAGCAACTCGAGTGGCTTCCCTTCGAGAAAAGTCGATTTCGAGATTTGCAGAATAGCTAAACGTCAATATAACTCGAATAAAGTTTGAATTCGAGATTTATCTCGAAATCGAGACTGTTTCGAAGGCATGAGAATTGCAGAGCGGAGAAGTCATCAAGTAATTTGGAAAATGTTCATACATTATCATGAAATGAATAAACGACGGGATTAAATGGGTGCCACGGGGTTCGAAGTATGTCACGGGCGAAGCCGGGCGGGTCAGCTAGTAATATTTTAAAGCTGAAGAGTTTGTTTGTTTGTTCGGTTGAACGCGCTAATCTCAGGAACTACTGGTTGGATTAGAAAAAATCTTTTAGTGTTAGATAGCCCATTTATCGAGGAAGGCTATAGGCTATATATCATTACGCTACTACACTGGGGAGCAGAGCAGTAGTCATAAATGTAGCCAAATCAGGAATTTTTTTATGCATCATTGTAGAATTTATAAGCGACGGGATTAAATAGGTGCGACGGGAGGTCGAAATATTCCACGGGCGAAGCTGTGGGGGTCATCTAGTTAAATTGTATATTGTTTATTATAGGTACCTATAATGTTGTTATTGTGGACAATATTGTTTGTTGTTCTCTAAAAAAATGTTTTTATCTTAGCACCTTTATGTTGCATCCATTGGATTCATAAAAGATTAGATTCTATCAAAATAAACTAACTAACATCTTCAAGATGTATACCTGACGGGCTAGTCAGAGAGGACAGAACGCATGGCTTCGCCATCCATGCATACTTCTTTCGCTACCAAAATGAGCATTTCAATTTTCGAACGTTTCCCTGTTCGGAAGGCACGTTAAGCCGTTGGTCCCGGTTACCAGTAAAATGACAATCGTAAAGCCGAGTTGAAGGCCTTACGGACGCAGCTCCAATTTTCCAACATAACACGTTTAAATGAACCACGGGACGTATGTGAAAGTGAAAGTGAAAAAACTTTATTTATGTAGTTCACAAAGTAACACTTATAAACGTCAAGATTATTGCTTCTACATTTACATTTACTGCCAGATTCGCAACGCAATAGGTAGAGCCTGAGGAAGAACCTGGCAATAAAACTCATGGCCACTCTTTTCTAACTGCCAGTAATTACATTAGTTTTATTTACATGATATTTGAACAAATTATATAGTAATGAGTCTATACAAAAGAAACAAAATCAAATCAAAATGAAGGATGATGAGGAAGACTCCGTTTATAAACCACGTTTCGTTTTATTAAAGAGTTTCGACAAAGGAGACGTGGCTCCTGTTGTAGCAAGATGAAACAGGAATAGATTCCGGGTCAGCCCTTCCTGCAATCACGTTTTAAAAATTGTCTTTATTTTTGACAAGTAATTATTAATATTATTTGTCACGTCTTATACCCGAAGGGGTGGCAGAGGCCCACTTTTCACCATGTGTATTGCTGTCCCACGTAATACCTGGTGAGCCCATTGCCGTGTTGAAATAGACAGATTGTGACTAACTGCTGTTAAATTTTCGCTCCGGACCATAATGTTTAATTTACAAAATGTTGAATCCCAAAATATTGAATTTGAAAAATGTTGAAGTCTCAAAATGTAGAATTTCCAAAATGTTGAACTGAAAATGTTGAACTGAAAATGTTGTTGAAAATGTTGAACTTAAACATTACATGGAATTCTTAAAACCATTTTTTTTCCTAGATGATTTTTTACGATGTCTTAAATGACGGAGTTAATGTTTTCAAAAGACAAAAAAAAATAAAAAATGTCCGAGCGTCTGTCCCACTTGTATTTTCCCACGTCCAGAGTCTGCCCTTCCTACTTTTTCTTCAAGTGCGAATTGAAGAACGCGGTCGTCAGCAAAATTTTCAAACCGCCCATAAGGCCTTCAACTTGACTTAACGACTGCCATATTAAGTATAAGTGTTATATCATTCATACGAGGACCAGCCATAGTGAAAGTTGCGTAACTCAGTGATCGTTTACAGAACACTGAGTCCGCGGGGCCACGAGCACTACAAGTAATAAACAAACAAACTAATTCGAATTTATAACTAAAAAAAAACTAACTATCTTCACGCTGTATCCCTGACGGGGTAGTCAGAGAGGACAGATCGCCAGGCTTCGCGATCCATGCATACTTCTTTCGCTTCTTCGAGATTCATTAATCGTTTCATACACGCACGTCTGGGTATCCGAGTACTTTTGACCTTTCCGTTTTTGAGCAATCTGCTCACGTGGTCTTCATATGTAAGTCTCGGCCTACCCTGACCTCTTCTACCCTCTTCTTTCGCACAATATATATTCTTCGTCAATGGTTCCTCACTTATTCGTTGGACGTGTCCAAACCAACGGAGCACGCCCTTTTCCAGCTTAACGCTGACACTTTCACTCAAACCTGCGTATCACTTTGTTATGTATTCGGTCGGCCAAGGTGACGCTGTACAATTTTCGAAGTGATCGCATCTCCACAGCATTCAATTTACTTTCAACTTTTAATTTTTTAATTCGAATTTATAAGGCTATTTATTAAAAAAAAATAGTATCACAAATATTAAAGTCTCTCCTAGTAGGAATAAGATAACGTTTAGTTCACGAGTATACATGTACAGATCTCCGCTACTAAATTAGAGCCTCCGTCGTGAATAAGTTCAAGCCGGACAACATCAAAACACTAAAAAAATTACAGCGCTAACGCTCAGTAGGTACTTAGTACATTGAGGATTCTACGCGGGAAAAATTACAAAAGCGGACGCTTGCTGTATATTACTTTCTAAAACTAGTGCATATAGTTGATTTATGTGCGGGAGTGGTGGTTTATTGGACATAAAAGTTGTGTTAACGTGATTTTTTCTTTTTTTTCCGTGTGGAAATCCTCATGAATGCTACGCCGGTCTCCTACCGACTAAAACCACACGTTTTCCTTCATCTGTCTATAGCCATAGTGAAAGACAGAGATATATATGCAGTGAAATGCGATCTTTCTTGCCGCGTAAAATCCCTTGAAAACCTCATTAAATAACCACTATTATCTGTAGTCTGAAGTCAAGGTCAGTCTCAACCCAGGTTGAGACTGACCTTGACTTCAGACTACACTTGACTAAGACGTGGAAATTTTAGATAATTAGAAAGAATTGAGAAAGAAATATAAATTAAGAGTTGGCCTTGACTACCGTGAGAGAGTGGCAAGTTAAGTGACTGAACTTCTTCAACCGTACTTGTGGGACACGTAGCGAATCACGATGCGCGTAAGGGCAGAGAGTTAGAGACACTGCCTGGGGGTGAGGCACGTTGAGGAAAGTTTTACTACGGGAGTAGACCGCTACTTACACATTACCGCTCATCGCGCGCGCCATTGTTCAGTATTATTGATTTTTTTTTAATTATATTAAGTTATTTAGTTATTCATTTAGTAACAGTAACACTTATTTACGCTAATGTAAGAAATTCTAGCAACTACCTTTTAAAGAGGTTAATAGGCACATTAAAGTAAGGAGCAACAACAAAGGTAGTTTAGTGAAAAAAAACAAATTGTGAATTAAGGTAAGGAGAATGATACGGCACTGAAAATTTCGGGAATCAAGGAAGTGACACAACATCACTATTTAAAAATGCATTTATTGCTTTTCGAAGTATTCTCCGCGAAATTTGACATTTTTCCATACGATGGAACCAATCATTGAAGCAACCATTCCATTCGGAAGTTGGGGTATCCAAAATGGCCGTTTTGTAGGCGTCCACAACTTCTTCAGGTGATGAAAATCTTTGACCACGCAATTTATTCTTTATTTTAGGGAAAGTATAGAAATCATTAGGGCTTAGGTCGGGGCTGTACGGCGAATGGTCTAATAATTCTATGTTTTCTGGCTCTAAAAACTCTTTTGTTCTGTGCGCGGTGTGAGAACTCGCATTGTCATGATGGAGGTAGATGCGGCGGTTGCAGTTCTCTTTACGGAGTTCAGAAACGACCTGTGGCAAACAAATGCTAGCATACCATTCTGCATTAACCGTTCTTTGTCCCTCAAGAGGAATAGCCGCAACATGGCCGGTTTTGGAGACAAACGTGGCCACCATTTTTTTTGCAACACTCCGTGAACGAACTATTTTTGTTGGCTTTAACTCATTTTCGAACACCCAAACTCGTGACTGGTGTTTTGTTTCGAGTTCGTACGCGTATATCCAGGATTCGTCACCTGATACGATGTTGTATACAGCATTTAAGGATCCTGCGTGGAATCTTTCGTGAGTTCTGACGCACCAAGTAACGCTATCCGCTTTTTGCTCTTCACAGAGCGAATGTGGTATTCCAACTTTTACTTGGGTGACTGCAGTTTTTGGAAGACCTTGACGGGGATCATCACTGAGCTTGACACGTCCACGTTGAAATTCAGCAAACCAGCGATAAATAGTGGTTTTGGATGGGGCTTCATCACCAAATGCAGAAATCATCCAGTCAACACACTGTTTTTGTGTTAAACCACTTCGAAAGTCATAATAAATCATTGCTCTTGAATTTGCTCGAGTCAATTCCATTTTCTCAACGACTAAACAAGTTTGACAAAACCTTGTAACAAGACCGAGAATCTTTTTTTTAAATAAATAAATGGTATTCGATTTTTAAAACCAAGGAGTTTTCAGTTAAAAAGATTTTAATATGACAGCTAGGAACAGTGGAAATGTTCCATGCCCGATAGTTTTAGTACAGCCTATGTATTTAAATTTACTGATTTGAAATTAAATATTAAGCTTTAAATTATTTTGCATGTTGTTTTGTATTATTTTTTAACTTTATTTTTCTGGCTTACATTTTTTTTTTCTCATAAATCATTTACGCAGTTCAAAAATTTGTACTGTAAGGGAATGATTTTAACAATAGAAACATTTCAATTATATCTCTGTTTCTTACTTCTTTATTTATTTTACGTTTTTGACACACTTACGACAGGTACATTATGTTTTAGAGGTTTTATGAATAATCTATTACACATGAATATATTGACTTTGAACGCGAAAATCGAATGCTCTGCGCACTAAATCGCGCACGGGGCTGCGGTGCAAACAGGGTACTCCAGACAGTTGCCGTGAGTCTAGGACGATTTAAATCGTGATTAAATCGTCCTATGCGTGAACCATTGAATACAAGCTGACGAAACTGGCAAGTCTAAAAAATTAGGAAAATCCAAAAGTGCACGCCTCACACGCTTTTATTATATTATAAAAAAATTGAATTTATATTATTTAAAGCTTACAAACTTTGCTATTAATTATCGGTAGGGGTTATGAAATAAATAAAGTAAAGATAATAACAATTAAACCACATCGAATCAGACCGTGAAAAGTGAAAGAGTTCTATTCCTAATTATACTGAAGCAAAGAGAAAAAAAAAGACTCGATTAGTAAATCTAGTATTTCAGTCTTCACGGTTTCGGTTATAATAAAATATTTCGGTCGTTATCGTGTTAACAAGAAAATATTCAGACACACATACAGACACACAGACGTCCAAGACAAAACTTTTTTAAACATTTTTTAACTAGTTTAAATAACAAAAATAGCATCAAAAATATCACGAGTGTTAAACATAGTGTTTTTTCTTGATATGTGTGTATAGTATTTTACAAGTGCAATATATGATATATAGAGACATTTTAAGTTTGAAAAATCAGATGTTTTGCGTGAAGTGACAGTAGTACCCACCTCAACGCTTCGCTTATGAGGCGTGCAATATAATTGTTATAACTTCTTTCCTTAATATCCATGGGGAGTTCTACATCTATCCTCTAAGTTATAGGTTGTGTAAGCGGACTCGGATAATGGTACTTTTAAATAATGTTTGTTCCACGAAGAAACAGAGAAGTTGGTTACCGCTGAAAATATGCCGAGTTCAGGCGCCAGCAATGTAATTGATAAATCCGTAATTATTTAATACGTTATTCATATGATTATTATCTTCTTCAGTGTACTTAATAAATTATTAATTTAGTTGCTTTTAAATTAAAGATATTATGTAAAGTTATATAAAATATAAAATATTTAATAAATACTAATATTTTGTTGGTTTTTTTATTCTTCTTCCCATATCTTTAGAACAACGCTTTAGCGCCCCAGAGACATTTGACATTTTAACACAATTTGTGTTTGGTGTGTCGTTCTCAAAACATTTGGTAAGTAATTCATCTGTGTTGATACAGATGAATTACTTACCAAATGTATAATTAAATATTTTAAAATATTAACTAGGTAATCAATATTTTAAAATATTTCATCAATTTATCGAGGCCCAAATAACCAAACCGTTACCTTATTTTTAACTCGAAAAACGGCATCTATAAAAAAGTATTTGAAAATGATACACGAAGTGTAAGTGTTGATAGTCCAAAAGGTATTTTTAAAAGACCTTGTACAATTAAATAATTTCTCATTGATGAATATATATTAACTCATTGATGAAATATTGTTATTAGTTATTTATTGTTTTGTTATTGTTATTAGTTATTTTATTAATAATAACTATATTATTAATAATGCGTGTTTTAATAATAATACCGATCATTCGTATACATCAATAAGTTAAGTGTCCAAACATTCGTCTAAAAAGCGATTGAACGCGTGTCTAAGTAATGTCTCGGTGGGTGTGTCACACTCGGGTCCGTATTGGGTTGCATAAATGTTAGAGGCATAACTTAAAACTGCATAACGTTTTTGGCATACTCTTCGTTTCGCGTTCAAACAGAATAAATCATTAGGCATACTTTATTTTCCCATAACTTTTTTATAATAATGATATTCCCGCAAAAAATGTTTACGCATAATTTTTTACAATAACGATTACTAATCATTACATTTATTGGCATATCACTCACTCTTGCATAAAGATTACAAGCCATACATATAGAATACCATAATGTTAACGAGTACATATTTTTATTTTTATATCTAATCTTGAACTGTCTAAGATTGAAATGCCCAAAATTGAAATAGTCACTATACTGAAGTTCAAAATTTCAACACTTATATACAGAATATATAAATAAAATACAAAAAGAAAGTAGTTAGATTAAAACGAGCGATTCTATTCTGGCGCATCGCCGGCCGCTCACAAGTGACCTAACACTCCTCCTCGCTTCGCTCGTCAACGTACCTATTTACGACTTTGCTCAAACTAGTCTAAAAGAAATAACACTTAAAATATCGTTTTATATGTTACAGCTTAAAAACTTTGCTATGAGTAAGATGATTATTTACAATGGTGTCTTATAATTTCTTAAATATTCTTAGTCAAATTATTATTCATTTATGATTTAAACGGTTTAACCTCCATTATGCGTTTTGTATTTTATGATAAATTATCTTTAGGCGTATAACAATTATACCCTTTACATTTATGCTGATTAAAATTATGATAAAAAAATTAGAGCAAGTTAATGTTATGCCAATAAAACCATTATGCGTTTATAACACTCTGCTTATCATAATTTATGCGAGAAAACTTTATGCTGAAACTGTTATGCCAAACTACATTATGCTGAAAAAAATTATGCGATCGAAAGGGCACCCGTCACGCTCTTGAAGTCAACCAATATTGACCCAGTGCTGAACAAAACGATATTTTTTAATTTTTTTACTAATTTTTATTTTAAACAACACGATTTATTTATGTAACGACATTTAAAGGACGAACAAAACTGACACAACATGTTTTACTTTTTAATTTACCAATGACTTTTAATTTAATTCACATGTTTCTGCTTGTTTCTTTAGTAATTCAGTTTCTTCTTATTTGAAAATTAGAGGACAAAATTTATAACCTTATTTATTTCAAACAGCTCAGTCGGGTTATTCGTCAACTCGCACACAGAAATCTCGCAATGGCACATTTCAATTTAATAATTTGGTCGTCAAATCGCATAGTACTTAATTTGTTCACTTACTGATCATCGGTCAAATCAAACAGCGATGCTACCTCCATTTACTGTAACATATTTCCGTCCCTTTTCCAAAATCACTCCACTTTAAAATATCCAACAATCGAAAGGAAAGTTGTTACACAATGCTTCTGAGACTTCAACAGTAGTACAAAGCTATCCCGATCGAGGTAACAAGCCCAGCCTCCCTTATGCATATTCCTGGCGTGTTTTGAAAAGGCTCAGCTCTACCACGGCACGACGCAAAGAACATGTCACAGGTAATTTTAGTTTCAGTTAAGCAGACCTCTACCCCTCTGATGTTGCCGACGTCCATGGGCTACAGTGACCACTTTCAATCTGGTAGATACGACCTACTTGGTGATATAAAATACTTTGTAGTGGACTCTACATTTTTACGACCGACCTTCTAAAAGTCGGAGTTATTAGACCAATTTATACAAAGGGGAAAAGAAATAATTTTAATAACTATCGACCCATAACTATATTCTATATTTAAGTAATGAAATAAATTTAAATATGCAAAATAATGATATTATAAACAAAAATCAATTTGGTTTTCAGAACATAAGAGTACAACACAACTCCTGCGTAATTTTACTAATGAAATAAATACTAATAATACAGTATCTTCGGAACCTTGCCTAAAGGGACCTCTTTTAATAATATATTTTAGTTGTGTATCATATTTTTAAGGTAATAAATACTTACTTAAATGATAAAAAGCATGTACTGGCCTTGTTTATAGATTTCAGCAAGGTATTCGATATGCTCCAATATAAAGTACTATTTAATAGATTATCGCGAAGTGGTATACAGGTCCGCTACTAGAACTTATCAAAGACTATCACAGTAATAGATATACTACTGTTAAAATACATAATGAATATAGTAAACAAATGATCACTAATAAGGGCACGGCTCAGGGATCCATAATAGGGCCTACTGAGTATTCGCTATATGTTAACGATATGCCTAACGTCATACAATCGGGTGCCGTATATCAGTTAGCAGACGATACGTGTTTGATTGCGGCGGATAATGATATTCGTGAAGCTGAAAAATGTGTACAGAATAATTTCGATTTGTTGTGTAAATGGGCACATGATGTGGGTCTGGTGATAAATGCAGAAAAAACTAAAGTAGTGCACATTCACTTAGCACATAACAATACATCCAGCAGACCTG
Source organism: Thumatha senex (assembly GCA_948477245.1). NCBI lineage: Eukaryota > Metazoa > Arthropoda > Insecta > Lepidoptera > Erebidae > Thumatha > Thumatha senex. The sequence continues at coordinate 686,104 of OX419731.1, forward strand.
TTATCGTGGCCCATGAACACGGCTGTTTGAATGCGCCGAATGCAGCATGCAAGTGTGCAGCATTGGAGGTCGTAGACAAATATATATATATATATATATATATATATATATATATATATATATATATATATATTGGCCTGGTGATTGATAGTCGGTTTTGTTGGAGCCAACATATAGACCAGGTGTGCAATAGACTAAGGTCCATATTGGGTAAATTTCAAATATTAAAATATCAATTACCATTCAAAATCCTTAGAATGCTATACATGGCGCTGGCGGATGCGGTTGTCGGTTACGGGCACGGAGAACAGAAAGGTTACAAGCTAAGTAGTTACGGTAGAACATATAAAACGTACCTAGATGCATATATATAACCTACAACTAAGATTACTAAAACAAATTGTACCTAACAATATAAAGAATAAATTTAAGGATCGCGATAGAAAACTGTTTAAATACTGTAAAGTAATGAATATATATGATAAAACGAAATTCAATAATCTTACTGAAATGAATAAACCAGAATAATTAAACGAGAAGACAAGAGTCAAGTATTTGAGACCAATTACTTATAAAAATAAATATGTATTCCCAAGAACTAATAATTTCTATGGGAAAAGAGTGGACAACTACTTGGTTCCTGACTTTTTAAATACATTGCCAGATGGTTTACAAAAATCTTACAAGAGTGCAAACTGTAAAATTTAAAAAATAAAAATGAAAAACACTATTTGTCTTCCAACACATAAGGAAGTCAATAAGGTATATTATGTATATGCATTGTATAAATTAGCCGCTCGCTGTGGCCCAGATAGACCCTGTGTGGACTTCGTGGCGCGGCGTTATTCTGTTGATATCTTTGAATTCTATGTATATTGGAAATAATAAAAAAAAAATAAAAAAAACTAGTGAATATTCTACTAACTGAAAAAACGTATTTCCTCTATCTTGAAACGCTTGTGGCTGTCGCAGTGTTCTGTAAACGATCACAGCGTTAAGGAACTTTCATTATGGCTGGTCACGGATGGCGTGACCACTTTTCAGCATTTATATTTGCGAGCGTTTCCGTGCTTTGGAAGGCATGTTAAACCATTGGGTTCCGGTCGCCAGTAATATGGCAGTCGTTAAGTCAAGTTGAAGGCCTTATGGGCGGCTTGAAAATTTTCTACAGCAGGTAGCCACAACCTGCTTCTAGACAGACGCAGGGTAAGAAATGGACATTTCATCATTTCAATGTGCTCACCACCTATTACGTGGAACATGAATACACAGGGTGAAAAATGGGCCTCGGAAAAGGCATGATTGATAACAAAACGAGAAAACGTACTTCTTATAGTAACCAGATTTTGAAGTAAAATGTTAACATTGTTAGAAGTTTTAAGTTGATTAAATATACATTCAAAATGATAAAAATATAGAGGCTCCATTAATGCTTTTGAGTGAGATATGCTCAGAACACTACTTTGTGCTTTGCGTGACCCGTTCAGCCCTTGAAAAGGGTTTTAATGTTGTCTTGTTGGAATAGGCGCCCCTGTGGGGTTTGTAGTTCAAACGGTAGTATTCCCAACAACGCCGAAAATAAAATCGGACTTCATTAGATTATTTACGATGTTTTTTTTATTGAGGATCCGATACTAGTCTCTATATCGTTACCGGTAGAAACCAGGGTTGATTTTTTCTATGATTATAAGGTATAATCTCCTAGAATTCCATCAAATTTAACATTTTCATACTAACACTTTCACGGGTTTTCATCCATAGCTCAAGTCAGCCAATATACATTTAACCTCTAATACAATTGGAGATGGTCCATTACCGTTCTTCTACATAAGGCGGACGTGGATTGTCTGCAGTAGGGGTCTCATTCCCTGTTATATTAAAAATCTCAAAGGGCCTCTGCTTGTTGGACCACTATGTCCCCTAGGTACCAAAAGACCGGGCATCTTTCTAATAAAAAAAGAAGATACCCGAGAAGAGAGAGTATAATAAAATAAGTGATAATACCTAATTGTAAATAAACTTTATCGTACTTCATTCAATTGCACTCTGTACATTACGATTACATTGATCACACACACTAGTTCTGACCAAACGCAACTAAAATGACACATGTCATATCGGTACAAGCTCTCCCTCGGCGCGACGGGGTATCAAGCGAAGGCGCCAATATTTACTCACACCGACACATCTCAACGCAGCCACGTGCGATCCAAACAAATATAAACAATATTACTCATTTGATAAGACTCCTATACCTTCTGTACTCTATTAAAGTAATTTGTGAATTGTGAATCAATCCGGAACTTTGAATCATAGTTCCGAGTAAATAATGAATCATTTCCGCCAGCATTGCAATGTTAGCGCCAAAAGTAGCACATCTTATGTAAAAATACATTACTCATTACCTATTAGCGGAGAGCGGAGCTCGCCGATAGAGCGCACCGCTAGTCGCCAATTTTTAATGTGTATGTGACCTCAGTTGTGCAATGCAGGTGAATTCATAAAGCTAAAATCTTTCGGAATCCGTGAGAAAGTTTACTGAGAAGATTAATTGCTCAATAGTGCTTAAGTCATCGTATACAACAGAACGGTACCTGTTTTATTCGTAACAGTGCCTATTAAATAAAAGTTTCGTCAAAAGATACCTAAGCGGGCGAATGTATTTTCCTTGTACTGTAGACGTTAATTTTTATCTTACCAGGCTAAGAACCCTAATGTATTTTTTGAAAGTTTTATTGTACGCCTTTATGACACCTGAATACATGGCTTAGGGAAGCACTGGACCAAGTTATCATTGCATGGATTAGTATGAGGAGTGCACACTACTATCAAGATGGTAATAATTATCGGTGATACGCCTAGTGTAACGTAACGCATTCCTCCAGAAGACCTGCTTAGTACGTGTCGATACAAAATATGACTTTAATATCAACAAGTTTGTGAATCAGTACGTGTGAGTAACGGAATGTTAGGAAGCGCGCCAAAAATGTGAACCATCTTGGCGAAAATTTTTGTAACGCACCGAATACTAGCCAACATTCTTGAAATATTCATCATAATCATAGTAGTTAGCATAGAGAGACCATGTGTGTTTTCATTTACTTACTGTTATTTTTGTTTGGCAGCTTCCGGTTTCCGACTCATCTAGCGTGGGATGTATGGGTGTTATGTTGAATGTTCACAAGTACCTGATCAACTTTTTTTTAAATATGTCACAGTATAACCCCGCAAGGAATGCCCAAAATCTTGGCTAAGTTTCAAATATGATAAAATTTTGTGTTTTCAATGCATGAGTAAGAACATTTTCATGAAAATACCGAATAATTCAAATATTTGTCAACTAAGAACAAAAAAGGTCAAAGCACCCTAGTTATTACAAAACTATAACCCTCTAAATATTTTCCTCGTTCCCTAGGTTTCTGACCCTCGCGAAGATAACGGGGAATGATGATTCGAATAAAGAGCCCATTACGTAAAAGATCTACTTAGATATCACGCGATTTTGGGGCACATCACGCCTTTCTGAATACCCTGGGAATTGAGAGAAGTTCAACATAAATGGGAAATTGTTTTTGATTAGACCAAAACCGTTTCTTTAAAATAGTTCTATTTGGCTTACCCTGCTATACAAATACAAATGGTGAAAAGTCGCATAGTCGCGTCCACATACCAACTAAATCCTACTATGGCAAAACATTTTATTATGACTCATATCGATACTATCTTATTAACTCAACGTTATAGGTTTTCACACACACATATGCGAATATAAGCTTAAATCTAAAGAATTCAGAATTGTAGACACATGCCCATAGTTATTAGTGCAGTGACCCGTGAAATCAAACATTCTCTTCTGGCTCTACTTTTTAATACAGCCAATTCTACCGTAAAAAAAATGCATCACTCCAAACCAATATGTTTCTTACAAGATATCTTATATTAACAAAAATAATATCGTATTTTTCACCATGTTTTTATATAACGATAAGTAATGGCGGTGTTTTGTACGGACCAGTAATTACAGTTCAAAGTTTGATTCCGCGAATCGTGCTTTGAGTCAGTAGCCGTGAGAGATGAATGGAACGCGCAATCGAGTGACTCACTCCACATTCATTCATGAGTTTTTTGGCGCGCTTCTGGTATAACTACACCTTGCGCCGATAGATGTCGTTATTTTAAAATATTATGCTGCTATTAATTTTATTGAAACGATCAGTTGAAGTAATAAATTGAATAAATACGAAGATATGGCTGATTATTTATCACTGGCCTGTTAGCTTCTCTTTTGCTATGTCAAAAATAATTTACAGTTTCTAAAAGTAACACGATTGAATAATGTTTTTGATCTGATTTGGTCAGATCACGGTTTTTGTACATTGAGTCACAAGATCTTCAAATTGTAATTGTAACGTTTTCTTAGAAAATCAAATTCAATACTAGGTACTTTATATTACTCATTAATTCACGCAGTAGTAACCTGGTCTCGAATACTAATTGTACTTATAAGCATATTGACACAAGTTAAAATAGAGACACCTAATATAAATATTGTGAGACACTTTTCATACAGCGCCATCTGGCCCAAATTAGCTTGTGCTATAGGATCTAGACAACGGTAACTGTACTTATAAATTTCTAAATACATAAGTACATAGGAAACACCCAAACTCCGAAACATTTGTGGATCACACAAATATTTGTTCCGACCCGGGAATCGAACCCGAGAACTTAGCGCGCTTGTCGCAAACACTACCACCGAGGCCGTCAATGATGAACATCTATAAATATAGTTACGCATCTTTTTTATGGGTTAAGCAGATGGTATTTTTATAAGAGTGTTCATTGTTCATGTTCATACGCGCTCCCAATTTTTATCGACTTCGACATAGTAAAGGTACAAGATCGTATTGAAGAAATATTAAATACGCGCATAATCAGACCTTTTGGGGAAAGATTAGTTCAAAAGAACGATTAACTGACGAGCGTATATGAAAACACCTTTGAAAGTAATAGAAGCGAAAGTTGTATGACAGGACCGGAGTAAATGGAAAGCCATAGTTTCTGCCTACACCGATGGGAGACAGGCATGATATTTGGTATATATTTACGTCTGTTTACTGTGGGGTATTTCTTTTCTAATCGTCACTCCAATGTGAAAGAGCGGTGTCACAGATCATTAGGAGTCATTAGGAATCATCAGTGTCATTAGGAGTAAAATATTGTGTGTTTTATAATGTAAGCAAAAAAAAGAGTATTACTTACTGAGGAGTTGTGCTTTACTGGTGGTGGCGGCGGCTTGGTGCTCCGGAAGGGGCTCCGGGGGCGGAGCACCCGTGGCAGTAGCGTGCGAATGTCGCACGTACGCGTGGTAGATGCGCGCCGATTGCTCGTTACCGTCGCATATCTGAGGACAAACATACCTGTTCGAATGTTTTTTCAACACTCTATCGTTTAGGGCCGTATTCCAGAACGTTTATCAATGCTCAAGAAAGCAAAAAAAAAATAAAGAAAAAAAACGTTCTGGAATACGGACCTTAGGGCAGTATTCCAGAACGTTTCTCAATATTCGATCGACGCTTGGGGCTAGTTTTTGCCTTATAAATACTACTCTCAAGTGTTTCTTGAGTATTGATAAACGTTCTGGAATACGGCCCTTAGTCTCTATCATCGGTCACCTGAGAGATTGAAGGCTAAAGGCTGAAAAATTAAAGCAGCAGTGGTTACCTGTGTCCAGTTGTCCTGTGTGAGCGTCAACAGGGCCTTGCCCGTGTCCGGTAGCAGGTGCTTCCTCGGGGCCCGCACTCCGAACGTCTTCGCCACCCACCGTATGCACCGCACCACGTCTCGTCTGTCCCATTTCTCCGGATCTGAACATAGAATTTCCTCATTATGGCTATATTGTAGTGATTGTAAAGATTATTTCTTGTACTTGTTCACAATCCCGTTGAAGTTCTAGAGACGATTTCCTTTCTACCAACCGAATAGAGAATGACGAGGTGGAACCGCTACGGCCCTCACTTATTTGCTTACTTCGCAGAGATGGTCCTTAGATCCGGATATACTCGTACTTAATAATTAAAACATTAATTGTATTATCAGTAGTACATTTCGTTTTAGACAGTCTATCGGTGGAATCATATCATATAATCATAAGTGACCACTTTGTGGCATTTACATTTGCGAGCGTTTCCGTGCTTCGGAAGGCACGTTAAGCCGTTGGTCCCGGTTGCCAGTAAAATGGCGGTCGTTAAGCCTGGTTGAAGGCCTTATAGGCGTCTTAAAAATTTCAACAGCCACAACCTGCGTCTGTCTATTTCAACACGGCAATGGGCTCACCACCTATTACGTGGGACAGGAATCCACACGGTGAAAAGTGGGCATATAATATGCCTCTGCCACCCCTCCGGGGATAAGGCGTGATGGAATCGGTGGCGCAGAAATGTTCGTTTCGGAGTTTAATTTTTTCCTATGTATAATTTGTGTGTATGTAGAAATATATAAGCATGTTTATCAGTCTAGGTCCTTACACAGGCTTACTTCGGGCTAGATGCCGCTGTGTAAAATGTCCCACCATCAGCGCCCTATGGGCGTACGCCATAATGAACTCCTGCATCACAATGGATTAAGATTGTCACTTATTCTGTGATAATACGTGGAAGCAACAGCTCTAATAGCGAAGTGTGAACATATGTTACTTATGTCACTATGTCTCTGCCTACATTAGTTGTACAAATTGTATGTTTTATGTATGTAGATTTAGTAATAGTGAAAATATTTTAGAAGTACAGGATCATTTGTAAAATACTAGCAACTTAATAGCTATTAAAGACATAGCCAACAACGTTCGACGATTCTTTACAAAATGAAGGAGGTACTGTCAAGCAAAAAACCGCCAAGCTGCGTCATAGGTACTCGCTATTGGATTCGCGTCAAAGAACTTCTGGATTTTGTGTCTATGTACTTTTCTACACAACCCAGTTAGAAAAAAAATATCGATTGCTGGATTCCTACGTATCCGAGTAGCCTGAACAAGGATATACCATGCCTGATATGGTTACCAGACGTGGGCATTACGAAAGGAGGATTACAACGAAGAATGGACAGATAATGTTTATGAACCTAACTTCTCACAGGCGTCATCACTAATTCAGTGAGGAGACAATCTTAAAAATAATTTTAAAATTACTTAAAGCATGCTAGCTTCTAAGACTGTCTATTCACACACATCACATTACTACACATTATAGATGAAAAGAAATTATAAAAATCATTAATAGATTGAAAACCGGTAAAGATTGTGACGGACCACACGCAAAGTCATCTTCTGTAGCTTCTTATTTTCTAATAAAACTTATGGCATGTTTTTGTTATTCGCCTTAATATTTGTAAATAATATTTTTCCTAATTTCATGTACCTATAACTTAAAAGTAAAGGAAAAGAAAAAAGATAAGTATTTATGTAGGTATCTACTATTGGCGTAGGAATTCTGGTTTTACAGGCTGAGGTCGAACAGGTTTTATTATTTCCACTACTGTGTAATTTTTTTCTTGTATGATACTTATAAAAGATTTTTTTATACTGAGGTAGCATACAAGCATACGGACCATCTGATTAAAAGTGATCCCCGTAGCCTATGGACGTTTGCAACACCAAAAGTACTAAGACACCTTTAGTGCTTCAAAAAGAATTTTTTCATCAAGGTAAGTGTATTAACTAACTATCTTGACGAAGAATATATATTGTGAAAGTAGAGGGTAGAAGAAGTCAGGGTAGGCCGAGACTTACATATGAAGACCACGTGAGCAGATTGCTCAAAAACTGAAAGGTCAAAAGTACTCGGATACCCAGACGTGCGTGTATGAAGCGATTGATGAATCTTGAAGAAGCGAAAAAAGTATGCATGGATCGCGAAGCCTGGCGATCTGTCCTCTCTGACTACCCCGTCAGGGATACAGTGTGAAGACAATGCTTTTTATTAAAAGTTGAATTTGATATAGAATTTACGCAAGTTTTGTTGGAGACAAAGTATTTAATATGTGAAAGTCTTAGAAGGTGTTTGTACCTACTCAATCACGCTTAAACCCCTGAACTAATCTATCTGAGTTTTGGTATGGTCTAAATAGCTATCACGCTTTTTATTGGTTCCCGGGAGCATGTTTCTGTGGGAAACGGGTACGGGAATTCTACAGCACGCGGGCTAAGCTGTGGGTATGAGCTAGTGACTTAATGAACATCTTAGTTAGCACCAGTTTACACTAAAATGGACGATGCGCTATAAACTGTTATGGAAAACACATATCTAAATTGGCTAGTTCCTTTTCAGTTAATCAATGTTGTTTCTCGTAACGTAGATATTGAATTTCAACTAGTCGATTTTTATCCTTATTAAGGTGTTCTGCACATTGACTATTTTTAAAGTACTGAACCAGAAAAAATCATGTTCATAAATGGTAACAATACCCATAAAACTCTGTATGATATTGTTATAATTTACGAGTAGGTGCTAACTGTGTATTGGCTTATAAATAGTAACCATAAACTAAAAAGTTAACAAGAAACAGAATAAAGTACATATAAAGAAAAAAAGTTGAAAAACTTCAATTGGTTCTTGACAAACGCATTATCGAGACTGAAAATAACTCTGAATATAGGCTGCAACGATGAAATACACCTTCTAAGTACCTCACGATGACCGATGGGTAGTGTCACTATTAACAATCGTAGTAATTATTGCAGATAGAGAATTTAAATTACAATAAATATTATTGTTATTGTAAATAAATATACCAACTGAAGATTATGAAATCTATAAAGACACTTGTAGGTATTACACACTTTCCTAAACAAACGTTTCAGCAAATAATGTACAATCTCGTAGACCCGACCAACACGCTGCCCTGTTTCGTAGCAGAGAGCTACGAGTTACCAGCCCTGTGTGTAGAAGTTTTTGTCTATGTAAAACTTTCAAAAGCAAAATCTGACCTTTTCAACAAGGCAAGGTGCAAAACTCTTCTGGGAAATTGATTACTATTTAGAACACAAAGGTAATGCTAGAGGCTACTAAGTATAATTTGGTATTTGTTTCAACAATGTCGTAAACAGGTGCCTTTCATTTATTTAATTAAACTTTATAAATATTGTACAAAGGCGGAGTTATGCCGACGACATTTTTTACCATTCATCCTTAGAGTTTTTAGGTAAGTGCACAGTCCAAGCTATAATTTTATCTTTTCTAGCTGTGTCTAAGCCTAGTGTGCTAGTGGAAAGATGCTGTCCGTAGGAAATATGTCTTCAGCCATGGAGATGTTAAAGTCAGTTTATAACCGAGAAACATTTTTAACTTTCACATTTACTACTTATTTTCGTTTGATAATACATAGTATTATTATTGACATGTATTTTAGCCTTTCAACTCAAATGGTATTTTTTATATATAGAACCGGCTACACCATTTGCCGAGTGAGGAGACATTAGCAGGTCAAAAATAACTGTAAGAATAGAGCAGGCTAGCTCCAAAGATTTACTGTGTTAGTCACAATAACGTTATGAAAGTTTAAATTTAACTATTCTCGGTATTCGGTGACTAATTCTTTTTCAACACACATTGGAGTTATTGAGCCAGTGCAGCAATGACTAGGCAGATATTACTCTTCGGCATAGATGGATAGAAGAGCATATCCTCAGCTGATATTTATGCAGTACTATCTGACCCGCGCAACTTCGTTATCGCCACCAATTTCTTTTTTATCTCTCGTAAATGACCCGCTCGACCGATAGTGTGCAAACTTCACATAAACTATCTACTAAATAGTCCGAACAAACGATTTTTTGGTTTGGATAAGTGAGCCCGCTCTTGAGTTTTTTTTTGAAAGTATAGTAATTATATTACAACGAAAAGTGGCATTGATTTTATATAAATTGACCTAGAGGACCTATTCGCTAGTTGACGTGTTTCTTCACCTCATCTTACAATCTTCCGCACGCCATGCGCACTAACTGGCATACCTAGAGTATTAATTGTACACATGCACAATTGCACACTACAAGACCTTTGGGCCGCTACAGGGGCCCCATTAAAGTGGCGGAATATTGGTCCGAAATCATATAATTTGTTTGTTGCCGCAAACACGACGAATAAGGCAAACCTAAAGCTACAGGCTAGTAAGGTAAACGTTCAACAACCACAACCCAACTACAGTAACGAGAAATCTACCTAAGTGAAAAATGTATATTTTTAAACCCTGACGGAAAACAAGGGGTATTATAAGTTTAACCTGTGTATCTGTCTGTAGCGTCATAGCTCATATTAGAGGTCTAGCAGCCAGTAATGATAGTCAAGCGGTAAGACAATTTAAAGGCCTTTTTGGCTATGTGAAACATTCAAAAGCAAAATCTATCCTTTTCAATAGGGCATTAGGTGCAAAACCCTTTTGGGAAATTGTTTAGGAATTTGAACACAAAGTAAATGCTAGCTAAACAGCTACACAGCTGTCTTTTATTTATTTACTAGCTGACCCGCCCGGCTTCGCCCGTAACTAACTTCGAACCCCGCCGCACCCATTTAATCCCGTCGATTTTGGAACTTGCTTCAACATCAAGTAAGCTACGGGAATTTTTTTTAAGTGAAACCTCCTTTTGCGCGATACGCATATTTTTACACAAGATAAAATCTCTGGACTCATAAATAAATTATTAATAAATTTAGTTTTCACTTCTGTTGGCACCCCCGGAGGGCAACCCGTAATTTATAAAATAATGCGGGTCACTTTTTTTTTACTCAGCGTCATGTAACCCAAACCAAGTTATAAGCTACAAAGGGATCTAGACAACTAATGTACATACTTATTATACATAAGAAACATCTAAACTCCAAAACCAACATTAATGGATCACATAAATATTTGTTCCGACCCGGGAATCGAACCCAGGACTCAAGAGCAAATGCAGCATAATAGCACGTTTGAGATTATTGAACGGTCTTTACGAGTGTTGTTGGTTTTAGTTCGCAAGTTTTTTTATTTTAAATTATATCACTACATTTCCATAATGTGACGACACTGTAAATATAGTGTAACTTCACATAGCAGACTCGCAGCCGATTTATTGATATCTCATTTGTCAAAATCTGATAAGTAGTTCTAAAGTGAAATTTTTAAAGAAATGCCAACTTTCATATGAGATGCGCTGCTGCCCCGCTGACTCAGTGTTCTGTAATCGATCACTGCGTTAAGCAAATTTCGCCATGGCTGGTCACGGATGGCTGACCACTTTGTGGCATGTACATTTGCCAGCGTTTCCATGCTTTGGAAAGCACGTTAAGACGTTGGTCCCGCTTACCAGTAACACGGCAGTCGTTAAGCCTAGTTGAAGGCCTTATCTTTCTTTCTTTATCTGGCAGAGGCATGACTATACACCCGCTGTTCACCGTGTGTATTCCATACCGACGTTATAGGTGGTGAGCCCATTGTCGTGTTAAAAAAGACAGACGCAGGTTGTGGCTACCTGCAGTTGAAAATTTTCAAGCCGCAGGTAGCCGGGTGAGCTGACGGATGGATAGCATAGCCTCATGACTTTATACATTATTTTAGATTTAATTCGGGGACAAAGGCGTGACAGTATGTAAATAGGGTGCCACAGGCTTTAGCTAGTAACATATAGAAGCAATGATTGTGTGTGTACAGCGATGAATGAAATCAATGCTGCGAGTCATAATCTCAAGGTTATTTGCTAATTCGTTTGAAAATTCGAAGAAATGGCATTTTATTACGTGGCCTTATACAATATTTATTAGTGCAGGCAAGGTCTTAGCACAATACTAACATTAAGTTACACTTGTGACCTAAATGCCGGAACTATATATTCATATTGAATCTATGATACTTTTTAAGATATAAAGCTAAAGAGTTTGTTAGTTTGGTTGAACGTGCTAATCTCAGGCAATTTGGTCGGATTTGAAATATTGATTTTGTGTTAGATAGCCTATTTATTGAGCAAGGCTATACGCTATATATCATCACGCTACTACCCTGGAGAGCGGAGCCGTAATCCTAAATGTCGACAAAACGGGCATATTTTCATTCATTAATGTGAAATTATAAACGACGGGATTAAAAAGGAGCGACGGGTACGTATTTGAAGAATGGCACGGGCGACGCCGTGGGGATCACCTGGTGTCTACATAAAAGTACATTGATTCAGCTATTTTTAGTGTTGCAGGGAAAATGTGCCACCAGGCTTAGGGACACCTCAATGTCCTCCGGAACCAGAACCTCGTTGGCAACCAGTAGGTGCTCCACAAGTAGGTGGCGAAAATGTCTTGCTCTCAGAGGTCCTGGTGAGGTCCTGAGGCGGTGAGGCATAAACCTAGAGTCTATTAGGTACCCTAGATTTAGCCATTTTATTGCTTGAGAGTTCATGATTTGTACTTGTACATACTCTTGAGATAACCATTAGTCGATATTAGTCAAAGAAATACAACTACATGTTTCTAAACAACGTGTCTAAATATGTATATGGATGTAGGAATTAAGATATAGGTAATAGACAGAAGACGAAAACTAAAACTAAAAACTAGTAGGTATTATTGGATTTAATTAAATTTTATTAATCCCCAACGTAAAAGAGGTGATATTATAAGTATTTTTAATATCTCCCAAACGGAGAGATACCAAGATAGAGCTGATATTAAATTATTTTAAAGATCTGTACATGCTTTTAAAAATCATCAGTTCATATGTCACTGAATTTCACAAAAAGAGTTGTTTTTGTTTAGAATACGAGTATCTGGGGGTCTGCTGTAAGTTTATAATAATTTTGCCAGGCTGCTTGTACGAATTATTGCTGCATCGTAACAGCACTGGTAGGTAACCCCTTTTAAGCTCTTGCGATCAGGAATCTGCATACCTTATAATTCCGAAGGCAATAAGGGCGTGCTGTCGCTTAATACGAGTTTTGATGAAATAAATCAAGTGATAAAGTGCATCCACGATTTTATATGGTTTCAGGGGTGCTTAAAGACTGAGTGCAAACTATCTTTGCCAAAATTTTAGTTAACATTTCAGTTGGGCGAGAAAAAGATGTTTGCATCAACTTCACCTATAAGCGTATCAACACCTGCTGACCGAAGACAAACACCTGCACCAGAGGCTCGACCTGAACAGGTAGGCAGGTAGGCGAGGGATTAGCAGTATTGCACGAAATATAGTTATAAAATGAACTCTTCAAACACTGTCAATCTGGTGTGCACATCTACTAGACTCGATCTCCTGTACAGAGCAACAAAGTAGTACTCTGTTTAAACGGAGATGAGACTCCTGTGGATTTAGAAGCGCAAATCAAGGGTCAAATGAAGAAGCTAAAATAAGAACTATGCTATGTTAGTTAAGTATTATGTATTAAGCAGTTACTGCGATTCCTGTAATTTGTGCCTTTAGGCCTAAATGTACGACCACTTTATGTGCGCTTTTGGGTCTACTTATTAGTTTGCAGTTATGAATTTAATTACTAGATAGATATAAAAAATATATAGAAGTTATATTTATATTAAAAACCGTTTCTGATAAAAATATGGAACTATAAAAAATAGAATTAAGTTTTGGGTAGCTAATTCCAAATTAGCACACAATGTTATTAGGGCTTTTTGGAGTATTTTAGTTCTCTAACTTCTCTAAGTTACACGTATGTGTTTTTCTATTGTTCAATCTTTCCGATGCATAGAGATCCTAATCAACTAGGTAAATAAACCCTTTATTAGGGCATTTTCTCAGAGTAATTATAGCTATGTACATACAGTTTAACTTTTCTGAAGAAACCATTTCGAAACACATATTTCAAACACACTATTTTAAAAACAAAACAGACGAATTCCCTCCAAAAAGCACTGAAAACACTAGCACTCTGGAACAACATTTCACTGGACACGACCACATTTTAACAGCACATGTAAAAGGAGGCGGGGTTACCGGCCGGGACGGTTTCATCTCCGGAGTCGTCAGCATCGGAGTCTGCCGGCGGCGAAGGCAGCACAGACTCCATACAGGCATGTCGGGGCGCCAGGGTGTACACCTTGCGAACTCGCACAAGCACCGAACAACACTAGGGGACGCGCACCGAACACGCGCAAGTTTTTATACTTTATTCGCGACACCGCGTCATCGGCGTGACGTAGCCGATTCGTCAGCGCGCTCTCGGCGCGCTGTGACGAGGAAAACGCTTTCTGGGAAGCAGAGATGCGCGTGCGCCTGTGTTAGTGCGTCTGCACTGCACCGTGCTCCTCTACCGACACCTCGACATCTACTGCAGGTTATATGTAAATAAAACTAGGTATTTGTCATACTACCAATTTATATTTTAAAATAAGCCCAATATGACGAAATATACCCTTCTCTTTTAAACTTTTGCTCTTGATCGCGTTTCATATTCTAAAGAAGTAGCAATTGGTACTATTAAAATCTGGTAACCATGTGATAAGGTCAGGGAGAAGATATCACTACTATATGTTTAGCCTACTAGATGGCGTTAGCGACTATCATATGTAGATATTTCTATAATGGGACATTAACATGTCTCTTGGCTCACTAGGTAAAGACATTTTATGATAAAACCAGTTACCTGGTTGCTGATGAATAATTTTTTTTTATTTTTCAAAATAAATAGATGACGTGTGAACCCTTTACAAAGTCGACCCAGCACAGTACCAACTACCACCCTAACTCTAGTAGTAACAGTGTTGTCAGCCATTCACTTCGCCTCATCGAGAGCTGAGAGGTGTAATTAAAGATAAAAATAAACTCCATAATAGGTACTTTCGCTTTGTTTCATTCAGTAAGGGATGTTAGACTCGAACCAAAGCACTGTAAGGATAGGAGCATATATACTAAAGATCTGAAGGTACCAACAGAAACTACTAAAAATCGTGCCTCTTACTCTGTCTCATGGTAGTGTAAAAATGAATTTATTGACCAAACCGTCTACCTTACGTAAGGCATAAGAGCGCCGCGTCGTAAGGAGTCCGACAAATTCACCCAATCAACAGTCTTCACAGAATGATGTCAATGAGCGTTCCAGAGTTCCAGCCTTTGGATGGAGATGGAGACGAAAGGGTGAGAAATAAATATACCTATTATAATATTAAAATCTTTGAATTCCGAGTAGGTAACGGGCAGGAGTAACGTTCTGGACCTCTCCTGTACCCAAATAGTTTTATCAAGTAGTTTAAGCACATATATAGTGTTTGTTTTTAACTTACTTATCGGTCACGCCTTTATCTCCAAAGGGGTAGACACAGGCATGCTATACGACCACATTTCACCATAGCGTGGAACGAAAAATATCCCTAGTAACATGTAGCGTACTCATTGCTGTTATAAAATGAACAGGCGCAGTTTGTGTGTGTAGTAAATTTCCATACTTAAGATCTTCAACTTGATTTAATGACTACCATGTTAGTGGCTGCTGGGACATACGCCTTATGAAACCAGGAAATGTAAATGCAAAGCGAAGCTAACACCCATCTGAGAACAAGCGTAACGATTTGAACTTCTGGAAAACACTGAGTTAACGGGGCTACGACCAAATATTTTTTATAATTAACTATCTTCACGCTGTCTCCCTGGCGGGGTAGTCGGAGAGAACAGATAGCCGGTTTTGTGATGCATGCAATGCATACTCCTTTCGCTTCTTGCAGGTTTTTTACATTCAAGTTGTTTTAAATAAAGATTACAATTATTTTATTTGGTACCTAAGAAACTACAGGATGAGAAAAAACTGGTATGTAGATGGCTAAGTGGCTTACACTCAACAAAACGATTCGGTTTGCTGGCAACAAGACTACTAACAATATTATACACTAGATGACCCGCACGGCTTCGCCCGTGACATAGTTGAAACTCCCGTCGCACCTATTTAATCCCGTCGCTTATAAACTCTACAATGATGCATAAAAATTTGCCAGATATGTCGACATGCATGACTACTGCTTCGCTCCCCAGTGTAGTAGCGTAATGATATAATATTATTATTTTCTTGTTGGGGACGCCGGCACCGCCGAGCGAACGATCCGACCGCATCTCTTGCAACCCAATTCGCTCATTTCCCCGAAATCTCCTCCTTGCGGTTTGGATTGGGTATCCCAGCAGTCTTCACGGCGCCCCGTCGAACCTTCTTGTTACCTTGCAGAAGCTTACTATCTGATCCACCTTCAGATGTTCTGTATCTTCTTCTCCTAGTCTGTCGGTGCCCATAATTTCCCATCTTGTTAACGAATACATGGGGCACTCAGCTAGTAGGTGGAAGCTGGTTTCTTCTTCCTCCATGCATTCTGGGCATAATGGGTCATCCATTACTCCTATCACTGTTAGGTTCCTGTTGAGGCGACAGTGTCCTGTGATGATCTCTATGACAAGCCCCATTTTTGCTCTGGTAAGTTTGACCAGTCGGCTTGTCCTTTTCGCATCCATTCCTCTGATGAAGATCTTCGACTGTCTCATGCCTATCGAGGACCTCCATCTGAGGTTGGTTTCTACTGTTATGCTTCTGGTAATTACTCCTTTCGTGATCTTATGAGCGATTGGAAGCCATAGCTCCGGTCCGATCACGTATTCGTCAGCCCCTTCCCGGGCTAGTTTGTCCGCTAGTTCATTGCCCGGGACTCCCTCATGTCCGGGGACCCAGGCAACGTGGACTTCAGTTCTTTCCGCCAGCTTTTCGAGTGATTTTTGCACTCCTTGACTGTTGCTGTCTAAGTGGGCTGTCTAAGTTATTTAGGGCTTTCAATGCTGCTTGACTGTCACTGTAGATAGTCACCTTTTTATGTCTGTATGGCGATGTATAGTTTGCGCACACTCTGTGATGGCGCATATTTCCGCCTGAAAGACACTTGCGTATTTGCCTAACCGTATTGATCTATTAATCTCCGTTCCATTTGCACATTGTATGTGCACTCCGGAGCCGGAGAGCTTAGTAGATTCCTTTCTAGAGCCGTCAGTGTAGCAGATAATGCCTCCGGTGTCTTCCGTCTGCCAGCTCTCTCTTTGTCCTATATGTATTTTATAATTTTTGTCAAAAACCCTCTCCTTCTTGATTAGGTCATTGTTAGAGAGAATCATTGACAATTTATCTTCGTATTTCTTATTGATACTAGCATGTCCGCCATCTTGAGGATTACCTCTCCATAGGCCCACGCATTTCAATATAAACCATTGTTCAATTGCTTTCTTTTTAATTTCTAGATCCAAAGGATGGAGTCCCAAAACGATCTCTAGCGCAGCTGTGGGAGTTGTCCTCATAGCACCTGTTGTCATCAGGGCCGCCAGCCTCTGTACCTTGACTAATTCTATTTTGTTTGTCTTGTTCGCTGCCTTGTGCCACCATACTATGGCCCCGTGCAGTATTCTGGGTAGGATAATTGATTTATATATCCATATGACTGTTGCTGTTCGTTCCCCAGGTTCTTCCTATTGCACTTTTACATTGCATCAACGCCATTTTGGCTTTTGTGCATGTTCTTTATGTGAGTCTTAAAAGTCAATTTGCTGTCCAGTGTGACTCCCAGGTATCTGATATCCTCAACCACCTCCAGGGTTCTCCAGTTGTTCAGTCTCACCGGTCCAAAATTGTCTTTCTTCCTTTTATTCGTAAATGTCACTACCTTTGTCTTGTCGGGATTCAAGTTTAACCCTTTGCTTTTGCACCATGTTAGAGCTACCTTCAGTCCTCTGTTCATGATATCGCACATAACACTTGGCACCAGCGTAATGACATATAGCCTATAGCCTTCCTCGATAAATGGGCTATCTAACACAAAAAGATTTTTCAAATACAACCTATAGCTCCTGAGATTAGCCCGTTCAACCAAACAAACAAACACTTCAGCTTTATGATTTTAAGTAAAGACTAGCTGACCCGCGCGGTTTCGCCCGCACATATTTCGAACTCCCGTCAGTTTATCACTCACGCCGTCACGCCCTTATCTCCATCGCGTCCATTTAATTCCGTCGTTTATTAGGTACCTACTATTACAATAATGTATGAAAGATTTCCGATTTGTTGACATTTATGATTACTGTTCCTCTCTCCAGGTCAGTAGCGTGATGATATATAGGCTTCTATATACTATACCAAACTATAAGATATCGTAAAAACGCATTTGAAAGCAGAGTAGATCCCAGAACGAACATCCTTTCAGCAGTGCGCCGCACAGACTAACTAGGAGATAGTGCGCCGATGCGCGTCTGAGCGAAGCGATATTGATTGGCCAGCGAGAGGCGACAAGTATGCGCGGTCGCGCATGCGCTATACGCTTGTCTAGCGCCATTACATTAGTTGATAACACAAATTGGATTACAATAAAATGATTATAGTCAGTTAACCTTAAAAGATAGCCATGTGCTGTCGCGGACTTTATTTTAGAACTTTTAAAGAGGAATAATTATGTAATACATATTTTTTGCGTAACATTAATCGTTTAGGCAGTTTTAGTAACGGAAGCTTTCAAATAGAATATTTTTCTCCCGATTTTGCCACATTTATCATTGCTGCTCCGCTCCAATTAGTCGTAGCGTGATGCTATATAGCCTATACCCTTCCTCGATAAATGGACTATTCAGCACAAAAATAAATTTTCTAATCGAGCCATTAGTTTCTGAGATTAGCGCGTTCAACCAAACAAACAAACAAACTCTTTAGCTTTATAATATTAGTATAGATACATACATATAGCCACGCCTTCATCCCGGAAGGGGTAGGCAGAGGCATATTAAACGCCCATATTTCACTGTATGCATTTTTGCCCCACGTAATAGGTGGTGAGCCCATTGCCGTCTTGAAATGGACAGACGCAGGCTGGCTTTCAAGCCGAATTGGCTTAAAGACTGCCATTTTATTGGAAACTAACGACATGTAGATAATTTAAACACAAACAGGAATATTTTGTTACTCATCGACGTAGACAGTGCTCATCGATATCTTTTTGGGTGTACTTTACAGGCCCTCACAAGATCCGAGGCCCAAGCGATCACCTACTAGCGGTGCACCTGCTGACTAACGAATGAGGGAACGGCGTAACATAGGCTCCCATAAGGGGTTAGAGAGATCAGGCGGCAGTCGCTTCCAACAATACCGAAAATCAACGTTAGCAAATTGGTTGGTTGCTAGAACTTTTAAATCAAATGAATTTGGATCTATATCTATATATATTTTCCTTTAAGGATTTAACATTCTAATTCTTAACTTAAATTTACACACAAAAATTTAAATACAAATTAAATAAAAAAAAAAAATTAAATACATGCGCTCGTGGCCCCGCGGTCTCAGTGTTCGGTAAACGATAACTGAGGTACGCAACTTTCACTATGGCTGGTCGTCGGATGGGTGACCACTTTGTGACATTTACATTTGCGAGCGTTTCCGTGCTTCGGAAGGCACGTTAATTCGTTGGTCCCGGTTGCCAGTAAAATGGCAGTCGTTAAGCCTGGTTGAAAGCCTTATAGGCGGCTTACAGCAGGTCGCCACAACCTGCGTCTGTCTATTTAAACACGGCATTGGGCTCACCACCTATTACGTGGGACAGGAATCCACACGATGAAAAGTGGGCATATAATATGCCTCTGCCACCCCTTCGGGGATAAGGCGTGATGGATATATATAAATTTAATATTGGCTTAGAAGAGTTAGCATTATGATGAAAGATAGGCGCTGAGCAATTCAAACTCGCGCGCGTCCTTTCCCGAGACATGAAGTACGGATTTACGTCAAAAGTAAAAATTTCGGAGTTGCGTACAAAACACTTCCTAATATTTTCTTAGACAGATATGGAAATTATTTTCACAGCCCTGCCAATTCATTGACCGGAATCAAATCGAAAATTTATTTCTATGATGATTCGCATGTTCGTTCATATTATGACATGGACCTTTTTAAAAACTCAAAACCACACTTAACTTAGCTGTCATTGTGAAATAATGAATATGCGAACAGCTGTGTGATGTCAGTGCATAGATTAGAATACTGTCAGTGTTACTTGTGTTGTTATGGGTGTTGAATGCTAGCTGCTGATTTTTATTATTGATCATTTATTTATATTCAAATTAACTTTCTTGAGAAATCAAAATGGTTATTTATGGTGTATACATTGTTTGTAAGTCTGGCGGCCTCATATTTAATTATGATCACAATATTCCGCGAGTTGAAACGGAGAAAACCTTTGGTTTTCCCCTGGACATCAAACTACAATATGAAAATAAGAAAGTTGTCGTTGCATTTGGACAAAGGGACGGAATAAATGGTTCGTATAATTGAGTTACACTTAATCGACCACTCATAAAAGTTACCAGAATTCTATCAAGTTCAACAACAGAACATTGTTTGACCAGCTACTTTTTTCAGTGGGACATGTTTTACTGTCTGTTAATGGAGCACCAGTCAATGGACGCACTACAGAAGACGGCAAAGACGTATTTGAACTTATAGAAGCTAAGGTAAACACTATGTCTTAAATAAAATTACTCAAATAAACACCTGCTATTACAACTTCAGCAAACAGCTCATTTCTATTTTCGATTTACTTTCGAAGAAAAGATAGTGTCAATCTTACTACTTCTGCAGACACTCACTGAAGCTTCACTTTTTGTTAAGCCAAACCACTTCATTGACTTGTCGGGAGGTTGGTTTAAGCGGCAACAATAATGATAATTAACTATTAAACTTGTTTAGGATGTGCCTCCATTCTATACTAATATTATAAAGCTGAAGTTTGTTTGTTTGGTTGAACGCGCTAATCTCAGGAACCACGAGACGGATTTGAAAAATTCTTTTTGTGTTAGATAGCCCATTTATCGAGGATGCCTATAGGCTATATATCATTACGCTAGTAGTAGCGTAACACTGGGGAGCAGAATGGAACAAATTTTTATGCATCATTTTAGAAGTTATAAGCAACAGGATTCAATAGGTGCGACGGGAGGTCGAAATATTCCACAGGCCAAGCTGTGGGGGTCATCTAGTAACTGAATAATTTAGTTTATCACACACTATTTATTGTATTCTCTCACTACCTATCTGTAGTAATTCATAATTTTTGCAGGAAAACTTCCCTTTAAGTCTTAAGTTTGGCCGCGCAAGAGCAACAACAAATGAGAAAATAGTGTTGGCCAGCATGTTCTACCCACTGTTTGCCCTTGCCAGCCAACTCAGCCCTGTACCTAAATCATCTGGCATTGAGTCCTTAACAGCTGACACCTTCAAGCTATCTTGCTTTCAGACATTGACTGGTGTGTATATTTACTTATGTTAAAATCTGTTCATTTTGTAACGATATGTTTCTAGATTATTAAAATTTATTACCTTTTTTCTGTCATGTAAACCTATGACATCTCACTCCAGTCTATCAATGTGAGGATCTGAGTGTAATTTTTTTATACCACTAAGGTGGCAGACAAGCATCTGATTGAAAGTGTGCATTTTAGATCTGGATGGAAAATGCAGAGATTTGCGACCACACTCACCAGAGACCCTTAGTATACATTGCTAACTTTTATAAGTATCACTAATTTTTTTTTTTCTTAATGTTATTCCAGGTGTAAAATTCATGATAGTAACAGACCCAAACATGCAGGGGTCTGAGGTGGTCCTAAAGCGGATCTACGAGCTATACTCAGACTATGCTCTCAAGAACCCCTTCTACTCCCTTGAGATGCCCATACGTTGTGAACTGTTTGACACCTCACTCCACACACTCCTTGAACTGGTAGAAAAATCTGGCACTACCAATTTATAGTTATGGAACTGATTAAGTTAGCATTAAAATAATATGTAAGTAAATGTTTATTATAATAACGATATTAAATGTTAAATTATTAACATTTTGTTATTTGACCTAGTACCTATCCAGGATACAGATATAGCAAAGGGGTTTGAAAATTTGAGGTATACCTGCCATCCGCCAATGTGTCCTTAAAGATGTTTTAGAATATAAACCTAAAAATGTAAGAAAAATAAACTATGGTACCAAGAAATGGAGCTTTCAGTGATGAATGTGGGCGTATAGTATGCCTCTGCATACCCCTTCGTATATAAAGGCGGGACAATATGTATGTATTGTAAACATCTTTTTTTTCACTCTCCTCGATGGGTGAACTCCTCCACTCTTACACGTGAATCCCATCGTAGCTACTCGCGTAGGTGGGGGCTGTGTATTAGGTCAGTATAAAGAAATGAACTACGATTAGTTTATTATAAAAAATTTATTGATATAATAATAATTATTTGTATTAACAATTAAAACGGGGCGGATGGCCCCGCGTCGCGCAACCGGCGCTACTCTGAACTATGGACAAGGACCAACACTCGACATTTGTACTTCTACGCACACAACACACGCACACATTATTGCCTGATATCTGGTTCACACGCGCACGTGCCACTAGCCTTATCCGACCGTTGCGAAACTATGGTACATGCATGCATCCGCTCTATATTCTTTATATTCTATAACACTTTCTGTCATCTATTAAAACTTGTATCCTACTACTTACCCTGAAGGACCACTACTTTCACAGTACTCTTGTAAGTTAGCGGCATATTGCTCTGCGTTGTATTGGTACACATCACACGCCAGATAACTATTATCAACTCTGCTTTTCATTGACCATACAGAAATCTGAATAAATGATGTTCGACATAGATCATTTACAAAACATGATCTAATTTTGAACATACCAGATATTGGAGCACATTGATGAATGTGCTTTAATTATTGCAAGTACTTAATGTATGTAATAAATCAAAATACATTTCAACATTATTATTGAACATTTTCTTTGTGTGTTGAGTCCGATTAATTGATGACTATTAACATAAGAGGTGGTATATTTCTGTGACTTGATGTGATCCTCTAACTTACCTCAAGTTTGTCAAAGTAATTAGATCTGATTTCGTGAACAGACTAATGTCTCGCAGCCTCATCCACAGCGACTATTACTCCCTCATCTCTACACAAAATAACTTGTTAAAAGCTCTTATAGCTGAGCAGTCGGATAAGGCACTGTGCGAACTACGAAAGCTATAATTAGTACAACTATATTACAGTAAAATCAATCAAAAGAAAATTAGAGTTACAAACGCATTGATCATAATTTGGTTGTTTCCTAGTGTGCGCGAAAAGGGGGGTTCCCCTCTTTCGGCACTGCACCGCGCGGCTCACGCACACATGGACGTCGTTAGTCGCACAAACCACGAGAATTGAAATCTCGTCGATCACTTCATATACTTTAGGGATGGGGCACTCTCTTATCGATAAGTTTAATGTCAAGGAGAAAGGTGTGAGATTGGTTCAACAATAATTCATAGCTGATTGTTACGTATAAAAATACTCTATAGGTAACAACATTAGTTTTAGTCAATTGGCTGGTATGTATAACTTCAGTTGATATATACAAACTTGTAGAACCGCTAACTCTTACAGTTAACGTGTTTTAAAAGTTGAATAAAACGTCGGATAAAAAAAAAGATGATTGATTTATTGAGCACCTCTATTGTACATAAACATTTCCCCCGCCCTACACAAAAGCCTCACGAGCAGGACTTTACACAATTCTTGTAGTGCGAGAACATGCAACTCAATACACTAATTATATCGAATATACTCAACCCACCCTAGCTATCGACCTTCATGTCCGACGTACCTCGTTGTCTATATTCCAAAATTTAGTGTAAAAATACACAAATCCCAAACATTTTAATCGCATACAAAAACAATAAGGTAAAATTCACTTTCATAATATTTTAGATCTGTACATCACTACGACGTGCGACCAATCGGATCGTTCGATTACACATTCTTAGATCAGATTGGTTCGTTTTGAAATTCGTCAGGGAACTTCACATGTATGACGGCTTACTCAGTATGACCTCGTGAGATATTCGAGGTAGGTATAAAAATAGAGCCGTGAGTACGACGGGGACCGCTACAAAATATACCCTCTGCTTTAAATATTTGAACCCACGACCCGTGCAGTCGACTGTCACTACGTTGGAACGTACACTTAACTTTAACGTATATTCTTTTATATGAATATCACTGAGGTAACCATTGACCCCAAATCCATTATTTCTTTTCATCTAAAACATTTTCAATAATATTTGTACATTATATTGAGAAAAGTTGGAAAAAATACAGCATGTGTTATGATTATATCTCTCTCTCTGTCTATTCACAGTAAATAGAAGAAGATAGAGGTAATTGTAGTTGCTGCCAGAAAACTGCACTTGTGAGAACAGCAAATCTTAATTAAATAAACCAAAGCTAAATAAATTATCCTAGCAGTGCCCGAGAACGCGGGGAGAGGACACCCCGACCTTGACCTTCGACCTTCAGAGGTAGCAGGCCAGTCAACACAATCTTAATTTAGTGATAAACATTGTTAAATCTAACTCCATAACCGATCAATTCATGTCGCCTCCGATGCACGACTCAGTAATAATCAATACAAGGAATACTTCTACCAAACGTAATATTTTAACAAACAGATATGTGTAGTTTTAACAGAAAATCTTGATAGCATTATTATCATCTCATCACTCGTATGGCAGTACAATAAATTTCGTAATCATCTGATAAAATATATCTATTCCCAGTACACTCAGCAATTTAGTTAAGAGTCCTTACGCTAGATGGCGCCACGCCGCTACCGTGACGTCAGTCCCTCGTCGCG
Organism: Thumatha senex; assembly: GCA_948477245.1. NCBI lineage: Eukaryota > Metazoa > Arthropoda > Insecta > Lepidoptera > Erebidae > Thumatha > Thumatha senex. The sequence goes on from OX419731.1 coordinate 710,812, forward strand.
CACTCTCGCGTACCATCGGGATTTATAGGGTTACTTCATCTTTATTCGCTTTGAGGGTAGTCTACATCCGATGACAATATCAGTTAAATCTGTCATAGGACTGCGTCCCATGCATACCACGTCCGGAATGATCTTATTTTTGGACCAGCGGAGCAATGCTCCTACACTTTAGCAGGTTTCATTTTTTGAGCTATTTTTAGTCATAATTTTTTTTGTCATGTTTAAATCATTAATTTTTTTATACCACTGAGGTGACTGACAAGCATACGGCCCACCTGATGGAAAGCTGTCACTGTGGCCTACAGACGTCTGCAACACCAGAGGTGCAGCACTCGCGCTGCCGACCCTTTAAAAACCTAAGACCCCTTTTGAAGAATTATGATATACTTTTGTCTGTCTACCTCACATCTGTAAGCCAGCTTTCAAATTCATACAGTAGCTTTTCTATAGACATTCATTCTGAACGCAGTACGCCTGGTCTCTACCTGGTCGACAAGTACCTATAACTTAGTCCCATCGCGATGGTAGGCGAGTCACCAGAATCAGTCAACACCTCGTAAGATATCTCGCCCGCAGGACCCGGTACCGGGTCGGGGGCCACTAGGACTGGTGCGTCCGGGGGCCCCACAGACGCAGCGAGTAGTCGTCGGAGGCCGACACGAGCACGTCGTGGTGCACCGGGTTCCAGGACACGCAGTTGACGCAGCGCGTGTGGCCGGATATCACAGCGATTGGCTCTTCACCGTTTATGTGCCAGATGTAGACCTGCAGTGATTAAATATAGCTCTTAATCTGAGCTGAAAGGGTGTTATGAAAATCAGCAGTTGTGGTAGTTATGCAATGTCCGAAAAGTTTAATGCATAATTTTTAAGGTATTTTCTTCCAGTTTACCATAGGGCCGGACTAGAGCAAGTCGACTCACACATCTTTATAAATGTGTGTGAAGCAGAGTATACAGGTAAGAAGTGAAACTTCTTTACATTTTATTTACAGCTATAAAATTTCTCTTATACGTCGATAAAGAAGTTTCACTTCTGATAAAGAAGTTTCAATTCAACACAACATGGCGAGTAACCAAAAAACGTGGAGTTTTTTTTTGCAGCTTTAAAATTTATCTGACCGTCGATAAAGTTTCAATTCAAAATATTAATGTATAGTTTTCATAACCTAACCTATACTTGTAGTATGTACGACATTGATCTTGCCAAAATTCATAGTTCAATACTAGGTTACGGAAAATACCGTCGTAGAACAAACGTTGTTGGTTATGACTTTTGCTATCTACAACTAGGACCCTGCAGAAGAATGTTTTTTCAGTTTACTAGATATCAAAGCACAAGCTTACATTAGCTTAATTAGGACTATACGTTGTGTGAGACTGTACTAAAATATTAAAAACATTGTATAGGGTACAACAAGAGAGCAAAATATTATTTGTACGACGAGGGCGCTATTTTTGCCTCCTAAAGTATCTTAGCAGAAGAACTTTCCACCCTATAAAAAAACAATAATAATAAATGTATCATCATAATCCTTTGCCCTTGTCCCAATTTACTTGTGGTCGGTGCAGTATGTCTTCTTCCATTCATCCCTGTTCTTCGTCAAATCAAATCAAATCAAAAATCTTTATTCATGTAGGTCACAAAGTAACACTTATGAACGTCAAGATTACTGCTTCTACATTTACATTTACTGACAGATTCGCAAAGCAATAGGTAGAGCCAGAGGAAGAACCTGGCAATAAAACTCATGGCCACTCTTTTCTAACCGCCATTTGACACAGTTTGATTAACATGATATTTGACCAATTATACAGTAAAGAAATTATACAAAATAAAACAAAATAAATGTTGTGTTCATTAAAATTACACTTACATAGTTCCTTTGAATTTATGTGAGAACAGTCGACTAAACTTAGTTTGCCTTAAATTTAAATAATATTATTTGTAACAATTGCTATAACAGCTATGAGCTGACCAGTCCCAACAGACGGCACCCGTTCACGGGTATGACGCATATATCAGCCATCGCCCTACTCAAACGTATTGTAGGGAACAAGGCGACCCGATACATACGCCACCACTGCCAGGACACTTAGGCGAGCATGACATACCCAAAAACTACACAGCAACTATCATGTCAATTTCAAAATTATAAATAAGTCTACATAGTGCTCACACAATAACAAAGTCAAATTACATATAATTATGTATATTAGTTATTACCGGGACTAAACGCAGCCATACCTTTAGATGCCTGGCGTTTCAAATTATTTATACTGGAGAATGTAAATAAAAATCATGTAAAAAAAAAACAACATATATATGCAGATTGAAGACAAGTAGATAATATAACACAAGATTCATTCGAATCCTAAATGGCTCGAGCGAAGAGCAAGCAACTCATTTCCATTTATTTTTATCATTCAAATAATCATTAATTGTGTAATAAGCCCTTTTCAAGAGGTGCGTCTTAATTTCCGTCATCTGATCATTCACTCCTTTCACTTTCATATCACTCCTTACACAGTACAACAATTTTTTCTTTGGCCTTCCTCTGTCTCTACATCCATCGACCTTCATATTCATCGTTCTTCTAGTTAGATGACTTTCATCCCTTCTCATCCCATGCCCATACCAAGACAGACAGTTCCTTATTATTTTTTCAGTTACTGGTGCCAGTTTCGAACTCCCTCGGATATACTCCAATTCAAAACATTTAGCAGTAATAAATATATCGTATCGTTATCGTTATCGTTGGGACAACTTACACTTACTACACAACGCCATCTGATTCCAAACTAAGCAGAGCTTGTAATATGGTAACTAGATAACTGATAAACATACTTATATATTTCTAAATACCTATGTATTATAGATAAATAACACCCAGGCACAGAATAAACCATCGTGCTCATCACACAAAGTTTTATCCTGGGTGGGATCGAACCCACGAATTCTTGCGTGGCAGACGGATGCACACCCACCGCGCCACAGAGGCAGTCTAAGGCCCGTTTTAAAAAACGGATCTCAAATTCACTCTCTAAGTGCGATCTCGGCTAATACACTTTCAAGTTTTGTTTCGCTAAGTTCGTGGCTAATTAATAAACACATATCAGCCACATCTCAAACGATATCGCTCTCAAGAGCCGGGACTCAATTTACGTAATTTAAGCTTGTATTTGAATGACTCGAGAGCTACATCTTCAGCTCGGTTACGTCACGATTTGTGTGTGTGAAATGTATTATTAACAAAATGTACCTAATGCTATAATGATGTTTAGTATGAAATACACTCATTTGCAAAAAAAACGGGCGGTTTCAATTTTCTTCCTGGCTGTAAAAAAATTTAATACCAAAATCGTTTTAATAATTTGAACATGTTACTGGCCAGTTATAAAAGTGCCATAATGTTTATAAGAGTACATTCCAAATTCAAATTTTTGACTGAGCCTGGTTTTCAAAGAAAACAACTTTTAACTACATTTTGTGGCGCGAATTCCCTATAGTTAATATCGACTCTAATTAACTTTTTGTCAATTTTATTAAATTATTTGATGTCCTTGACATTTAGTATTGTTATTGCTGTTTAGCAATCTCGAAAATGGTAGATAAAGTGATAAAAGCGAGCAAAATTATTGCGCTGCTTGAAAAGGGTTGCAGCCAATGCTTCGTGGCTCAGAGGCTAAATGTGAGTCGGTCGACAGTTCAAAGGACCTGGCAGCTCTATAAAGAGACCGGTTCCGTCAAGAGAAGGCCTGGTTCTGGCAGAAAGACATGTACCGAACCACGGGATGATCGTTTTCTAGTTAGTCAAGCCTTGAGAAATCGCAAATCTCCTTATGTGGACCTCAAGAACAGCCTCGAAGAAGTAAGAAATGTGCAAATTAGTCTATGGACGGTCTTTTAAATAAATTAATAAATAAAAATATCTTTATTTTGCATAGACCATTTTAACGGCGCTTACAAAATGTCATACACTATTTAAAATATTTAAAGCGACCACCGGTTCGGAACGCGGCCCACCTGAGAAGAACCGGCAAGAAACTTAGGAAGGCTTTTTTTTTGATGGCCTATTTACAATTTAATATTATTTCATTTTGCCAGCAGATCATTTCCAGGCGTCCCTGTCCTGCAAATAGTCTGTAACGGAGTAAAAACCTTTTTCACAAAGCTTGTTTTTAATAAACTTTTTAAATTTATTTAAAGGTAAATTTCTCAGGTCACAGGGAAGCTTGTTGTAAAAGCGTATACAGTTACCCTGGAAAGAATCGCCAATCTTATGTAGTCGACTGTGGTGGACTGAAAGATTATTTTTATTTCTAGTGTTTATATTATGTTTATCACAGAGTTTAGAAAACTGTGATAGATTTTTCTGGACATACATAAGATTGGCAAAAATGTATTGTGATGGTACGGTTAGAATATTCACTTCTTTGAATTTTTCTCGGAGAGAAACTCTGGGGCCCAAATTATAAATAGCGCGTACAGCCCGCTTTTGTAGAACAAAAATAATATTTAAATCTGCAGCACTCCCCCAAAGGAGAATACCGTAAGACATAATACTATGAAAATAGCTGAAGTAAACCATTCTAGCCGTATCCACATCTGTTAGAGTCCTGATCTTTTTTACAGCGTATGCAGCCGAACTTAATCTAGAGGCTGTCTTTTCTATGTGTGGGCCCCACTGCAAATTGGCATCAATAGTTATACCTAGGAACACAGTTGATTCTACAAACTCTAACACTTGTCCATTCAGTTGAACATTGGCCGCAACTTGTTTTACATTTGGTAGAGTAAATTTTATACATTTAGTTTTATTTTCATTAAGGCAAAGATTATTTGAGCTGAACCAATGAACTACTCTTGCAATTGCATTGTTTACATCGTCATAGTTATCTAATTGTCTTTTAATTTTAAAAATTTATGAGGTGTCATCTGCAAACAAAACAATCCTATTCCTGTCCCCTACATAAAATGGTAAATCATTAATATAAATGAGGAACAAGAATGGTCCAAGTATCGAGCCTTGCGGCACACCCATTGTAACCATGGATCCTACAGAACATGTACCATTAATATCGACCCTCTGTATTCTATTGTTCAAATATGAAGACAGAAGGTCGAGAGCTTTGCCTCTTATTCCATAGTGGTGTAATTTTTTGCACAGCGTTTCATGTTGAACGCAATCAAAAGCCTTTGTAGATCGCAAAATATACCTAATGCATCGTGCTTGTCTTCCCATGCTTCATGAATACATTTTAATAACTCAACACCAGCATCGGAAGTTGAGCGCCCTTTCGTAAACCCAAATTGATTCGCATGGAGTATTTTATGACTATTAAAATGGGATAGCATTTGATTCAAGATTATTTTTTCAAATACTTTGCTCAAAGTTGGCAGCACTGACACTGGTCGGAAATTAGACGGCTCTGTAGCGCTGCCAGCCTTGAACAAGGGAACGACTTTGCTGTTTCATTAAATCAGGAAATGTACCACTAGAAACACAGTCATTAAACACAGTTGCTAGATGGGGCGCAATTACCTCAATTATACATGATGCAGTTTTGACCGATAACCCCCAAATGTCCGCGGTTTTCTTAATTTCGATACATTTAAATGTTTTTACAATGTCCTGAGCACAAATATCTGTGAATACAAATGCATCCCTGCAACAAAGAACAGATTCTTCTAATAAAAGTTCAGCGGAACTGGAAGATGCTTGGAGAGATTTTGTTGTCAATATAGGTACATTTTTGAAAAAGTGTTCAAACTCCGTAGCCACTTCCAGGTCCCCTGTAACATGGCAACCATTTACTTTTAAGTGGAAATCCCTTTCAGTCACTAAAGATCTACCGCATTCAGAGTTAATGATGTTCCAAGTCATTTTTATTTTATTTACAGAATTAGAAATTTTATTTTTAATGAAGTTTGACTTAGCAAGATGACACGTTTGTTTAAATATCTTTGAATAATTTTTAACATATTCCTGAAAGGTTTGCCTAAAATTATATGATTTTTCTGAATATAATTCAAATAATTTATTTCTACTTTTAAAGATACCTGGTGTTGCCCAGTCACTGAAAACAGGACGACCACCAATCTGTAGAGTTTTTGAGGTAAAAACTTTGCCAAACTCATCATTAATCAAATTAAATAAGTGTTTATATGACTGGTCTACACAAGTGAAGTTAGGTAGATATGGTAATCTCTTTAATACATTTTCTTTAAAATTATTCAAACGACTTTGATTAATTGGTACATATTTAATTTGTTTTTTGCTGACTTTGTTACTACTTTTAGGAAATTTTATCCATTGGCCACGATGATCTGACTCCACAGGATCCACAATAGCTTTATCTATAGGTTTAATATCAGTAAAAATATTATCAATACATTTTGGTCAGGAGGAGGCTTCTCGTTGCTAATATACACAGTCATCGCCCGGCACGCGGCCCTAAATTACTCCGTGGACATCGAGTTGCCAGGCTTAGCTTCGCTCGAAATTGTGTGTCATGGACTCATGAAGACTGGGATAGGGTATTGTTCTCCGATGAAGCCAGGATATCTCTGCATGGTGAAGAGCGACGGCGAGGAGAACGCTTTGCAGAGGCATGTGTTGAAGAAATCACACCTTATGGAGGGGGCTCTGTTATGTTTTGGGCAGGAATAAATTCTATGGATCGTACGGAGTTAGTCTTCATCGAAAACGGTACACTGACTGGACACCGATACATAAAGGAAGTTCTAATTCCTTATGCACAACCCGCTTTGACCGCTCTTGGCGAAAACTCAATTTTTACGACAACGCTCGCGCCCACCGGTCTGGCGATGTGGAGGCGTATATGCTAGAAGTCAGAATTCGTCGTTTGGACTGGCCAGCTAGAAGTCCGGACCCCAATCCCATAGAGCATGTCTGGGACGTTCTGAAGCGACGAGTGAGATCAGTGCAGCCGGCTCCGCAGACCATCAGAGAGCTAAAGAATGTGATTACCGCGGAGTGGGAACGTATTCCCCAAGAAACCATAAAAGATATACTCGCTAGCATGCCCAGACGAATGCAAGCCGTGATTTCAGCAAGAGGGGGTCACACTCAATACTAAACTTTTATCTGTTTTTAATGTATTCAAGAAAAACAAAGAAATTAACGCGTTTTGAGCTTAAACATTATTTCTCAATAATTTAATCAAAATGTTATGATAAAACTAAAAAAAACTATTCCTTCCTAATTAATTTATAAAATTCTGAGGATAACAATACCTAAAATTGTCAAACAAACTAATAGTAACTATAAAATAGTTCTTTGCTTAAGTGCCCGTTTTTTTTTGCAAAAGAGTTTATGAATAGTATGTAAGTCGATAATAACAAATGTGTGGTGGAGCACCTTGTTGTCCTCGCTGCCCGAGGCGATGAAGTCGCCGAGCGCGCCGCCGAAGCTCGCGTGGATGGTGAAGTGGCCCTGGCTCAGGCCGCGGAAGCGCCGCACCAGCGCACGAGCGCCTGCCAGCGACATCACTACATTTATGTTCAATAATGGTGGTCGTAATGTGCATGAGTGAAGTTAAGTGATATGCTGCAGTAAACAGCGGCTTGCTTTACTGGGGCAACCTAGGACTGGAAGTGTTAATGTACGTGAGGATTCGCTTGTGTGATACGCACCTAATGTTGTATTGATGTACCTACCGACCGCCGCTGTGAGCGTTGTATAATATTATGTAGCCGTTCGCATTTTATTTAGTCTCGAAATACACACGAAGCTGACTGCACGCTGTTTTTGTTTTCATTTCCGTAAAAACAAATAAAAACCGAATAAGTAAAAATAAAGAATGTCACGTCATACATTTTCTATGAAACTGAATTTTAAGGAAATTGTACCCACAGTACAAGCATACGGTAGCTTTATTTGGGCTAGGTGGCGCTGTTACATAATATACAAATTTCCCAAAATATTTATTTATTTTCTATTCTGTATGTAATACAATATAAATCCTGTGGCTGGGTTCCTATAGACTGGATTCAACCAAGTCAGCTCTGTAATTTGGCGGCAATAAGCGGTGGCAATATCGGTGTGACCCACTATGATCACCGGAGCCCAAGTGAACTTACCTGCTAACGGTGCACTGCTGACTAACCAACGCCCTTACGCGGTTACGAAATCATACGGCGGTCGCGGTTTGTAGTAACTTAAAATACACTTAGACGAAGAAGTAGTGTATGTGTGTGTGTGTGTGTGTGTGTGTGTGTGTGTGTGTGTGTGTGTGTGTGTGTGTGTGTGTGTGTGTGCGCGTGTACGTACGGATGTCCCACAGGTGAACGCCCTGGTTGGCCACGTTGAGCAGCAGCAGCGTGTCCGCCGCGTTCAGCGTCATCGCCATCACTGCGTGCTCCTCCTGGATCCTGCACACACAATGCAAACGTCACCACATACATCTCACTCCATATTGAAAGCTTAGGAACAATTATAATAGGCAATTCACATGTGACAGCAATTTCGTGTGAGGAAAACTATGAGTAGGGGTGATAGTTTAGAAAATCTCACATTTCAATATCTATTTGCGATGGCTATATGCCTAAATTAAAAAGTGTGTGTGTACTTTATGTACTACACGCGTTTTTCTCAGGAGCGCCGCATACTAACCAAAGAAATAAATAAAATATTATCAAGTACCGAATACAGGCAATAATTTAGAAAAATAAGTAAATCGTATTGTCTTGTATTATTAATGATATCTTATACATATACGATGCTTCCTCCTCTCTTCTACGTTGCCGTGCCCGACAGGGTCCATAATGTACCTAATTATATATTTTATAACAACTGTAATCACCTTATAGAGCGCAGTAAATGAATATGAATAATTCCCAACCGGTGGTCACGTACATACTAAAATGCCCACTTTTGGGCCCACAAACTACAGAGATAACAAATGCCAAAAAAAAAATTGTTAATCCAAAAATACAAAAATTTGCAATAACTAATGTCATATATGTCAAAATTGTCATAGCGTAAATGTCAATAGATAAAAACGTCATGTCAGGGACACGTTATCGAATGGAAAGTATAGAAACTGTACTCATGAGTAGTATCGAAAAAAAGTATCGTATTCATTAAAGTATCGAACCAAAAGTATCGAGTACTTTTCTTAGGGCTTTATGAGTATATGTGACGCCGTGAATATCAGTCAGTAAGTATCGTCACTCACTTAGCTTCAGTACAACAAAAAGTATGAATCGCTTCAAAGAATCGATAATTTACCCAAGGCCTTATGCCTATATGCCAGGACGTCAATGTCAGTCACTAAGTAACGTTAGTTTAGCTTAAGTAGAACAAAACTCGAAAAAAAAAAGGAAAGTAACGTAACATCACAGTATTATATATATATATGTTTTAATTTATATTTAATACTCTCACGTATTTCCAAAATAATGAGTTTTGACAGACAGACGGACAACGTGATGAGGGTTCCAGTATTTTTTCTTTTGAGGTATAGAACTCTACAAAGGCAACTGTGACTTCACAATATAAAAATATATTTTTAAAATAATATATTACATATTATTTATATACTTTAGTAAGTTATCATTCCTTCTAATTAAGTAAATTATTAGTGAAGTGAATTAAGAAAGGATACGAACTAAACTGTGAACCGAAGGAACGATTTCGAGCTATATATTTAAGGTTAAATAATATATTTTAAGGTTAAATCCCGTAACTTGCTGAAAACCGGTGTAATATTTTTTTTCGATTTTGTTTTTTTTTTCTCAAGTAATCCACTGTAGTTGGAAAAGTTATATATACCAACATTGAGGTCTACTATTTCTCTATAGATAGGAAAAAAAACATATCCAAATCTCGTGGAGTCTAGAAGTTATGACCAATTTTAAATTTTTGCCATGGTTGTCACTTCAGTATAACCGGATTTTTAATAGTTTGAAAAAATGTGTATGTAGTAATGTCTGAGTAATTGGTATATCTCATTATAAATTCAGGACTTTTTACACACACGGACAAACTTTATCATCAATATGTTTATCCGGGAATTACCAATAACTTTTGATCTTCAATGGGGATTTTAAAAATAATAAAATGGCAGTCGTTAAGTCAAGTTGAAGGCCTTATGGACGGCTTAAAAATTTCAACATCAGGTAGCAACAACCTGCGTCTGTCTATTTCAACACGGCAATGGGCTCACCACCTATTACGTGGACAGGAATACTCATGGGGAAAAGTGGGTATATAGAATATATGCCTCTGCCACCCCTTCGGGGATAACGCGTTATAGATAAATAATAATAAGTAAAATGAATTTTATAAATGAATCTGCTATTAGCGTAAGCTAAGCTTCTAAGCAGCTACGGAATAATAATAGTGCTGTCTGACCATAAGTGGCTCTTGATGACATGCAGAATTATTTTATTAATCTGAATCCGGCGTTACTTGGTAACAATAAAAAAATTTTTAGGTATATTTATTTTATATTTCATCTACCCTGTAGCTTTTGACTAGGTTCGCGTGATTATTTGAATTTTTTAAATATTTAAATTCCTCGTGACAGATCAAATCTTAAAAAAAAAAATTGTAATAATGGTAGTAAAAAATACTAGATCGGGCCATTGATTTTTCAGTGGTGCTTAAACATACCAACAAATTGACCAAGATTAACTATTTTGAAGTGTGTCATATGTATGTATACACCATTTGCTTTTTCAAATATATTTAATTTATAGTTAAAATATTTTTAGCAATGTGTCTATTGTAGCCTCTTTTCGTGATTAATTGCTGTACAGTTACACCCATTCATGTATTAATTCGATTAATTAAGAGTTGAAACCCTATTTGATTATAAGTATGACATTATTGTCAATTTTTCAATAAATGAAACCAAATAACAACAATTACGAATTGTCATTATTCGGTGTCACTTATTGGAAAAAAGTCACAGTGCAACTGAACAAGAATAAATATTCCCTCAGAATTGCACCGTTACTAAAAAATCTACTATTGTTATATTTAAAGAAATGGGTTAAATTATTTTCTCAGTTTTACTGCTTTGTAACTCTTTTGAGATATGATAGATATCGTCACATTCCTATCATGATATTATTTATTTTTTATTATATTTATAAATAATATCTTCATCATTGGAAAAAAGTAGCATTATGTCACACGTGCTACTCAATTCAAATTTGACTCCTAGTGAATCACACTGTTACATTAAGGAGTAAAAGTGAACGGGAATAAACCAATGTGAAACGAGATGCGACATGTGGCAAATCCACATTTTTATACTATTAACATCAATAATAACGTTCCGACTTGGGACCTACTGGGAAAGGGCATTTTCAAGAGTCTCCTTAACCGGCGAGCATGTATAAAACACTTAGTTGATAGCAAGTGGAAAGCCAGTCTCTGCTTACTCTAGTATAACTAATTTATAATTATTACCGTCACTCGAGAATAAGATTCCCATTGAAGATCGAAAGTTATCAGAATTTCCCACTGGACAACATGATAATGATAAAACGCAATGTGAAAAATCGTAGGCAACAATCCATGTTCTAATTAGATAGTATAATATGTGAGATTTAAGCAATTCTAATGCAATTTCCATTGAAAACTTATTACCTATCAAACACTGTTAGTTAAATAATAGGTAGGTACTTAAATATTGTCCATCCGTATATTTATATAACATTACAGAAACGTCACAGGTAAATAATAGGAATTATTACAGAAGCATAAAAAAAAATTACATCCGGATAAATATATTATTTTAAAAAGTGACAACCTTAACAAGAAAATAACCAGGTATAACTAAAATGGCCTGTAGTTTCTAAACTCCACGCGATTTGGATGTGATTATTTTTTTGTAAATAGGACTATAATGGATCTTAATTTTGATAATAATATCTTTTCGAACAACAGTGGATTTTTTGAGAAAAAAATTAAAAACTGAAAAAATTAAAAATCATATATCACGAGTTCTAAGCAAGATAGGAGGTTCGTGATTGGTTTAAAATATGTAGCTTTTATTTCAAATTCTTATAGCATACACTTTTGGTTTTTAATTGATTTAGTTTTTAGTATAGACAATTTTTAAACTTTATTGGGCGGAATTTTAATGGAACTTTAACATTTTATACTGACTTCAATATTTATTTTTATCACCCCGGAGTTTTACTCTAGCTTTCTAAATGATTTGTTTCACACGTTTTTGTAATAAAAAGCGGATGTCCGAAAAATGGCTCCTGTAACACATAGTGTGACCTGCTGTTGAAATTTTTCAAGCCGCCCATAAGGCATTCTGGCTTAACGACTGCCATGTTACTGGCAACCGGGACCAACGGCTTAACGTGCCTTTGAAAGCACGGAAACGCTCGCAAATATAAATGCCACAAAGTGGTCACCCATCCGAGGCCCAGCCATAGTGAAAGTTGCTAAACGCGGTGATCGTTTACAGAACACTACGTCCGCGGGGCCATGAGCTCTACATAGGTAAATATTATTCAGTTATTTGTTGAATTGCTAGTCTTTGTATATTTTCATCGAGTATAGAAGTGAGAGTTTATATGAAGTGCTATTATTCGTGATCCGATGAGATCTGGATTAAAAGGTAAATAAAAAATATATCACGAACAACATAACCTAAAAAATATTCGAAGTCATATTTCTTGAGAATGCCATTGTCAATAAAACTGAAACTTTGGCAATTTGAATTTCATATTTTTCCCTAACTGATGACACTAGTTTGGATCCTGTACTGGTTCATCATTTTATGAAAGAAAGTAAGTAAATTTTATTTGGTACAAGGTGTTACATAAAAAAAAATTGTCCTTAATTAATAATCGTACCAAATAGGTTTCCAGTTCAGCATACGTTAGGTGTAGGACACCTAGCACTGGTTTTCAACTGGAACCCGTCGTTACAACAACCTTATCCTAACTTAGACTATTTATTTTGGGCCCAACGATGCACGGGAGAGGGGCATTCTCCTTTATCTTTAGGTCTAGTGTATGACGTTTTGAAAAAAAAAGGAGACTTGAGCACACTCACAGGTTGCGGTCGGCCAGGTCGGTGAAGTCGTAGGCGCGCACGCGGTGGTGCGTGTCGGCGGCCAGCACGCTGGGCGCCGTGGCGCGGCACGCCAGCGCGTTGACGCGCACGCCGTCCCACGAGTTGAGCAGCGCGCCGTCCACGCCGCACTGGTAGAACTGGCCGCGCGCGCCGCCGCACACGAAGCGCGCGCCGCCCGCCTGCCACGCCACGGCCGTCAGCGAGTCCTCCTGCGAGTGCGTCATCTTCAGGTGCAGCTGCTCCGTCTGCAACACGCGTGCGCACTTACCACCGTGTACGATGCAACCGCACACTTGAGCGGTGTCAAGGGACACCCGGGTGGAACGTCCACAAGGAATTATTATATATAAAAAAAGAATTATAAAGGAAGAAACGAAAAATAACTGGCATGCTTTCTATGAGAAAGAGAGACAGACAGAGTAACACGCGCACGCCGCACGGCTTCAACTATAGCAAAAAGTGTCGTTACAACTTTTGGTCTTATTTTTTTCCGTCTCGCAACGCACGATAAGGATCTTCGTTCAAATAATGTAGTTTTACTAAAATAAGTCAGTACACGTATAGCGGTCGTCGCGTATGCTCCCCTGCTCCTTTGTATTATTACCAATATTGGTCACGGCAACAAATAACTTTTTGGGTTATAAGTGTTCCTCACAGCACCAACCCCAACCTTCGACATCGGTCCTTCGAGCCGGATCCGGGCACACTGAAAATGGATACCTTGCTCCTTCAACACTTCATTTCTACCACACGCCCGTTTATCACGTACGAAAATCGGTCATATTTGTTGACTTTTATGATTACTACTCCCTTGAAGTAGCATGACATTATACAGCTAGCCTTCCTCGATAAACTCACTATCTAATAAAAAAATAGAATAAAAATAAAAGCTTTGTAAGGCACGTTAAGCCGTTAATCCCGGTTGCCAGAAAATTGCCGACTTTAAGCCAAGTTGAAGGCCTTATGGGGCCGGCTTGACACATTTCAACAGCAGGTCCCTGAGCTTGTCCATTACAACATGGCAATGGGCTCACCACCTGTTACGTAGGAATAGGATATGCATACAGTGAAATGTGGGCGTATAGAATACCTCTGCCTACCCCTTCGGGGAGTAAAGGCGTGGCAATATGTGTGTGGTATGTGGCAAAATAAAAAACATTCCTTAATTGTAGCAATAAAAGGCTCATACCATATTGCATGATCGTAGCCCAAACTGTTTCCCAAAACGCTAAAAACTTCAACCCCCTATTTCACCACGTTGAGATTTTTTTTTTTAATATTTGGTACCTCAACTTGGCGTTGCCCGCCTGATGGTAAGCAAAGACGACAACCCGTGATTGGGCCCGCTATCTCAACCCGCGCAAGGAACGGTAAGAACTGTTTTTCTTATATAATCTGACTGCCTCTGTGGCGCAGTGGTAGTGTATCCGACCGCTACGCAAGAAGTCGTGGGTTCGATTCCCACCCAGGATAAAACTTTGTGTGATAAGCACGATGGTTTATTCTGTGTCTGGGTGTTATTTATCTATAATATGCATGTATTTAGAAATATATAAGTATATCAGTTATCTGGATACCATAGTACAAGCTCTGCTTAGTTTGGAATCAGAAGCCGTTGTGTGAGTTGTCCCAACGATATTTATATTTATTTATTATTTAATATCCTCGGACCTAAACTTCATTCTGAAGCCATGAAACGAGATCTATCATTGAGGGCGCCGTTCGCCAGAACTCTATTTTGTCGAAGCCCCCAGTCACTCCTGTTAAAAAATAATGGCATTTAAGTTGACAGGCTCCTGGTATCCCTCATGAGATCCGTATTCTATCCGGATCTATATAAACCGTCAAAAAATATTTAATATAACGCCATCACGTAGATGTATTAGGACTTGTGTTAAATACCTACTGACTTTAGGACGCCAATAATTTCCCTTGTCCTCGGTCCCAAGCTACACTAGAAATATAAAGACAACAATACTAAAGAGCACATGCTCACCTCCATATTCCATATCCACAGGTCGGGACAGTCCTCGGGTCCGGCGGCGATGAGGTAGCGGCCGTCGGGGCTCCACGCCAGGAACGACACGCCGTACGTGTGACCCTCCAGCGACTTCCTGCAGTGTGTTACAGACAATCTATGTTACTAATATTACTGGTGACTCACTCATCTATCAAGCCCAGCCGAAACTTTATTATACCTAGGAACTTAAAGTTTAGAGTAAGCTGCTCTTATAATATAGGCACCTACTAAGAAAGGATTATTCGAAATTCTACCCCTAAGGGGGTGAAATAAGGGATAAATGGCTGTATGAAAATTAGTCGTTAGACATATGAAATCACGTGCACTTATTCCCGATTGCAAATAAATGGACACGTATATTGCGGATTTGCAAAATATGACTTATTAAGAGATAAAATAGAGGTTGTCTTTATTAGTAAAATTACTGGGTGAATCACATTTGTTTATTTTAATGGGGTAAAAGCGCTATAAGGGCCGTATTCCAGAACGTTTATCAATACTCAAGAAACACTTGAGAGTAGTACTTATAAGGCAAAAACTAGCCCCAAGCGTCGATTGAGTATTGAGAAGAGAGAAGAATTTCTTCATTTTCACAGCAGCTACACCAAATTTCATAGACCTATTTCTGATTAAAAATAAATAAACATGTATTTCAGAAACTTCCAAAATTCTGCCCTTAAGGGAGTTAATTAGGATAAATTAAGTAAGGTGAAACGGGTGTTCCAAATATGTCACTGGCGAAGCCGGGAGGCATAGCTTGTTTAGTATAAAGCTCGAGGAATTATCATTAATCAAAGTATATTTTTATCATCTATACAAGCCATTCTACTACTGGCCGAAGTACTCTCCAGGCGGAGGGTGGACGTGGCGTTCCTGCAGGAGACTCGGTGGAAGGGCAACAGAGCTCGGCCTTTGCAGAAAGGCTACAAGCTGTACTAGACGGGTGCGCTTGATGGGAGGAACGGGGTGGCCGTGGTGCTCACCGAGGGGCTGCAGAGCGGCATCTTGGAGGTGAAACGCTGTAGCGACCGGCTTATGATCGTGAGGGTGCTTATCGATGGGATTATTACCCACCTGATAAGTGCCTACGCGCCACAGGCCGATTGTAGCGACGCCGATAAGATGTCGTTTTGGGGCCAACTCGAGGGAGTGCTTCGGGGCATTCCGTTGTCACAGGGAATCGTTTTGGGCGGCGACCTAAACGGTCATGTGGGTGAGAGGTGTGAGGAGTTTGAGCGTGTCCATGGTGGTTTTGGATACGGCACCCGCAACGCTGAAGGAGAAACTATCCTCAGAACGTGTGCGGCTGCCGATCTGGCCATTGTGAACACGTATTTCAAAAAGAAATCCGAACATCTCATCACCTACAAGAGCGGGAGGCGTACAACTCAGATCGATTTCCTACTCACTAGGCGACACAGCATCGGCAAGGTGGCCAACTGCAAGGTCATACCCGGAGAGAGTCTTACTGCACAACACCGTCTCCTTGTCATGGACCTCTGCGTGAAGCCCAAAGGCAAACGCATCGAGCGGTGCCAGCGCCGCATCAGATGGTGGCTGCTTGATGAAACTAGGTCCCAGGAGTTCGTCTCAGCTGAAACTGAAGGCGGGCCAGTTCGAGATTACTGGGACAAAGTTCAGGCGGCCATCCTTGGAGCGGCGAAGGTGGTGCTCGGTGAGTCTAAGGGTGGACGCAAATGTGACAAGGAAACTTGGTGGTGGAACGACGCAGTCCAGAGGGAGACTAGGGAGAAGAAAGCCCTCTTTAAAAAGTGGCAAGCGACCGGATCTCCCGAAGACCGCGACGCGTACAGGGCTGCCTTGCGCGCCACAAAGAGAGCTGTAGCCAGAGCCAGACGGGACCACTTACAATCTTTGTATGATAAGCTGGAATCGTCTTAGGGGCAGAAGCTCATCTATAAGCTGGCGCGCTCCAGGGTCAAAGCGGCACAGGATATATCCAAGTGTCGCTGTGTAAAAGACCCTGAGGGCAACCTGTTAAGCGAAGACCTCGCGGTAAAGGAGAGATGGCGCTCGTACTTCCACGAGCTGCTTAATAAACAGCATAAAGAGGTGCAGCCTCCGGACCTCCCTCCGAATCAGGGACTAGTGCCACCGGTAACGCCTGGAGAAGTCCTGACTGCGCTTCGCCGCATGAAGAATCGGAAAGCTGTCGGTCCCGATGGAGTCCCCATCGAAGCCTGGAAGGCGATGGGTCCTCGCGGTGTGGGCTTCTGTAAGAGAATGTGTGTGAGATCATGAGAAATGAGAGTGAGATCTTAGTAAACCGTTTTAACCGCATACTCCTCAGCGGGTAGATCCCAAACCAATGGAGACTGAGTATTATTACTCCAGTCTTCAAAGGTAAGGGATCAGTGCAGGAGTGCGGGAGCTACCGCGGTATTAAGGTGATGTCCTACACCATGAAGATCTTCGAGAGGATTATAGACTCTCGGATCCGGCAGGAGTGTACCCTCTCGGAGTGTCAATATGGGTTTCGCCCTGGTTATGGGACCACGGACCCTATTTTTGCTCTGAGGGTTGTCGCAGAGAAATACAGGTCGAAGAACACACCTCTGCACTGTTTGTTTCTAGACATGCAGAAGGCCTTTGACTGTGTTCCTCGTGCGATGATCTGGTGGGCACTGCGGTCCAAAGGGGTTCCAGAGGTCTATATTGACACTATCCGGGACATGTACTGTGACTCCGATTCAATGGTTCGGACTGCTGTTGGCGACACGAAACCCTTCCCCATCACCGTCGGGGTACACCAGGGTTCGGTCCTTAGTCCGCTTTTGTTTAGTGTAATATTAGACGAATTGTCGGACAGCATCAGAAACCCACATGAGCAGCCTCCATGGCTGCTCATGTATGCTGACGATATTGCGCTGGCAGACGCGGACAGGGGGATTGGTGCGACGTGTAAAGGCGTGGAAGGACACGCTTGAGAACGGCGGTCTGAAACTAAATGTGGCGAAGACCGAGTACTTGGCACTAAACTCGACAGATCCCACATCCGTCCGCATAGGCGGTGATTTGGTCGAGCGCACGAACCAGGTTAAATACCTGGGATCTGTTTTTCACACGAACAGTGACATCGATTGCGATGTCAAGTCACGCATTGCTGCCGCGTGGGCCAAATGGCGGGAGATGACCGGTGTCATTTGTGACCCTAAAATGCCGATCCGGTTGAAGGGACAGGTCTACAAAACCATTATTAGACCTGTCCTTTTACATGGCAGTGAGACGTGGCCGATATTGGAGCGACACAAGCAGGAGCTGCGTGTCACGGAAATGAAGATGCTGCGGTGGATGTGTGGAGTCACGCGGATGGACCACGTGAGGAACTCTCGCATCCGCGGCAGCCTTCACGTCCGTGACATTGCAGACAAATTGCAAGAGTGTCGCCTTCGTTGGTATGGTCACGTCTTGCGGCAACCGCCGGGCTACGTAGGTAACAAATGTCTGGCCATGTCAGCCCCGCCGGGTCCCGGTAAGAGGGGAAGACCCAAGAAGTGCTGGCTTGACGTCGTAAGGGATGACATGCGTGCCAATGGTCTCACTACAGGGGATGCCGACGACCGTGCGAAGTGGAGGAGAAAATGTAGGAAAGCGGACCCCGGGCGTCGCGAGACGCAACTGGGACATACAATGATGAATGACAAGCCATTCTACATCATTAAAACTAGTTCTGATCAAGTGATCTACAGAATCGAGGAGTAAACGCAACAAACAACACCATTTTAATCGAAGTCAGTCCGCTTGCGAGACACAGCAATGTCTCCTAGGGTTATGTGCTCGATAATGTTTCTGCGGCATTCGACCACGACTAGCCTGCGAATAAAAAATATACCGCAGAAGAGGTACCATACCTGAAGGAGAGGCGCTTCGCCACGGGATCGAAGTCCCATATCATGACGGTGTTGTCCTTGGAGCCCGAGGCCAGGCGCATGCCGTCCGGCGACCACTTGCAGTACCACACCTCGTCGCAGTGCTCGTTGAGCACCTGCAGCGAGTGTATGGGGAAGGCGTCGGGCGAGCAGCGGTGGTCGGCCAGCAGCGAGAAGGGCAGGTCGGCGGCGGGCGGCGGCGGCGCCACGTGGAAGCGGCAGCGCGCGGCCTGCTGCGCGGCGGCGTGCTGCAGCAGCGCGCGCAGGCGGCCCGGCGCCAGCATGAGCGCGGGCGGCAGCACGGCCTGCACGCGCGCCAGCACGGCCGCGCGCGACGCCGCGCCGCCGCCCGGCCAGCGCGCGCGCGCCTGCAGCTCGGCCGGCTCGGCGCACATCATGAGCGCGGACAGGCGGTGCACGCGCGGCGTGTCGTACTGCAGCGGCGTGAGCTCGTTGCGCAGCACGTGCAGCGCGTCCAGCACGCGCCCCGCCTCCAGGTGCTCCAGGTACTTCTGCTCCAGCACCACGAACTTCGTCTCCTACGCACGACCTCTACTTTAGTTACCTCCGCCTTTACCCCCGACGACGTCTGTATGTACGAACGATCGCGCGAGGGTCGCCTAATCTAGTTGCATTTTTTGACTCTGCGACGCAAACGGTGTACTGAGGGACTCACCGCGAGATTGTTGGGCTCGACGTGCGGTGAGTCTCGCAGCAGGTCGTGCAGCGCGCGCAGGTCGTGGTCCGCCTTCACCCAGTCGCCGGCGAGCACGTGCGTGCGGAACGTGGCCGCCGCCGGGTGCTCGAGGTGCAGGCCCGACTCTTCCATCAGGAGGGAGGCGCTCCGTCTGCATCAGAGCTGTGTGTTTAGTGACTAGACCAAAACTACACACAGGGCGTTTATTGAAATTGTTGGATACTACACTAATATTATAAAGCGAATGAGATTCCTTTTAAACTACGTAACTCTACACTTTGTTTTTAATAAATCACCCATCTCCTTAATCTTATTACAAATTGACCGTTACAATGTAGCTTATATAATCGTCCAATTACAATACTCCTCCACCTTATCTCTGTACCAAACAGACAGTAAATAAATGATATCACTAACAACAACAGTTCGTATATTTTATAATAAGACCTTGTCTTAAATTAATGCTAAGATTACACATTTAAAACAGTGGGACTTGGACCTAACGAGATGTAACATTTCCTTATCAGTTCAATGAGACTGTGCAACTGAACTTAGGCGTAGTGAATATCACTTAATACTGTCATTATATATTCGTTATACCTAGTCACAGATTAAATTTGTTCATTTTTTGTTTTAATAATCGATGTTCGTAACTTCAGTTGAACAGTTAAATACAACTGGAAAGGAACTGACACAGCTTGTCAGGTTCAATGGTATCAACAGAGACAAGCATACGGGCCACCCGATGGCCAGTGGTCACCACAGCATTACACGTTTCGCAACATCAGAGGTGCGGCACTCTGTACAGGGCTGCCAACCCTATAAAAAACTTTCTAGGACCTCTTTTGAAGAACCCCATACTGTAGACATTCGGGAAAACCCAGGCAAATAATAATAGTATACTTGAACAATACTCCTAGTACTCGGCTATTCGTATGATGTGTCTTTCATACATGCCCACTTTTAAAAAGATAGCCCATGCCTAAAATAAAAGAATATGTGCGCAAGTGGGCATCTGCATCTGAGCGGTCATAATCCCACCAACACCAAGTGATAATAAATTTTAACATTAGAATATACATTCGATACGATACATTAAACATCACAAGCGTGCTATGCTATTTCTATAATAAAATAGAGCATGCGAGGCGCACAGATACTACAATATTAGTTATTGCAGCAACGATAGGTGCGTAGGCGCAACAGCGCGAGGGGGGATGGGCCGGTGCACGGTGACGTTCGCTTACGACACACTCGTCCGTCGCGTCGCAGTCGGTTCAGTGTTCCACCAACATGCACCACAGTCAAGGGCACACAACTAGGTCACACTCACCACTATACGCGTGTATTGATTGCCTTTCTCGTTAGGTGGAATGGGACTTTAATATTTCCTGTTTCTTTTTAATTATTTTTAAAGGCGAAGTATATATATTATTATATTGTAGTAGTGAAACAACAGGAAATAGGCCTTGCTAGCTCAGTGTTCTGCGATTAAAAATACTAATTGGAAATCTATATCGACGTTAAGCAACTTACGGTACGCTTGGTTATGACATGGTTGATCTTTTGTGGTATTTCCATTTACGAACGTTGCTCCAGAAGGGGCTTTAAGCTGATGAGAAATGATGTGGGACATTTTATACAAGTAATAGAGTCAAAAAGTAGGAGTACATTGTAGAGCATGAGATGAGTGCCAATGGTCTCACGGTAAGAATAACAGGCTCGAGAGCATTGAAAAGTAACAACACAAAAGACAGGGCTTTGGATTCTACCAAACAATCATAGAAAAATAATGATGACACAATTAAAGCTGGCTTTAGTCGCCAACTACGTTTTAATATTACCAACTTCAAGATGATTTTGATGGTGACAAAATTACATTGGCAGACAAAGGCCAGTGGGTTTTACACTTGTAAAGTGGCCTTTCAGCACTTAGATATTGAATTTGTGCTTTTACACATAGTAATAAGTTTAACGCTTTCATAAACATCATCATCATCCGAGCGTCTGTCCCAGTTGCGTCTCGCGACGCCCGGGGTCCGCTTTCCTACATTTTCTCCTCCACTTCGCACGGTCGTCGGCATCCCCTGTAGTGACACCATTGGCACGCATGTCATCCCTTACGACGTCAAGCCAGCACTTCTTGGGTCTTCCCCTCTTACCGGGACCCGGCGGGGCTGACATGGCCAGACATTTGTTACCTACGTAGCCCGGCGGTTGCCGCAAGACGTGACCATACCAACGAAGGCGACACTCTTGCAACTTGTCTGCAATGTCACGGACGTGAAGGCTGCCGCGGATGCGAGAGTTCCTCACGCGGTCCATCCGCGTGACTCCACACATCCACCGCAGCATCTTCATTTCCGTGACACGCAGCTCCTGCTTGTGTCGCTCCAATATCGGCCACGCCTCACTGCCATGTAAAAGGACAGGTCTAATAATGGTTTTGTAGACCTGTCCCTTCAACCGGATCGACATTTTCGGGTCACAAATGACACCGGTCATCTCCCGCTATTTGGCCCACGCGGCAGCAATGCGTGACTTGACATCGCAATCGATGTCACTGGACGTGTGAAAAACAGATCCCAGGTATTTAACCTGGTCCGTGCGCTCGACCAAATCACCGCCTATGCGGACGGTTGTGGGATCTGTTGAGTTTAGTGCTAAGTACTCGGTCTTCACCACATTTAGTTTCAGACCGCCGTTCTCAAGCGTCTCCTTCCACGCCTTTACACGTCGCACCAATCTGCTCCTGTCCGCGTCTGCCAGCGTAATTTCTGATGCTGTCCGACAATTCGTCTAATATTACACTGAACAGAAGCGGACTAAGGACAGAACCCTGGTGTACCCCGACGGTGATGGGGAAGGGTTTCGTGTCGCCAACAGCAGTCCGAACCATTGAATCGGAGTCACAGTACATATCCCGGATAGTGTCAATCTCCTCTGGACCTCTGGAACCCCTTTGGACCGCAGTGCCCACCAGATCATCGCACGGGGAACACAGTCGAAGGCCTTCTGCACGTCTAGAAACAAACAGTGCAGAGGCGTGTTCTTCGACCTGTATTTCTCTGCGACAACCCTCAGGGCAAAAACAGGATCCGTGGGCGAAACCCATATTGACACTCCGAGAGAGTACACTCCTGCCGGATCCGAGAGTCTATAAACCTCTCGAAGATCTTCATGGTGTGGGACATCACCTTTATACCGCGGTAGCTTCCGCACTCCTGCACTGACCCCTTACCTTTGAAGACTGGAGTAATAATACTCAGTCTCCATTGGTTTGGGATCTACCCGCTGAGGAGTATGCGGTTAAAACGGTTTACTAAGATGCCCACACCTCGAGGACCCATCGCCTTCCAGGCTTCGATTGGGACTCCATCGGGACCGACAGCTTTCCGATTCTACATGCGGCGAAGCGCAGTCAGGACTTCTCCAGGCGTTACCGGTGGCACTAGTCCCTGATTCGGAGGGAGGTCCGGAGGCTGCACCTCTTTATGCTGTTTATTAAGCATATCGTGGAAGTACGAGCGCCATCTCTCCTATACCGCGAGGTCTTCGCTTTACAGGTTGCCCTCAGGGTCTTTTACACAGCGACACTTGGATATATCCTGTGCCGCTTTGACCCTGGAGCGCGCCAGCTTATAGATGAGCTTCTCAGACGATTCCAGCTTATCATACAAAGGTTGTAAGTGGTTTCGTCTGGCTCTGGCACAGCTCTCGTTGTGGCACGCTTGGCAGCCCTGTACGCGTCGCGGTCTTTGGGAGATCCGATCGCTTGCCGCTTTTTAAAGAGGGCTTTCTTCTCCCTGGTCTCCCTCAGGACTGCGTCGTTCCACCACCAAGTTTCCTTGTCACATTTGCGTCCACCCTTAGACTCACCGAGCACCACCTTCGCCGCTCCAAAGAGAACTTTGTCCCAGTAATCTTGAACTGGTTCGCCTTCAGTGTCGGTGCACTTGTCACCGACAGCTGAGACGAACTCCTGGGACCTAGTTTCATCAAGCAGCCACCATCTGATGCGGCGCTGGCACCGCTCGATGCGTTTGCCTTTAGACTTCACGCAGAGGTCCATGACAAGAAGACGGTGTTGTGCAGTAAGACTCTCACCGGGTATGACCTTGCAGTTGGCCACCTTGCCGATGCTGTGTCGCCTAGTGAGTAGGAAATCGATCTGAGTTGTACGCCTTCCGCTCTTGTAGGTGATGAGACATTCGGATTTTTTTTTGAAATACGTGTTTACAATGGCAAGTTCGGCAGCCGCACATGTTCTGAGGAAAGTTTCTCCTTCAGCGTTGCGGGTGCCGTATCTAAAACCACCATGAACACGCTCATACTCCTCACACCTCTCACCCACTTGACCGTTTAGGTCGCCGCCCAAAACGATTCCGTGTGACAACGGAATGCTCCGAAGAACTCCCTCGAGTTGGCCCCAAAACGACATCTTATCGGCGTCGCTACAACCGGCCTGTGGCGCGTAGGCACTTATCAGGTGGGTAATAATCCCATCGATAAGCACCCTCACGAACATAAGCCGGTCGCTACAGCGTTTCACCTCCAAGATGCCGCTCTGCAGCCCTTCGGAGAGCACCACGGCCACCCCGTTCTCCCCACCAGGCGCACCCGTGTAGTACAGCTTGTAGCCTTTCTGCAAAGGCCGGGCTCTGTTGCCTTTCCACAGAGTCTCCTGCAGGAACGCCACGTCCACCCTCCGCCTGGAGAGTACTACGGCCAACTCTACCGCACGCCCAGTCAGCGTGCCAATGTTCCAAGATGCGAAGCGGATACGGGTTGGGGCTAACTTCTTTAGCCGTGCTGGCCCGACACACGGCAACCCTAGGCCACTTGCCACAGGAGTCGGGCGGGGCTCCTGCGCGCCGTTTTGCGGCGGCGCCCTATCCCTAGCAGCTTTCCTATTGTACTTTACCATTATTTGTTTTGGCGGGTGGCTTTTATGGGAGCGACGCCCTCAGACCTCCCAACCCCAGAGGGGAAAGCCAGTGCCAGAGCCTCGTCCGTTAATCAGCAGGTGCACGCACTAGCACGGGAGGTTGACTTGGGCCCCGAAGATCTTGGTGGGGCCCCTTACACCCTAAAGCTTTCATAAGCATCTTGCGTTTAAGGTACCTCGAAAAATTATATACAAGATAGTGGTGGAAATACGCATACGTTGTACGATTCAGCGTCCATTTGGATTTAGAACGTTTCTCAATACTCAATCAACGCTTGAGATTAGTATTTATAAGGCAAAATCTAGCCTTAAGCGTTGATTGAGTATTGAGAAACGTTCTGGAATACGGACCTTAGACTCGACATTCTTTTACCACCTACTATCGGATCATTCTCGGTAGTTCTACTGAATAATTCTGCGATAGAACTAATGAGACCTTTTCCTACTACATAGTTCTATTACAACAACGTGATAAGTAGAACTAAAATAATAAATAAATATCCATCACGCCTTATCCCCGAAGGGGTGGCAGAGGCACATTATATGCCCACTTTTCACCGTGTGGATTCCTGTCCCACGTAATAGGTGGTGAGCCCATTGTCGTGTTGTAATGGACAGACGCAGGTTGTGGCTACCTGCTGTTGAAATTTTTCACGCCGCCCATAAGGCCTTCAACCAGGCTTAACGACTGCCATTTTACTGGCAACCGGGACCAACGGATTAACGTGCCTTCCGAAGCACGGAAACGCTCGCAAAGGTAAATGCCACAAAGTAGTCACCCATCCGAGGACCAGATATAGTGAAAGTTGCGTAACTCAGTGATCGTTTACAGAACACTGAGACCGAGTCACACTAGTTCTATCTATTCATTAGAACTATTGGGAATTATATCGTTTTACCGGGAATATGCTTATCAGAGACATAAGCATTATCAGTCAAGAAACAAGGTTTATTTATTACCTCGTTTCTGGACTGATAATGCTAGTGGTGGAATCAGATACCTACTTAACAACAACACTAGCGACTACTGACTAAAAGTGAAATTAATTTTGAACTAACATGGTTCGGTAATTATACGTCAACGTGTTTGCGTGCCGCGCTCGCGTTTACGGAAATGGAGTAATTGTTTATGCGGTTTTCAGGCGCGGTACTTTATTCACACAGTAGAATTATTACTCATGGCAAAAGACACATTTTTTTTATACCACTGAGGTGGCAGACTAGCAGACAAGACGTAGCCTATGGACGTTTGCAACACCAGAGGTGCACACTCGCGCTGCCGACCCTTTAAAAACCTTCTAAGACCCCTTTTGAAGAACCCATATTACCATACCTATTCATCTTGAAGAAGGACGGCAAGTGTTGCTGGTTTCTATCATCAAAGATGTTTCATGAACTTAGCCCGTACTGATTTCTTCAGCTAAGGCTTTGCGAATCAAACAGCTATTACCTACACTTTTCTTTTTACTTCTCGGATCGAATAATAAATATATAAAACAAACCATAGGTTTGCTGGCTACTACATAAATCCAATATACAATTCCGATGATAAATATTATCGCATTACAAAAAACATTTCAAGGCTTTAACAGCAAGAAATACTTATTAGACATATATTTGTCTTTAGGAGCTGTATTGAACTACTTCAAGCTATCTCAAACCTGTAACTAGACTAGTAATTTACTCACAATGTAATATAGATTACAATTTAGTTCTTCTATACGTAGAAGAACAATCTAAAAATTAACAAGTAGAATCTAGCTTCTATAGAGATATAAGCTAAATTCTTCTCGGTAAAGACTATTAAAGAGCCTTGGAAGGATAGGGTAGATAAAGAATTACATATCAAGACCACTTGAGCAGATTGCTAAAAACTGGAAAGGTCAAAAGTAGGTACTTGGAAGCGGAAGATGTAAGTGAAGCCTGGCGATCTGTTCTCTCCGACTAATCACCGTCATGCAGGGATACAGCGTGAGGTTGATTTGGAGATATTTCCCAAAAAATCCAAACAACCTCTATCACCTGTAGTAGACTTCCCCGGCATGTGAGTACCTCTCCAGTACGATTATGACGTGCTGTAAGGATGGCTAACGCCTTGCAGTAATCGCATCGCCGTTGCTTGCCAGCTTGTAGGTCCACATACACTACCCTTGAACTAAATTAGGAAGTGTACGATGACAAGTTTTAGTTGAACCGTTTTGTTAGTAACAATAATTAAAGCTACAGTTATTATTCCAATAAACAAGGAAGTATGTAAGAGGCATATCAGAAATAACATTAATAAAATTGCGTGTTAATATTTCTGAGCACACTGCATTCTAGAGCAAGCCAAGCCGAGCTGACTCTCGTACTCTTAGGGCAGTATTCCAGAACGTTTCTCAATACTCAATCAATGCTGGAGATTAGTATTTCCCTTATAAATACTGCTCTTAAGTGTTTCTTGATTATTGAGAAATGTTCTGGAATACGGCCCTAAGCCTGGGTTGTGCTAGTCAATGTGACAGATTAACAAGACACCTTACTTTAATTTTTTATTCCCCAATAAAACAGAGCCTAACTATATATTCAATCTCTGTATTTAAAATGCTTAAACCACGCACCGGCAAGCAAATAGGTAATGTGGTTAGACTAGTAGACACCAAGTTAAGCGTGAAAGTAAAAACGTAATTAAAATATCTAACATTCCATTATGGATTTATTCTTCAATTTAGCGCTAAGATTTGACATTATATTTCGGCATTATTGACATGATGTTCGTAGTCTGACGTCCTGACGCAAAAGTGTCTATTTTGACCATGTTTTTATTAGCTCGATTTCTGGTTAGTCTATCTATGTGGGTTTGTGTAATTGATTTTTAACTTACCGCTATTAAAAATTTCGAGTATGCATGAAAATAAAAGAAAAAGAATACCGAAAGAAAACGTAAAAGACGAAAAAAGCAGAGTAAAACCGCAGTTTTTTTAATATAATAATAATAATTATGAAGAAAAATTACGTTCACTAATTGTTTTATACCAGTACGTTATAAAAATATTTTTTTTAATGAGTATTTTTTTTTTATATTATACATACATACATACATATTGTCACGCCTTTATCCTCGAAGGGGTAGGCAGAGGCATATTAAATTCTCACATTTTACCGTATGCATTTTTGTCCCACGTAACAGGTGGTGAGCCCATAGCCGTGTTGAAATGGACAAGCGCAGGCTGTGGTGACTTGCTGTTGAAATTTTTAAACCGCCCATAAGGCCTTCAACATAGTTTAACGACTACCATTTTATTGGCAACCGGGCTTAACGTGCCTTGCGTAGCACGAAACTGGGGTGGGTCTAAAGAGCCGAATTAATTTAATAAAATAAAATGTTTTTATAGTTAAAATCTAAAAAAAGCTGGAAATTTATCTGAGACTCTGTGTAATCGTTAATAGTTTGTGTACAGTGTACAGTCACTGCGGAACTGTTTTCGCAATGGCTAGATACACAAACGAGACAATCTTAGACCAAGATGGTCTAAGGATACAATACGCAGGAGAACGTTTAAAACATGTAGTGTGTGTATAGAGTAGTAAGTGACAAGCCGTTAATGTGTTTACATTATGAATGAATTTGTCCTACCTATCGTAAGACTGCTGAATACATAAATTGGCTATTACAATACTGCTATTGCTTACTAACAATCTCACACAAATTATTTATAGAATAGAAAAATCGTCACTTCCACCAGAACAGTCTGAACTTTTGACCCAGTACACTGTACAATGGTACACGCCTCCGCCAGAGCCTCGTCCATTGGTCAGCGGGTGTACAACTGCAGGAAAGGTTGGTTTGGGTTTCGAAGAACATATAGCTACCGATGATAGTGGACATTATCAAAATGCACTTAACAAGTGAATGCAGCTGTAAACACAAGATAATTATAGAAGACTGATAAATGATAAGTACTTAGTTACATATTGTGTACCTAAAACCGCAAATAGGTTATTGTGTAGGTATATCATGCAAAGATATCATGTTACTTAATGAGCTAGAAAGTGTCACAGTCTGTAACTTGGATTGATATCATCATCATCCGAGCGTCTGTCCCAGTTGCGTCTCGCGACGCCCGGGGTCCGCTTTCCTACATTTTCTCCTCTTCTAACTTGGATTGATAATACTTATGTAATGGTCAATAGAAGTGTCATTTGAGCTCTAGAGTGGCTAGAGCAGCCATGAGATTTCTTGCCAGATTCTTATTCACAGGTTCTTTATACCTGTTGGTATGCGAATCTGGCAATAAACGTAAATGTACAAAATATTCACAACGACGACGTTTAAGTGTGTTACTATGTGACCTAGATTATTTTGTATTAGACTGATCCGACGATTATTTTGTATTAGACTGTACCGCCTTTTTAATCTTTGCTGGAGGAATGGCAGCGTGCCAGGAGATTGGTGCAAGGCTGTCATCGTGCTGCTTTACAAAGGAACAGGGTCACAGCAAGAGTGCAAAAACTACCGCGGCATAAGCTTGCTCAGCATCGTCGGCAAATTGTTTGCAAAAGTTTTGATAAAAAGAGTGATGAATGAAACTGAAGGAAAAATGTGGGATGTACAAGCAGGATTTATGAAAGGAAGAGGATGCACGGATCAGGTCTTTTCCTTACGATGCATAGCCGAAAATTTTTTGGCAAAATCTCAAAAGGTCTATTGCATATTTGTAGACTTGGAAAAGGCCTATGACCTATGGACAATGTGGTGAGGCATGAACTATGGACAACACTGGCCAAGTATGGAGTAAGCAGTCACTTGATACGAGCACTGAAATCTCTCTATGAGGGCTCTAGTGCTTGTGTCAGGATCAACGGAGCTTGCACAGACTTTTTTCACATTGAAAAAGGTGTGAGACAGGGTTGTGTAGCGTCACCGGCGCTGTTTAACCTATACATGGACAGTTGTTTGAAAGAACTGCAAGAGAGTGCGTATGGTTTAAAAATGAATGAACTGACTGTCAAATGCCTCCTATACGCTGATGACCAGGTAATACTGGCATCATCGGCGGAGGAGTTGCAGTTGATGGTTAACATTATGCATGATACGCTAAAAAGCAAAGGAATGAAAGTGAATGTAAATAAGACAAAAGTAATGATTTTTGAAAGAAATTAAAGTATGACGGATTGCTCGATTTTTGTGAAAGGAAAACGAGTAGAACAGGTGAAAGAATTTGTATATTTAGGTTCAAAATTTGTGAGAGATGGAAAGTGTGATTGTGACATTGAACGAAGAGTTTTGGCTGGAAATCAAGTGAATGGAGCCATGCACGCCTTTATGAGCAGTCAGAACGTGTCTGAGAAGGCAAGACTGGCTGTGCATAGAGGAGTACTTGTTCCTACACTCATGTATGGTAGTGAAAGTTGGGTGTGGCAGAAGAAGCATAGAAGTAAAATTAATGCAGTGGAAATGAGAAGTCTGCGGAGTATATCTGGAGTGAAATTGATGGACAAAGAAAGGAACAGTGTGATAAGGGAACATTGCGGTATGGTAGAAGAAGTAGTGACTAAGATAGAAAAAGGTATGCTTAGATGGTTCGGACACGTGGAGAGGATGTATGAGAGTAGACTAACGAAACAGATTTATCAGAAGAGTGAATGGGCAAATTGGTAAGGGGCGACCTCGACGTACATATGTCAATCAAATAGAAGACATTTTGGAAAAAGGTCAGGTCAAGAGTACCCTTAACCGGCGTGTGTGTATGAAAACACTTATGAAAGTGGAAGAAGCGAAAGTTGTATGCCAGGATCGTAGCAAGTGGAAAGCCATAGTCTCTGCCTACCCCGATGGGAGACAGGCGTGACGATATTTATGTATGTAGACTGATCCATTACAATTTTTTTATTTCTTTTGAATGCGAATACGTGCGAAACATACTGTGTCATGTACTTCACTACTAATACACTCCCGGACACCTAAATCGAGCCACCTTGATTTTTTTGGTTTGGAGTACTGTAACTTATAAAAGATGTATGTAGAAGGAAAATGTTTTGATGCAGTTTTGGAGCTGGTATACTCATCATTTATTTAGAGTGCCACTGTTCTAAATTTGAACTACAGTTTATTAAAAAAGTCGAGTTACGTTGAAACAAAATTGCTTTTCTCAAGGAAAAAAATCTAATCGATTTTTAAATAAAGACATGTTTTACATGTAAAGAAATGTTTATTTAGTAACTTGTATTGCCTCCCAGTGCATTTATGACAGCTCTCATACGGTTTGGCATAGAATTAATCAATGTCGTTATGACATGTTGAGGAATGTCCTCCCATTCTTCCAAAATTACATTTTTGAGCTCCTGCATGGTTTGCGGGGCAGGATGATGAGCTCGAACACGCCTCTTCAGCTCATCCCATAAATGCTCTATAGGATTCATATCAGGACTTCGCGCTGGTCATCTCATAACAGTGATACCAATGTCATTTAATTACTCCCTGACGATTCCCGCAGTATGGGCCCTTGCATTATCATGCATTCAAACGAAATCTTGGCCAATAAATCCAGCATATGGCATCACGTGGTTCTCTAAACATTGGCGAATGTATCTATTGCCATCTAGGGGCGGCAGTCGTGGTCCCGTCACTACCTCTAGCTCAGTTTTGCCTTTCCATAGAGATTCCTCCCCAGACTGTCCATGATCCTCCACCATAACTCACTTTCTCGTCAATACAGCATTGCGCGAAACGCTCGTTCTGTCTTCGGCACACCTTACTCCTTCCGTCATTACCGTATAGCATTATCTTGGACTCATCTGTGAAGAGAACCTGGCTCCATTGATGTAGAGTCCAATTTAGATGTTCGCGCGCCAACTCTAGACGGGCTATTCGGTGTGCTCGTGTCAAGTTGGGTCCATTGGCTGGCTTATGGGGCTTTAAACCACGTTCATTGAGTCGCCTTCTAACGGTCCGACGGTTACAACCATTCCGTGAAAGTCCCTGAGCTGTTCTTGTATCTGAACAGAGTCAAGGCGTCGATTTCGTAAGCTAGTAGTGACAATGTATTGATCTTGTCTCGCCGTTGTCACTCGGTAACGAGGTCCTCCTGTTCGCCGAACGAAGCCGCCAGTCTCCAGGTATCGGTGGTACACTCTTTGAACAGCGGAACGACCTATGTGAAGTTGTGAACTCACATCTCGCTGACTTAGCCAAGATTGAAGAAGTGCTACAGCTGGCGCGGCTACTTCAGGTGAAGTATCCATAATTTTATAGCCAATAACGGTTAAAATTATAGAAAAATAACTAAACTAAACTTTGGTTAACAACAATTGCGAAAATTCAAACCAAATCGACATTAAAAGCTTCAAAAGCAACTTTCAACAGTCATTATTTTTTCCAAATCAGTGACCAAGCTCGGTTTTTGTTCTTTATTTAAAAAAAAAAAATTAAATATCCATCACGCCTTATCCCCGAAGGGGTGGCAGAGGCATATTATATGCCCACTTTTCACCGATGGATTTACCTGTCCCACGTAATAGGTTAAATTTAAATTATTATATTATAATTATTATGTCTCTTCTTTTCTCGGGCATCTTCTTTTTTTTTTCTTGAAGATACCCGGGCTTTTGGTAGGCTTACATGGAGACATAGGTCCAACACGCAGAGGCCCTTTGAGAATTTTAATCTAATAGGGAATGGGACCCTCACTGCAGATAGTCCACGCCCGCCTTATGTAGAAGAACGGTAATGGATCACCTCCAATGGGAGTTAAACTATTGTGAAATGTGCTAACTATGAAATGGGCTATTGGGTTGGGTGTTAAATGGATTGGGTGATTTAAGCTATTGATGAAAACGGCGTCTGCCTATTTAATATATTATTATTAAACTATTGGCAGACGGTGACTCGCCAACTCACTAGATGGGCCCCCTATACAATCACCATAGGCATGATAAGCCTGTAAGGCGACAGAGGGCAACACCGGTGTGAACGGCTTGGGGTGTCGAGCGGTGCGGCGCCGGTTTCACCTTCGCGGGACAGGCCCGGAGCGGGCTTCCCCGTAGTTATGCCCTTGAAAATGACACTTCCACCCCCGAGTATATAGCTCTGGCTCCCTCCCTCAGACCGGCCAATCAAGGCAAGCCAGAGTTGAGATTTGCTGCACTCCCGGGAGAAGCACTCTCACTGCTCTCCCGTTAGGCCATTAAATCCTAACCGGTGCAGAAGGGCAACAAAACTCTGAGGAATCGGGACCGATGTGTAGCCACGCACATTCAGCTCGCCACAAGCTGCCCTGCGGATGTGAGCTTTTCAATAACTTTCTGATACACTTTTTGTTGATATCAGAAAGTGGATGACTCAAAAAGCGAATCTACTATGCCCTCATAGGGATTGCGTTAATCCTATAAAAGATAACGACTGTCCTCGATTATTAATGTATCTGCAGGAAGCGAAAGTAGTATGCATGGATCGCGAAGTCTGGCGTGGCGATCTGTCCCCTCTGACTACCCCGTAAGGGATACAGTTTGAAGATAGATAGATGTTATTTTAAAAACAATTCTTACCCAAATTTATTTATACTTCTATAATAGGCGGGGTCTTTTACTGCCGTTCTTAAGTAGACTCTTAAAACAAATTCCTACGGAGGTTGCATAACAGAATTGTACTAAATCAAGTCATTCAAACTAGTAACTCAAATCCCACACAGAACACTCCTAGCTAAAGTATTTAGCTTATTTCGAAGACTTCTGAAATATTTCCTACTGCATGCTTCCTGTCACTAAACCCCATATAACCTAAATCATAGGGTTGCGTTAATCCTATAAAAGATAACGACTGTCCTCGAGGGGTTAGATAACGACTGTCCTCGAGGGGATAATTAATTAATAAATTAATATTATTAATTATTATTATTATTATTATTATCACGTTTATTTTAAATTCTAAAATTCAAATTTGGAATAATACATACGGGAAAGACGATGAAATATGCCAGCATTAAAAATGCATAAAAACTTTTTTGTTATATTGTATACTAGCTGACCCGCGCGGCTTCGCCCGTGACCATCTTCGAACTCCCGTTAGTTTATCAGTCACGCCTTTATTCTCGTCACTCCTATTCAATCCCGTCGTTTATTACTTTTACAATAATGTATGAATATTTGCCAGATTTGTTGATTACTGCTCCGCTCCTCAGGGTAGTAGCGTGATTATATAGCCTTTTATCAATCTAACCTTTATTTCGGTCGATCCCATTGAATCCTGTCGTTTATTACTTTTACAATAATGTATAAATATTTGACCGATTTGTTAATTACTGCTCCGCTCCTCAGGGTAGTAGCGAGATGATATAGCCTTTTATCACTCACGCCTTTCTTCCCGTCGCGCCCATTCAATCCCGTCGTTTATTACTTTTACAATAATGTATGAATATTTGCCCGATTTGTTGATTACTGCTCCGCTCCTCAGGTTAGTAGCGTGATGAGATGGCCTTTTATCAGTCACGCCTTTATCCCCGTCGCTCCCATTTAATCCCGTCGTTTATTATCTACTTTTACAATTGTGTATGAATATTTACCCGATTTGTTGATTACTGCCCTGCTCTTCAGGTTAGTAGCGTGATGATATAGCCTATAGACTTCCACGATAAATGCACCATCCAACACATATTAGTATAGTTAACTTTAATAAATAAATAAATAAATATCCATCACGCCTTATCCCCGAAGGGGTGGCAGAGGCATATTATATGCCCACTTTTCACCGTGTGGATTTCTGTCCCACGTAATAGGTGGTGAGCCCATTGCCGTGTTGAAATAGACAGACGCAGGTTGTGGCTACCTGCTGTTGAAATTTTTCATGCCGCCCATAAGGCATTCAACCAGGCTTAACGACTGCCATTTTACTGGCAACCGGGACCAACGGCTTAACGTGCCTTCCGAAGCACGGAAACGCTCGCCAATGTAAATGCCACAAAGTGGTCACCCATCTGAGGACCAGCCATAGTGAAAGTTGCGTAACTCAGTGATCGTTTACAGAACACTGAGACCGCGGGGCCACGAGCGCTTCAAGGAGACGCGCGGACTTCGCAGAGCTCGCTCGCTATTGGCTAGTCACGACGCGACGTCGCGCATGTGTAAATCGCAAATCATCGGCCATTGTCATTTTAAGATCTTTTTTTTCACAATAAAATGATTGTAATAGTTTACCCATAAAAGATAGGCATGTCCTGTCGCGGACTTTATTTTAGAACTTTTAAAGGGGAATAATTATGTAATACATAGTTTTTGCGTAACTTTAATCGTTTACGCAGCGTTCGCAACGGAAGCTATCAAAAGGAATATTTTGTCCCCGATTTTGCCACATTTATCATTGCTGTTCCGCGCCTATTAGTCGTAGCGTGATGCTATATAGCCTATAGCCTTCCTCGATAAATGGACTATTCAACACGAAAAGTATTTTGCAAATCGAACCTGTAGTCCCAGAGATTAGCGC
This sequence comes from Thumatha senex, assembly GCA_948477245.1. Lineage (NCBI taxonomy): Eukaryota > Metazoa > Arthropoda > Insecta > Lepidoptera > Erebidae > Thumatha > Thumatha senex. The sequence goes on from OX419731.1 coordinate 745,897, forward strand.
GTTCAACCAAACAAACAAACTCTTCAGCTTTATAATATTAGTATAGATTTTTTGTGTTTTTAGACCCGGGAATGTAAGGTGGCTCGATTAAGAGTCCGGGAGTGTATCATAAAGGCGAAAATTTGTGAGTTTCGTAGATATAAGATATCTATGGTGTGTGTGTTTATCTGTTACTTCTACACACTCAAACAACTGACCCAATTTAGATTAAATTTAGTATGGAGCTAGCTGACACCCTGGATTAGCACATAGGGTACTGTCTATCCCTACGTTAAGTTTCTGTGAGAAATGGGTACGGGAAATCATCACTGCGCGGGCGTCCTCTATTTCATGTAGGTAGTTTCATACGCCTAATTTGTGGACTCATCAACTACTTAGTCGCGTAGGCACTGCAAATTAACACGCATACTTCCTAAAATGTTGATGATTTTTTCAACAGACATCTGAATTTCAGCCAGAAATAATTGAGCTTGAGTGTAGGACTAAAAGGTTTTCCAGAAATAGATTTTACGAATCACTACTCAAAGCACAATATCCAAACTTTTGTTCACGCGCAGATTTTTTTTACAATGTATATAGGTACACATAATTTCCTTAGCGTCTGTTTACCTGACTGAAGATAACAGAGCATGATGAGCTGAAACGACCAGATACCTTTTATCACATGTAGAGCCCAACAACCTACAGAAATCGAAGATCGATCGGCACCCAGTGTGTCTTCTACACTTGATACACCTCCCCTGCATTTTCACTCACATCTTGTAATCCTTACTTAAGCTGCTGACTATGGCCAGCACTATGGTTGCATCACGCTCAATGATTAATGGACATAGAAGACATTGCAGCCTCCTGAGTATAGACCATAAATGATTTTTGATAACCATGGACTATGCCATCATTTCGATGTTTTAAGAAGCAGAGGCATAGAATGTGCTACCGACTCTGCACGACAGACCCGTGCGACTCGGTACCATTATCGGCAACATAAGATATCAATAACAGCGAGCGGGCAACTGGTAAGGATGGACCAGCACATCTTTAATCAGTTTCTTGATATTTTTTTTGTGTGTCAAACCACGCCTGATTTGATAACTGTCACCTATATCAATTATATTATTCTTTGGAAAAGTTATTATTATGTTTCATTTATTTATGTTAATTAAAATACACCACAAAATGTCCCACAATATTCTAAGCCAACATGATGATGATAAGTCGGTGATAATTTGTAGCCTTATGTGGAATTATGATGACCTGATCAATATGGTCAAGCCTTTTCTGCTAGATTACATCTGGAAGGGTAGCCCCAAAGACTTAGTAACACATTGCAGTACAGGATGATATAACATGTCATTGACATGTTATATTATCCTTGTTATCCTTATGGGGAAGTTGATGTCCATAAGAAAAGCAATAGCAGGAAAGAGGACCAGACTGCAAATTTAGGATACAGTTGGTAAAGTTAAAATAATAATCAGAACAACAAATCAGAGTCCTCAAGGAAAGACATGTAGGTCTACTTTTTTTGGCTGCCAAGAGGTCTTGAGGATGCCTCATGTGAAGGCCTGGAATGAATATGTGTTGACTTAATGTCACATTGTGATGCGGAGTCACATTACCAACAATCTAGAGGACTGAGGTACCTACTACCAGTCCTTGATCAATTTCCTTGAGGAGTATGATTTATCATTCCTGATAACAGATTCTGAAATACACATTGTGGGTGAACACCCAAGGGTTTGGATATCAAGTCACCACTCTACTCTTTCCACTTAAAACACAAATTTCATTATCACAATACTCTGTAATAACTTGGTGCACACCATACCTAGAGGCGGTAAAATTATTTTGAAGTAAAAAATGAGTTTGTGACCAGAAGTGGCAGTATATAAAAAAAAAGTGGAAAAAGACAACTCGATTCGAGACAGGGATTAAACCTAGTATAGGAATGTGAGAGGAATAGTACTCTCCCAGTATACAGAAGACACACTGGATGCCCCCAAATAATAAGCTTTTGAATACAACCTGGACTTATGATCAGAAGATGATGAATTGTATGCTTATGCATAATAATAGTATCAAATTCAGTATCAGTGTGACTCTGTAATTTGAGCTAAGACAAAGCATTTATTCATTATAGGTACAAGATCTAGTGATAATCTTTGTACCAATGACCACATTATATTAAAAAAATAATGATTCTATTTACTGACTAATTATTATTTCTTATTCAAGTTAAGAAAGAGTTACGTGTCATTGGGCACTTAACACATACTTAAAATGATTTATTATTAAACACTATCATACAAAAGCATTGGATCATGCCTGAGACCAAGGTTTTTATTGCAAAATGCTAATGGATAAGATAATTCTACATAGTTTCTTATAGGAAGCATTTAAAACAAGTGCATTAAGGCCTTTGTTTACCTAGCACATGGTTGGCCAAACAGCACAATGTAATGTCATACACACCAACATATACTTTAAATATGTATGACTTCCAGATTCTAGAATATGCAGTAATGTGTTGTAATATGGACATTAATGGGCATATCATCAGAACAAAGAAGGTAGTAATAGATGCTTAGTTTATTGTGAAATATAATCAGCACTTGCTCACCTCTTGAGTTATGTAAATCAAAACAAACATTCGTTTCCACACAAACCATGCTATCATGATGCAAAGAATTTAATACTTATAATTTATTTCACTATTTAACTTTAACACTTCTGGGAATAGAACCTGGTACACTTAAAATGGGACCTAGTTGAGACGGAGATCTCTCTATCAAACACAAAGACTTCCTGTTTTATGTTTTGACTTATTTATATGTTTAGATGAAATCTGTTGCTGTTCATTACCCACAACTGGTTCTTAATCTGCTGGTGTGAAATTATTAGTGTATAAACAAAGAGTCACACGTTGGTGAAGAGAACAAAGATGGGAGCGCACAGCAATACTCACTCTAGTCCGATGGAGGTGAGGTGTTGCCCGATGAGGCGCACGATCTCCTGGTCGGTCTGGCTCATGCGCAGGCCCGGCGCCGGCAGGTCCCCGTTGCGCGGCGCGTCGCCGTTAAGGTGCGGCGCACCGTTGGTCTGGGGCTGGTGCATGTCGGCGGGCCGGGGCCGGGCGGGCGGCGACAGCCTGCGGGTCCGCTTGCGCGGCGGCCGGTGGCCTGCGCCCTCGTCGCCGGAGTCAGTGGAGGCCAGGCTGGCCCGCTCAGCTGCGCCCGCGAGCCGCGCTCGTCGGAGCGCCGAAATCACGAGCGCGCCCGCCGCATCGGCCTCGACCGCCTCTGCGCCTCGGCCGAGTGACGTCACGGCAACCCGCTACGCACCACCCGCGCTCAATAGACCATCTCCCTTTGTTCGTCACTATGAAACTGTTGCCTCGCACTGCCTAGTCCTGATGCTCTTTTATTGTTAAGTTCTCTACGTATATAGAACCGAGAAAGTAAAACCGTTCAAAATGTTTTGATTGCTGATCGAGTTTGCAGCGTCTGCGATGCGTACACAAAAATCAGCTGAAAACGATTCGACAGCTGTCTTTCTTCGCTAGTGCAACATCGCCCTTTTCTTTTCCGTTTCGTTTCGTTCGGAGTACGTTCGTGCTCTGTTCGGTAGAACATCGGGTAAATTCGTGTAATGATGACCACAAAAATAAAATGCTGCAAAAATGTGATGAACCCTTGCGAACAAATAATAAATGAAATTAAGAACGCAGTAATGTTATAAAATTTTCTATTAATATCAAAATCTATTTTGAAAATTTGTTAAACATAATTTATTGATGCTAAAACAGGCAAACAACACACAAAGCAAAGCAGAAAATAAATTAAAACATGTTTTCATATTTGTGTCTGATTATAACTTTTCTGTGTCCTAATCCTATTCTTTATTATTTTATAAATTATTTTTATAAAATGCATTGGGTTTTGGATGTTAGAGAATTATTGTTTCTTAGTTTGTTTGATGTTTACGTCATCTACGTGTAAAGAAACGTTTATTGTTTTTTTTTTTAATTTTTGAAAATTAAGCTACGGCTTTACAGCCATCAATATTTTATTTTAATAATATTTCATACTACGATTATTAGTCCTAGCATAAAGCGACGGAAATTTTACCAAGCTGTCTGTGGCGTTTTTAAAAGTAACAAAAAATATGCGATATTTTTTGTTACTTTTAAAAACGCCACAATATCTTTTTAAGTTTAAGATTCCACCACTTCCTCGCATACACACATTAAAATACACGACTTTCAAAAAAAATTACAACAGAGTGGCGTCAGCGTTCCCTTTCGTATTGACAAAAAATCCTTTCGTTTTATTAATAATACACACGTACTAAATGTACTTCGTCACGTCTTTATCTCCAAAGGGGTAGGTAAAGGCATACTATACGCCAACATTTCACGCCCGCATTTTTGTCCCCCGTTACAGGTGTTGCCGTGTTGATATTTCAAGCCACCCATACCATAAGGCCTTTAACCAGGCTTAACGACTGACATTTTACTGGCAACCGGGAGCACCTGCTTCGGTCGGACACGGAAACGCTCGCAAATGTAAGTTCCACAAAGTGGTCATCCATCCAAGGACCACCTATAGCGAATATTGCTTAAGGCAGTGATCGTTTACAGAACACTGAGTCAGTGGAGTCACGAGTGCTATAACAATAAGTAAGTATACTTTGACAAGGGACTGAACTTGACGAATAGGGAATAAGGAAAACTGGTGGTATGGTTTTAATACCTTCGCCTGTCCTTTGTACGAACGAAAGTAGTAACAACAACTGTCGAAAAAAATAACCTCGATTGTTGTTTAAATGAATTTCTTTTTTATCACAAATCAAGATGTTCCTTACACTGCGACTGCTTTCTAACAAACACCCATCGTTTATTGCACGTACAGTATTCGTAAAAAATAACAATGTGGATGATGCCTGCAGGCTGGTGAACAGAATTCTCGGTAAAGAAGGTATTTTGGAACAGTTCAGGTTGAGTCGATACTATGAAAAACCATTTCAGGTAATGCTCTCTTTTTGTTCTTGATTCTTGTAATTTATTCTATGCTTTTGTGAAATATATCATATCGAATATTTCAGACAAGGAGAAGAGTGAACCATGAGCGCTGCAAAGCTATTTATAATGAGGACATGGAAAGAAAAATTCAATTTGTGTTGAGGAAGAACCGACATGAACCATTTCCAGGTTGCCACTAAACATGACTTCAGGAAAATGTCTTTTGTATACTTGTGGCAGACATGTATGAAATATCCTGACCTCTATCTTATGTATATCCTGTATCCCTGGCAGGGTAGTCAGAATATATTGGGAATTTTGACTCTGTGACTGTTTAAATTGCTATAGCCAAGTAGTATAGTTTTAACTTAATACACATAGAAATAAATAGCATTCAAAAAGTTTATTTCTTATTAACTAAATAATAGCATAGTATTTACAAGACTATCAGTACAATATTGTCAGAGTTACAAGTTTTTATAAAAATATATGAAAAAAGACTAGATGAAATATTTGGCGGTACGAGTTTTGGCAAGAAGGCCAACTTTGTTGTCACGTGTAGTACATGCAAGCATCATATCTTCGAACATAGAAGTGGTACCGATAACACCGGTGACATGTTTTGATGCCGCACCGATAGCTGAGGCCACCCTGGGGCTTGCCCTTGCAGTATTTAAGACCACAGGGATACCAGTTGACACACACCTAGAAAATAGAAAAAAAATTATATGATAGAAAAAATCGGAAACAATTCAAAATAGCTTTAATAATAACATGAAAATTTCAGGCCTTTATGCTGGGCAGCTCAGTCAGACTGCAGTTGCTAGCAATGTAAAAAAATAAGCCAGAGTAAATCTGCCTGCAATCAAAGTGTATTTCATATATAATCAGAGTGTATGTGTATCCCATGCTCTACCCAATGAGATGTAATCAAGACAATTCCTAGGGACAATGCTACTTTGGAAACTAACATTCATAATATTTAAAAAACCAGACAGCACATAATATTTTGTCAAACTTGTTTGTTTTGTTTTTTTGTCCCACTTAACAAATAAAATAAATATCCATCACGCCTTATCCCCGAAGGGGTGGCAGAGGCATATTATATGCCCACTTTTCACCGTGTGGATTCCTGTCCCACGTAATAGGTGGTGAGCCCATTGCCGTGTTGAAATAGACAGACGCAGGTTGTGGCTACCTGCTGTTGAAATTGCTTAAGCCGCCTATAAGGCCTTCAACCAGGCTTAACGACTGCCATTTTACTGGCAACCGGGACCAACGGCTTAACGTGCCTTCCGAAGCACGGAAACGCTCGCAAATGTAAATGCCACAAAGTGGTCACCCATCCGACGACCAGCCATAGTGAAAGTTGCGTACCTCAGTGATCGTTTACCGAACACTGAGACAGCGGGGCCACGAGCGCTTCAAGTGGAGAGCCGATAACAGTGTAGAAAAGGACAGGAGCAGGTTTTGGAAACCTGCTGTTAAAAATTACAAGCCACCCATAAGGCCTTCAAGTTGGCTTAACAACTGCACTTTTACTGGCAACGGGGACCAATAGCGTAACCTGCCTTTCGAAGCATGGAAACACTCGAAAATGTAAACACCACAAACTGATTCATGACCAGCCGTTGCAAAAGCTGCTTAACGCAGTTATCATTTACAGACCACTGAGGGGGCTATGAGTGCTTTATTGTATTAGTTTGGATTAAGTTTAGATTATACTAGTAATACAGTGATTCTGTAAGCACTATTGCAGGACTGCGCGACACAGCTTATTGCTGCATAAATGCACCTTACTCAAAAAATCACAACCATGCATGAATTATAATGTTTTACATTTGATTACTTTATACTCTGAAGTTATTTGGAGTTTTCTAAATACCTCTAAATGACAAATACACTCTTTGGTGACATCACTTTCAGAGGCACAGACACTTATTGTAGGTTTGCCATCTGCAGCATCAACTGATAATGCGTGAGCTGGGAATGGCGTCACTGCGGAGTTCTGTGATGACTGCTCCAAGCCTAAAAACAAAACATTTAATATTGAATGATGATTATAACCAAGTTTAATCTAAATAAATAAGGCCTTAGCAAAAGTCACATTTACCTGGGCAGGCCTCCCTTACAAGGGAAGGTGAAACAACACCCAAACACCAGAGACATTTGAGCCTGGTATTATGCTCAGTAAAGGCAAGTAAGGATATATTTGGATGTGTATGAGGAGCGGACCCCGGGCGTCGCGAGACGCAACGGGGGCAGATGATGGTTTGGATGTGTATTATGTGCATGTGAATAAGCAACTAGTTTCCTGAGAGATTTCAAGCCTCTAGTCATAAGTCAAATAGAACAGCAACTGCAGCTCATTTAAAGATAGTCCCTATGTTTAGAGCAAACATAATTTATGTCTTACCAGGTCTGGGTGCCCATCTGGCTAAGTCAGCGGCTCGCAAGTAAACGCGTTCTCGTGCTGCTGCGCAGTGTCTGGCAGCCGGCGGCGACAGCAGGCGAGTGGCGCGCCCAGCCCAGCCTGTGGCAGTTGTTTGTCGCCAGCCCTTATCTTCTTCAGCTACACGGATTGTTCCCGGGTTTTTCTAAATAATGGTTTAATTACCATGATATTTCTTGACTATTATACAATGACTCTCATAGCTGGTACCCGACAATGGGACTTGGAATTATGGCGCCCATAGCACTACCAATTTCTATGGTACTGAAGATAACTTACATCAAATACTATAAGGGCAAATCTGAGGATTCCATCACTGTTTGGCTGTTTTGAATAAGCATTCCATGAGGAATAGTAGATGTAGGGCCATTTTATAAAATGATACTACTCAACTCTGTTATGTAGGTTAGATTCTACCCTTTAAAACTATGTATGTTATGTTAATATTATAATATATAGGACCATTCCATATACACTCTCTGGTTTAGGTGAAGTAGATATCAATTAGTTCTCAGAGAAGTTTGTCAAGCATTTATCAGTTTGTCATGATTTTCTCCAATGTTTTAAACAGGAAAAAAGAGAGACTGATAAAACTTGAGACTGGTGCTGCCCTTGGTTAAGCAACAGTGATCAAAAGTGCATGGAAATCTGTCACTATTTGTGTTGTGAAGTGGTGCTGAGTTCAAAAGACAGTGGTAGGTAGAATATAAATGAAAGCGGTAATGAGTATTTTGTGATATTGTGAGTGCTTCTAATACCACAAAAGACTCTGCTTGCCCAAATGGAAGTAAGCCTAGGGTGGAAGTTTGGCTAGTTTCTGAGGACATGTGGAAATCGAATTTTAGATGTTTCGAAAATTATCAAACTTTTATGACAATAGATACCAATTTGTCTCAGACCTGCCTCAATTTAGCCATAGCATCAGGTGCTATAAAGTCAGCTTGTGCAGCATGGGTAAGGAAGCAGAGTGTCTGGTGGCCAGTCTGCCCTAGCTCCTCCTCTCCTGGTATTATTACTTTCATGGCTTCAACTTCCTGCAAGTTCAAAAAAGATTACTGACATAGTTCTAAATTGAGTAAAACTTGAAGGCAAGGTATTTTTAAGTATACTCACATTCGTGAAGTCGACAAGTTGCGATATAAAGACGCCGTCGAGTCTCATGAACTCCAGGGTGATAGTATCCTCTGAAACATTCGCTGTTATGTTCTCCTGCATAACATCGCCACCCTGTAAAATGCATAATACTATTATGTGGCACTTTCTAAATACCAATAGGTACCCAAGTCCGAGAACTATTACAATACAATAACTTTATCAAAAAGTTTAACTTTTACCAAACACAGAAGTCTGCAATGCTCACCTGATTGCGCACATTTATAAGAAGTTGTAGGTTTGTGGGTTTTATAAACAGAAATAATGCTATAACTTGAACAAACATAAGATCCATTTTTGTTTATATCTACTTTGTTTACGTATTACTTTAATCTGTTCACCAATATATTTTCCGATGTGTCTCATTTTATATCATTAAGAAAGTAAAAAGTCACATATTTACTTGCTACTTTTAATTAAGTAATCTGAGTACGTTACTTATTGTAATGTTAAGCAATGTACATTCAAAATGCCAAGAGATGCACAATTGCACAAGCACAACAGCAAAAATTTCACTACCAATAGCAGTGACAAGGGACAGCACAGACTAATATGACAGTGACAGCTCAAGCACACTGTTTGTTAGTTGTCTTTGCTCTTCTTAGGCAGGCAAAGGAAACTTAGTCCATACAGACAAATTTTTTTTAGTATTTGTTACTAGTAGTTAGTATTTATTAATTCTTGTTATTTAGTTTTAGTCACATATGTCACGCCTTAATCCCCGAAGTGGTAGGAAGAGGCATACTATTCGCCCACATTTTGCCGTATGCATTTTTTGTCCCACGTAACAGGGGTGAGCCCATTGCCGTGTTGAAAATGGAAATTTGCAGGCGGCGACGACCTGCTGTTGTAATTTTTCAAACCGCCCTTATGGTTTTCCTTCAAGCAAGCTTGACGACTGCTATTTTACTGGCAACCGGAACCAACAGCTTAAAGTATCGTCCGAATCACTAGAGCGCTCGTGAATGGATATGCCACACACCGGTCACGCATCCGAGGACCAGCCATTGCAAAAGTTGCTTAACGCAGGGATCGTTTACAGAACACTAAGTTAGCGGGGCCACGAGCACTCAAACACTAAAATATAATGTACCTACGAAGTGCTTAATTTGTACTTATGCAATAGAAAAAAATACACACAGGACACAGGCCAATTTAGACTCTCGTGTGAAATGTCTAAATAAAAGCTGAACCACGCTAAACGAACCGATATATACATTGTAGACGAATGGCGTTCAATCAACCTATAGGTTTCGCTATAGCCTTTTAATTGTTTTAGGAAGGCTGCGGCGGCCCATTGTAATTCTTCAGAGCTCAAGCCATACCCAACTGCGATATCCTAACGTTTTAGGAGCTCGAGGTTAGGTTAGATTGCGCCGCAATGAACCTAATGGCTGAAAATATATTGTTATTCTACATATATAAAACATAATACATACACATACATAAAACATAAACATACTTTCACGCCTTTATCCCCCAAGGGGTAGGCAGAGGCGTACTATACGCCCACGTTTCACCGTATGCTTTTTGCTTTTTGTCCCACGTAACAGGTGGTAAGCCCATTGCCGTGTTGAAATGGACAGGTGCAGGATGTGGCGACCTCCTGTTGAAATTTTTCAACCCGCCTATAAGGCATTCAACTGGCTTAACGACTGCCATGTTACTGGCAACCGAGACCAACGGCTTAACGTGCCTTCCGAAGCACGGAAACGCTCGCAAATATAAATGCCACAAAGTGGTCACCCGTCCGAGGACCAGCCATAGTGAAAGTTGCTTATGGGCGGCATGAAAAATTTCAACAGCAGGTAGCCACAACCTGCGTCTGTCTATTTCAACACGGCAATGGGCTCACCACCTATTACGTGGGACAGGAATCCACACGGTGAAAAGTGGGCATATAATATGCCTCTGCCACCCCTTCGGGGATAAGGCGTGATGGATATTTATTTTTTATTTATCGTTTACAGAACACTACGTCCGCGGGGCCACGAGCGTTTACCACCACTCTGTTGTTCAATTCCTTTTCTAAGTTTATGTAAAGCTGATTCTACGTACCTACCATGTTGCTTATCACGCCCGCTAGCGAAAGCGTTAAATTGTTTATTTTATGGCGAAGTGATTTTGCGCAAAAGAGACGAATCGGCGGTAATGTCGGCGGTAATGCACAGAGAAATTAAAGCACCCTTCATAACCAGTTAATACATGTACTGCCTTGTGGTTGAACAACTTTGTCCAGTAGGTACATAAAGTACATGTCCCTACGTACATCCTACTTTGTATTACCTACTTTTGTAGTGATTGGTCAATGGACTTAGAATGAAGGAAAACACGACACAACATTTATGCTAATGATAATACTTACCTAGTTACCATTTTGTTATATAAAAATATAATCTTTATATTATTTTATAGTCTAATTTTAGGATTTCATATTGAATTATGGCAAACGAGAGCGAAGTTAGGTCTATAATGTCATTATCTTCAAGATCGGAAGGCAGCACAGTTGCACAGATGCGGAGCCGGTGGCGGAATGCTCCTCTGCACGAACGATGCTCCATGAACGATATGGTTAAATTAAAGGAAGCCTTTGAAGCGGCATACAAAAATGTAATGCTTCCTAATGAGTTTAGAAACTTATTGAGAAATTTACTAAATGTCGAATATGACGATGAAGAATACAAAATCCTGTTTATGAAGGTTGTTACGCTGCTTTCATAACTAAAGTTACTTAGTGCGCCCATAAGAAATCGACTACGTTCTCACATTTTAAATCTCCCACCAGATAAATACGAGCCGCACCGGTGAGATAAATTGGGATGAGCTGGTGTCGCATCTAATTCTGGGCTACTTTGGCAACGACGCTGAAAACCAACGCGAGTCTCTGCAGCCCCCTATCATGGGCCTACCCACTGTTATGCGCTCGCAGCACAGACACCCAGTATCCAGGGTGTTATTCTGCCCGGATGTCGCCAAGGTCTTATTTACTTCCAGCTAAAGTTTTGTAATATTAGTTCTTAGGTCTCAGACGTATTGTTACTTATAATAAATAACTTGCAGATTTCTAATAAGTAGGTAGCTACTATAAAGTACTATAACAGTTACAATATAGTTTATAAACACTCTGTCTGACAGGATCGCACTACAGACACGTTGCAAGGTAATTACATGACGGCGAGTCGCGACGGCATGATTAACTGGTGGTCGCTCGACATGGGGCTATTGAGGACTGCCTTTTCCTCCAGCCGTTAGTAACGTATTCAATAGTCACGTAATACCTAGGTACCACACCTTATATTTCTGCGGCTAACTAAACATTCTTGTGTAGCCCATTTGAAGGTGCGTACGACTTGGGTGACGGACATGGTGTGCATGCCCGACGTGAACATCATAGTGACCAGCTCCACGGAGCGAGATCTTCGCTTCTACGACTGTACCGCCGGGACGTTCACGCTCAAAATTGTCATAACTAGTTGGGAGTACATGGTAAACAGAACTTCACCTAAGTATGAATAAGCTCGTCAACTTCCAGGACTTCACGCTCGACTCTTATAATAAACTGAAAATTAAATACCCAAATTAAAAGACCTTGTGGTCGCAAGTTGAAGGAAAATTTCCCCAATTCAGGTAGGTTCTAAACGTGGATGCTTCAAAGTAGGCAGCAATCATTGTAACGCATCGTCACATTCGAAACAAACCGAAGACATTCATTCGATCAGAGTTTAGAAATTAGAATCTCGTTATTTCAGAACTCGGTCTCAGATTCATCTTTATAACCACATAAAGAACCTAAATAGTAATATATTAATACGAGTTACTCAAAAGTTAATGAACGTTGGTGTAATGAGCTGCGGTGTGTATATGTAAAAATACCTGGCAAGTGAATTAGGATACCTAGAACTTTAAATATTTTTCGCTCTGTCCTAACTCTGTCACAAAATAACATGTCACCTAACTTATTTAGTATACAAACCGTCAGATTTGCACAATGTACTACCACTTCGAGAAGGACGAAAAAGAGAACTGTATCCTGATCTGCGGCGACGTTGGAGGAAACGTACGCGTACTACTTTTCTCCCCCATTAAACGAGGACCTTTCCGCAACGAGGCCGGCCGCGCCCTCATACAGCTCAGGCATGTGGATTTACAGCGGAAAGTAAGTACTCCTTGCAAAGGTGTAGCTAGGTAAGCCAGGACCCTGGAGCAAATTAGAAACCGTAGGGTCTACCCTACTGTTTCTACAATAAAGTGGACCCTGATATACCTACTCTCAAAAGGAGATCTTTAGGATCTGAACATTTGCTCTCCATTTCCGCACCCTACCTGAAGGTGAAGTTATATTTTTAGTGCAATTTTAGAAGATTCGGTAGATGTAGGTTCATGAATGGACCCCATAATGTTTCAAAAAGAGTTCCTCGTAAATAAGGGCCTTTAGAGTTAGTTAATATATTGGTAGTTAGTTGGTGATGTCTTTGGTTAAATCATATTTTTTATTCGATATTAATTTTCCGAGACTACCAAGACTTTAATTGGTAGTGCTAATTAGTGTCTAGCACATAAGACCTTTTAACCTTTTTGTTACCACCTCACTAATAAGGCTATCGGATTAAAAATTTCTTCCAAATTTAACATCTAAAATAGACATATTTTATTTTGGCCCTTTAGGCCCACCCCAGTTCCGTGCTTCGGAAGGCACGTTAAGCCGTTGATCCCGGTTGTCAATAAAATGGCAGTCGTTAAGCCAAGTTGAGGACCTAATGGGCGGCTTGAAAATTTTCAACAGCAGGTCGCCACGGCCTGCGCCTGTCCATTTCAACATGGCAATGGGCTCACCACCTGTTACGAGGGGCAAAAATGCATACGGTGAAATGTGGGCGTTTGATATGCCTCTGCCTACCCCTTCGGGGTTAAGGGCGTGACAATATGTATGTATGTATTTTGCAGCCGCACATCTTGCCTGAACTGAAGCTGGTGGAATTATACCGCGTCCACGGTGAGTGGGTACGGCAGGTGTCGTACTACGCGTCACTGCACTGCGTAGTGTCCTGCGCCACCTGTCCTGACTCTCTCCTAATGTGTGACATGCATGGATCTAAAACCCACAACATGTTTAGGGTTGATAAGGTAAGAAGTTGGTGGTTGGTCACTACGTAACTTGCTCTCAAAGTGATTTATTGCTTTGCTGCATCAAGCATTTTTTACAGAAAGTATTACCATTCTCCTTTTATATTATAATATACCTAAACGATGACAAATCTGTAGGGTATCCAATGTTTTGCGTTCGACGAGGAGAATCACGTTTTGGTAACTGGAGGCCCAGACTGCGAGGTGCGAGTGTGGAGTCCTTTCGTTCCCGCCAAAGCCAACATTGTCTTTCTGGGTCACCACGCCGGTATCACCTGCGTCGTGTTACAGAACGGGGGCCAGACTGTCTACTCGCTCTCCCGAGATAGGGTCATTAAAGTATGGGACGTGCAGGGGCAAACATGTATACAGGTGAGTACCTAGTTAGAAAGCACGGCCTAACATGTATTTTTGTTATGAGATCAAATTTCGATGTGATTATTATTAATATTACGAATCTTGTCCTACAACAGACGTACATTGATATACCTTCAGTGGTGGGCGAGCGAACACCGATTTCAGCCGTTTACCAGAAAGGGACGCGGGAGTTCGTTCTAGCTGCCATTAAGATTGCCATCCTCGTGCTGGACGAACAGCTGAACCCGCTTCATACCGACGGCTTTACGCATTCCCGTGCTGTCGCCAAGGTGCTGTACAATCCGCTGTTCAAAGTCATCATCACCTGTGGCATGGACAGCATCATCATTAATTGGAACCCAGTCACTGGTGAGTATATAACCTTTTACACAATGAAGCTTTTGTGCAACCTACACGACATTTTGTATTAAACTGAAAAAATATGTATTAAATGTTTGCAATAATTTACGTATGTCCATAATGTATGTTCATAAGTTACGGTGACCACTTTCGATCAGGTGGGCCAATGGTAGTAAAAGTAGTAATATAGTGTGAAGAGGCTTTCAAGATCTCAGCGACTTAAATCAACTGCTACATCATACTTACCTTGTCTCTTTAAAAGGGTGGGGAGTTCAGACTGCAAAGAAGGAGTACAGGAAGCTGTTACACTACAGGAGCTCAAAAAACTCGCACTTTATTTGACTTAAATGATCTTAGCTACATAACAGTGTTCTTTATCTTGCCAACTTACTGACGCCATGGACAGTCAACCCACGCCACCCGTGCTATTTGCTTAACTGCACGGCTTGAAAGTGAGGTTGGCTAAGTAAGACCTAAAATATTTGAATCTCTTATCTGTAGGGGTAAGGGTAATCAACAACAATTTCTTACTAAACAAGAAGATATTTTGAACGATAAGGTCAGCGTAACGTGATGATTCGGGATGCGCACACCCGGATGCTACACGGTGAGCTAATTCCTGTGGAGATCACAGCTGGATGTTTTGACCCTGGGTTCCAGCTGCTTCTGACTGGAGCTAGAAATGGAGAGCTTAAGGTAGTAGTTTGATTAAATTTATTTGAGACACTTAAGACACTTCTTTCGCTTCTTCGAGATTCATCAATCGCTTCATACACGCACGTCTGGGTATCCGAGTACTTTTGACCTTTCCGTTTTTGAGCAATCTGCTCACGTGGTCTTCATATGTAAGTCTCGGCCTACCCTGACTCCTTCTACCCTCTACTTTTGAACAATATATATTCTTCGTCAATCGTTCCTCACTCATTCGTTGGACGAGTCCAAACCAACGGGGCACGCCCATTTCCAGCTTAACGCTGACACTTTCATTCATTCCTGTCATATTGCGTATCACTTAAATAAAATAAATAATAAATAAATATCCATCACGCCTTATCCCCGAAGGGGTGGCAGAGGCATATTATATGCCCACTTTTCACCGTGTGGATTCCTGTCCCACGTAATAGGTGGTGAGCCCATTGCCGTGTTGAAATAGACAGACGCAGGCTGTGGCTACCTGCTGTTGAAATTTTTTAAGCCGCCATAAGGCCTCCAACCAGGCTTAACGACTGCCATTTTACTGGCAACCGGGACCAACGGCTTAACGTGCCTTCCGAAGCACGGAAACGCTCGCAAATGTAAATGCCACAAAGTGGTCACCCATCCGACGACCAGCCATAGTGAAAGATGCGTACCTCTGTGATCGTTTACCGAACACTGAGACCGCGGGGCCACGAGCGCTTCTCAGCGTATCACTTCGTTACGTATTCGGTCGGCCAAGGTAACGCCGCACAATTTTCGAAGTGAACGCAACTCCACAGCATTCAATTTACTTTCATGCAACTGCTGACATACCCAGGTTTCACTACCGTAAAGCAAAGTTGGCACTAGCACTGCGTTATGAATCGCCATTCGTGCTACTTTTACGATGCTTTGTCGCTTTACTAACTGGGACAAAGCAACTTTAACTTTGTTTCCGGCAGCTACTCGCCGTTCTACATCCGAATCACATCTTCCATCCGCGCTAAACATACTTCCTAAATACACAATTTCATTCACTTGTTCTAGACGTTCCTGGTTTACCCTAATCTCACATTTAGTTCTTACGTCACTCTTTCAGATACTAGAACCTTAGTTTTACTTGCATTCAAGCGACGACCCTTACTTTTATACTCCTATTTCATATTAGTGCCTAATGCCTGAAGGTCGGCTTCTGATGAGGCCATGAGCACCGCATCATCCGCGTACAGCCGACAGTTTAATGTAAAGTCACCCATATTAAAATCTTTCAACTTCTGCAGGCAACTGTCCAGATACACCATGAACAGCCAGGCGGACATGACACACCCCTGTTTGACGCCTGTACAGACATCAAAAAGAGGTGACACATCCCCCCATACTCGCACGCAGCGAGCCGTCCACACCATATCCGGGCAGCAAGTCCCACAGCGTTTCTCTCACAACGTTATCAAATGCTTTCTCTAGATCCACAAAAGCGCAGAAAACCTTCTGGCTAACAGCCAGAAAGTTTTCCGCGATCATGCGAAGAGAAAACACTTGATCCATGCAACCTCTTCCACGTCGGAATCCGCATTGAGCCTCCCATAAATACCTTTCAGACTTCTTGTATTCGTGCAGTTATAACCTTTGCATACACCTTACTAGCTAAGCTGACCAAGCTGATCGGCCTGTAGCTGGAGCAGTTTAGGCGCGAGCCTTTCCCTTTGTAAATAGGTACTACAACTGCTACTCGCCAGTCATCCGGGACCTCATCCGTCCGCCAGCACAAGTTGCATAACAGACATAGTGTGTCCCAGACACGCGACCCACCGTACTTGATAATCTCAGCATAACTGTCTTTTCCCGCAGCCTTACCACATTTCATACTTCTTATCGCTTGTTCAATTTCTTTCATACTAATGACTACAATGACATCGGGATCCGGAGCATCGAAGTGAGCTCCACTTCCTGATGTGGCATCTCTGTCTTTTCTTGCATACATCTTTTCATAATATTCACTCCATCTCTGCAGGACGTCAGTTTGGTCGACAACCTTTCATCCGCTTTAATTCTGCACCTTTCACGAGCTTCTTCTATCAGTGCCTTCGTGTTAAATTTCTGCAGCTTGATTCTCTCTTTCATATTAAAATCATTCCGCGAGGCTAAGTAGTCTAGCCATGCTTTCTTCTTCATTCAAACTGCTTCTTTCACTTCCTCATTCCACCATGCATCACGCATATTACTACTGCCTCTTTTCGTTTCTCCACACACTTCCACAGTGGCATTTATCATACTATCCCTAAGGTTCTGCCATACACTTTCCACATTCTCACTACTTACATTGACGTCGCCAAGCTTTTCGGCTACCCTTTCATTATATTTATCCCTAATGGATGCATCCTGCAGCTTCCAGCTTTTGATGCTATAAGTCGGCTCAGGTTCAGGACACTCGGTACGATGACGCCAACCCGCGAACAGACCCCTAATCCTAGATATGACTAGGTAGTGGTCTGATCCCAGCTCAGCGCCTCGATAAACCCTTGTGTCCATCACCTGTTTACGGAGCCGACTATCCATTAGGAATAGATCTATCATGCTTCTCTTTGACTTACATCTCCTCGTATACATATGAATTTGTTTGTGGTTGAACATTGTGTTCGCCACAAACAAATCCTTTTCCTTACAAAATGCCAGTATTAGCTTGCCAGCGTCGTTCACCCTTTTATCCCCATACTTCCCGAGTACCGACTCAAAACCATCGCGAGTGGTACCCACCCATCCATTCAAGTCTCCACATACTATAAGTCTTTCATTTCCTTCTATCGCATTTCGAGCTTCTCTCATACTCTCCCAGAAGCCCTCTAGCTCACTCGCGTTCGACGAAGATACTGGCGCGTAAGCAGCTACCAGGAAAATCTTCGTCAAACCAAGTTTTACACGGATCCAGAGGATTCTAGGACCTACCAGTTTGTACCCATACATACCGGAGGCCAATCGCGAGGACAGCAAAATTCCAACCCCCCGACTGCCATGCTCGCTCTCTGGTACTCCAGACCATAGCGCGAGCATCCCACCCGGGAGCTCCACGACTTCGCTGCCCTTGCGCTTGGTCTCTGTCAAGCACACTGCATCTAACTTTCTCTCATTCATAACATCCATCAACTCATTCATCTTATCTGTCATTCCTCCCCTAACATTCCACGCAGCTACCCTGCACTCTATCCTCCACTCTATATGTGTAGGGTTCGATAACGATATCGGACGGGTAGGTCCGATATAACATACCTTCTATATGTGTAGGGTTAGTTAAAAGTTTACAAGTTTATAATGTAATCGTAGTTGTCCCAAAAAACTACTTTATTTATTTATGTTTAACTATTAAAAAATGTACATTTCGTTGAAAAGGTATAAGTATTGTGCCTCGTATCCTACCGCAAAATGTTAATTTCCAGATTTGGAACTTCAACACAGGTTTGTGCTTGAGAATAATGACCATTGAGCACATGTGCGAAGTGACCAACTGCTTCTGGGTTGAAGGCCGGTGGGTAAAATATAATGCTTGTTAAATTCAAATTTGCATCATGTAGCTGTTTATTATTAATTTACCTGACCTAAACTAACTATTTATGTAAGTTAAATTCGAAGTGACTTGAGTCATTATGTAAATTAGAATAAATCATCATCCGAGCGTCTGTCCCAGTTGCGTCTCGGTCGTCGGCATGCATCCCCTGTAGTCTCACTACAGGGGATGCATTGGCACGCATGTGATTCCTTACGACGTCAAGCCAGCACTTCTTAGGTGTGATTTGCTTGTCTGTCGTGTATAAATATGTCATTAACGTTTTTGTACAATTCAAAATGCTCACCTATCTACCTACTATCTAGGATTCTCGCAGTGGGGTGGAACCGCCACGTGACAGAATTCGAAGACACGGGAATGGCAATGACAGGGAAGTCATGGGAGACGCGTCACTCGGATGATGTTCTGGCCGCGGCGTCGAGGCCCCCGCTTTCTCTCGCGACAGCGTCTTACAACTCAGAGTTGTTAATGTGGAAGATTGAAACAGGCCAGCCGTACCGGTATTTTTGAGCATCTATTATCAGGTACCGTATTTATTATACAGATATAACGAACGATACAAACGTCCATGGATCATATTAATACTGCGTCGCTGGATCAATTGTATTAGAAATCATCGACTATTCTATGGACATCCCTGCTCCATCGACATCTCTCAAATGAGAAGCGCTCCCTCAGGTAGGACGGGGATTTTGGGTTAAACAGTATATTTAAGAGGAGACAGAGTTTCTAAGTGTTCCTGTGAAGGCGGATCGGGAGCCACTTGAGTTCTTGGCGAAAATGTGAAACATGGATACTTTATTAGGTTATAAATAAAACGAATGCACAAATCTTGCCGCCTCTCAAGTTTGTCTAACAGCTCCTTTGTGGCATCTAAGTAGCAGGCATGAGCATAGTCTATAATGGGCTGAATAAGTGTTTGGGCAAGAGTGATCTTAATTTTAAGGGGAAGGAAACTCTGGAGACCTTTCAAAGTGTGAAAGGTGTAGTGTACCTTTTTCTGACCTCATTGACTCGAGCACTCCAAGATAGGTTGCAATCCATTAATACTCCCAGATTTTTTACATTGTCGAAGTAGGGAATACGCGTTCCATCCAAGACAACAGATCATAACCAGATGGCTACGCATGTGTCTGCTTGCTATTATTATGGCCTGTGATTTTTTTGGGTTAATCCTTATAGATAGGTAAATTGATATAGAACGAACAGAGAAGTATTTTCTCTCTTTTTGTCACAGACGATTCTCGTGTACGGAGCCTATGCTACGTATCAAGATGCACTACAATCGACGAGAGTCTACCAAGTCGGGCGCTGGAAAGGAAAAGGAAAGTGGGCAAAGAAAAAGTTTCACTGGCTTCCGGAAGTTAAGCACCCGTGAATCTATAGATCCTGCGTCAGCCGTGAAGAAGGCCTATGCCCGGCGAGTCTCAACTGTATCAGTGCCCGTGCGCGTTCAGCAAATGCGCCATCTCTCCGTGCACGCTATGATATTTCTGCTAACGCGCCCTTTCTCAATGCACGTTGGTTAGGATATTACTATTTCGTAACTATCTGAGTTGCTCCCAGTGTAATTCAGTTCAGAGGTAGACTTCATCAGGTCCTGAAGATATTGTATCATTGCAAGTACAATGCACCGCAACTACAACGCAGTTACTGAGACTCAAGAGTCTCAGTAACCTTCTCGATAAATGGGCTACCTAACAAAACATGATTATTTTTCAAATCCGGCCAGTAGTTACTGAGATTAGCGCGTTCAACCAAACAAACAAACTCTTCAGCTTTATGATATATTTAGTATAGAATAGTAGGTTTCTTATAGTGCCTACTGAGTGAGACGGTACTTCTTTAGTAGAATCAATCTACTACTGAAATGGCGGCATCTAGAACCGCCTTAGTTTTATTACTCCAGCTTTTACGAGGCTAATGCTAATACAGCTCTCTATGTAGTTTCTATTGTTGAACTCATTCCTAACGTCTCTGGATGTCTAAATTCTCCAACATTGGTATTGTGGCATTCTGTTGATAGGAGGGAGAAAACGTTTATTTTTGCTGTAAACACACGCCTGTTTTTTCGAGCATTGAATTCTACCAGGTTTCCAAAACTCCACTGGGATATGTGGTGTAGGGCCCTATCGCGATCAGTGACAAGAAGCAGTCTCTTTTCCTCAATGTGGGTCAGTCCCCTACAAAATCTTTTTATTTTCAGCATCACTCATGGTCGCGCTAGAGAACGGCCAGGTACAGGCCTGGTCTGATCACCCAGCGGGCGGCTTCCAGGGCTCCTTCCAGGCGCATCACACGGCCGGAGACTACGTGTCAGCCTTTGCCACCGATATAGATAACGAGTTCCTGTTTACGGGAACCACATTCGGTTACGTGAAAGTGTGGCTGATGACTAACTATCTCAGGAACGAGAAGGTGATTTGTATAACCACAACCTACCATGGCATTTGCAGGAGGCGTATACCTAGGTAAATAGGTCAAGGGCCAGAGTTCAAGCACAGAATACAGTCTGAAAACTTCTTGATGAACGATAGCCTTGATGTTAAGATCGATTTTGTTTAAGTTTTAAATATCTAAAACAACACTAATTTTATCGTAGGCGAAGCTTATTCATTAAGGTATTGAATGGTGCTACGCGCGTTGTAATCACTTGTTGCGGTGTGTGGCAGGTGCACGTGAACATGTGCCGGCTGCGGCTGAAGTTCCCGTTCCTGTGGCGCGACCGCGTGGAGGGCCGCGCCAAGCGCAGCGCGCGCGACCAGCCGCTGCCCGTGCTGCTCAACTGCTACCGCGCGCACCTGCGCTGCATCACCACCGTGGCCTACATCGACGAGCTCGAGCTGCTCTTCACGTTAGACACTACGTACCTACTTTATCCGCTTCGCTTTGTACAGTGACTTCGTCGCCATCGTCGTACGCGTAGCGTTTGTACACTTCCATTTCTTTCGATTTAACCCAACCGATGAGGTTAACGTGTCTTTTATAATTAGTAGTTCCAAACACTTCGTTAATAGCTACTCGTAGCGTTAGAGCATAGCGTAATTACCTAATTAGTAAAATAATTTGTATCAATAATAATCCCATCTGATCATATGGACTGGACCATAAATATAATGTGTATGCAGTGGTAGTTCAGACTACAGTGTACGTGTTTGGCGCTTGTCCGGAGAGTACCTGCAGACTCTGGGCAGCTTCCTGCCGTGGAGCCTCGAGGTGACCCGGTTCCCGCCTGACGTCAAGAAAGTAGCAAGTTTCACCACTTTTAAGGTTAGTTTTTTGCTTATAATCAAAACTGATCAAATCCTGCGTGCGAAATAGATTGTTATACTGTCAAACCTGTAGAACGTCCGTTTTACATCTGATTCTAAACAGTTAATTAAATGTTGGTTACATATGGGCTTTAATAATCACCAAGAAGTACGGCAATATAGTGATTATATGAATTATATATCTATCAAGCGTACCTGCACAGTAAGAAGCTGTTGTGAAAGTTCCCCTAGCTCGTAGCTTACCCATGACATGGCCGTAGGTGTGGCGCGGCGGGTGGGTGTCCCGCTACGTGCCGGGACAGGTGGAGGTGGACAAGTTGCGTGATATCACGGAGGAAGAGCTGAAAAACAAAACCTTCGGTGCACCGCCTGACGAGCCGCTGCTGGGCCACTACTACCACTTGCCGAAGAGACCCGAACCACAGGATGTCATCGTACTCAATGACTCGCTAC
Source organism: Thumatha senex (assembly GCA_948477245.1). NCBI lineage: Eukaryota > Metazoa > Arthropoda > Insecta > Lepidoptera > Erebidae > Thumatha > Thumatha senex. The sequence continues at coordinate 768,324 of OX419731.1, forward strand.
AGACGGTCAGTATGACACTATCTGTATACCCTTGCAGAATAAGACATCTTTTTTGTCTTGAAAGAGCCTTAACATGTTTTTCAAGATTGTGTACTTAAGACCGCACGGCAGAAGTGAAAACTTTATTGGCAATCGCAATCAATTATTACGTATTAATTGAATATACTAACACAGCGACACAACAGCGAAGAGCAGCTGAGTGTATCTTTCTCGTTTGGGTACACTCGGCGTTCCCGAGTTGACCCGATCGAGCCTTTCACCTCAGAGTGTGATGGATTAGCCTATCTTACTCCTACGGAAATATTGGCGTGCGATGAGCAAAAGAAGTTTTCACTTCAAAAACTGTCTCTCAGAATTTTGTGTAGGTCAAATTAATGTTATCATGGAGTAGGTCATTAGGTGTGTTGTATGCTTCAGAGGCAGGTGGGAAACAGAAAATGAACTGTTTTTGCTAATATTACAGTCGATGGAAAACGATATGCTCTTCATACATGTCATTATCGTTACTGCTCATCGGCCCGTGTCAGTATTGAGGCATAGGCCGGGTCAGGTCAGGTGTGAGTGTGTCTGGCCGTGCGCAGATCCCGCTGTACGCGCACCTGCGCATGGCGTCGACGCAGCCGGTGCGGCGGCCGCCCACGCCCGAGCTGGTGCGCCACACGCGCCTCAAGCGCCAGGCGCCCCCGCGCACCCACCCCACCGCGCACTTCGAGGGCGCCCCCGCCGCCACCAGCGCACCGCCGCCCGACTAGCTATCCTACCCCGAGTACTGAAGTAAAACTAATTAAAAAAAAAATTAAAATATCTATTTCTCATAAATTTTGTATGGTACCTGATTCTGAGCCAGGCAAGCGGTGCAAAGTTCGCCGGGACCACTGATTATGTAACTACACATTGGATCGTGTTATCTATGTCCACCGCACCACACGCGCCTTAACTGGAAATCCATCTGACCTCACTTGAGCACCTGTGTCAGTCTCCTATGTGCAACCGAGTGTCTCAGTTTACAGGAAACGCACTTCTTTTTGCCCAAGTGTCGCAGCAAACGTACAGAAAATAAACATGAGTACCTACTTACTCAACACAAGCCGTTAGTAGAATCAAAGATACTAGTAAGAGCCTAGGGTATGCTTTTATTTCACTGATAGAAACTGCTATCGTTTGACTTGAATATTCAATATTGTTTGCCGCAACTGACCTGAACCAGTCATCGTAGCTTCCGCTGGTCCAATATTGAGGATCATCTTTATGGGTTATAGAGAAGACTGAGATTTCGTGACCTTTACGGTGTAATTCTTGAACAGCCGCATAATTGAACTCCCAATTCCGTAGGCATGGGCCTGCGCCTCGTCCGTTAGCGAGCAGGTGCACCGCTAGCAGACGAGGTCTTATAGGCTCCGGTGTCATTTATGGAAGACCTCACACCCTGTTCAATGTGTTATTATTATTCTATCTTAACGCTGTATTTTTTTATAACACAGGTGACAGACAAGCATACGGCCCACCTGATGGAAAGTGGTCACCGTAGCCTATGGACGTTTGCAACACCAGAGGTGCAGCTCTTGCGCTGCTGACCCTTTAAAAACCTTCTAATACCCCTTTTGAAGAACCCCATACTGTACTTGTACCCTGTACTGTATTTCCGTTCGGGAAAACCCAGGCAGGGAGCTCATTCCACAACCTAAGTGTACGCGGAATAAAGCCTCTATCGAACTTAACCATATGTGAGCGCTCCGGACGCAAAGTGTGAGGGTGATCACCCTGTCTATGGCGAGCGGTGCAATGATAGAAGGCACCCGTGGGCATCATGTCAAACAATTCCTCAGAGCTCAGACCGTTGTACAGGCGATAGAACACACATAAGGAGGCGAAGTCTCCTATCACGAAGTACCTCATCACCGCCTGCTAGTAGAGGATCGTTGACAATTCTCATAGCACGCCCTTCTACCGAGTCAAAAGGTCGAAGCTGGTATACAGGTGCACCAGCCCAAAGGTGACAGCAGTACTCCATGTGCGGCCGCACTTGTGACTTATAGAGGACCAGTGTTTGCTCCGCAGTAAAGTATGCCGCGCTCTGTTGAGCACGCCGAGCTGTTTGGACGCCAGCTTCGCCTTGTCCTCTAAATGGCTACGGTATTACTGACGGGGTAGCCAGAGAGTACAGATCGCCAGGCTTCGAGATTCATGTATACTTCTTTCGCTTCCTGTAGATTCATTAATCGCTTCATACATGCACGTCTGGGTAAGGGAGATAATACTTACCTACAATTAAACAGTAGAGAGCCAATTCTGTTCGTTAAATATATTTTTAAGATTTCTTTAGTAGCATTCTATAATCGATAATATAACAGTGATCCATGAGGAAACTTTAGGTGTATAATTTGTCAAGGTTGTCAAGTTCTGTGTCCTTGAGACAGAAATTAGGACTGGACTTGACAAAGAACTTTGGACTTAGCAAATATGAATAACAACAGAGTCGGCGGTATGGTTTTTAATGCCTTCGCCTGCATAGAACCATTTCATGTGTATTACATTGGATGGTAACCAAAGACCACAAACTTATAACTACAACTAGACTGTGCACTGCGTTAAATATAACTAAAGTTCCGCTCGTGGATCTCTTTTTGGAATCTACGGTCTGTATTTCAGAACGTTTCTCAATGCTCGATCAACGCTTGAGACTAGATTTGCCTAATAAAATCTACTCTCAAGTGTTTCTTGAGTGTTGATAAACGTTCTGGAATACGGCCCTACATCACGTATCCTACTAGTCGGAAGTATTGTTTGTATAATAGGTACCATCTGACTTACCGTTGGTACAATACCGTGTACCAATCGAGTGGTGGTCTCCACATCATTGCCGTTGTGAAACTTCTTTATCGACGTTGAGAGAAATTGTATGGCTGTAATAAATCGTCACTTTTTTCGGTTACGCGCCACGTTGTTTTGGAAGTGAAACTTCTTTATCATAGGTAAAACTTCTTTATCGACGTATGAGAGAAATTTAATAGCTGTAAAAAAATGTCGTAGTTTCACTTCCTACTTGTGTGCTCTGAAACACACATATAATTTTTTTTTATACATTCGGTACGTAAGTATCTATCTACTTACTACTAAGATACTGTACAAATATTTGAGCAAAAAACGTACATATTCCTCGTGGGTAGGAACACTAGGCGTGGCAAAACGCAACTGTGACAAACACTCAAATGATGATGATGACCTAGGAAATCGTTGATACCTATCTATAAACATACAGTCACGCCATCAAAGGTGCAGGCAGAGGCATACAATACGCCTATATTTCATTATATGTATTTGGTCAAGGTGATAAGTCTATTGTCGTGTTGTAACAATCAGGCGCAAGTTGTGACTTTGAAATTTTTGAAACATCTTTAAGACCGTTACTGGCAACAAACTGATGGCTTAACGTGCCTTCCGAACCACAAAAATGGAAATTCTACAAAGTAGCATGTCTAGATTGAAGCGCTCTTGAATAATATACCTCACACTTGGCGGTGGGCTCGCACACGGTTAGGTCCGATAGAGGCTTTATTCCGCGTACGCTTAGATTTTGGAATGAACTCCCTGCCTGAGTTTTCCCGAACGTCTACAGTATGGGGTTCTTCAAATGGGGTCTTAGCAGGTTTTTAAAGGGTCTGCAGTATTGCATACGTCCATAAGCTTCGGTGGCCACTTTCCATTAGGTGGGCCGTATGCTGGTCTGCCACCTCAGTAGTATCCAAAAAAAAAGCTGTCACTTGTTTGGTACAAGTTATCTTGACGCCATGTTCCGGAAGAGAGCAAGAGAACCATGAGGCAGAGTGGGACACGCATATTATTAAGACCGGCGTTCAACACACCTAATAACATCAGTATTTTACAGTGATCGTTCACCGGAGCAGGCGAAACGGTTTGACGATGCAGGAATAACGTAGCATGATGTCCAGTCGTAACAGTAGTGGATTTTGTTCAAATAAAACACGATACATGTACTAGGTGCGCACTAGTTTATTGCGTAGTGTCGAAGGTCAGTTGTTGGGTTCCCGCTTGGCGCCGCTCAGCAGCACGTAGGGCGACTGCGTCTCGCGCTGCTTGTCCTGCAACATCTGCAGCGTGCCCAGGGGGGTGTCCGTCGAGCTCATCTTCTTCATCAACTGCACAAAACAACGTACTTTTATATATCGACTGAAATATATAATATATTTATTGAATTGTTTCGGTCGTGCAACTAGTCAGTTGTTTATCATCAATGTATTTGTTCGAGGATAGAACCGAGTGTATATACTGCTTATGTTAAGTACAAGGGTACACGGTGAACATACTGAGTGCAATTACAAAACAGATACTAACCCCCTCCTGTACGGCCTTTTTGATGCGCTTCTCCTGCTTGTTCTTACCGGGCCCCTTGCCGTGGAACTTGTGAGACAGGTAGCGGAAGGCCTCCTTGGGGCAGAGCGGGCGGCCGTCGTCGTCCACGTACTCCAGCTTGATGTTGGGCCGGAAGTTGGACTTCTCGCGGAAGTCCTGCAGCGGCCCACAGTGGCCGCCGCGCTCGCGCCGCCCGTGCTTGTCATCCTCGCTGGAACAACATTTCAACATTTTATTATTTTGCAATGATTGATTGTTGAATGGAGTAAGGCGGCGCGGGGGCGCCCCCGGCCCGCTCCAGGTAGCCCTTGCTGAGCGCCCCCTGTCCGGACCGTTAGCTATAGGGCTCACCCGTAGGCCTTGTCCTCGATGGAGTAGTGGCGCGCCGCCAGCAGGTGGCGGTGCGCCGAGGGCGCGCGGGGGCGCCCCCGGCCCGCTCCAGGTAGCCCTTGCTGAGCGCCCCCTGTCCGGTCCGTTAGCTATAGGGCTCACCCGTAGGCCTTGTCCTCGATGGAGTAGTGGCGCGCCGCCAGCAGGTGGCGGTGCGCCGAGGGCGGCGCGGGGGCGCCCCCGGCCCGCTCCAGGTAGCCCTTGCTGAGCGCCCCCTGTCCGGTCCGTTAGCTCTAGGGCTCACCCGTAGGCCTTGTCCTCGATGGAGTAGTGGCGCGCCGCCAGCAGGTGGCGGTGCGCCGAGGGCGGCGCGGGGGCGCCCCCGGCCCGCTCCAGGTAGCCCTTGCTGAGCGCCCCCTGTCCGGACCGTTAGCTATAGGGCTCACCCGTAGGCCTTGTCCTCGATGGAGTAGTGGCGCGCCGCCAGCAGGTGGCGGTGCGCCGAGGGCGGCGCGGGGGCGCCCCCGGCCCGCTCCAGGTAGCCCTTGCTGAGCGCCCCCTGTCCGGACCGTTAGCTATAGGGCTCACCCGTAGGCCTTGTCCTCGATGGAGTAGTGGCGCGCCGCCAGCAGGTGGCGGTGCGCCGAGGGCGGCGCGGGGGCGCCCCCGGCCCGCTCCAGGTAGCCCTTGCTGAGCGCCCCCTGTCCGGACCGTTAGCTATAGGGCTCACCCGTAGGCCTTGTCCTCGATGGAGTAGTGGCGCGCCGCCAGCAGGTGGCGGTGCGCCGAGGGCGGCGCGGGGGCGCCCCCGGCCCGCTCCAGGTAGCCCTTGCTGAGCGCCCCCTGTCCGGACCGTTAGCTATAGGGCTCACCCGTAGGCCTTGTCCTCGATGGAGTAGTGGCGCGCCGCCAGCAGGTGGCGGTGCGCCGAGGGCGGCGCGGGGGCGCCCCCGGCCCGCTCCAGGTAGCCCTTGCTGAGCGCCCCCTGTCCGGACCGTTAGCTATAGGGCTCACCCGTAGGCCTTGTCCTCGATGGAGTAGTGGCGCGCCGCCAGCAGGTGGCGGTGCGCCGAGGGCGGCGCGGGGGCGCCCCCGGCCCGCTCCAGGTAGCCCTTGCTGAGCGCCCCCTGTCCGGACCGTTAGCTATAGGGCTCACCCGTAGGCCTTGTCCTCGATGGAGTAGTGGCGCGCCGCCAGCAGGTGGCGGTGCGCCGAGGGCGGCGCGGGGGCGCCCCCGGCCCGCTCCAGGTAGCCCTTGCTGAGCGCCCCCTGTCCGGACCGTTAGCTATAGGGCTCACCCGTAGGCCTTGTCCTCGATGGAGTAGTGGCGCGCCGCCAGCAGGTGGCGGTGCGCCGAGGGCGGCGCGGGGGCGCCCCCGGCCCGCTCCAGGTAGCCCTTGCTGAGCGCCCCCTGTCCGGACCGTTAGCTATAGGGCTCACCCGTAGGCCTTGTCCTCGATGGAGTAGTGGCGCGCCGCCAGCAGGTGGCGGTGCGCCGAGGGCGGCGCGGGGGCGCCCCCGGCCCGCTCCAGGTAGCCCTTGCTGAGCGCCCCCTGTCCGGACCGTTAGCTATAGGGCTCACCCGTAGGCCTTGTCCTCGATGGAGTAGTGGCGCGCCGCCAGCAGGTGGCGGTGCGCCGAGGGCGGCGCGGGGGCGCCCCCGGCCCGCTCCAGGTAGCCCTTGCTGAGCGCCCCCTGTCCGGACCGTTAGCTATAGGGCTCACCCGTAGGCCTTGTCCTCGATGGAGTAGTGGCGCGCCGCCAGCAGGTGGCGGTGCGCCGAGGGCGGCGCGGGGGCGCCCCCGGCCCGCTCCAGGTAGCCCTTGCTGAGCGCCCCCTGTCCGGACCGTTAGCTATAGGGCTCACCCGTAGGCCTTGTCCTCGATGGAGTAGTGGCGCGCCGCCAGCAGGTGGCGGTGCGCCGAGGGCGGCACGGGGGCGCCCCCGGCCCGCTCCAGGTAGCCCTTGCTGAGCGCCCCCTGTCCGGACCGTTAGCTATAGGGCTCACCCGTAGGCCTTGTCCTCGATGGAGTAGTGGCGCGCCGCCAGCAGGTGGCGGTGCGCCGAGGGCGGCGCGGGGGCGCCCCCGGCCCGCTCCAGGTAGCCCTTGCTGAGCGCCCCCTGTCCGGACCGTTAGCTATAGGGCTCACCCGTAGGCCTTGTCCTCGATGGAGTAGTGGCGCGCCGCCAGCAGGTGGCGGTGCGCCGAGGGCGGCGCGGGGGCGCCCCCGGCCCGCTCCAGGTAGCCCTTGCTGAGCGCCCCCTGTCCGGACCGTTAGCTATAGGGCTCACCCGTAGGCCTTGTCCTCGATGGAGTAGTGGCGCGCCGCCAGCAGGTGGCGGTGCGCCGAGGGCGGCGCGGGGGCGCCCCCGGCCCGCTCCAGGTAGCCCTTGCTGAGCGCCCCCTGTCCGGACCGTTAGCTATAGGGCTCACCCGTAGGCCTTGTCCTCGATGGAGTAGTGGCGCGCCGCCAGCAGGTGGCGGTGCGCCGAGGGCGGCGCGGGGGCGCCCCCGGCCCGCTCCAGGTAGCCCTTGCTGAGCGCCCCCTGTCCGGACCGTTAGCTATAGGGCTCACCCGTAGGCCTTGTCCTCGATGGAGTAGTGGCGCGCCGCCAGCAGGTGGCGGTGCGCCGAGGGCGGCGCGGGGGCGCCCCCGGCCCGCTCCAGGTAGCCCTTGCTGAGCGCCAGCCGCAGCGCGCCCCACACGCCGGCGCCCACGCTCGGCTCCGCCTCCAGCCCCACGCACGACCCTGCCACAAGCGGGAACCACTTAACTCTCTAGTCTACTTTAAATATACAATTACATATTAATTCTTGATAAACCTAAATATAACATGACAGAGGATGAACCATTTAGTTGTGGTCAATAATTCAGAATTAATACTGGAATTTTCGGGGCGCAAGGCAACCTTACCTGCAAGGGTTTATTCCCGTTTTGTCACACTTAGGTATGTGACTCTTTAGTAATTTAATTCTTGTAGAATAACACGTGTGACACAAATGCGACGATTTTTCCTAAGTTGAGTCTTTGACGCAGTCACATTTGTGGGATTGGGACGTCGACGGTAGTCGCTTCCAGCAATGCCAAAAATAAAATGTCAAACAGTAGACTAGCACTGTATAAATGGGACTCGAGACTCCAAATCCAAATAAAGCAACAACTTAAAAGTCTCGAGTATTAATAAAAATATCGTTATTTATGTAATAGATAATCTAAATCTAAAAATATGTCTAACCTGCAGCTAAATCGGCCGGTTTGTCGCTGTTGACATCCACTCTGCTCCAGGCACTGCCCGCGGCGCTCAAATCGCTCTCTGGTTCCGCTTCCAAGTCGTCACGGTCGAAATCCTGTATCAACAAGTCATTTCTTGGTGTTTCAGCATATTCTACATTTAGTATATGTGTATGTATTTATAATTATGGAAATTTATAAAATTATTAGTCGTCAATTTTTTTGTGCAGTAATATGAAAGTGGGAATGGTATTTTATTTCTCTTCTATCCCAGTGTGGAAGTACCATTGAAAGGACCTTACATAAATATGTAGGTTTTTTACACCCACTTTTCTATTTAGCATTACCCCCTTATATAAATGGAAGCAGAGGCCATATACGTCATATCGCCACAACAATGTATGGTACCATGATCTCGGCGTGGTGGTCCCTGTTGCCGGCCAGCCCGTACGTGGGAATGTCCCCGAGCGTGCGGCAGAACTCGGCCGTCGCGTCCAACACCATGGCGCCTCCGCTGCCCTGAGCCGCATCGTCTGCTAAAGGTTCCTCCTTCACACGCTCTAGTATCTCTTCCACCTGCGACAAAGGCAAACAATCAGTATAATATGTAACGTCACTATTTTACCTGTAAAGGGTTAGAATAGGGGTTCTGAGTATCTTTGGGAGATACTCCATTTTCAAAGATAGCAACACCAAACTTCGCATACACTTCTGATTAAAAAAAATTTTTTTTAAATCACCTTCTTTCCATTACAAAAGTACATAGGTCTTCATAATCTTAGTTAGTTAGTTATTCTTTATTGTAACACCAAAAATACATTTAACATATTTACAATGTGATACAAAATGGTTTTACAATTGGCGGCCTTATCGCACAGAGGCAATTTCTTACGGGCAACCTTTGGATGGAGAATTATTATGAGAACTAAATTTGGGGCAGAATGGTGTTAAGTACATTAAAATATTGCCACTTCGGTAATTTTTATATTTTCAGTGACATAAATGTATGCATATACAATACATACATACACAAATACATACATAATATATACATATATAATATATACATATATAATATATACATACATACATATACACAAATACCTACAATACTATAAATATTAACGGTGTCTCTCTGAAGGCAGAAACGCTAGATATAGCCAATGGCTCGCAAGTAATGGTCGTTCACTAACTTTTTGAATGTGGCTAGACTTTGCGCACGTCTGATAGATACTGGTTGTGTATTCCACAACCGAACCGCTTGTCAGAAAAAGATTTGTCCAGGAAATTAGTAGAATGCCCATCTTCAATCTCAGGTTCTCTGATGATCTTAGATATTTATTGTTGGAGTCACTCAGAAACTCAAAACGTTTTTTGAGATAAGTAGGAGTAAAGGGGTTAAAAAGTATGGTATATAATAAGAAGAGGATGTGAGTATTCCGGCGAAGGCGAATAGGTAACCACTTGAGTCTTTTTCGAAATTCAGAAACATGATCATATTTGCGTAATCCAAATATAAATCTTATACAGAAGTTTTCTTACAATCTTAATGTCCGCTATTTTGGCGCTGACCATTGATAACTGATATAGAGCACAATGGACCTAATTATAGATGACTATTTCATAACTATCAATGAATTTACACAAGATGATTGTAATCGATCGCCTTATTCGATCTTAAGTTATTTGATTCACAGAAAATGAAGTAGTGTTTATTGGAGTATATTTAATAAATTTATTAGTAAAATGTGTACACCTACATTATGTGTCTGAACATCACCAGTCGCAAACGATTGAATTGAAAATCGCCACGTGGGCAAGTATGCCGAAAAACTCGGATACTAGATAGAACAATGCGCTGTAAAATACCGCATAAACTATCACTATTATAATTATTAACAAAGCGCTATTCCGGTTGCGTTTATTTTTACTTGCTTGCGTCTAACATCCTGAAGATCGGTGGAAGTGGGGTAATAGCAAAACGTGACCGTTTCCGTAAAGGTGACTCTCCTGTTATACCACTGACGTCGCATACAAGCATACGGCCCACCTGATGGAAAGTGGTCACCGTAGCCTATGGACGTTTGCAACACCAGAGGTGCAGCACTCGCGCTACCGTCCCTTGGAAAACCTTCTTAGAACCCTTTTGAAGAACTGTAGACGTATATACGTAATACTCTCAATTGTCATAAAGTCCACAGTCAGCCCTCACCTTGGGCACCTTCGGCACCTTGAAGGCGGCTTCGTCAGCCAGGTCGGCCTGTCGAAGGCGCCTCGCCCGCGCCAGAGCCGCCTGGAGTTCCGTGTCGGGTTCGGTCTCCTCGTCGTCTACTGGCGGCAGCTGATGCAACTGGTCTAGTTTCACGTCTGAAATCATACAATTTTATGAATCTGTTATTCAGGAAAAATATTAATTATGTAATACTAACTTTTAAACTTTCGCGTTGCATGATTAAAATAAGTGTAAAATACAGGTATTAACGCGATCATGCTTATTTACCTTAAATAGCTTGACGTTTCGACTGGGTTGCACCAGCCGTGGTCACAAGCAGACTCTGCCTGAGTCTGTATTTTACACTTATTTTAATTAAATATGTAAGTTGCTGAATAAGTTTGTGATAAATTTTATTATAGAGAATTGATGAATCTAAAAACCTGTTAATCATTTATTTATCTATCACGTCTTATCTCCGAAGGAGTGGTAGACGCATAAATATTGTATGCCCATTTTTCACCATGTATATTCCTGTCCCACGTAATAGGTGGTGAGCCCATTGCCGTGTTGAAATAGACAGACGCAGGTTGTGGCAACCTGCTGTTGAATTTTTTTAAGCCGCCCATAAATCCTTCAACTTAACTTACAGGAGGCAGTTCCCCCAACATTCAATCCAATCCAAAAATTCAATTATCCAAGCCTTATTCATATAAGCTTCCAGAATGCTTGCTTCGAAGACTGCGATCTTCTTTGCTGCTACTATCTAACCGCTTTTATCAGTGTTTAGCACCCACGATGATGACTCTACGACGACAAAGCAAAACTGAGAGTAAACTTCCATCAATAATAAATGAACGTCATCATACCTGTGTCGTCAGTGTCCAAGGGTGCCGTTCCCGCGTCGTAGTCGTCCACGTCTATCGGCTCTTCTTTAGCTTTCTTTCGTATTTTACCCTAAAGAACATAAATAAACAACATCGCTGAGAGTTCGTATGACATCATATTTTCGTCAAGAACGTCCAAATCTCGTGGTTGAGACACGCACAAAATACTTAAGTTTTTTTTTTTAAATAAATAAATATTGTTGGGACAACTCACACAACGTCATCTGATTCAAAACTAAGCAGAGCTTGTACTATGGTAACCAGATAACTGATAAACATACTTATATATTTCTAAATACATACATATCTATAACGGGCGTCAACTAGTTATAGATAAATAACACCCAGACACAGAATAAACCATCTAGCTTATCACACAGTTTTATCCTGGGTGAGAATCGAGCCCACGACCTCTTGCGTAGCAGTCAAATACACTCCCACCGCGCCACAGAGGCAGTCTGCATCAACATCTTACAATAACTTATTTTGATACATGTAATAAATGTAGGTAGATAAAGTAGTGTATTGTACCCAAACCAAACATTAGAATCAACTACTGACCTTTCTCTTGGACTTCTTGAACTTGGCCTGTATCTCGTGTTCGTCCATGTAGTCGCTCGCCAGCTGCAGCTGCGGCAGGACCAGCGACTCCATCCGCTTCTCGCCGAAGCCCCGGAGGCGCTCCTGTCTCTGTCATCAACCATTTACATACATTCATATACTAACTATTGAATAGCAATTGAGCATTCCATCCTACATTAACGCGTAGTAAGAATCGTTTTCGATCGTTTTGTAAGAATGTATGGATGTATTTTTGTTTTGGATTTTGATGAAACTTTACCATAATACAGCTTACACCTCAGAATAACACATGGGCTGCTTTTTATCCTGGGAACGGGAAATCTTCACCACTAAAGCGTCAACTAGTTACTTATATTCGCGTCCACTTGGCTTTTTTTTTTGTATACCACTGAGGTGGCAGACAAGCATACGGTCCACCTGATGGCCTTTGGACGTTTGCAACACCAGTGGTGCAGCACTCGCGCTGCCGATAAAATATCCATCACGCCTTATCCCCGAAGGGGTGGCAGAGGCATATTATATGCCCACTTTTCACCGTGTGGATTCCTGTACCACGTAATAGGTGGTGAGCCCATTGCCGTGTTGAAATGTACAGACGCAGGTTGTGGGTACCTGCTGTTGAATTTTTCAAGCCACCCATAAGGAATTCAACCAGGCTTAACGACTGCCATTTTACTGGCAACCGGGACCAACGGCTTAACGTGCCTTCCGAAGCACGGAAACGCTCGCAAATGTAAATGCCACAAAGTGGTCACCCATCCGAGGACCAGCCATAGTGAAAGTTGCGTAACTCAGTGATCGTTTACAGAACACTGAGACCGCGGGGCCACGAGCGCTTCAATCCGGTTGGTGCACGAAATTAAAGTCGTAACTCACTACCGTAGTCTTCAGAATTCACAACCATATTTCCCCAATAATGAATTTGAATGCCATCTTTCGCTTACCATCATTTCCTTGAACTTTTTCGCTTCCAAGGCATCCTCGTCTCCGATGAAGAAGCCCTTCTGCTTGTCCGACTTGCCCTCGTCGATCTGCTCGTCGTACTTGGCGAGGACGGGCCGCTCGTACCCTAAAGCGGCCGCTTCAAGATCCGCCTCGTCGTCGTACGCTCGATAGCCCGCTTTGGCCTTCTTCGCTTCTAGTAGATTCTGAAATGTAAACATGATGTGACCAACACTTGATACCTAAAAAAGTTGTCTATGGAAAGGTAATGTAAGGTCTAAGATACATTTTTTCTTAAAAATCTTAAAACTAAATTCAATAAGTTACTTAACTTTGTTTAAAACATTTAAATGAATTCTGAACTAATAATAACACTGTCCCTTTTTAAGGGTAAGGGTAAACAAGGAACCCTATTCCAGTTTCGCCATGTTCGTCTATCTGATCGAATTCTAACACAGTAAACCCATAGACGCCATGCTCAGAGACCCTTAGTACTACAAAGTTGTTATTGGGCATATTATTAAAAAAAAAAAAAAAATATTTAGATACTTCTCCTACACGGAAAATAGGGACGGTTATGTTTAAACTCGTCTGTGACAGAGTTTGGGTATCTCTCTCAAAATTATTTTAGGTTTGCTTAAATCACTCTTCGATAAAGGGATAAGGGGATCTGTAAGTGCTCATTTTTGTTAGTAAATTTTCTCCCGTATCAACTACACCTTGAGAGAAAGAATCCAGCTGAACAGCTGTAGGGGAAAACTTACCTTCTTAGTCCTCTCGTCGTCCACGATGTTAACGTTGACCAGCACATCCTCGCCGTCCTCGGCCAGCACCTCCTTGTCAGCCAGCGTCAGCACTACCTCACGCTCGTCACCGATCTATACCACAACAACATCACTACTACACACGCTGATAAGGGTTATAGTAAAACGAAAACATTAAAGTCTGTATCTATACCAAACAAGAATGGAGTACTGGATAAGTATTGAGTTTTGCACTTTATTTACCATTTGTAAAGTATTTGACAAACTACCAAATATATTAAAGAAAAAATGGACCTCAAAATTAAATTTATGGCGCCCAATAATTTACATATAATGAAAATGTATGTATCTGGCTCATGGAGACTGTAACATATTCACCAATTTATTAGGTATTTATCCTTCATTTAACCATCCAAGGCAGTCCAGGTCAGCATCCAGGTCAGCAACCTTTCTAGCTTCCTGCATGCTTCCGCGAGTATCTGCAGCGACTATTCTGTGACCTTCCAACCCATGTCCGTTAGTAAGAAGTTTCACCGCTAGCAGGTGAGGTTGCCAGGGCCCCTGATGATGCTGGTGGGGCCTGTTAGACCCAACAGTAGGGTATTCAAAGGGCGAGTGAGAGTATCAGCACAGAGCAGCAGCTCCTTAAGAACATTCAAAACGTATACAAAATACATGTACAACGCGCGTGCCTTGAAAGCGTCCACTGGCAGAGTCGGTATAAGCCGGACGCGATAAAACGACACGAGGCCAGTGGACACGCATACAGCGCCTTTGTATGAAGCTGTATAGTAAATAGAGTGTGGTACGAGTTTGGGTGTGGGTGTGGGTGTGAGTGTAAGCGTGAGTGTGATTGTAAGCGTGAGTGTGGGTGTAAGTGTAGGTACGAGTGTGGGTGTGAGTGTGGGTACGAGTGTGGGTGTGAGTGTGGGTTCGAGTGTGGGTGTAAGTTTGTGTGTGACTTTGGGAGTGAGTGTGGATGTGTGTGAGAGTGTGGATGTGTGTGTGAGTTTGGGTGTGAGTGTGTGTGGGTTTGAGTGTGGGTGCGAGTGTTGGGTACGCACCGCGTCCAGGTCGTGCGCCACGCGCAGTCCGCGCAGCTGTCGCGCCGTGTAGCGCGCCTGGCTGTCGGCGTGCAGCTCCTCCGCCACCAGCGCCGACACGCCGAACACCTCGTCCATCTCGTCCAACATCGCCGCCTGAACACCACACGGAACTTCACTAATAACTCTATTCTACAGGGGGGCAAGTAAAAAATTTAGAAACATCTATCAGATGGCCTGTGATCTTCGCAGGACCTATTGTCCTCGTGCAGAAACTTCGCTGTTAGTTTCTGTCAAGACAGGAAGTTATGTTTCTAATCAGATCCCATACAGGTTCGAGGAAAACATAGCCGTTGACGGGTCGCTAAATATTCGAGGTTCGGGCGACCATGTTCCAGCACTATGCTAAAGGTTGGAATGCAATTGCTTATGAATGATTGTACCGACTAACAGTTATTGTATTTGAAATATTTTTGAACATATCAATATTAATTATTACTAAGTAAACGGTTGTACTCACGTGTTTATTGACGTGAAATATACCCGTGAGTACAACCGTTTACTTAGTAATAATGAACAACGCTCACGAAAGTTATTATTCTAATATCAATATTAAATAAAATAAAAATAAATATCCATCACGCCTTATCCCCGAAGGGGTGGCAGAGGCATATTATATGCCTACTTTTCACCGTGTGGATTCCTGTCCCACGTAATAGGTGGTGAGCCCATTGCCGTGTTGAAATAGACAGACGCAGGTTGTGGCTACCTGCTGTTGAAATTTTTAAACCGCCCATAAGGCCTTCAACCAGGCTTAACGACTGCCATTTTACTGGCAACCGGGACCAACAGCTTAACAATCAATATTAAGTTCAAAATGTAAAATTTGTTGAATGCAACTTTTGCAAACTGGTGCTCATTCAAGGACAGGACACAATTGTCAACATTTGTATCTGTATCTTACCCTTTTAGCAGCCTCTCGTTTCTGTACTTCAATTTCCCGCGATTTTTTCACCCAAGCCGACGCGTCCTCCTCGTCCGACTCCTCGGCCAGTAATCTGGTTTGTAATCTGTGAAAAACAAAAAGAAACAATTGATGAACAATAACAATAGATTTTTTTTAAAGAGATTTTACAGAAACCCATCACACCAGTGCCTACTATATAAAATAGGTGAGTGGTACACTTACCTCTGTTCGATGTTCCGCTTCTCCTTCCGCACTTCGAGTCTCTCGCGTATCTTCTCGGACTTCTTCTGCGCCGCAATATTGGCGGCCGGCTTGTGGTAGAACTCACCCAGATCGTCTTTGAACTTGCCATCATCTGAATGTTACATCATCAATCAGAACACTACAATAGACCAGACGTTCCAGTCTTGGAAGGGTAAAGATATGTGTATAAATACACCTACACGTTTCTGAACAGGACATACACATCCTGTGCATCACACGGGAAATCTCTCGACTTGCGTGAAAACGGTCAGTCATATATCCTCAGTAAAGTATCTCGGGTTAAAATTACACACCAGTAGGCACAGTATAAGCGTATATTGATAGATACATAGCTGACATAACATAATTATTAAATATCGTCCCACCTACATTCATCCGTATTCATATATAACATAATTGCCTCTCTTTCTATCTCTTAACTTTCTGACAATGTAAGGTTTTCTCGGCTCAAAAGAACGCCGCCACAACGAATGACTAACGTGTAGTATACTCTCCAGCCGGTACATTGCAGTTGTAAACCATCGTACTTGTAAATAACGCGCAATGCGCCTAGCACATGTAGGCATCTACAGTCAAAATCGAGACTTACTTTACCTCTAGAAGTCTTGCTTAATAACCTTGCTCTATGCAGTTAGTAGTGGGAGAGAGTTAGCCTGCAGTAATATTGGGTATCCGCTAGAATTAGAAAATACCCGAGTGGGACTTCTACAATTCGCTCGGGATGTGGAGCCGACTTGCAATAAGCAGGTTTGTAAGATTATTCACAATTTTAATTTGAAATTCAAAATAAATTTTGTTTACGTTATCAGAATTTAAACTATCGTGGTCATTAACAGACCTAAAATAATGATTATCCGGATATCCTTTCTCCACTCGCGTATACATATTCACACTTCGGATACTCGCGGTATCCGATATTTCGGCACTGTTGCAAGCGCCATGATCACAGAGTAATAGTGGACATGGTACATATCCCGATAATCATTATTTTAAATTTTGTTTGTAACTAAATAACTATCTTCAGCCTATATCCCTGGCGGGGTAGTCAGAGGACAGATAGCCAGGCTTCGCGCTCCATGCATACTTCTTTCGCTTCTTGCAGATTTATCGATTGCTTCATACCTGTACATAAATTTTCATAAATTTGGTTTGTGTGTTCTAAAAAAAGAGTATATCCTAACCTGCTGGTTTGTCAGCGAGCTCGAGCGGCTTGAGTCCAAGTTTGGCGCGGAGCCGGTTCGTCTCCTCGACCGACAGACTCTCCTGCAGCGCGGCGCTACCGGACGGTCCCGCCGAGCTGTCGTGTTGTGTTTCGCTCTCAGAACTTCTCTCCCTCTCCTTGCTAAATAATGAAAAAATTGTGAGACATTTTTATGTGCTTATTATTACCTAATCTTATGTATTGGGCTTGCCTTAGACTCTTTCAGATTTTGTACTTCTTGATACAGCTATATAATAATATATTTAAATTCTCGTGTCGCGATGTTTGTTACCGAACTCTTCCGAAACGGCTTGACGTATTTTTATAAAGTTTTATATGTATATTTCGTAGGTCTGAGAATCGGTCTCAATCTTTTTTTATACTCCTAAGTGATATGTATTGTACAAGGTGATCCAAACCAATATTTTACACAAGCGTCCTAGATTAAATAATAATAATAAAACCCTCGAGAACAGTCGTTATCTTTTATAGGATTAACGCTACGCTAACCTATAGTAGATTCGCTTTTTGAGTCTTCCACTTTCTGATATCAACAAAAAATGCATCAGAAAGTAATGAAAAGCTCACATCCGCAGGGCAGCTTGTGGCGAGCTGAATATGCGTGGCTACACATCGGTCCCGATTCCTCAGAGTTTTGTTGCCCTTCTGCATGCGGTTAGGATTTAATGGCCTAACGGGAGAGCAGAGCAGTGAGAGTGCTACTCCCGGGAGTGCAAAAATCTCAACTCTGGCTTGCCTTAAGTGGCCGGTCAGAACTATATGCTCGGGGGTGGAAGTGTCATTTTCAAGGGCATAACTACGGGGAAGCCCGCTCCGGGCCTGTCCCGCGAAAATGAAACCGGCGCCGCACCGCTCTACACCCCAAGCCGCTCACACCGGTGTTGCCCTCTGTCGCCTTACAGGCTTATCATGCCTATGGCGATTGTATAGGGGGCCCATCTAGTGAGTTGGCAAGTCACCGTCTGCCAGTATTTTGATGATATAATATTAAAATGGCAGACGCAGTTTTCAGCCGTAGTTCAAGTCACCCAGTACATTTAATCTCCAACTCAATAGCCCAATAGTAGTTAGCGTAATATACAATAGTTTAAATCCCATTGGAGGTAGTCCATTACCGTTCTTCTACATAAGGCGGGCGTGGATTGTCTTTAGTGGGGGTCCCATTTCCTATTAGATTAAAATTCTCAAAGGGCCTCTGCGTGTTGGACCAATATGTCCCCATGTAAGCCTACCAAAAGCCCAGGTATCTTCAAGAGAAAAAAAAAGAAGATACCCGTGAAGAAGAAGAGACATAATAATAATAATAAATAAATAATAAATATTGTGGGACACTTTTTCACACAGCGCCATCTAGCCCAAAGTAAGCTAATATTAGCTTGTGTTATGGGATCTAGATAACTGATAAACATACTTATATATTTGTAAATACATACATATTATACATAGGAAACACCCAAACTCCGAAACACACATTTGTGGATCACACAAATATTTGTTCCGACCCGTGAATAGAACCCGGGACCTCTTGCGTAGCAGTCGGTTACACTCCCACCGCGCCACAGAGGCAGTCACTAAACATGGTAACATGAAATAAGATGAATGTATTCTTTAAGTACTTTGGATGAGTCCTAACAAAGGAATTGCCGATATTGTCATGGGAACGGGAACTATGCAGATGAAATAGGATAATAGGAACTATACAGATGATAAGAAGATGATGCTGAAATTTGGTGAATGTATTCTTTAGGTATCTATCTTAGATAAGAAAAGATACCTGGTATTACCACGGGAATGTATTTCTACTAATATTATGAATGTGGTTGTCAAGTGTTTAATGGAGAAGAAAAGTTTCAGATCCTTTAGAATTGTATTAGAGATTCTCTAGCCCCACTCTCTTCGCTCTCTCATTTATGTGACGCCAACGAAGTTGCGCGGGTCAGCTAGTTTACCTATAACTGTCTGATCCATAGTCCTTGAGAGCCCGGTGAAATTCCCTAGCATGTCTGTCCCTCTCCTCGCTGCTACTCCGTGTGGCCACAGGCACTGCGGCTGGTTTCTCTTTATACAGATGCGAGTCCACTGGCACTTCCTCAACTGCAACAATAGACAGAAGACTTATATTTTTATGTACTTTCCATCTGTTAAAACATATAAACTAGATTTTACTTATCAATATGTCTCCTAAACCAAGCTATTTTAGGAACAAGAAAATACTCTATTTGCACTGACTATTCCACATTAATCTAATTTAAAAAGGTCAGGTTACACTTAAACACTTATAACTCAAGAATGGGTGGTTTATGATTCTTGCTTTGTTGGAACCATCTTCACCCCAAATATCAGAGTAATACTAAAACAAAAATTAGCAAAAAAAAAAGAATATTTTTTTAAAAGGTGGTGCCGCTGCCGGTGCTAAGCTTGGCTGTACCACTAGTTCAAAATAAGCGAGTATCAAATAACACCACTTGTAAAGTAACTGGTTTTGCTTTCTCTTTTTTTCTATTCTCAAAGGTACAAAATATGACCACATAATGTTGTGATACAGTACAAATGGTGTTATTTAATATGTGTAGCAAGTTCCACTAAGTGCCATCAATGAACAGTATAAATAAAAACTAGTTCATTATTAAATAGGGAAGTTGATAGATATCTGTAAAGCCAAGCCAGGAATAAGATTGTATTAGCACTCCTCCTGGATACTACTGGCCGATGTTCAGATATTATGGGCTTATTATATTAGAAAGGCTATAATAATGACTGTCAAAATGACCAAATAAGAGGTTTGAGACTTCTTCATTTGAAGAGCTGTCAGTTTGTGGCTACATAGAGATGTTACCTCATGATTCCGTTAGAATAGAACTTAATGTAACATCTTGTGTTTCTACAAATTTTCTACAATCAAGAAAACAAGTGCACTTGAAAATGAATTTGGGCCATCATCAAACCCATTCCCTAAAAATAGAATGCACAACTCAATAAATGCCATTTATGGACTGCTTCTTTTGCGCTTATAGCAGAGATGTCAAGTGAACTGAGGCTTTTCTTGAAGAAACAGTGGATTCCATGCACCTTTGATCCAAAGGCAAGCACTATGTCAGTAAGATACTTTCGGCTCCCAGAGTTATATGTATTTGGCATCACGGAAACTATTGTTGAAGTGTTTACGGAGGAATGGTTGGAGACATTCCTCTGACACAATGGATGGAACTTCCAACCAGGCAAGGTATATCTGGCCGGCTGCTGTCGAACGGTTGATGTTGGGTTGCTCTATATTCAATCTACATAATCCAGTCTTTGAGATATGGGAATAAAGAGAAAAGAATTGGATTGGATTGAAAACAGGCAGATTTGGATTGAGATAGACGAGGCTTATACACTAATGGGAACCTTATGAAAATAAATTAATAACTAGCACACAGTAACACCAATTAATTTAAAAACTTAAATACAAATTCTAACACATTAACCAACTGCTATGCTTCCTTTACAATGCTTGCAATTGATATGGCAATACCTTAGCAGGCCTCTTTATATAAAAGTCTAAATTTGCGGTATGAATATGTGGCTAAAAGATGTGTGTTTGCAGGTTCAGGCAAGTTTGGGTCAAAAGTAATGTAATTTTATTTAATATCTATACATCTAATCTAGTTACTGGTTATATATTCCTGACAGGTACAGGCGATAGAAATAAAATACCTGCTTACCACAATACAGATATTTTGGTGTACTTTTTAGGGGACATGGAAAACATGCATGCTGGTTTCAGGATTGATGAGGGTACAACAGAAACAAAAATGAATTTATGCATGTTGGGATTTTTTAAGTGGTTTCAGCACAACAGAGGCACATGTGCAATTCCTAGTTTAATATGCAGTCATCGCCTTGCTCTGCCCAGCGTTCGTGGCCCCGTGGACGTAGTGTTCCGTAAACGATCACTGCGTCAAACAACTTTCACTATGGCTGGTCCTCGGATGGATGACCACTTTATGGCATTTATATTTGCGAGCGTTTCCGTGCTTCGGAAGGCACGTTAAGCCGTTGGTCCCAGTTGCCAGTAACATGGCAGTCGTTAAAAGCTAAGGCAGCTTGAAATATTTCAACAGCATGTCCCCACAGCCAGCACCTGTCCATTTCAACACGGCAATGGGCTCACCACCTGTTATGTGGGACAAAAAGCAAAGCATACGGTGAAATGTGGGCATATAGTACACGTCTGCCTACCCCTTCAGGGATAAAGGTGTGACTTTATGTTATGCCTTTGGAGCCCTAGATCTGCTTTCCTGTTATTATGATGCCAATTTTGTGCCTGTGTGGACAAATCACTAATTACTTTGTATTTATGTCTAAAAAATGAATATGCTAAATAATGACTGTCCCTAAAAGTATTTTTGATGATTTATAATAATCACCCAAAAAATTTGTTTGGCTTTAAAAAATTATTTGTGGATATATATTTTATAATTTTCAAAATTACAAACCAAATAAATTGCTTTGTATGCTTGCCTGCCACCTCAGTGGTATATAAAAAAAAATACACACATTTCACCCAGCCATGTTATGTTACTTGGTCACGCTACACCCATAAGTAACAAATATGATAGTAACTGAGAATGTGTTAAACTGTACTGCCCTGGTTCACCTAGTAAAGAATAAAAATTAAAAGTTGAATACTATTTCTTTCCATTAAAGAAACATGTTATAATAACTTCCAATTTCAAGTTGCGCACAATAAATCCATTACCATATCCAAACTCACCAGTAACCTAGTACTCCTAGTTATCTAGTGGAAAAATTGTAATTTCCTATTGTAAGTTTATGGTGTACAATAAAGAGTATTGTATTGTACTGTATTATACTCCTGGTGACGGTTTGAAACAGCTGCCCATAGAGGAGTGTAAGAGATCAGGGTGGCAATTCTCAACCAACAACTAAATAAAATACAGAAATTTAGAGGTGAAATAAGATTTGTATCATAAGGAAAACATGAGACAACAGACATTGTCCGATCCCTGCCAACAATTTCAAAAGTTAACCTTGACACTGTACTTGCTTTAAATTATATGCTAGGATGAAATAGACACATAATATTTCATTATACATACTACTGTAACAATATGAATGTAAAGGTTCTATTACCTCAGTCTATTACTGACATCATTGTCTGTGATTTTGATGAGCAGTCAGCACTACTAGGTACATAATATCATTAGATGTACTGGAGTACATATTAAAGCGCTGTCGACACTGGCGAAAGTTGTGGTCACATTTAGGTTTAATACAAATGTAATTTGATTAAGTTTTACATCCTCCACAATCTTGGGCATATTTGTAATCGGCACGTCTCCTTTCCATTTAAATACCTACCTTGAGTGAGCAGCTCGCAGGACGCGGTGGAACAAGTCGGATGCCACCGTGTCTGAAATAATGAGCAAAATATGCCATTATTTGTTCAAAAGAGATTTCCACCAAAACTGTTCATGGTTTCCTTCGATGCTATCAATATAGCGAATAATTTCAGTAAAAGTTGGTAACCGTCTGAATATAGATGACAATGATGACATGACATCATAGCCCACGAGAACATTCAGTAGGTCAGTAATAAAATAACATCGTGTTTTGGAAACCATGATCAGCATTTGGCGCATTCGAATCTCTAAAAACAAATTCAACTAACCGTCAGGGGATCGGTCACGTTTGCGATCTTTATGTTTGCGATGTCTTTTGCGTTCCCTTTCTTCGTTTTCCAATGGTGACCGAGATGGGCTCCTGTGTTTCTTCTTTTTAGATTCTTTCTTATGTTTTTTTGATCCCATTATGTATTTGTTTTGAAACTACACTTACGTAAAGGGTTGATAACGGAAATAAATAAATACAGCCAGCAGTAATTAAAATTTCAACAAATTTCAATCAAAGCGCGTTCACAAAACTTGTGAAACTTGTCACTTGTCCATTACTCAAAGATTATAGGGATATTCGATATACATCGATGCATTGAAAACATCGAGATTTACAATGCGATACATCGAATCGATCCGATGTTTTGAAATGCTTTCGATATACTCGATGTATCGATGTTTTTTCAGTTTTTAGTAGAAAAACATCGAATCGATTATAACCAATTTCATAAAAACTCAAGTTCAGTCATAAAATTTTAGTGGTCACTAAAATTTTATGACCCTGAATGTAGCAGACATCCGACGAAAAATTAGTTTAGCTAGGGATATTTAGGGTAATAATAAAGTTACCATAAATTCGAAAGTTGCCATTGTTCATTGGCTCGAGATCTGTAAGTGATAGATTTCAAAAATATTTTTTTTAATAGAAAAGTTTTTATGATGATAAATAATTTTGAGATGGCTCTCGAAGGATTACAAATTATTAAAAATAAATTTTCATTCATTAATCTAAGACTATTTACGATGATTTAAATGTGGTTTCTGTCAAATTTTCGAAATTTCTTTTAGAATTTTTGGCGACGAATATCCGTCTCAAAAATCGCTTTAATAAAAAAGAAAGAAATTTGAAGATTTGAAGAAAAGGCAAACGTTTAAATAAACTGTTGTTTTGCAAAGTCTCTCAAAAGAACACTGGCAATAGGACATGACAGACTTAGCAAAATTATTGCGGATGTTTTTTTTTGTTCTTATGTAAATTACAATAAAGATTTTTCTCATACATGGCTTTTACTTTTTTTAATAAAACATTGTTTGAATTAGTGATGGTTTGCATGAAAAAATGTGTTGAAGTAGTCTGGTCTGAATCCTGTAATTTCTATTTCTTAGTATTTGTTATAGCGGCAACAGAAATACATAATCTGTGAAAATTTCAACTGCCTAAATATCACGGTTCATGAGATACAGCCTGGTGACAGACGGACAGCGAAATCTTAGTAATAGGGTTCCGTTTTTACCCATTGGGTACGAAACCCTAAAAAAGTACTCGATGAGTACAAAATATCGATGTTTTCACCCGATACATCGAAAGACATCGATGTACAGTTCTGATTTATCGAATCGAAAAAAACATCGATGTTTTTTCAAAGTGGACACCCCTAAAAGATTATAGTGTAATATTAATATCATTACTGAATGAATGGAACTGAACGCAAGGAATGAGCCACCGCCATTTTGTAATTTTGTATTCATAAATTTGCTTTTTTTAAATTCTTGAATCTGTAGTTTTTGAGCCAATAAATTTGTAAAAATATTTCATAACAATTTTTACGTGTGGAATTCACTTAGATACAATGCTGGACACCTACCGACTAAAACCTGCTTGAAGCTCTCGACGCGTTAAAGCGACGTTCCATCCGCATCATAGATTGTCCAGAAGTTACTGGCAGTCTTGAACCGTTGGAGATGCCCAGAACGTTCGCCAACTTAGATGCATTTTACCGTATCTACCACGGTGAGTGTTCTGAAGAACTCTTTCGATTGATCTCACCTCCTCCTTCCGGTCTCGAAAAAGTTTTGACGTTCCACATACATAATGATGATGCTTCCCGAAGAATCACCCCTTGGACTCTCGATACAGACTTTGTCTGTCTATGGGTGTTAAAGGGCACGCGTGTATCTCTCACTGCACGCCACTTTCTAGGGTTTACTTCGCAGTCCATCTACCGTCCTCAGCTCAGGCCAGTCAATTACACCGTTAGTCTTGGGCGAAGACAAGTCTATGGAGCGCACCATAACCGCAGACTGCAAAACCGGAAGGAGAAATTCTCTCCCACTGAGCTGCTCCTGCTGAGCATCCGACCGGCAACGAAGTCACGCTCTCAATGTGTCCCGTAAAGCGAGCCATGTTTTTGTCGTTATGGCCTATTGCAGAGTCCTCTTGACCCCCACGACGCCTCCGGCAGAACCTAATTTACTGTCGTTGCGCGGTCACGCACGCTGTGCGCAGCTATGCAATTTCCAGAGGTCACCAATACACCTGCACCTTTGCCGGTCCGGGTCTAACACTCCTTCCACCTCTTCATCAATATCGGTAGGCCTCATCCGCTGGCGGGATCCAGGCCTGCACGATGTAACTAGAAGTACCTCCGCTTTCAGTCGTTGTTCAACAGAACCTTAGCCGCCTCGAGGCCGAAGCCCCATCCGTCTGCACAGGATAGCGGAAGAGTGGCGTTCAGGTGCGGTCACGCTCACAGCAGGATTCGAGAACCTGGCACTTGACCCATCAACGTCGTTTTGACATATAAAGGCCCCAATTATCATTCAGGGGTTTGCAAATTCTTTACGACCTACCAAAATACGCCAAAAGAATCATATAAATCGGTCAAGCAGTTTCGGGAGGAGCACACTCATACACTCTCTAAACGCCATGATAATTTGGAGTCAAGATAGTCTGGCCTCAACGTTTAAAGCACGGTATTAAAGCCAATGGTGATCATTTTGAATGAGATTCATATATTTGTATTGTTATCATATTCCTCGACCTCGGCGCACGTATGTCAATCAAATCGACGATCTTTTGGAAAAAGGCCAGGTCAAGAGTACCCTTAACCGGCGAGCGTGTATGAAAAAACTCATGAAAGTAGAAGAAGCGAAAGCTGTATGTCAGGATCGTAGCATGTGGATAGCCATAATCTCTGCCTACCCCGATGGGAAACAGGCGTGATAATATGTATGTATGTATGTATGTTATTATATTAATCTATACTAATATTATAAAGCTGAAGAGTTTGTTTGTTTGGTTGAACGCGCTAATCTCTGGGACTACAGGTTCGATTTGCATAATTTTTTTTGTGTTGAATAGTCCATTTATCGAGGAAGGCTATAGGCTATATAGAATAACGCTACGACCAATAGGTGCGGAACAGCAATGATAAATGTGGCAAAATCGGGGACAAAATATTCCTTTTGATAGCTTCCGTTGCGAACGCTGCGTAAACGATTAAAGTTACGCAAAAACTATGTATTACATAATTATTCCCCTTTAAAAGTTCTAAAATAAAGTCCGCGACAGTATATGCCTATCTTTTAAGGTTAACCTATTATAATCATTTTATTGTGAAAAAATTGGTCTTAAAATAACAAGTGAAAAGTATGGCCGATGATTTGCGATTTACGCATGCGCGACGCACGCAGGATAAAACTTTGTGATGAGCACGATGGTTTATTCTGTGTCTGGGTGTTATTTATCTATGATATGTATGTATTTAGAAATATATAAGTATTTTTATCAGACATCCTGGTTACCATAGTACAAGCTCCGCTTAGTGTGGAATGTGATGGCGTTGTGTGAGTTGTCCCAACAATATTAAAAAAATAAAAAATAATATACTAATAATAATAACTATACTAATATGTGTTGGATAGCGCATTTATCGTGGAAGTCTATAGGCTATATCATCACGCTACTACCCTGAAGAGCAGAGCAGTAATCAACAAATCGGGCAAATATTCATACACAATTGTAAAAGTAGATAATAAACGACGGGATTAAATGGGAGCGGCGGGGATAAAGGCGTGACTGATAAAAGGCTATCTCATCACGCTACTACCCTGAAGAGCAGAGCAGTAATCAACAAATCGGGCAAATATTCATACACAATTGTAAAAGTAGATAATAAACGACGGGATTAAATGGGAGCGGCGGGGATAAAGGCGTGACTGATAAAAGGCTATCTCATCACGCTACTACCCTGAGGAACGGAGCAGTAATCAACAAATCGGGCAAATATTCATACATTATTGTAAAAGTAATAAATGACGGGATTGAATGGGCGCGACGGGAATAAAGGCGTGACTGATAAAAGGCTATCTCATCACGCTACTACCCTGAGGAACGGAGCAGTAATCAACAAATCGGGCAAATATTCATATATTATTGTAAAAGTAATAACGACGGGATTAAATGAGAGCGACGGGAATAAAGGCGAGACTGTAAAAGACTATATAATCACGCTACTACCCCGAAGAGCGGAGCAGTAATCAACAAATCGGGCAAATATTCATTCATTATTGTAAAAGTAATAAACGACGGGATTGAATGGGAGTGACGGTAATAAAGGCGTGACTGATAAACTAACGGGAGTTCGAAGTTTGTCACGGGCGAAGCCGCGCGGGTCAGCTAGTGTATGTATAAACTAACATGAACTCAGTGTTCTGTGCAGTCAGTCAGTCACT
Organism: Thumatha senex; assembly: GCA_948477245.1. Lineage (NCBI taxonomy): Eukaryota > Metazoa > Arthropoda > Insecta > Lepidoptera > Erebidae > Thumatha > Thumatha senex. The sequence goes on from OX419731.1 coordinate 795,271, forward strand.
GCATTAAGCAATTTTGGCTATGGCTGGTCACGGATGGGTGACCACTTTGTGGCATTTACATTTGCGAGCGTCTCCAAGGTTCAAAAGCCTGGAATGCACGTTAAGCCGTTGGTCCGGGTTGCCAGTAATATGGCAGTTGTTAAGCCAAGTCAAAGTCCTTATGGGCGGCTTTAAAAATTTCAACAGTAGGTAGCCACAACCTGAGATTTTATATTTGAACACGGCAATGGGCTCTCCACCACCACTATTACGTGGGACACACACACACATGGTGAAAAGTGAGCGTATAATAGTCCTCTGCCACCCCTCCGGGATGAGGCGTGATTGTTAAAAACCATAAACTAATATTCATTACAGTAATAAATGATTAATGCAAGAGAAAAAAAAGATAAAAGCTTTTCGGAGTAACAATATTTATGGCAAGACTAGGTAAGGTATTTTGGTGCGTATTTATATTATACAGGAATGATATAAATCATTCCTGTAAAAGTCAGGGTTCCTAACGGTTGATAACATAGAAGTTTAGAATAATAAAAATAAATAACAAAAATCTTTATTTGGAACAGACAAACAGTATTCAATTTGTTTTTGGGAATAGATAATGACTGCATTAGTAACAACTGTGGCGCAGTCATTAACACCCGCCTTCAGACGCTTAGCACATATTTGTATGGAGTATTATATATATGAGGTGAGTGTTTGTGTGCATGTATATTGTGTATTAGTATAGTATTGTGGATTAATGTGTGTGTGTGTGTGTGTGTGTGTGTTGCGCGTGAGCTCATGTGCGTGTGTGTAGAATGTGTGAGTGTGTGTGTGCGGTGTGTGTGTGTGTGTGTGTGTATGTATGTGTGTGTGTGCGTGTGTGTGTAGAATGTATATCTAATTTGTCTATTTTACTAATATTTCCTCTCATTGATACTCTTTGAATTTTTTAACCCGATAATAAACACAAATTATAAAAAAAAAACTTTTTTATTTCATTTACACAACACAACATTATAAAATATAGTAATTTACAATGCTTGATATGAAAATATAACTCGTTTCAATATTATTTATTCAGGAATTGTCACAATATTAACAGTAAATGCTTTAAATAAATATCTAGGTAACAAACAATCGTAGGGTTATGAATTGTAATGTTGATAGATATCTATCAGTATACACAGTAAGACGATTAACAGTGAACACTATCCAGGGGTTTTGCAATTTTATTAATGGATGTTCGTACTTTTAGGCCCGTATTCCAGAACGTTTCTCAATACTCAATCGACGCTTAAGAGTTGATTGTATAAGACAAGATCTAGCCTCAAGCGTTGGACCTTAGCGTCTTTGGTTACTATATTCAGTCATTAAAACCCCGTCAAGTTACATGAGTATTAATTAGGATTCCGTAATTACGGAATAAAAGTATTTATTACATTTTTATTTAAACTATTCTATTGGTTCAAATCTCATTTTGAACGGTTTACGATTTCTATTTTTATTTTATTACGTATCGTTCAGTATTCTATCTTACGATTAAATTGAATATGTCATTTTGTAAACACTGGCAGTTATAAAAATAGGAAGAACTTTTGGACTCCTAATGACAATCATTCCACAACTACAACTCTGGAGCATTTTAGGAATGTACATGTACAAAAAATAGAAGTAATTATATTTACAAGACACACAGATATGTTTTATTGCTTATGATTGATCTTGACACAGGTTTTATATTATAAAAGACACAACTACACAAAAAAAGATTAAAGTCATCTTAAATTCACACCGAAATTACAATAAGTTACGATGTGAAAAGCAGTTTTAATAAATTTTTTTGTTATTCATACAGTTTCAGTTTTTTATATCTAATTGTCTGACCACAAATTCATTTGATATACTTTTTTATGAATTTTGTTTACAACTAATTTATATTAAGTACTAGATAATGTAGTTTCCCATAGAGATTACCAATTCTGGACAATCAAACAAATATCTGTAAAATCATTAAATGTATATACGTATACTTTACATAATAGTACATAAAATTTATAACTAAATTAAATTCGTAATGACAGTCTGTTTAGAAATATACTTATATGCAATTATATTGCTAAGTTATGGTTAACATATTATGCTTGTTATCGTATTTTAATATAAACAAGTGGGGCTTAAACTGTTTTAGGTGTGGACATCCTTTCCAGATATATGACACTACTAGTGGCAACGGCGTACGTTATGCCTAAGAATCATAGAAAAATAATGTTTGTTTAATCTATTTTTCGACATTTTTCTGTTTTTGGTATACTTATTCTGCCATAAGCGACGTATACAACAAATTAAGGTTCATAAAAATCAACGCATCCTCAAATTTTATTTGGTGTAACTAATAAGATTTATTTAAAATATATTTAGATAGATATTATCTGACAAAACTATATTGAAATGAAACTATAACTAACATGTTTTCTAAATCTACTTTGCCGAAACGACACTTGTGTCATCGTAACAAGTAGGTACATATGACAATAAATTGAGATCATATGTAAAAGAATTACGATACTTTTTAAGGGGTTTCCATATGAATAGCAGAGTGGTGCCTCCACAAATTTCTATCATTATAATTTGTATTAAGCTTTGTTTTTAATAATGTCATATAAATAGCAAGGAAGTCGAAAATATTAGCACTTAGTTAAACAACATCTGACTTTTGTAAAGGTGTCCAAAGACTTAAAAAATCCATGCCTAATAGTATAGTAGGTATGATATGCAATTAATAAATCAAGATTTTCAGAGATATTGTGCAACGCACATTTTCTAATCTCAAATAGATACCTCTTACAAGGGGTATCCTGGATACATATGTATATGAATAGCGCTGTTGGCAATAACAATTTGCTAGGCCAACGTTTCATGGAGTAGGACGTTTTTAGACTAGCCATATTTTGCCTTAGTTCAAAAAGGAGAGACATTTCTTTTTACCATCCGCATAACCATTGTATGATTTTTTGTGATATACAAACTAAATGGGTATATTAAATAAATATACTGAAACCGTTATGTATCAAATCTCTACATTATATCTCTCAACCATACAAAGTTTTATTTCAAATGTTAAGTCAAAATGTAAACAACCGTCATTTAACCTTCGAATGGCGTCATCCTTGGCATTACGGTAGTAACGCATTTGCCTAGGCCCGGAAATAAAGTAAAAAAAAACAATGTTTTATTGAGTATTTTACAAGGCTAAGGCCCGACACTGATGACGTGTAAATAACCTATTTTAAAACTTCAATGAAAAATGAAATACGATGTATATACCAAAACTATTAAAAATTAGTTTCCTAGAATGCTCTGTGTACATTTTTTTTATTAAAAATTAAGGGCAGTAAATTTTGGTTAGTCCCCATTGATAGAAAGTTTCCTAAGGTTATGAGTTCCCTGTCGATCCAGGAATCAGTAGTAGATGTCGGGCCCCATGTAAGTGGCAGAGCGCAATGAGCCATGCGGCGGTTCAGAACAGCGCATGCGCGGGCAGAATGCGCACGGGGCGCGGCGGATTGCGAGAGCTGATCTCCCACGCGACGCACACGCCCGACGCGTAGCACCCGAACAGCAGACCCGAGTCCGCACTGAACGACACGCTGGAACAATGATAACACTCGATTATGTAAGGTGGTGAACGCGTTACGAAAAGTGTGATCGGTCAAGGCGAAAAAATGTTGAGTTAGTGAAGCTAGAAAGAGAGAGGGTTACGTTTCGTATATTACTGTAAGAACAAGAGAGACAGCAGCAAACATTTCCTTTTGCTCTTTCTCTCAAAGTTATAGAAAAAAAAAAAAAAAAATTGAGTTGTGTCGTCTAAAGCACATTCGATGTTATTTAAACTATGGATCCGGTCGTTTAGTCGTCGAAAGCTTGCCATTGAGAGCATCGACTTTTTCTGTTGTTTCCAATATTGTGAACTCAGGAAAATCAATTGAATAACCTCTTTCAGAATCGCTTTCTTACATTATTATTAGGTCGATAATTGACAATTTCGTCAACAATTTTTTTACTCGTACGTTTCTTGTAATATATTGTAATGATGCGTTTCCAAGCCGCGCCATCATACGACTAACGCCATCTATCGGACGCATGCGGCATTGAAGTTACTCCCGTATAAGCGTGGAGGGGAGTTCGAGGTCCCGTCTCCCGCGCCTCGATTCACCCCTGGGCCCTATATAAGCAGTTGACAGGAAGTTTCGAGAACAACCTAGATTGGTCAATTACGGTACTGTGTACTACCACACAATAGTCTCGAAAAAATACAATTATAAAATAAAGTGTATAAATTTATTTATCCTAAAACTATATAAATTTATAAAATATTGGACCCGGAATATCCCGGCAAGTTTCTAATTATAATCAATCATCCTTACTAACTTTTGGAACGAAGTTCCTTATCGCGCGTTGTGAAAGGGGGCTAGACGGAAAAACTTCTTACGAAAAGTTGTCACGACACTTTTTGCTATTTACTTTTTTTTTTTTTATATATTTTTATTAATTATGCTCTTTCCATTTCAGATATAGACTATGTGGGACAAGAAATAGACAAATGCCTCCACAAGAAAGCAATTCCACCAATGAGGGTTTTCGATACTTTTTCTGCCGCCAGGCGGCGCTTCGTATGCGTCAGGTCACAACAGCTGTCAGATAGCACAGAATCTTACCGAACGTATTATTATTTTAGTAAAATTTTATGTATTTGGAAGTGTTATTGATTTTATCATGGATTACGGCCAAAGAAAGGTTGCCGAACTGAAGATTGAGCTCAAAAAGAGAGGCCTCCTTTTTTATTTGCACACATAGGCACTGCACAACACTGTGGCATTTTGGAAAACAATATTCCGTTTGTAACGTTTTTAAGAATAAATAAACCAAAAAAATGATCGAAAAATATAAATCGTGTATGTGTTTTGACAGGTAGTTGGACCTGACGTTACAGCGCTGCCATCTCACGGGGAACATTTCAAAAAACCCTCATTGATATTGCCTATAAATTTATTAAATGCTATAAACGTAAGCCACATTTTTCATCAGTTTCAATATTCACATAAATATATTATATCTATGATTATAAGCTTGAACTAAAAGGGACTATATTAGTCTGTTCGTCGTTGTAAAGCGCCACCTAGAGGCAATTCTTATAACAATGTACTATCACTATATTTTATCAGTTCCTAATACGATTGATAGATGTCAGTACCAGCTCTTTTATTAAATCGTTTTGATAATAAAATGGTTTTAATTATATACTTTTATTTTATTTATTAATACATTAACATCATATTTTTACATCTGTTGTTTTTTTTATAGTTATTTTTTTCAATATTATAATTCCTTGTGGACAATATAACTTCGTTCCATCCGGGTGTCCCTTGACACCTCTCAAGTTTTTTGTTTCCTACAGGAAGGAGTGTTTAAATCTAATTCTATCTATAGTGTTCTTACCTATTTCCTTTTCAGCGTATGTATTACGGCAATTAATAGCTATTTTTATCATTGCTAAATCTATTACAATCGCTAATTTACAGCCATAGCTATAAGTGGGTAGGAATATGTATAAAGCCTAAATTTTCACAAGTGTGCCAACCAACCCTTATTAAATTTAATTCTATGTACCTACCACCTACAACCTATATGTAAGACTTCCCGCCTCTCCAGCCAACCTGGGCCTGAGGAGAGGCTGGAAGCCTTTTAGGTTTTTCGGCTGAGGTTCTTACCCCAGGCTTCTGTCTTCCAGGGTCCTTTGTTACGGGTGAACCTTGACGGTTTCACCACTATACCTACTACTTGTTGGCCGAGCGCTGCTCCGAGGCTCCTTCTGGTCGCGCCTAGACCGGGAGTGAAAGCCGTCGCCCAGCCGGAGAACCCTACGACTGCGAGAGGAACAACATCCGACCCGTGGAAGATCACCTGGCCTCCCTCAGATAAGTCCAGATTCCGCGGCCTCTCGCGGCAGAGTCCACCTTACGGTTGCCTACCTATATTCAACACCCGCGACCCTGACTATACTACTTTTGGCCCTATCGGGAAATATAATACTATTTTCTAACTACTTCTACTTTTATTTATCTCCCGTAGGGTCCTGTACAACCTTAAGGTTTACAATATATTATATTCAAACTCCGATCATAATAATGCAAAATAAATCAATATTTGTGTAAGTTGCATATGAATAAGATGTATATTAGTTTTCAAGATTACAGGTATTTCGAATTTCAATAGAGCCACGTAAATGAAATTGTTTTTCGTCTTTCAATCTTGGTTCAGGCATGCTTTAACTTCATACGACGGAACACTGAAATTTTGACGAATTTAACCACTGCTTCCCAGTAACCACCAAAATGCAGTGCGAAGGGCAAATAGAGTAGCAATAATCTTATGAACCTGAGCAAAGGCGCGGGCGCGTCTGGAGGCGCGATGTAGCGCAGCGCGCGCAGGTCCCACGCCGAGTAGAGGCGCACGCCGCCCGACGCCAGCCCCGCCGCCACGCCGTTCACGCTCGCGCCCTCCGCCGCGTTGGAGTAGCACGCGCACGTCACGCGCTCCACCACCCTCACGCTGCCTGCGCCACGTGTAGCAGAACATCCATAAATATTACGCTATATGAGTAATCTAAACAAAGCGCTCATGGCCCCGTTGACTCGGTGTTCTGTAAACGGTCACTGCGTTATGTAATATTCGTTGTAGGTAGTCCTTGGATGGGTGACCACTTTGTGGAATTTACATTTGCGAGCGTTTCCGTGCTGCGGAAGGAACGTTAAGCCCTTGGTCTCGTTTGCCAGTAAAATGGCAGTCGTTAAGTTTGGTCAACGTTAAGGCTGGTTGAAGGTCTTATGGGCGGCTTGAAAAGTTTCAACAGCATGTCGCCACAGCCGGCGCCTGTCCATTTCAACACGGCAATGGGCTCACCACCTGTTACGTAGGACAAAAATGCATACGGTGAAATGTTGGCGTATAGTACGCCTCTGCCTACCCCCTCGGGGATAAAGGCGTGACAATATGTACGTATATAAGTAATCTATTTGAAATAAATCGAAAAGCTATAATAGTGGTGTAGGTCCACGGACCTAAAATGACCTCATCTGAAAGCTTGTACACTTGACATCTGAGGATACTCAGGTGAAGTCACTTGGAAGTTCTAATGTCATGTCAATATGGTGTACTATGATGCACATACATTTAATCAAGCTAAAAAATATGATAAACCAACATTAAGATCATCATCCTATTCAACTCTGTTCACAAGTGATCCCCAACAGACTGTCAAGTCGTAGCTCTCTAATTTTTATAGAAAAAATGTATTTAAGGTACTTAAGTATATAAAGTAGAAATGCAGTGTTTCTAACCGACAAACTTCGCATTAACAGTGTGCACCCTGATCAGCGACTTGTACTTGTAGGCTGCGTCTTTCTCGTAGGTGTCCGCGTCCCTGTCACCGGAGGCGTCACTGTCGCCGCTCGTCGGAGCGACATTGATCGACGCCATGTCGTGGACGGACGCCACGTCGCACAGGGTCTCGCTGATAGCGACATTTGTTACCGACAACATGTCCCGGTTTGGTAGCGTCCTAATGTACGTCAATCTACAATAATAAACAAGTACTGATTATCGTAAAAGATATTGCACGTACACATTTTATAGGTCATAATTCGTACACCGCGGCTGCGCACCTCATACATCTGCACTATTCCATCATTCATATTATTTAGCATTATTTCTGATCAGTATGCAATCAGTATTCATGAGATACTCATTACCGCTCATCTTAGACGAGTTAGTGAATAAAAACCCCTTTATTTATCCATCTGTGACTTACCATTGTCAGCAAATATACAAGGTGTGTGTGTCGTCAGGCAGCAGACTATACAGAAATCCTGTACGTATATTGTTAGCCTACCATCAGAGGAATAGAACTGGTGAACAACAGAAGCAATAGTCGTACGGCTACAATGCCCCTTTAAGAAGGACTCGTGTCGGTAAGGTGGCGGTAGCACACAGCGGGTATACTGACTTGTTGAGGTCCCACAGCACGATGCAGCCGTCAGTGCTGGCGGTGACGAGCAGCGCGGCGCGCGCGCACGCTGCGATGGCGCTGACGGGATGCGCGTGCGCGTGCAGCCGCGTCGTGCGCACGCGCAACGATGCACCTAGAACGCGCACGCGCAGCGCTGCTACGCGCCCCGACACGTAGCCCACTATGATCGGGTACGGGCACGCCGCCGCGCCGTACGTCGACGCTACGCGCGTTATCTGTGTCGGGGTTAACGATACCACTCGTTTAATAAAACAAACACTAACTCGCACTGTCGACTTCTAATGAAACGGCTACTTTAAAAAAAAAATTGAAAATGTACATAACTTCTGTAACGATACAATTTTCCGGAAGGGGAAAAATGTAAGGTCTAGGAGATAACTATCACCAGAACTGGAGGAGTCCCGGCTTAAAAGGAAAAGTAAAAGAAAAAGAAGAAAAGGTAAAGTTAATTTAATAAAAGTTAAAAAATATAAATATCAGGCCAGGGAAACCGGGGGTAAATGAAGGTCTTGAAGGTTTCTTTAAAAGAGCAGGTTATCAGCACACGTCGCTAAGAAGGGGCTTCAAGTAGGCCTCCACGTTGCCAGGAAGGGGCCTCAAGTCAGGCCTCCATGTCGCTATGAAGGGGCCTCGAGTCAGGCCTCCACGTCTCCGACCTCCAAGAAGCAGGTCGCGTTAATTCAAAGCAGGTAGAGGGCTGAAAGTTACCAGCCGTCGCACTGTGGGTCGAAACGCCATTTTGAGGGACTTAGCATATGACTTTCTATTTTCACTTTTTTCTTTTTACCAATGGATAGCCTATTATAGCCTTAATCGAAAATGTCTTAAGGCATTTTGTGCTAAACCTTATAGTTTAGCTGTAAAAAAATAAATAGTTTTTTTTTGTATGGGACGGATTACTTAAGTCTATATTGTTGTTGACCTAAGGGTGATCACGCGTTAAAACCTTTTTATTCTTATTATTTACCTATAGGACTATAAACAAGCACTAACACCGTGTCTATAAGTCTGCAATTCTCTGAGTTATTGCGATCGGAAAATAAATAAATTTTATACCTTACGAAGCTTGATTTTTGAATAACATTTATCAAATTAAACGTAAAATAGTAACTGATGGTTACGTATTTTACCATTTGTGATTAGGAAACGAACAAAAGCATGAACCCATACAATCTTTGAGTACTTGAATGTTAATGAGACGTTATAGATGCTGCTTTAAAAAGAAAAAAGTTTTGGTTTGTGGCTATTCTATAGACGTTTATGCTGGAATCGCTCTGCATGTTTCAGAGATAATTGGATTAGATAAATACAATAAAATTAAACGTTAAGCACCTGAGCATTTATTTTTAAAATATTGTTCATTGACACAAAATATAAACATTTAAGTAGGTGCATAATTAAGAACATAAAAATTATTAGAAAATTACTTAAAATTAAGCCAACAAAACATACAAACATCAACGAACCACTGACTTCTCGTTTTGCCTTAATATTTTAAAACATTTACACAAATATATCATAAATGTAACAACACAAAATCATAAATTACACTTAAATAACAAAGAATTTAATAAAATAATATGTACAAAGCTACCATTCCAATATCAATAATACAAGTATTTACAATTATCTTAAATCACAAGGAATTTTAATACAATGAAACTTACTCACTATCACTATTACTATCTTGTATTATCTACATCAATAAAATCTATTGCTGGTTCTGTCGGAAAATCCAGAAGAAGCTCTTTGGCTTTCGTTTTACCATCCGAGGTCTAAGACTGGTAATCTTAGGATCAGAAGACAAAAGAAAATTGTGTAAAATATCTTCATTCGTCGCTATCCTACTTACTTTCCTAGAATGGTGTTCTCTATAATTACGGAAGTCTTTATTGCGAGCTTCTGCTGCTTCTTCCGACAGTTTACCAATTGGAATGGCACCAAAATGCTGAATAATGGCAGAACCATGCACTAAAAGTTTGTGCAAACTGGAAGGCATATAATACCAGGGATACAGTTTTACATATAATTCCGCAGTATCATTGCAAAATTGAGAGAATTTAGAAATATCAACGCGTTCTCCACACGCAACAGTTTGGAGAATCACGTGTAACCTTTCAATTAAATTCTGATTAATTCCAGTGATACGGGCTGTTGTGTCTGCTTCCCTGAAAAATTTCCTTGCAGTATTGCCATCGTTAGTGGTGCCAACTCCTTGCTTGACCACATCAATTAGCAAACCACTGTCCTTTTTGAATGCTTCTTGAATAGCGCTTTTGCGTAGCTTCATTTTTTCTTTGTCATCACCTCTGCAACTCCATGTTTTGAACTCCAACCGGTAGGCTACAAAACAAGCAAAAATATAATGAAAAATAATGATTAAAAATACTAATACTACTACTAATTATTACTTCAAATAATATGTAATTTAGCGTGGTGAAAATTATAATTTTTTTTCTTACCTATATGTAGTAAGCACTCCATGCACCTTATCCAAGCATGAAGAGATGATAGCCCATACTGATACATATCGTCATTATGCTGTCTTTGGGGATGGGATTCCAGATCATTCATTTCCGATGGCTTCGCTTTACAAATATCGCAGACAGCTGACGAAGTCCCTGATAAATAGGAGGCTATCTTGCCGTCAATCATTGTCAAATGTAATTGGTGTTTTACTGCAATCTGTTCAAGTCTTGACGGTAAAAGTGCTTCTATTTCTCCGGATATGCTGGCTTTTATGGCTGTTACAGTTGCTTGAGATTCTTTTGTAAATTTAAACATAATTGGACGGCAATAAAAGGTTGAAGAAGGTCGGTCATTTTCCCAAAGCACTGTTCCATCAGGTTTCTGCAGCCTAATCGGTACTAGACTGGCCATAAATATACTGCTCTCATGAAACTCTGTATCAGACTTTTGTTTGTAATTACTTTGACCTGAAGCACCATCAAAACCCCATTTGCTCACAAGTTGTAAATCAGTGGCAAGTTTCAGGTCCAAAGTAATCGAATCCAAAAGTCTGTATACAGTTAAATCCAGCAAAGCTTGCAACTTAATTGATGCTCCGTCTTCAGTAACCAAGATGTCTTCTGTTTTTGGATAACAATTCTGTTTTTCCTGTCTAACTTTATAGTACGAAGGGTACAAGTCTGTACCATTTTCGCTAGCTGCCTCTCTTAGGTTTATGTATTGCCACTTCGAAAGTTTAAGGGAAATTATTAAAGCCAATGCTTTTTCGGGTGTATATGTTTTTCTTTTGTCTTCACTTTTACCTATACAATCTTTTACTTTTTCAAGGTCTTCTGGGTTATCCAATAAATGTTGCATAATTTTTGCCACATCTTCGTTTCCAGAACTTTTTAAGCTCCTCATAGCAACCGCATTCACTTCTTCAGGGGACAATGACAGCGATTTATTTATTTCCTCCACACGTCTTCGCTTTTGCTTGGATCCCAAATCTTCAAAAGGTTTTCTTGGTGTAAACATAGCTGTTGAAGGTCCTGATGTAGGAGATTCTGACGTAGAAGGTTGTGATGTAGATGGTTCTGACGTAGAGGGTTGTGATGTAGATGGTGGCAGATTTTCTATATTATCAGTATCATCACACGTGTCTTCATGATCTTTGCTTAAGATAACTTCTTCAGGCCAAGTTATTGGACTTTCTAGCCAATCTCCATTGTTCCGTATAAACTGAGGTAAAACGCGACTACTCCTTCTCCATCTAGCACTCACAATAGAACAAAATCGCTCACAGAACTTTTTAAGTACAGCACTGGTCTTCTCCGGCACATTCATTTTCTCTTGAAGAAAATCAAAAAGTTTTTTACTGTCCGACAGTGATCCCAAGTTTTCTCTCAAAATCACAAACAAATCTAAATTATTTACTATATTTTCCTACTTAGCGAAAAGAAAATAATTCACAGTCACAAGAGATTTAAATAGCAGTTAAACGAAGGTTCAACGAATACTAGTTATGATTTTCTCATTACGGATATTATATACCTTTTGTAACACCAGCAACTATTGAATTTTCATAATAAAATAACAACCCTAATTAGTAATTAGAAACCTAAAATAATGAGTACTTGAAAGTGATTAGTGGTATCACTTAATTTATTTCATAAATAGATAATAATGTGAAACATAGTTAGTTAATCACGTAATCATTAGCTATTTTAGCAGAAAACATTACCAATTAGCGTAAACATAATAGTAAGTATTTGTATTTTTTTTTTATTTGTTTTGTGTTTTTTTTTTTTTTTTTTTTCGCAATAACTCAGAGAATTGCAGACTTATAGACAAGCTTTTAGTGCTTATTTATAGTACTATAGGTAAATAACAAGAATAAAAAGGTTTCAACGCGTGATCACCCTTGGGTCAACAACAATATAGACTTAAGTAATCCGTCCCATACAAAAAAAAACTATTTATTTTTTTACAGCTAAACTATAAGGTTTAGCACAAAATGCCTTATGACATTTTCGATTAAGGCTATAATAGGCTATCCATTGGTAAAAAGAAAAAAGTGAAAATAGAAAGTCATATGCTAAGTCCCTCAAAATGGCGTTTCGACCCACAGTCGTCGGCGTCACAAGCCACTGCAGACAATCACTTTATTATTTCAGAGGGCACAACCCTCTCACTCAGCACTATTCTTGACGGCCCCGGCTCCCTTCTTTTACAGAGCATTTCAAAATTTAAACAATATTATTCTAAACATATTTTAAGAATATAAATTTATAACAAGGTCTAATATCTATAAAACCTAACCTACTGGCAGCTCTAGCAATAAATTAAAAATAAACCTAGGCTGTCATTAACTGACATTACAAAAGGTAAACAAACATTAAGAGAGCATAAAGACTTTCGAAATATAAAGGCCTAGGAATGAAATAATTTGAGAGAATGAATAATAAAAGATTTAACGTAAGTAACCATACATTACACTTCTCTGACAAGAGACATGGAACTTATATTAATGATTTACCATTTTATGTAGGGGACAGGAATAGGATTGTTTTATTTGCAGATGACACCTCATTAATTTTTAAAATTAAAAGACAATTAGATAACTATGACGATGTAAACAATGCAATTGCAAGAGTAGTTCATTGGTTCAGCTCAAATAATCTTTGCCTTAATGAAAATAAAACTAAATGTATAAAATTTACTCCACCAAATGTAAAACAGAAGAAAGGAAGAGTGAGATAAGGGAACATTGCGGTATGGTAGAAGAAGTAGTGACTAAGATAGAAAAAGGTATGCTTAGATGGTTCGGACACGTGGAGAGGATGGATGAAAGTAGACTAACGAAACAGATTTATCAGAAGAGAGTGAATGGGCAAACTGGTAAGGGGCGACCTCGACGTACACATGTCAATCAAATAAACATTTTGGAAAAAAGTCAGATCAAGAGTACCCTTAACCGGCGTGTGTGTATGAAAACACTTATGAAAGTGGAAGAAGCGAAAGTTGTATGCCAGGATCGTAGCAAGTGGAAAGCCATAGTCTCTGCCTACCCCGATGGGAGACAGGCGTGACGACATGTATGTATGTATGTAAATGTAAAACAAGTTGCGGCCAATGTTCAACTGAATGGACAAGTGTTAGAGTTTGTAGAATCAACTGTGGTCCTCGGTATAACTATTAATGCCAATTTGCAGTGGGGCCCACACATAGAAAAGACAGCCTCTAGGTTAAGTTGTGCTGCATACGCTGTAAAAAAGATCAGGACTCTAACAGATGTGGATACGGCTAGAATGGTTTACTTCAGCTATTTTCATAGTATTATGTGTTACGGTATTCTCCTTTGGGGAAGTGCTGCAGATTTAAATATTACAACAAGCTTCCCTGTGACCTGAGAAATTTACCATTAAATAAATTTAAAAAGTGAATTAAAAACAAGCTTTGTGAAAAAGGTTTTTACTCCGTTAAAGCCTATTTGCAGGACAGGGACGCCTGGAAATGATCTGCTGGCAAAGTGAAATAATATTAAATTGTAAATAGGCCATCAAAAAAAGCCTTCCTAAGTTTCTTGCCGGTTCTTCTCAGGTGGGCCGCGTTCCGAACCGGTGGTTTTTAAGAACGCATACAGTGTGAATAAAATGGCAACATTGTTAAAGTGCTCCCTAGGCCTCTGTGGGTTTGCAGCAAACACTATCATTAAAATGATTTGAAATCTAAAAATTAAGATAAAATGGTAGTCCTAGGATCTCATGGGCTGAATCTGACTGACACACAAAAATATAGGAAAGTCTCCCGTAAAGGAAATGGGAGATCAAAGTCGTGGTTAACAATGACTGCAAGCAGCCATGCTTAAGTCAGCTATCATGCGATGAATTTATACTTAAAACTGATGTTACAGAAACATGAGTGGCAAATCCTACTAATATTTGTGGGGCCCAAGCGACCTTACCTGGTTAATATTGCACCTGCTGATCAACGGACAAGGCACAACGTGGGAGCCCTTACAGAGTTAGAGGATCAAACTATAGTGGTTTCCAAAGATGTCGAACTTAGCCATAAAACAGCCTCACCTGATCGAGAGCAGGTACGTGAAGCAGCAAGTCAGGTCGAGCGTCTCGCCTACGCTTCAGCCTGACGATGTTGTCAGAGTGACCCCAGGACAAGAGAGCTAGCGGCTGCTGCCCGCTGTTCTGGGCATTACTTGACAATGCTTCACCTAAAGTTTAATATGTACCATTTATTTTAATTAGTTTTCGTAGTAGACAATCAGAATGACTTGGACTTCCAATATTTTACCGTGTGGCAATTAAAGTTTTTAATAACAGTGTTTGGAATTTTGATTTGAATTTTGTATAGTTGTATTGTTACATATAACTAAAATTAAAGTGTCTGTTTTTAAATCCAAATTAGCAGCTTTTTACTAAATGTTAAAGTAAACGTATGGTCCTTCGAGCCGGATCATATGTTGAGGTTCCTTCGGGCTCAGTAATTAAAAATACGAATGGACTATATAACTATAGGTATTATATTCCAAGAATATTTAAATTTAAATCGGTAACGAGCAAACAACAATTTGAACGACCGTTTTTGATGTGGAGTAAAGCTGAGTGATTTCGAAGTGCTGTGACATCATCGTCACCGTCCAAAACTAGTAGTGCGAGAGACGTACAAGTCACTTAGGCAAGTCAACATGTATTTACAAAGGGAAAGGCTCTCGCCTAAACTGCTCCAGCCACAGGTCGATCAGCTTGGTCAGCTTAGCTAGTGTATGCAAAGGTTATAACAGCAAGAATGCAAGAAAAGTCTAACAGGTATTTGTGGGAGGTACAATGTGCAAAGGTTATAACAGCAAGAATGCAAGAAAAGTCTAACAGGTATTTGTGGGAGGTTCAATGTGGATTTCGACGTGGAAAAGGTTGCATGGATCCAGTGTTCTCCCGGCATGATGGCTGAGAAGTTTCTGGCTGTTAGCCAGAAGGTTTTCTGTGCTTTTGAGGATCTGGAGAAAGCATTTGATAACGTTGTGAGAGAAACTCTGTGGGACATCCTGCCCAGAGATGGTGTGGACGGTTTGCTACTGTGGGCAATACAGTCGCTGGTGTATACATAAGGTTGAATCTTGATTGTATTATTGATGTAAATGAAACGACGTGACTATTCACAATCTTGGATTATTATGATGCAACTCACTTAGTGACAAGTAGTGTCAGTAAATGGGCCTAACATGCCGCCCGCCAAAAGGCAACTAATGCCTTTTATAAAAATTTAATGAATTTACATTACAAGTAAAATAAGTAACATAGCGGACTGTAAGTAACAATTGAAATTACAGTAATTCTTATGGCTATTATATTCTTAGCTTCATTAGTTCTAATATAACTATTATATTCAGGTACATGGTTCAGCTTCCTTTGGCAACAATATTAATAACGAAAGTACATAATTATTTGTATTTTTCAATTCACCCTGTCCTTTGCATTGTTGTGTAGGAAGGCATTCGAGGCAGAACGAAATGCCATGTGGTTCCATTTGTGGCTAGGTGTTCAGCTATGTCTTTTGAAATGTCGCTTTTACCAGGTCGAAAATGGTTTCTATTGTTTTCTATTGCCGTATCGTTCTCTATGCTCACAAGTCAATTAGGCACTGTACGTATGGATCCGGCTCGAAATGCGACCATATGGTGTATACATAAGGTTGAATCTTGATTGTATTATTGATGTAAATGAAACGACGTGACTATTCACAAGCTTGTATGGGTTGCAACTAACTTAGTGACAAGTAGTGTCAGTAAATGGACCTAACAGTCGCATTATCCCTGTAAAGCGATAGTCCCTACTGTAAGGCTTACGTGCGAGTAGGGGGATGTGTCACCTCTTTTCGACGTCTGTACAGGCGTCAAACAGGGTTGTGTCATGTCCGCATGGCTGTTCATAGTGGATCTGGACAGTTGCCTGAATTTGAAAGATTGTGATATGGGTGTGAATTTGCGTGACTTAACAGTAAATTATCTAGTGTAAGCTGATGATGTGGTGTTCATAGCCTCATCAGAAACCGTCCTTCAGGCACTAATCACTAATATGAAAGAGGAGTTTGTAAGTGTCTTCGGTGGAATGCAAGGGAAACTAAGGTTCTAGTATTTGAAGAGAGACGACGTAAGAACTAAATACGAGATTAGGGTAAATCAAGAACGTGTAGAGCAAGTGAATGAAATTGTATATTTAGGGAGTATGTTTAGCTTGGACGGAAGATGTGATTCGGATGTAGAACAGCGAGTAGCTGCCGGAAACAAAGTTAACGGTGCTTCGTGCCAATTAGTAAAGCGACAAAGGATCGTAAAAGAAGCACACTCGCGATTCATAACGCAGTGCTAGCAGCGTTGTAAGGGTATGTCAGATGCATAAAAGTAAATTAAATGCTGTTGAGTTGTGATCACTTCGAATTCGAAAGCCCAGTAGACCTGTGTGTGAAGTTATGGTCCGAAAAAGAACATCCACGGACAAGTATCACGAGGCGAGGCCCACTCACCGTGCAGCTGCGCGAGCGCGGCGTGCGGCGGCAGCACGGCCACGGAGCGCGCGTGCGGCAGCGCGTGCAGCGCCGCGCCGCCCGCGCACTGCCGCCGCGCCGCCACGCGAGGCGCCGCCATGTCCGGCGAGCCGCACCACGCGCCCCAACGCGCCCCCGCCACTCCAGCCCAAACCGCTGGCGCCCTCTGACACACACACACCACACCTTGTTACTAACGGTACTGAAAGGCCCACTGAAAAAACTCGCGCCACTTTTTTATTACTTCTCGCTGGGCGTGATGAACTCAAAGACCTTTTACTTATAACCAGACCGATTACCAAAAACCTTCGGTGACCTGAAAATTACATCTTTTTTTTAGCGCTAGGTTAGCTTTTTCCTTACGGTCCTGGCGAGAAGACTCTCAATGGTAGTGTGACCTTATGTCAGATAAGGCGTTGCCAACTCATTGGATATGGTAGAAATGGTAGAAAATTTCACATTTTTCTTTCTTATGATTTAGTATATTTAATAATTCAGAAACTTTGGCTTATCTAAATATTTTAAAAATAAGTTCCTATAATTATTATAAAAATAACAAAGTATTAAAAAATAACTCATTAATACTTAGTAAGAGTGGTAAAAAATGTTTGAGCTTGGTAATACTAAATGCAAAATCTACAATCTTGCTAAAAGTTTACGGTCACCATGAAATTTGTTGATCAAATATTTTTACAATCCCTTATTATAGTTAGGTAGATAGTCACGTACCGACTGTTTTAAATTGAAGAAGCATCGATAAGTCATGCGCTACTATCTTGAAAGTCTATGGTGTCTAAGATTATCGACGGTTCCTCTACAGCGGCAATAGTGTGGAGACATACATGGCCTACCTAAACGATTGGTACATGGTATTGTACCAACGGTAGATAAGATAATACCTAATCAGGTCGAAACGTCAGAAAGTATAAGGTAGACTCTGTACCTAATAATATAAGTCGCGACTAAGACCCGAAACATCATATTAATATCAGTTGATACCTATTATAAATATTACCTATTATTATTATTCTATTTATTTATTTATACAACATTTCAATTACATTTTTAAATATATCTATAAAATAAAAAATACATTTAAAAATATAAAAAATAGTGAGCCACCGGTGTCGGGTACAGGGACCAAGCTACCGGTGGTTAGGGCTTCAGAGAAAGGAATTTCCTCACAATACGTTCCGTGTCGAGAAGAACTGCTTTCTGTATCAGGCCCTTGATCCAGCTGTTTAACGCTAGCCTTTGTAGGTGTTGGTCAAGGCTCTTGGCTATAAGTCCATGCACAGATATGACTATCGGTACAATGATAGCTGAATCCACATCCCACACGTCGACAAGCTCATGAGCCAAGTCTAAATATTTATTTTGTTTGTCTACCTCGGCTTTCATGAGGTTCTCGTCGTGAGGTATGGTGATGTCAACAATAATTGCACGGCGTTCTAATCGATCTATTACCACTATGTCAGGCTTATTGGCGACGATAGTCCTGTCCGTGATAATAGATCGATCCCAGTATAATGTGACATGACCATTTTCGAGAACTGGGTCGGGCACATATCTATAGTATGGTACCTCTAAATCAACAAGATAGTACTTAAGAGCAAGTTGCTGGTGAATGATCTTGGCTACTTGGTTGTGTCGATGCAAATACTCACCGTTTGCAAGACTCGGGGGCCTAAGGGATTCTCCGGACGATGACGTGCCCGACAGATGTCCACCGTACCATCCTTCAGGATATACTTCCTGTAGTTCTTTGTCATTACAACTTCGTCAGTAATTGCAAAAACAAATCCTTCAGTCTCTCCAAAGAGATCACCAAATCGTAGCCAAGATACTGATGCATTGAAGTCTATATCAGGCCTGTGTAAGGCCTGATAAAAACGACCATGCAGCTTCTTACTCTTCCATACCTCCTTGCGATCAGTAACACCAAGTACTATAGGTTTATGCCAATTCTCTTTAGCCAACGAGAGCGGGGTATGTCCATTATCCACTGCAACCACATCGCGATGCAACCTCGTGTCAGCATTGAGAAAATATTCTCTGAGGTTGCATTTCTCACAGTTATGGAGGGTTTGACATTTAAAAGGCCTCGACCTCCACACTTCCGAGGGATATACAACCTCATTACTGATGAACGAGGATGATGCATTCGAAATGTGGTCAACAAGGACCGCACTCTCCTATCCAGGGCATCTAATTCAATCTGTCCATCTAAGTATACCGAAGGAATATATTAGGACCGGAATGACCCACCCATTGAAGGCACGCACCTTATTACCGTCTTTTATCAGGCATAAAAGACTTTTCAGTACTTTTTTCAGTACTTTTTTTTTAATTATTATTATATTATAAAAGCAGTAACAAAAGTACCTTCGACCCGTAACTCACATGTGATGTAGATTCCAAAAAAAGATACACACGATGTTTTGGTGCATAATAAATTAGGTAGACTCGATCAATCGTTCAATCAATTTGTCCTGTGTTCTGTTTTGTCATGGTCACTTATTAAGAATGGGATACACTACCACCAAGAGCTCTCGCGCGGACCGATATTTTCGCCGTAGTTTACAGTCTCGTTATAAGTATAAGGTCTTTGGGTGAACTCGATAGCACTGACGTTGTTATTTGTCTTCCCCCATATTGGGTAGGCAAAAGAAACTCAGTTCATACAGCTTTATGATTAATATTATTTAAATTTGCTAAAAACATGTCATCATATAACACACAAACTCATATAACTAACAAAGCTAACACTGTTTTGGCTAGAAGGCCCGCCAGATATTTTATTAAGTCTTATATTCCTTAAAAGTTTGTGCGTGCATGTGTGCGTTCCAATAATAACTATAAACTCATATATATATTTTTACATGTATGTATATCTAAATAACGATATTTTCAATTCACAATATATAGCGCCACCATCGAGATGTCCGGCTCCAAAAAAAAAAAAAATCTATATTTTGCATAGACCATTTCAACGGCGCTTACAAATTGTCATACACTAAAACTAAAGAAAAAATAATATATTTAAAGTGACCACCGGTTCGGAACGCGGCCCACCTGAGAAGAATAGGCAAGAAACTTAGGAAGGCTTTTTTTTGATGGCCTATTTACAATTTAATATTTTAATTATGTATTTTATGACTATAATATTTTATTTGCCAGCATATCATTTCCAGGCATCCCTGTCCTGTAAATAGTAATAACCTTTTTCACAAAGCTTTCTTTTAATATACTTTTTAAATTTATTTAATGGTAAATTTCTCAGGTCACAGGGAAGCTTGTTGTAAAAGCGTATACAGTTACCCTGGAAAGAATCGCCAATCTTATGCAGCCGACTGTGGTGAACTGAAAGATTGTTTTTATGTCTAGTGTTTATATTATGTATATCTCAGAGTTTAGTAAACTGTGATAGATTTTTCTGAACATACATAAGATTGGCAAAAATGTATTGTGATGCTACGGTTAGAATATTTATTTCTTTGAATTTTTCTCGGAGGGGGGGCAAAATAAATAGCGCGTACAGCCCGCTTTTGAAGAACAAAAATGTTATTTACATCTGCAGCACTCCCCCAAAGGAGAATACCGTAAGACATAATACTATGAAA
Organism: Thumatha senex; assembly: GCA_948477245.1. NCBI lineage: Eukaryota > Metazoa > Arthropoda > Insecta > Lepidoptera > Erebidae > Thumatha > Thumatha senex. The sequence goes on from OX419731.1 coordinate 815,977, forward strand.
ATAGCTGAAGTAAACCATTCTAGCCGTATCCACATCTGTTAGAGTCCTGATCTTTTTTACAGCGTATGCAGCCGAATTTAACCTAGATGCCGTCTTTTCTATGTTTGGGCCCCACTGCAAATTGGCATCAATAGTTATACCAAGGAACACAGTTGATTCCATAAACTCTAACACTTGTCCATTCAGTCGAACATTGGCCGTAACTTGTTTTACATTTGGTAGAGTAAATTTAATACATTTAGTTTTGTTTTCATTTAGGTAAAGATTATTTAAGCTGAATCAATGAACTACTCTCGTGATTGCATTGTTAAAATCGTCATAGTTATCTAATTGTCTTCTAATTATAAAAATTAATGAGGTATCGTCTGCAAACAAAACAATCCTATTACTGTCCCCTACATAAAATGGTAAATCATTAATATAAATGAGGAACAAGAATGGCCCAAGTATCGAGCCTTGTGGCACACCCATTGTAACCATGGATCCTACAGAACGTGTACCATTAATATCGACCCTTTGTATTCTATTGTTTAAATATGAAGACAGAAGGTCGAGAGCTTTGCCTCTTATTCCATAGTGGTGTAATTTTTTGCACAGCGTTTCATGTTGAACGCAATCAAAAGCCTTGGATAGATCGCAGAATATACCTAATGCATCTTGCTTGTCTTCCTAGGCTTCATTAATACATTTTAATAACTCAACACCAGCATCGGAAGTTGAGCGCCCTTTCGTAAAACCAAACTGTTTCGTATGAAATATTTTATGAACATTAAAATGGGATAGCATTTGATTCAAGATAATTTTTTCAAATACTTTGCTCAAAGTTGGCAGCACTGACACTGGTCGGAAATTAGATGGGTCTGTAGCGCTGCCAGCCTTGAACAAGGGTATGACTTTGCTGTGTTTCATTAAATCATGAAATATACCACTAGAAACACAGTCATTAAACACAGTTGCTAGATGGGGCGCAATGACCTCAATTATACAGTTTTGACTGATAATCCCCAAAGGTCCGCGGTATTCTTAATTTCAATACATTTAAAAGTTTTTATAATATCCTGAGCGCAAATATCTGTGAATACAAATGCATCCCTGCAATAAGGAACAGATTCTTCTAATAAATGTCCAGAGGAACTGGAAGACACTTGGAGAGATTTAGTCGTCAAAATAGGTACATTTTTGAAGAAATGTTCAAACTCCGTCGCCACTTTCAGGTCCCCTGTAACATGGCAACCATTTACTTTTAAGTGGAAATTCCTTTCTGTCACCACAGATCTACCGCACTCCGAGTTAATGATATTCCAAGTCATTTTTATTATATTAACAGAATTAGAAATTTTATTTTTAATGAAGTTTGACTTTGCAAGATAACATGTTTGTTTAAATATCTTAGAATAATTTTTAACATATTCCTGAAAGGTTTGGTTAAAATTATATGATTTTTCTGAATATAATTCAAATAATTTGTTTCTACTTTCAAAGATACCTGGTGTAGCACAGTCACTAAAAACAGGACGACCGCCAATCTGTAGAATTTTTGAGGTAAAAACTTTGCCAAACTCATCATTAATCAAATTAAATAAGTGTGTATATGACTGGTCTACACAAGTGGAGTCAGGTAGATATGGCAATCTCTTTAATATATTTTATTTAAAAATATTCAAACGACTTTGGTTAATTGGTACATATTTAAATTGTTTTTTGCAAACTTTATTACTTGTTTTAGGAAACCTTATTCATTGGCCACTATGATCTGACTCTACAGGATCCACAATACCTTTATTTATAAGTTTAATATCAGTAAAAATATTATCAATACATTTTGCACTGGTGGCTGTAATACGAGTAGGTTCTAAGAATGTACTATGCAGATTAAAGGATTTAAATAAATTTTTCATTTTATTTCTCTCTGATGGAGTTAATGATGTATCTAGTATATCAACATAAAAATCTCCACAAACTATTATAGATTTCTCTAGAGTGCTGTATGGCAAGGTGGACAAAATGACTTGTTTTACTTGTAGACTTGATAACTTGTCAAAATTCTTTATCAGTTTGTCACTATTAATATTGCCTCTTCTACCAACCACTATAGTGGACTGCATGCAGTGTGTACCAGTCAAAATAAAATCTATAATTTTAGAGTAAGAAGCACCTGGATATGTATGATTTATTACAGAATGACCTAACTGTGATAAACGGTGTCCAAAATTTTTACCTATTTCATCGCAATACACTATGATTTTTTCATTCTTTTTTATTTGCAACTTTTCTATTACAGATACCTCGCATGTACTGCTTGAACTTAATATACTAATATCCACACTGTACACAGTTTTCACTGGTGATGAAGTAAGTTTATCACCAGATGTTATTGAATGTGTAAGTGATATATTACTATGCAATGTACCACCGCACATTTTTTCATTTAGGATTGTAGAACTTGTTTGCTCACCAATTCCATCACTGCATATATTTTTTTTACAATTCAACGGTGGGGAGGGAACATGGCCAGCGGATATTAAATGGTCATTTTGACAATGACATGAATTTACTAATTTACCTATAGCTAACACCTGTGCCCTACTCTGTTTCTCTGCCGTTTCATATTTATATGTAATTGCTTTTAAAGAGTTTTGAAGCCGGTCAATCTGATATTGAAGAGCCCGTGTATCAGTTTTGTACTGTAGTGCGACAGTGTCCAGTTCTAACATATACATATTAACCAGGTCAATCAGTTGCAATCTCTGTCTATTAAGTGACATACTATTTATAAAAAAACTTACATTTATATATCATTTTTTTAGATTTATTAATAATCTTTTTAATTTTTAAATATTTCTTGAACTTATTTTTACTACATTTAATAATTTTCAACGACTTAGAACAGCCCCCGGATTCTTCATCAGAAGTGAGGTCTATGATAATGGAGGGGTGAGCTTTAGTAGTATTGTGTGACCTTTTGACCCATGTAAGCTACCACGTTATATTAATTTTTAATTTACCAGTACCTTCACGGATCGGACAGGATTTTCTTAACATATAGGGCCTCCGCACACTAGCTTCTTTTAGTATGCGCAACCGGCGACTTAGTATCTTTGTGGAAGCCAGATGCGGCGACCGAGCGCGACACAGTCTGAAAGTCGCCGGTTGCGGGTACTAAAAGAAGCCAGTGTGCGGTGGCTCTATGAGTTCGGTACCTCAGTGGGCTGCTGATGCAACAGGTCGGGTTGCGCGTGCGGGTGCGGCGCCTTGAGCAGCTGGCGCGGAGCCTGGCCGTACGTGCGCACCATGTCGGCCGCGGCCGTGCGGTCCAGCGGGTCTTCCAGAGCCATGGGGTCGAACCCGTAGTACGTCTGCACATCATACATATGGGAAATAACGGTTTATTCCCGAAATCCCCACCAATGATTCCCTACCAGAGGGTATTGCAACTTTTTTCCTAAAATCCCCACTAAGCTGAATTTATTTTAGTAGTGGGGATTTCGGGAATAACCCAAAAAACGGGTCTCGTCTGATAGATGTCATTGTGGTCAGGGATGCTAACAATTAAAGTAAAATTATAATTTCGACATCTATAAATTAACAGTGCGGGGCATTAAAAATGCAGCGCGCTAATAGCAAACCACTGAAGAGTGCATACTCCATGAAACGCAGCAGAGCTCACCCAAGCGTATGCAAAAAAAAATCTAGTTGAAAAAGTTCATACCTAGCATAAATAAAAGGTACTCACACAGGCTGGAAAAACATTAATAGCGTCATACGCAGCCTGGCCGGTCTGCTTGTAACCGAAGACCAGGTCAATCCAGTGCGGTAGGTGTTCTGTGACGTAGGCCGACTCCAGCGCCTGGCGGTGGATCAGCGTGAACAGCCGTGCGTCCAGGGCCCAGGGGGGCAACTCCACGGAGTCCACCGGGGCCCCACACTGGCGGAGACCCAGGTTCAGACCTGTGCACGGTGTTGTTGATGTACAATGTAGCACTCATGGGTAAAGAAACGTTTAGCAGGGGTGCTATTTGCCTTTGTGAAAAGAGGTACAGTAAATGTAATGAGGCAGATAGGTAACATTTGTTTACATAGTTCTGTTAACTTCTAACCAGCTTGAACTCTAACTCAATCGCTGCTCAGATCCGAATAACGTGAAAAAGTATTAGAAGATGATCACAAATTCTGAAAACGGGAAGCAACCGAAACACTATGAAGATTGTCCTCACCTTCATTGTTGTGGAAGAGCTCCGGCAGATAGAAGAGCTCGGGGATGAGCTCCTTGACGTCGGTGGGCGAGTCGTTGGTGATCAGCCGCCACGTGGTCGCCAGCGAGTGGAACGTGCGGTCCGGCATGTCGAAGTTGTTGTCTAAACGTAACTAATATTGTACTATTGTTTTGGAGTAAATTTAACGTTCTGTCACGGTCACCACTTGTTGGTAATGATGTAATTGTAATGTTCAAATCATATTTGAAACTTTCAAAACTAGTGTTAATATCGTTTAAGCTTTAATATATAATGTACAATCTCGACAGATGGATTACCTGTGATAATATAATATTGGTATAGTTCAAAGAATAGTATATAGCCTGAAGTTAATAATGTTTTTTTTATAATTATTTTATGGCCTGGTTAAGAAGCACTTTTAGCCAAATCTTAATTTTTATATCATATTTCTTCAATCTTATCTTCTAATTTAGTCCTGTCCAGTCTTTCTCGATGTCGAGTCCTCAGTCCTACGTCCTGGTCCTTGCCCTCAGTATAATGGTGGTACTTATACTGAGGTTTTCAGTGGACTTTACGCGGCAAAATAGACAATGGCATTGCACTGCATATATATCATTACCTTTCACTATAGCACGTTACAAGATTTTTTATGTCCAAGAAACCACCAGTACCGCACATAAAACAAGATAAATGCACTAGTTTTAGAAAATAATATACATCAAGCGTCCGCACTTGTCAATGATCCCGCGCAAAGTCCGAAGTGAATGTGGTTAGGTGTGGTCTAGTGCAGTGGGCCGCGCTCACCCTGGTAGTTGAGGAAGAGCTCGGTGAAGGGCGGCAGGCGCACCAGGTAGTGTAGCACGCCGCCGGAGTTGGAGTACAGCGACGCGTAGTGGTGCGGCTGGCGCAGCAGCAGCGGGCTGCAGCCCTCGCGCCGCGCCGCCTTCAGGTCCTGCCGACCACACCCGATACCCTTGCACAACGCGGTACTCGCCGACACAAAGAGGGGTTTGTACGAACAAGCTGCGTAACACTCCGAACCCGTATGGCATACATCTGTATCATGCCAACGCATGCTTATAAACATATCCCGTTAAGGTAACAGAATAACAAAAATGGTGGATAGTTCTCTTTTAGATCCATTGAGAAGGTAATAAATACGGATTAAGCATGTTGTTCTATATGAACTATCGGTTATACCACAAATATGATCTAATCGACATTGTAATCATAAACTTATAGCCATCTTGCTTTAACTTACTTATAATACCCCATGTATAAAGAGACAACAATATATTTATTCGAAATAGTTTGGGCAACAAAAAAAAACGTGACGTCATAGCAATGCATGATCGTCACCGGTCGCCATTTTAGTTTCTCACTGTAAGCTGTCAAAGCGAGTCTTTAGAGCCGCCCTTCAAATCATTTTTCATATCGGTTTTTTTTGGTTTGTAGTGTAATAATTATTGTGTTTTTTGTGAATTGTAGTGTAATAATTTCAAACCGGATTTTTTTATTTCAGGTTGCTTAAAAATTACGCTAAAAGAAAAATGTCGGAATGGATATGGATAAAATCGGCCGGAATTGTATTATTTGTATGGATTATTTCACCGATTCTCAAAAATTATTTAATACGGTTGATAGCCAACTTGACTCAATATTCATTAATTAAAAGTATAATCCAGACCTATATGGATTTAATTGCATAACACTTCATGGACAAATATGGATAATTGCATTGATTGTACACGTGTTTTTTGGTTGAAAAGAAATGAAAGTGAAAGTGAAAAATCTTTATTCATGTAGGTCACAAAGTAACACTTATAAACGTCAAGATTATTGCTTCTACATTTACTGCCAGATTCGCAACGCAATAGGTAGAGCCTGAGGAAGAACCTGGCAATAAAACTCATGGCCACTCTTTTCTAACTGCCAGTAATTACATTAGTTTTATTTACATGATATTTGAACAAATCATAAAGTAATGAGTCTTTACAAAACAAACAAAATCAAATCAAAATGAGAGCGTTTCCAGTTGCCAGTTTTAAAGGCAGCCCACCCTTATGACGAAGACGCCGGCAAGAAACTCAATGGCTACTATTTTAAAATGCAGGTATGGTTTACAATATTAAACTAACATTGTTCCTTCGGAGTTACGTGAGAACAGTCGACTAAACTTAATTTGCCTTACATATAAATAGTATTATTTGTAATTATTGCTATAACAGCTATGAGCTGACCAGTCCCAACAGACGGCACCCGTTCACGGGTATGACGCATATATCAGCCATCGCCCTACTCAACCGTATTATAGGGAATAAGGCGACCCGATACATGCACCACCACTGCCAGGACACTTAGGCGAACATGACATACTCAGACTGCCCAGCAACCATCATGTCAATTTCAAAAATTATAAAAAGCTATGTGGACGGTGCTCACACAATAACAAACTTAAATTGGGTGAAATAGGGTCGCCCTGTCGCACACCTCTTGTTATAGGAAAGTCTGGCCCCGTTGCTTCTAATCTGATTTGGGCTGTACTTTTCAAATATATACTTTTAAGTATTCGTATATACTTTCCATGTATACCTTGAGAGCGCAGTGCTTCCCAGATATAGTCATGTTCTAAGGAATCGAAGGCCTTATTATCCCAGTTAGTAGCTTTTGTTATACTCTTTATATTTCTGAAGAATTTGTCTTAGAAAATGTATATGATCCACAGTTGAATATTTGCTACGAAATCCTGCTTGTTCCTTTGGTTGACTTTCAACGAGTGTGAGTGTGATTCTGGATAAAATTATTTTAGAAAAGACTTTATAAACATTTGACCTCAGACTGATTGGTCTATAATTTGCTATTTCGCCTCTATCTACTTTTTTATGTAATAGTATTATAGTTGATTTGGTCCAATCCATAGGAATATTTTCTTTCTCTATAATTTCATTAAATATATCTGTCAGTGTAGGGGCAATAACCGGTAGGGTAGCTTTTAGTATTTCATCTGTTATTTGGTCGGTTCCAGGAGTTTTGTCCATCTTTTGTGTATGAACTGCTCTTATTGTTTCCTCTTTTAATATTTTTGGTATCGGTTCAGAGTCCATTAAGTGTATTTCTGCTGTTTTTAAGTTATTACTTTGGTACAGATTTCGATAATAGTCGGTAGCTATTTTAAGTATTTTTGAACTTTTGTTTGTATGGTTTCCAGCTTTAGTCTTCACGTTTATCATCCAATCTTTTTTACAATTTAATTCTTTAGCCCTTTTTGTGCCCCCAGTTTTTTCAATGTGTTTTTTCAATGTATTTTGTCGTTTTAGTTTTCTATCCTTTCTTATACTTTCATTTATCTCTAAGTTTCTTCCAACTTTATTTCTAAGTTATCGGAAAACAATTTATTTTCACTTTTTAAGTCTATTGTAGACTTTTCATCCTCCTTCAACCCATGAATTAATATGTTGTTGGCTTTTTTATCTCTTTCCAGTTACTCCACCTTCCTCTCAAAGTTTTCCAATTTCATTTGTAGCTTTTTGTTTTCTTCAATAACTGGTTTTAATTTTTCGTCTATTTTTGCCATAATTGCATTGGTTACTTTTATTGTTTGCTTTTGCATTTCAATTTTCATTTTATCAAAAAACAGTTAAAATCTTCCAAATTTTTTTTGTTTGTAAGGAAAAGTATTTAAAGAAGTTTAAATCTTTTTTTATTCTTGGCAACACTTAGATAACTCTAAACAGTTGATTTGACTTATGTATTGATTTTTTATGTCTAACCTCTATTTGTTTGCCGGTATTGTGTCTTACAAACTGTTTTAAAATCCAAATTTGTGCACTATTTATTAATAGTTACACTTAATGATCACTTTGTTGTTGTTTTGATGTAATTAAGTTGTGGACCTGTGTGATTTATCAATTAATTTGTAATTTATTTCTCGGAGTGTCGGCACTATGATGTTTACAATATGACTACCGGAACCGGAAGCCGGGGGTATAGCTGGTTGTAAATAAATGAGCCTGATAGAATCTTTATCTATCTAGGAGAAAGCTCAATAAAACCAGATCTCGATTCCAAACTGTTAATTATTTTATTTATCTATCACGCCTTATCCCCGAAGGGGTGGCAGAGGCACAGAGGCATATTGTATGCCCACTTTTCACCATGTGTATTCCTGTCCCAAGTTATAGGTGGTGAGCCCATTGCCGTGTAGAAATGGACAGGCGCAGGCTGTGGCGACCTGCTGTTTAAAGTTTTTAAACCGCCCATAAGGCCTTCAACTTGGCTTAACAACTGCCATTCAATTGGCAACCGGGACCAACGGCTTAACGTGCCTTCCGAAGCACGGTACTGGGGTGGGTCTAAAGGACTGAATAAATTTAATAAAATGTGTCAATTTTAGATGTTGAAATTGGAAGAAATTTTGAACCCATTGCCTTTCTAGTGAGGTGGTAACAAAAGGGCTAAAAGGTCTTATGTTCCAGACACTAATTAGCACGACCAATTAAAGTCCTGGTAGTTTCGGAGTCTTTATTGAGACATTTATTGTGTATCGAATTATTTATTATATAATTATTATTTGTTATTAGTTATATCGGCATTTAAAAGCGTTTTATTTTACCTTTAATTTTCTTAACACATCCACTGGTAGCTCACGCGCTTCATGTGTAGTCTTTATTTTTTACCATTTCAAGAAAGGGAGAGTTAAACAACTGGATAAATAAAAAGCCTTAAATTATCTCCGGTCGAAACCCGGACACTCTGTATTCTAATTTCATCTTTAAATATATCGATTTACAATAGGGCAGCACTACGTAAAGACGCCATTTTTGTTTCAAAATTCAATACTTCAACCGGTAAAATAGGGCCGGAAAGTATAACCTCCGTACATACAGAAAGCTGCTAAAACAGCTAATACAAATATAAGAAATCTACTTACGTTGTAAATGTTAATGTAATGCTGCTCTCTCTTCTTGTTCTGGACGGCCATCGGTTTACTGAGGTCTCTAAACGACGCCGGGTCGTTGAGGTCCAGTATCCGCGACGTGTAGTCCGCTATGATGAACGGCAAGACCGGATACTGCATGAGGTCATTGTACGACCTGCCTCCCAGGCCGTTCAGGCGCATCAGGTACTCCCAGTTGGTGATGCTGCCGCTCCGCCAGGCCGACATCGCCTCGTTTAACGTGTCCGGTTCCACTCTGCAAGGATATAGGTACTCGTATAATCATCACGGAGCTACTTATGAAAATGACATTATAGATGAAAAAGGGAACGAACAATTAGGGCCTCCGCACACTAACTTCTTTTAGTATCCGCAACCGGCGACTTAGTAGCTTTGTGAAAGCCAGTTGCAGCGACCGAGCGCGACACAGTCTCAAAGTCACCGGTTGCGGATACTAAAAAAAGCCATTGTGCGGTGGCTCTTCAAAATGAAGATTGAGTTACATACTCTTTCTTATTACAACGTAAATGAGTGTAGGCACGAACCTGGCGGGCGGGTGCTGGCAGGCGGCCAGCGCCTTGAGGAAAGCGGCGCGCTCGGAGTGGTCGGCGAAGGCCAGCAGCTGCGCGTGGCCCGAGCTCAGGAACAGCTCCACGGCGCGCTCCTGCAGGCACCAGCGGCGCGTGGCCACCTGCAGCACGGAGTCCAGCGGCCAGCTGGCGGCACAGGCGGCGGCCTGCGCGGCCGGCACGAACAGGCGCTCCTTGCGCGCGCTCGTGCGCTCCGGGGCATCCTCGGGCACGAAGTGGATGCAGCGGTCCGACAGCAGCAGCTCGCCGTCCAGCTCGGCCGTGGGCGACACGCTGGTGACGCGCGCCGTGTAGCTCACCGTCTCGTGCAGCGCCAGCCGCGCCACCAGCCCGCCGCGCGCCGCCCAGCCGCCTCCGCCCACCACGCTGGACAGCGGCCCGCCCGACTCCGCCAGACCTGCGCACGGACGCATATTCGGTCATTCTGTCATTCTGTCATGATACCGCCTGCATCTTTGAAACTTGTTTCGGGTTTCGGCGACTCGCGGGCATCCGGGCGCAGCCACGGTATCTGCCTCTTGGCAACAAGTTGCGGTTGCGAGCTTCCGCAAAGCAACTAAGTTGCCGGTTTCGGCTTCAAAAAGAAGCCAGTGTGCGAAGGCCTTTACATTCGCGATAATGACGCTGTAGCCATCTTGAAAGGCACAGAACAGTTCAAAACTGTAAAATACTGCGACAGTTGACAATATATTTAATTATCCTAGCAAAACAGCCTAACACATCATGTTACGACGTACGACACGTAACATAAATTTAGAAAACACAAAAAGTTTTGTTTCCCTGTTGTTAATGTTACCCTTTATAGTATGGCCACTACAAGCTGGCAGTGCTAAAGGTTTAATTTCCGGTTAGGATCGATGCTGTTTTGTGTATATTATTTTAAATTAACAAGACAAAAAGCAATCTCAAATTTTTAAATTCCATAAATACCCAACTGAAACCCTTACCACCAAGGAACTTGAAAATTTCAGATCAATAAAGGATTTATAAATTTCCACCCCTAAAGGGGTTAAACGGTTGTATGAAATTTCGTCAGCCTCAAAGTTAAAGACTTCAAATTACTTCACCTATTTTAACTGTTAAGGGTAGAATAGGGGTTGTAAAGGGTTATTGTGGACGATAATGCTGTTGATCTGCTTCATCAAGCTTCTAATGTCAGAAAGTCGGTACTTTTAGAAGGGGTCACCATTTATAGACAGTTTCGTTTTATTTATCACGTCGGGGTCACCATTTATAACATGTTATTTAATGGAAAGTCCTCGTTGTGAAGTTTACTTGTATAATCCTAACTACTTCTTGTTCCCTAACTTGTTCCCAGGATAAATTACTCATATATTTTATATGGGATCTTTTTCATTTTCAAAAATGGCAGCACCCTATTTCGTATATACCTGCTTCTGATTAAAAATAAATAAACTGATATTTAAGGACGTTCGATGCAATAATTGCCATCGATCGCGTTTTTGTTGACCCAGCGATACAATAAGTGCGCCGCGAGCTCAGTATTTAACGGAAAGCGACCGGGTGCATTCATTTCCAATAAACCTTTAAAGTTACTAAAGTGTTTTTAATTTAGTAGTGTAGCGAACCCCATTAGGTTGCAAGCAGGTCGCATCCCCTACACAGGATTTTTCAAAATTACGCTTACGCTTGAAAAAGGATGAAAGTCTGAACGAAAATATTAAAAATTTATAAATTTAAATAAGAAGGAGCTTCTGGGAGCGACGCGGTGAGACCGACATTTTAGTAAGGAACAAAGCAAAAAGAACTTGCCCGCTTTATATTGGTGCTCCGGTTTGAGGAACTTGTGCGGGACGTGCAGGTGCGCGCGCCGCAGCCGCGCGCGCACGCGGCCCGGGCCCTCCGTGGGGTCCAGCTGCCACGAGCGCGGGCTCGAGCGCGCGTCGTGCCACACCGCTGCAAGCACACCACTCGTTACTGCCACGAGCGCGGGCTCGAGCGCGCGTCGTGCCACACCGCTGCAAGCACACCACTCGTTACTGCCACGAGCGCGGGCTCGAGCGCGCGTCGTGCCACACCGCTGCAAGCACACCACTCGTTACTGCCACGAGCGCGGGCTCGAGCGCGCGTCGTGCCACACCGCTGCAAGCACACCACTCGTTACTGCCACGAGCGCGGGCTCGAGCGCGCGTCGTGCCACACCGCTGCAAGCACACCACTCGTTACTGCCACGAGCGCGGGCTCGAGCGCGCGTCGTGCCACACCGCTGCAAGCACACCACTCGTTACTGCCACGAGCGCGGGCTCGAGCGCGCGTCGTGCCACACCGCTGCAAGCACACCACTCGTTACTGCCACGAGCGCGGGCTCGAGCGCGCGTCGTGCCACACCGCTGCAAGCACACCACTCGTTACTGCCACGAGCGCGGGCTCGAGCGCGCGTCGTGCCACACCGCTGCAAGCACACCACTCGTTACTGCCACGAGCGCGGGCTCGAGCGCGCGTCGTGCCACACCGCTGCAAGCACACCACTCGTTACTGCCACGAGCGCGGGCTCGAGCGCGCGTCGTGCCACACCGCTGCAAGCACACCACTCGTTACTGCCACGAGCGCGGGCTCGAGCGCGCGTCGTGCCACACCGCTGCAAGCACACCACTCGTTACTGCCGCAGCGCGCAGGCGGCGCGGGCGCGGCGCAAGGGACTCACCCTGCTCGTGCGTGTAGGCGTCGAGCAGCGCGTGCCAGGCGCGCGCGGCGCAGGCGTGCGTGGCGTGCGCGCGCCGCAGGTGCTCCATGAAGGCCTTGCGCTGCTGGTTCTGCGCGTCCACCACGCCGCGCGTCACGCCCATGGCGCTCTCCGTCACGCGGCTCGCCAGCGCGTCCGCGCGCCACACCGCCCTGCCCACATTTTAGAAGTTCACTATTTAAGTTACTCGAATTTTCTCGGAGACGATTTCCAGCTTCCACGAGTGTGCGCTCGGAGGCTCAGAGGCTCAGATTAATTCTGTCACTTCTGGCGGTATTAGGAGAATCAAAGAGAGGGAGACGGGACTGACTTGGCGATGTGCGGGCGCGCGGCGAGCGCGTGTCGCGCCCAGCGCTGCTCGGCGTGCTGCAGCAGCGCGGCGGCCTCGGGCGCCAGCTCGTCCGACTGCAGGCGCTCCGCCAGGCCGGCCTGGCTGCCCGCGGCCCAGGCGCGCGCCCAGTCCGTGATGGGCAGCTCCAGCGAGCCCGCCAGGTGGATGTGCTTCAGCATCGACAGCAGGTAGACGGCCATCTGGACGAGAGGCGACAGTTAGCGGGCGCGCGGCACGTGCGGCACGTCGAGCGCGCGGTGGGCGACGTACCTTGCGCGCGAGCGCGGGGTCGCTGGGCGAGAGCGCGAGCTGCACGTGCGGCGGCGCCGCGTAGAGCGCGCGCAGCAGCGGCGCGTGCAGCGCGCGCGTGCCGGCGCCGGGCGACGCGGCCCACCAGAACAGCTCGGCGAGCGCGCGCGCACACTCCGCGCCCGCCCAGCGCGCGCGTCCGCTCGCACCACCCACCGCTGTGACGGCAACGCTATTATTATTTACTGGCTGAGGAATCATTCTAATTAGATCATTCAAATAGATGGCCGTAAAGTTAGTAGGTTTCTGTAGTCTTGATATGATGTCATCTTACACACTGACGTAGTTTGTTTTTTACTGCTTTGTTGCCTCCTCCAAGCCAAAATTAACAACGAATGTAAGCAAAAGCAAATCGGATCCTATGATGTAAAGTTGCAGCATGGGCTACATTTATTAATAATGACGTTTCTTTCTTGGTAGAATTGAAAGATATTTCATGCCAGATATTTTCATGTAGATTCCTTTTAAATAAATTTTTAAAGCAATGATTTTGCTATATTTCACATACATTTTTAAATTCCTTTTGTTTCGTCGGCCATCCACGCGCATAATATCCCATCCTATCTAGATAAGGATAGAACCTTGATAATTTACTTTTGGTAGATAAAGATGACCTTAAGTAATGCTTTATTTTCTGTGGATAGACATATTTAAGACCGTAGTATGACTTTAATATTCTTTGGATTGTATATACACACAATTTTTTTTTCAAATCCGGCTAGAAGGACCAAAAAGGTAGAGTTTAGTGACTGGCAAAATATAAAGTAAGTAAACCGTACATTGTCTACCAAAAGTAAACGGGGATTACGAAGTGATAATTTTTGCTTAGGAAAAAAAGAATCCGCTTGGGCTTCAAAACACGGTACATAGGGTACGACTTGGTTGATTTTTTTTTACTAACTTAAAATCTTAAATGTGCGTAAATAATGAGAAATACAGTAGGTGTGTACAAGTGTGAGTTACCAAGCAGCAACGTGGAGAGCAGACGGTGAAAGAGCAGCGCGTCGTTGTGCAGCTCCTCTCTCGGCGAGTGCGTGCGCAGGAAGGCCACGGCGCGCGCCGCGCACGCCGCGTGCCGCGCCGCCAGCTCGCCGCGCTCCGGGCGCGCGCCCTCGCCGCCGCCCAGCGACACCGCCGTCGTCAGCACTGCGCACACACACGCCCCCTTCATACCTAGCTATGCCGACCTGTGTCGCCTCCGCGACGTGTGCAAGCTTTGCATTCCATCGTGTGTTTGATTAGCAAAGGATATCTTCGAAATTTTGTTATAGAAAAGGAGATTTTCTTTCTATTGAATTTCATTTTATGTTATTTTAATGTATTGAATTAATTATAATACTACGCTATTTTTTGATTTTTTTAGTGTAACTTGAATTTATATCAAAGATAAACAAAGGTATGCTATGCAATAGCTTTACCGCGGCAGTCTCCGAGTGCCACACGTCTTTTTTTGTGGTGGGCCTGGTGGGAGGAGCCGCAGAGCCTCAGAGGCACAGACTCACCGGTGGTGAAGTAGTTGTGGTAGGTGGTGTGCGCGTTGTACGACGAGTGCAGCCTGTCCTCCAAGTAGTCGAGCTGCGCCGTGAACAGCGCGACTTGCGCGTCGCGCGCCACGCGCCGCACGCCGGCCTCGCCCGTCACCTCGATGTACGTCAGCAGGTGGTGCAGCTCCGATATCGTCTGTGGCATACGGCGACACTTACAGCGAGTCACTTTATATAGCCAAAAACCATACCACTGTTTACCGAGATGTTTTCTCATACTTTATTTACTACTAGTTGACGACCGCGGCTTCGCTCGCATAGAGAAGTTTTCCCGTTCCCGTTTCTCACAGGAACTTGTTCCCGGGATAAAAAATAGCCTATGTGTTATTCTGATGTATAAGCTATATTATTTCATTAAAATCCATTCAGTAGTTTTTACGTGAAAGAGTAACAAACATCCATACAAACTTTCACATTTATAATATTATTAAGATTCGGAACTTCATACATACATATTGTCACGCCTTTATCCCCGAAGGGGTAGGCAGAGGCAAATTAAACGCCCACATTTCACCGTATGCATTTTTGTCCCACGTAACAGGTGGTGAGCCCATTGCCGTGTTGAAATGGACAGGCGCAGGCTGCGGCGACCTGCTGTTGAAATTTTTTAAGCCGTCCATATGGCCTTCAACTTGGCTTAACGACTGCCATTTTATTGGCAACCGGAACCAACGGCTTAACGTGCCTTCCGAAGCACGGAACTTGGGTGGGTCTAAAGGGCCGAATAAATTTAATAAAATGTGTCTAATTTAGTTGTAAATCACGCGCAATAATATCTTACATAAAACCGACGCTATAAATAGATATTATTTCGCGTGAAGTCCCGAAAGGTATATAAAGTATGATCACTAACTAAAAAAAATGTACAGTCGGTAAACGGCCGCCAGCAACAAAGGTTCTTACATATATTCTTCGATTCCAAATGAAATTCGAAGTAAAATTTAAATAATAAACTTTTTATTTTATATCAGTTTGTGAAAGTAAATAATCTAAAGGAACAAATTACATCAGAGTTTCATGCAATATTTAAGGAAATATACTTATTCATAAGAAAGAGACAGAGAGAGAAGAAGCTCTTGCTCGTGTGCTTTATGAGCCTACTCTACAACTAGAGTAGAGCAGGCTTGATACACACACATCGTACATTTTATCAGGCATTTCATTACGTGACGATTTCTACTAAATGATTGATCAAATAAAAACGCACCACACTTGAAAAACGAAAAATTTTCAACAACAAACATTTAGATTTTCCATCAGTTTAAGGTGAGATGATTTTTATACGAGGTTAAAGCTAAGGGCACAATAGGGCTGACATTTTTTGTTTAGAATAGAAACCCCTGAAAAAATATAGAATATTAAAACAAAAGGTAAGATGACTCAACTGCTATATATACCAGGGTCATACATTCGTAATCGACCGACAATAAAACATTTCTATCTTATTTAAACTTGTACTTACTTGCATGTTATGTTGTGACGAGAGAGCCTTAATAGCCACTCTGTTCAGCAGCTCATATAGATCTTCCAGTAGAAGTTCCCGCCCTTCGAACTTGGTGTCCTCCATTTGACCCACTGCACGGATAGCCCGGACCACTACCTCCGGTAGGAAGATCTCTGACAACACTTTCAAACTTGCCTGAAATAAATAACATAGGTGTACAGGGTGGAAACTTTTAGCGGGGCAGTAAGAAGAAGTACCTTATCCGTTGCAGCAATAAGAAAATGGTCTTACGAGACTATCCATATATTACACATTCGTGTAGCTGCAACGGATAAGGTACTTCTTCTTACTGCCCCACTGAAAGTTTCCACGTTTAAAGTGGGCCTTTAGGGCCAAATCCTAAACTATAAGTAATATCGAAAAATACCAATTCGCTTTACGTTATAATTTCAAATGTTTCTCATTTTTACTGTGGCTCATAACTGCAAAGAGACAATTTTTCAATGGAAATTAAAACACAATTTAGTCAACATATGCCATGTTGCGGGTGTGAACAAGAAATATTATGTTAAAATTTAACATTATTTGTTTCGTATCAATCCCGGAATCCATTTTGAGTCAAGCACCTGTCTTTTTACCTTAAATCAGTCACTTCCGCTTTCTCTCCGACGGTGGCGCCACCTATATTGCTGTTTTGCGTCCAGATCGAGAATGCACCGGTGTTGGTTTGTCATTATAGCGTCGTCTTTCGAGCCGACAAGTCAGAAGTATATTCGAATATAAATCGCGAAAAAAGTGCTCTTAGTAGCTTATATTCGCTAATAACTATTTCTCTCCGATAAAATGGAGAACGAAAATATTTCGAATTTAGAGTCAGTGTATAATGAAGAAGATCGCGAATACGTGACCGTTCTCCATCGCAGTGTAGAGATTACAGTGATTCATCGATGAGTCGAGATTCAGCTCCAGTAAGACAAAGGACAAAACTGTGAGCTTTGCACATTTCAATTTTATTTCACTACAAATCGCATTTTATTATTGTACTTGTTTTTAAGCATATTTAGCATTATTTTCAACTAGCTGTCCCGCCCGTCAGTACTGCCGTCCCGCTGAGTCAGTGGGCGCAATCAAATCGGCGGGCTTGCGCTTAGAAAAACCCAAGGGTCGTAAACAGCGAATCCTAGTTAAAGATGTTCCTGGGTCTATGGAAGACCATGACTTTATTAGAGCCTTATATCGCCAAAAAATTAAGGACGAATTAAAAATTAGCGAGGAGGACTTTATTAAGAATTCCAAAATAGTTCGTAGGCGTCGTTTAGCTAACGGTCGTTCGTGGGTGGGTTTGGAGCTGGAGCCGGAGCCGGAGATCCGGAATCATTTGGTGGCCACGAAGGATAAATTATTTATTTATTGGGCCACTTGTAGATTTTTCGATGACCTCGAGGTAGTGCGTTGTATGAACTGTCAACAATACGGTCATGTTCACAAATTTTGTACCAGCAAGTCACCCAGCTGCGCTAATTGCGGCGAGGAACATGATAAAACTTTCAATTTTAAACCCATCTGTATAACATGCAAAAGGTTTAAAAAGCCCCATGACCACCGTTGCGGCTCTCGGGAGTGTCATACCGATAAGCATAGCCTGCAGCAGCTCATTCTGAGCACAAACTACCTGTAGTTGTTTCATTTGATAATAAAAAAAAAAATTGGAACATGAAAAATCTAATTATAGGACAGCTTAATCTACACAACGATAGGGCAGCCACGGCGGAACTGGACCGCCTAGTAATAGAGAACAAATTAGACATTGTCCTCTTACAGGAACAATATCAGAGCGCCCACCTGCGTAACAGAGTGGTACAATTAGATACCAAGGCACGAGCTGGGATTTATGGTTTTAGTACAAATTTTACTGTAACAACTTTGAGCAACCTCATGACATCTCATTGTGCTGTTGCTGAGGTTACTTCCTCGGCCTATAGGGTGTTTGTTGTGAGCTGCTACTTTCAATATTCACATCATATCGATCCTCACTTACACCATCTTCGTCACGTCCTGCAGGTCAAAGAACAATCATAGGCGCTGATGTCAATGTCTCTTCTACATTATGGTATGGCTAACTACGTGTATTCAATAGGGACCGGCGCTGTGCCGTCGAAGAATTCATTGCAGAAATGAATTTATCTATACACAATTGTCTAGACCATCGTCTAATCGTTTACAAGCTCTTACCCGGTGATGCCCGAGAGGCGCAAAGTAATACTTGTAATTTCAAATATAAAAGTAGGGGCGCAAACTGGGAGCTCTTTGGTTCTCTGTTTGCGGCTCACGCTAAAGATTTTGGTCGTGGTAACCTGTCTGTCGAATAGAGTGCTTCGTTAATGTCAGAAACTTTTACCTACTGTGCCGAGATGGCCATTGGTCGTGGATCTATTAACAACACTCTGAGATGCGATTGGTGGAGTGATTGTTAGGCTGAGCTTCGAAGGCGTTTCCGGAGAGCTCGTAGAAAATTAAATTATTTTAATAAGCATCAAATTAGTGCCGGTGCGGAATACAATAGCGCTTTACCTGCTCTTAGAGTTGCCAGGTCCCATTACAGGGCGGCTGTTGAAAAATCAAAGGGTAATTTGCTACGTAAACTAGTGCATGGACTGGAAGCTGAGGGTCCGTGGTCGCCTATATACCATGAGTTTAGGGCTAACCATTCTGTTGATCTTGCCTATGTACGAAATATCAAAATTAGCAACTCGCATAATATAAGGTCTGAAGGAAACCGCGGATTACCTCTTGGATTCTCTTATACCCAACGACTGCTCGGAGAACGATAGTGATTATCACCGACAGATAAGACAGTGGGCTCTTGAGCCACCATACTTACCCCAGTCAGACCTACCAACTTCTGATGAGTTCCTCGAAATTGTTAGGTCGTTGTCCATAGGTAAGGCGTCGGGTGACGATAAAATATCTAACAAAATGATAAAGGAGGCTTGCAAGCTGTCAGGTGAAGTAATATTAAATGTTTTTAACCCATGTATTTACGAGGGAGTGTTCCCCAGTATTTGGCGATGTGGCTTTATTAGGATTATTCCTAAAAAAGGCGACAAGCCGCCAGATGACCCTAAGTCGTACCAACCGATCACATTGTTGCCCTACTTGGGAAAGCTTTTAGAGCGTCTCATAGTACCCCGGCTCCTGCCGGCCGGTATTAAATTTCACGAAAATCTATTTGGATTTACAGTAGGAAAATCTACTATTGACGCAGCGATATCAGTGCGAAAGACTGTCACTTCATCGGTTTCTCAATTTGTGCTGGCCATCTTCCTAGATATTTCCGGGGCTTTCGATAACGCTTGGTGGCCAATGCTATAAATTAAAGTCTCGCGGTTGCTATAGAAATATTTACTCTCTTATTTATTCATATTTTTCACAAGGTACAACAACTTTAAAATTAGGTCATTATTCTGCTACCAAAACGTGGAACTTAGGATTTGATGACTTTTTCAGTTTACGATTACCGGAGGGCTGTTCAATGACAGGATACGCCGATGACTGTATGTTGCTCGTTCAGTCGAATACTCGTGCGGGACTCGAGAGCTTGGCCCACACGTGTTTGCGCGTCGTTGCGGAGTGGGTCGTACGAAACAGGTTATTTTTTTGCACCCAACAAAACATTTCAGTTGCTTTTAAAAGGAAGTTTGAAAGTACCACCGCGCATTAAATTCAATAATGTTTACATTAAAAATAAAACTTCGGTTTGCTATTTAGGATTGATTTTAGAGAGAAATTTTGCATTCGTTGAGCACATAAAAACTGTAGGTGAAAAGGCTAAAAATAGCTTTTATGTGTTGTCGAGAATATCTACTGCTACATGGGGACTTTCGTTCAAAACACTGAAGGTCGTTTACGGGGCCACTTATCTAGGCTGTATGTGTTACGGGGCGCCGGTATGGGCAGATAAGGCTACTATTGGTGCTGCACGTTTAAAGTTACTGCAAAGTCAACGCCTTGCATTGATATTTTTATGCAAGGCCTACAGGACGGTTAGCGCGGAGGCTTTGCCGGTGATGGCAGGGGTCCTCCCGGTTGACCTCGAAATTCAGAGACGCGCGGCTTTATACTATTCGGCTAAGGATGGCATGGATGATAGGTTTTTGTTAGAAAGAGATCGCCATAGAATTGCCAGACTGTATCGTGATAATGTACGTGAAGAACTTTTAGACGAATGGCAGCTGCGTTGGAACACTTCCATCAAAGGACCTCTACCAGTTTTTCCCAGACGTTCGTGAACGCCTGGAAATGTCCTGGCTGGAGGTTGATCACTGTGTTGCTCAATTTCTTACGGGACATGGTAACTTTAGGAGCAAATTACATTCGTTTAAGCTGGTTGAGTCACCGTTCTGTCAGTGTTCAACTGCTGATGCCAAATATGATCAGACCGCCCATCATATACTTTGAACATCTTTTTACATCATATCATACAATATCATTACAAGTAACGTCGGGAGTAGATTACTATGCGGATCTCGTGGCATCGAGGGTGAATTTTCGTGCTTTTAAACGTTTCTGCCATACATATTACTGGAATCAAACATAGCTCACATAGGACCCGTAATATACTATTACCGTTGTGCTTCCCTATTTCTATAGAATTTATACCTAGTTGCTTTCCAGGTCGCCCGCTTTGCAAAGTAGGGAAGAGGCATTACGTTATTTTCTTACTTTCTCACATTATCTTCTGATTAATTTCGTTGCGGGTTCCAAGACATGCTAACTTCTCCTGGGACATCACCGAGATCGAGCTCGGTGTAACTTTTCTGGTGTTTTGGTCATTGCTGTAGATCCTGGTTTACAGGAGTCACAGTAATGGGTATGTGGGTGGGATTAGTCCCAATAGAAAAGCTGTCCCGCCCGGCTTCGCCCATGACATACTTCGAACCCCGTGGCACCCATTAAATCCCGTTGTTTATTAATTTCACAATAATGTATGAACATTTTCCAAATTCTTTGATTACTTCTCCGCTCTCCAGTACCTACGCCCGCACGGCCCGGTCGAATTATGGTTACACGAAATTAATTTATTTGCGCTTTATTTTGAATTTGCGATAACTCGTAAGATATTCATATAATTTGCAAGGTGTAAAGGGACAAAATAATCTTCATGAAATGCTGAAGCCAGCTAACATATTAAAAATGATAAGGATTAATAATGTATTTGTGTAAATAGCCTTCAAACTACTTTATAAATGCTGTTTTTTTAAAGTATTATCATGGATATAGTATGTTATCCTTAAGAGATAGACATAGACCGCCGCGGACTTTTTTGTACACCTTTATTAGATACACAATACATTATTTTGTTATAACTCAAAGGGTTTGGGCAGCGTTTTTGTTAAAAGCTCCCAGATGGCTCATGTTTTCCGACATCCCCAACATATATCGTTATAATTAAGTTAATGTATGCAAAAACTTAACAAATTATACATAAAAACCTACCCTATGAATCACTCTTAACTATTAAAAAAACTGCATCGAAATTCGTTGCGTAGTTTTAAAGATCTAAGCATACATAGGGACAGACAGCGCAAAACGACTTTGTTTTATAATATGTAGTGAAGCTGGCTGCTAACAGCAGCTATTATACATACATACATACATACATATTGTCACGCCTTTATCCCCGAAGGGGTAGGCAGAGGCATATTTAACGCCCACGTTTCACCGTATGCATTTCTGTCCCACGTAACAGGTGGTGAGCCCTTTGCCGTGTTGAAATGGACAGGCGCAGGCTGCATCGACCTGCTGTTGATATTTTTTAAGCCGCCCATAGGGCCTCTAACTTGGCTTAACGACTGCCATTTTATTGGCAACCGGGACCAACGGCTTAACGTGCCTTCCGAAGCACGGAAACACTCGCAAATGTAAATGCCACAAAGTGGTCACCCATCCGAGGACCAGCCATAGTGAAAGTTGCGTAACTCAGTGATCGTTTACAGAACACTGAGACCGCGAGGCCACGAGCGCTTCGTTCGTTCGTACAGAACAAAAATGCTTAAATCAGCATGTTCTTACTGCCTGTAATCATGAATCGTCTCTGGCTACCAAACTTGTGTAGATTTGAGCAGTCTACTTCCATGTACCAGTCGAACACAATCTTGAACAACATCGCAAGTTTCGACAGCAGCAACAGATCGCGTCTATGTCATCAAAATCAACTGAGAGCATTTGATTTTTCCTCTCTTCGGCGTCAAAACCTAAACTATCTTCACACCGAATCCCCTACAGGGTGGTCAGAGAGGACGGATCGCTAGACTTCGCGATCCATTCGCTTCCTGCAGATTCATTAAGTTTCATACATGCACGTCTGAGTATCAAAAAACATTTTACCTTTCCGTTTGAACAATCTTAACCTGCGCTGCTATAACCAACTGGATGTCGGAATATTTGAGAACTCATGGCGTCAGATACGAAGCCTACTTAGATTTTCTCCTTTCAAACATGCCAAAGTATCAACTAAGAGGAGACATAGCATTTCCAATGAAGATCTTACAACACAGAGGGAAAAGCTCAGCTCTGGCCCTGACCTGGGAAACACATCGCAACGCGATCCCTGTCGGGGCCGATGTGGCTAACGCTACGCAGGCTACCCCCCATACAGTATCAATATCTAATGAGGCGACACAACTTTGCCACGTTCGAGAGTCGCAGAAGCCGGCTTAACTGTCAAACGCTGCAATACTTCAGCTGAAGGTTGCTGCAATACTTCAGCCGAAGGTTGCCGCAAAACCACCCATACCACAAAATTTAAATTAGAGATGGTGGTATGGAGCTAACGGAGATTCACTGCCAAAGCACATGACCCCAGTAAACAACTTTCTAACCATGAATGCTTCCGATATGGATTACGGAGCCCAATTTGGCGACCGCAACATCACGGGAGCTTAAAATGTTCAACAAGGGTTTTGACATGCCAAGCAGATAGACACGTTTGCTACGCGGCTATTCGACACTATCAACATCTACTGAGAGACTCTCACATCGCGACGATGATCACTTAAATCGACAATTAGACTGTGGTTTTCTATTTCAACAAAAAAAAGAGGCACTGAGTCAGTTTTCTTAAGCAAACAGTTCATAGTTCATAGATAGACGAAACATTCACCTAGTCGCACAGTTTTTTTCAAAGAGATTTAAAGCACAAATAGGTGCACTATTTCACCAGAAAGCTTGCCCAGAATAGCATTTAACAACAGCAGCTATACTCTTTTTCAAACGTGGTGCATACCACGTATAGCCTTACCTGCATTAATAACAGCACATGGCGTGTAGACGTACATCTTTCCTCTCCTCAGAGACATGAGGTACCACGAAGCATACTTACACAACGTAGTTGCTTATCGGTGGGAAAACATACTAGCATCGCTATTTCCTTCACCGAATCTCATCCCAAGAGTGCTGTTCCACAAAAACCTAGCGAACGGACAGTTTATCCTAATCGCTCCAAAAGTTAATGACAGTTTTAACAGAGGCTCTGTCATCAATCCCTATTGCCACCCTACCCGATTTCTGATCTCATCAACAGATCAGTCCAGGATCTAAAATCTGAAGCATGGGTGATGAAGAATGTAACAGTTGAACGCACTTTACTATAAAAATATATATATATGAACCAACATAGGTCAGGTCGAAAAAGCATTCTATTAATTACCCGCGTGATCAAGTTGTCCCATACCCGTTTCTCGTCGGAACCTGTTAATCCAGGTTATCTGCTACATACACATCACATCTTATCGAAAATGGTCCAATCGATTGTGTATAGAAGTATCAAACATACACACTCATAAGCTTTCGCCTTTATTATTAGTACGGGTACGAAAATAAGCCCCAGAGTTGTTGAAGTTACCGTTACTTAGTTCACATGTTTCGCGACATACAGCTACACTTTTATTGTTGGCTTTGGTCGCAGATTTCATGATCTTACATTATTACCCATGGATAGCAACAGCCACAAAGATGAGAAACATAGTATAATACTGTGCCCTTTTTAAAACTATAAAAAACTGTGAATTTAAATAGGTATTAGGCAGTCTGGTGGGAGGCTTCAAGAAACACACTAAATTAAACATACTTAGTTGTTTGGATAATTATTATTAGAATTGTCCTTAAGTTGACGACAGCATAATTGTGTAATAACTAGAGTGGAAGTGAAGCCTGTGTCCAGGACTATTATTGGGGATAGATTAAATCTATTCTCAAGGATGCTGGTATCGAGAACACCCAGGTTAAACGTCAATCAGCAGTGGCGTCACTAAATTTTGTTGTAATGTTTCCTATATAACATATTCTTGCTATATAGGATGCTATATATTGGAAAATTAGGTATAGAATTATTATGTATAGAATCCAGGTAATGGCTACCTGGTGCATTATGAGTTCTATAATGACAAACCAACACCGGTACATTGTCCATCTGGACGCAAAACAGCAATATAGGTGGCGCCACCGTCGGAGAGAAAGCGGAAGTGACTGATTTAAGGTAAAAAGACAGGTGCTTGACTCAAGATGGATTCCGGATATTTCAGAAAAAAATAATAGGTATAAGTTTTATTTTAGGTAAAACTCTCTCATTTTCCATTAGTTTCCCGTTTATCATTACTACCCAGAAATCGATCGTTATTAACAACACTATCGAATGGTGTAATAAAACAGGCTGTGTTTATTTTTTGAAAATCATTGGGCATTCCTGGCTAGGATTATAAATTTTTCATAAATCCAACAGACAATACATCGTCTCCATACATCCGGCCAGAGTCAGCCAACATCCTCGCTTCGAGCTACACCAATGATGCAGTTTTGATTTTCATCAAAATCGGGCTCGCGACTCCTTAGAGCATTTTTCGATATTCCTTATAGTTTAGGATTTGGCCCTGAAGGCCCACTTGAAAAATTCACCCTGTATAGTGAAATATTGACGTACTAGTCGAGTTGTATACAGGGTGTGTTTGGATACAGGGTCTGGCTGGGTCGACGTGAATATACGATTACGAAGTCATTTATATATTTTTTTCTGAAATTTCATTTAGAGCCAACGTACACTGAATTATTTTTAGTATCCGCAAGCGATTTATGTCGATGCTGTGTCGTATTTGGGTGACTCCCTGGTATCCGGTATACTGCGTCTTGGCGACTGATTGCATACTGCTTTGCGATTTGAAAATTGATTCAGTTGCCGCTTCTGGCATTTATAATGGTGCGTGGAGGAGCGCTAGGTTGCTGTATTTGGCTTCTAAAAAGTTACCAAGTCGCCGTATCGCAAGTAAGTGATATTGATGAAATACTACTAATGGCACACTAGTTCGATTTTTTATGGATATTGTAACATTTTTTACTTATTTTTTTAATTAAATGTTTTATTATACGTTCTCTCCAAATTATCTGCATGACCATTATCTGTAGCATTCATAGGCCTTGATAATTCAAGAGTTTTTATGCTCTCTTAATGTTTGTTTACCTATTGTAATTTTTAATGTCAGTTAATGACAAGCCTAGATTTTATTTTTAATTTATTGTTAGAGCTGCCAGTAGGTTAGGTTGTATAGATATTAGACCTTGTTATAAATTTATATTATTTGTATTCTAATTTTGTTTGTTTTTGAAATGCTCTGGAAAAGAAGGAAGCCGGGGCCGTCAGATCAGTCTACTTTTGGTGCTCACCTTGAGAGGAGGTGCTGGGAATAAGTGCTGAGTGTGAGGGTTGTGCTCTCCAGAAATAGTGAAGTGATGGTCTGCAGTGTTGTGTGTTATTAACCGGCTCTGTGAAAGACGCCGACCGCTCGTCAGTTTCAGCCCTCTACCTGCCTGAGTTCGCGACCAGTTTTCTCCGAGGTCTGTGACGTGGAGGCCTTGAGGCGATTTGAGGCCCCCTTCTCAGCGACGTGGAGGCCTACTAGAGGCCCTCCTTCCTAGCGACGTGGAGGCCTACTAGAGGCCCCCCCTTCCTAGCAACGTGGAGGCCTACTCGAGGCCCCATCTTAGCGGCTGTTCTTGAAGAATCAAGACTTTAATTTACTCCCGGCTTTCCTTGGTTTTATTTTCTTAACATTTTTATATTATTTTAAATCAATTTTACCTTTTCTCCTTTTTCTTTTACTTTTCCTTTTAAGCCAGGACTCCTCCAGTCCTGGTGACAGTTTTCTCCTTAACTTTACCTTTTTCCCCTCCCGGAAAATAGTATCGTTACAATATTAAGAAAATTTAATAGGTCTATTTGGGAGTTTTCTTTTGAAAGGGAGTGGCCTTCCTAATCTACATAGCAAGCAGAACCACTTGTTACCTTGTCGATGATCCTCCGGAACAGCAGCGAGATGTTGTGCGCCAGCGGCACGTCCGCCAGGCACACGGGCAGCAGCGCCAGCAGCGGCGGACTGCGGGCCAGGGCTTCCTCCGTCACGTCCACCCAGATGTCGTCCTGTACCACGGGTACCCGTTATTTGCGGCTATAGACTGTTTTAAAGGCAGGTGCTTGACTCAAGATGGATTCCGGATATTTCAGAAAAAATAATAGGTATAAGTTTTATTTTAGGTAAAACTCTCTCATTTTCCATTAGTTTCCCGTTTATCATTACTACCCAGAAATCGATCGTTATTAACCACACTATCGAATGGTATAATAAAACAGGCTGTTTTTATTTTTTGAAAATCATTGGGTATTCCTGGCTAGGATTATTAATTTTTCAAAAATCCAACAGACAATACATCGTCTCCATACATTCGGCCAGAGTCATGATCTTTTTATTACTTTTTCGGCCTATGATCTTTTTATTACTTTTTATCGAGAAACAATATCCATAACAATGAAATCGGTCCATCGTGGGTCACCACAAAATGTTCGCTAGGTGCAATGGGAGTCTATCAGCATTCCCAGAACCCGCCGGTGGCAAGTACCAAGTGGTCGGGCACTCACATCGAGCTGGTCCTCGAGCGGCACGTCGCACTTGGTGAGCAGCGCGGCGCAGGCGGCGGCCAGCTCCCACGAGCCTTCGTACAGCGATATCTAGAAAATGCGCGCGTGACGTGAGTGAGACGCTAGGACGATTTAACCATTGAACGCGTAATGTACTCAATAAAGTATGAAAAAACGTTTAACCAACTTTCGTGCGGGGGGGGGGGGAGGGGGGGTTTGCATAAAGTGTTGTCACCAAAGACTTTACACTTATAACTAGACTGATTACCAAAAAAATTCGTTGAGCTAAAATGACATCTCAGCTATTTCCTTACGCGGTGGCTAGCTAAAAATAGCCCTGGCGAGAGAGCTACAAAAGGGGCTGTGTCCTTGTCTAACGCGCTGCCAGCTCAAATAACCATTGGATTTGGTAGAATAGGTAGAAAATTTAAAAAAAAAATTTAATGCTTTAGTATAATTAAGTATTCATAAACTTTGGAAATTATCTAAATATTTCTACAGTTCCTATAATTATTACTAGAAATTCATAGTATTAAAAAAAATACTCATTACTACTTACGAGGTAAGAGTAGTACTTAAATGGTTGAGTTTGGTAATACTAAATGCGAGCTCCGCCTGGACCCGCCATCTTGCTTAAAGTGTAGGGTCACCATAAATTTTATTGATTAAATATTTTTACAATCTCATAATAGTAGGTAGGTAGATACTTACGTATCGATAGTTTTGAATTGGAGATGTACCGTTATAATGTCATTGTATGCTCGTGCTTCGATTTGCGATTGTGTAAATTTTCATATTAAACCTGTTAGATTTTCATGAAATATGGTTCATGTCGTGTGACAAGGAGCAAAAATGACTCTTATAACGGTAGCAGCTTTTCTGTCCAACTATGTTGTTGCTTACCCGCAAGCAACATACTAATTTGTTAAGTAACATACTATTTTGTTGATTAAAGATTTTTTCAATCTCTTAGGTCCGTATTCCAGAACATTACTCAATACTCGATCAACGCTTGAGACTATATTTTGCCTTATAAAATCTACTCTCAAGTGTTTCTTGAGTGTTGATAAACGTTCTGGATTACGGCTCTTAGTATTGGCTGGGTAGATACGCAGCATCTGTTTAAATTGGAGATGTGTGAATAGGGGCTAAACCTAACATTTAAATTTTTGGAACGAACTTGAAAGCGGCTCACGGATGGTGCCGTTTAGTAGAAATCGTCGCATTAATGAAATAACATAAGTCATGTGTGTGTGTATCGAAGCTACAAATGAGCACACGAGCAAGTGAGTGCGCAACTCTCTCTCTCTCTTTGTCTCAATACACGTATTTTTTGCAATGATATTTTTTTTTGTAACGTATACACCTCGTTTCTGACGGGGGTCCCCGACTGTATAATATTTTCATATTATATATATTATTTTTAATATTTTTTACTTCTACTTGAAGCGCTCGTGGCCCCGCGAACGTAGTGTTCTATAAACGATCACTGCGTTAAGCTACTTTCAATATGGCTGGTCCTCGGATGGGTGACCACTTTGTGGCATTTATATTTGCGCGCGTTTCCGTGCTTCGGAAGGCACGTTAAGCCGTTGGTCCCGGTTGCCAGTAACATGGCAGTCGTTAAGCCAGTTGAATGCCTTATAGGCGGCTTGAAAAATTTCAACAGCTTGTCGCCACAACCTGCACCTGTCCATTTCAACACGGCTATGGGCTCACTACCTGTTAAGTGGGGCAAAAGCATACGATGAAACGTGGGCGTATAGTACGCCTTTGTCTACCCCTTCGGGGATAAAGGCGTGAAAGTATGTTATTATATTTTTACTTACAATAAATTCAGTAGGTTCGAACAATCGTTCAAGGAATTTGTCCTGTGTTCTAATTGGTCATGGTCATTTATTTAGAAAGACACACTGCCACTGCCGAGAGCCATCTCACGCAGATTGATTATTACGCAGTAGTGCACAGTCTAGTTATAGGTATAAGGTCTTCGGTTGTCACTATCTAACAACCACAGACAATACATAAAAATACAACTGCAAATAGAAAAATGTAGGTATGCAATACGAATTTGATACAATATAATTCGGTTAATTTGAGATGGTAACTCTTTGTATGCTTCTAAAGAATGAAAGTATATTGAATATAGGTCGATTAAGTTGTTGGTATGTTTTAATAATTAATGGTTTTTGTAAAAATAGTTACAAGAATGAAATGAAATTTTGCTTACGAGTGAAAAGAAACATTATTCGAGAGCTTTTACACCATTTTACAGCACATTTCGTCATTTTTTCTTTGTAAATTACCGACGCGCTATTTTACCTAAGTCTATTTTTAATTAATTAAAAATAGACTTAGGTAAAATAGCGCGTCCACTGGTTAAATCGTCATAGGTGAGACGGCACACTACAGAGTACGGGTGGGAAGGAGACCTGGTTGGCGAGGTGCAGGTAGTAGTGCGCGGAGAGCAGCCGGCGCGCGGTGTCGGGCGGCGCGCGGCGCGACAGCGCGCCCAGCGCGCGCACGGCGGCGGCGCGGCAGCGCGCCTCGCGCTGGTTGCTCAGCACCACCAGGCTCTCCGCGCACACCGCGCTGCACACCGCCTGCACACACACACACACCAACTCTCACTGGACACGATTAGATAGTACGGTGAATATTTCACACGCGCCACGAATCAGACTTTCAAACGTATTAGTAATATATCCTTTTCTGAGTAAGTTTTTTACCTTCATCTATTTTCAAACTTAAAAATAAGTTTTGTCATTGAATATATTTCGACATGAATAATATAAACAACAGCGACTGACGTTAGGACTCTACCTCGGTGATACTTTGTTAATAATTATAAATTATTAGATGTCCCCCACAGCTTCGCCCGTGGAATATTTCGACCTCCCGTCGCACCTGTTTAATACCGTCGGTTATAAATTCTACAATGATGCTCACAAATTTGCCCATTTATGACTACTGCTCTGCTTCCCAGAGTAGTAGCGTAATGATATATAGCCTAAAGCCTTCCTCGATAAATCGGCTATCTTACACAAAAAGAAGTTTTTAATCCGACCAGTAGTTCCTAAGATTATCGCGTTCAACCGAACAAACAAATAAACTGTTTAGCTTTATAATATTAGTATAGATGGGATTTATTACGTGGAGGTATCTATATTTCCCAAGCACAGTGCGCGGCGTGCATACCTGGTGGTGCGCGTGGTCGGGCAGCAGCGCCAGCGCGAGGCGCAGCAGCAGCAGCAGCCCCTCGCACGCCGACCAGCCCGACGCCGCGCCGGCGCGCACGCGCCGCTGCAAACACTGCCTATTAGTGCCGCCTAGCGATGGCGTCTCAACATTGTGTTCAACTGACCACGCATATTCGTTCATCCACCAGTTATCAACAGCATTGGTGAACATTTTCAGAGTGCAATTATCTTAAATTGATGTAATAATCAAATCAATATAGGACTGTGGAGTATTGTAGGGAACAAGACGACCCGATACATACGCCACCACTGCCAGGACACTTAGGCGAGCATGACATACCCAAAAACTACACAACAACTATCATGTCAATTTCAAAATTATATATAAGTCTACATAGTGCTCACACATTAACAAAGTCAAATTACATATAATTATGTATATTAGTTATTACCGGGACTAAACGCAGCAATACCTTTAATTGTCTGGCGTTTCAAATTATTTTTACTGGAGAATGTAAATAAAAATCATGTAAAAAACAATACAACATATATATACAGATTCAAGACAAGTAGATAAAAAAATTAAATTAAATATCCATCACGCCTTATCCCCGAAGGGGTGGCAGAGGCATATTGTATGCCCACTTTTCACCGTATGGATTCCTGTCCCACGTAATAGGTGGTGAGCCCATTGCCGTGTTGAAATAGACAGACGCAGGTTGTGGCTACCTGCTGTTGAATTTTTACAAGCCGCCCATAAGGCCTTCAACCAGGCTTAACGACTGCCATTTTACTGGCAACCGGGACCAACGGCTTAACGTGCCTTCCGAAGCACGGAAACGCTCGCAAATGTAAATGCCACAAAGTGGTCACCCATCGGAGGACCAGCCATAGTGAAAGTTGCGTAACTCAGTGATCGTTTACAGATAATATAACACAAGATTCTTTCGAATCCTAAATAGCTCGAGCGAAGAGCAAGCAACTCATTTCCATTTATTTTTATCATTCAAATAATCATTAATTGTGTAATAGGCCCTTTTCAAGAGGTGCGTCTATGTAACGGCAGGTTCATAATGTCTAAAGGAATTTTATTATATAGGCGTACGCCAATTCCTGCAAAGAGTCGTGAACCTTTTGTAAACGATGATGCGTTCCAATTAATTTATGCTTATTTCTAGTATTTATCGAATGTATGTCACTGCGTCTATTGTATAAATGTATGTTCTGTTTAACTAACATGATATTTGCAAATATATCCTGTGATGCAACCGTTAAAATGCCAATTTCTTTAAATTTCTCTCTAAGAGACACTCTAGCACTCAATTTATATATTGCACGTATAGCTCTCTTCTGGAGTACAAAAATTACTTGTAGATCAGCTGCTTTACCCCACAGCAAAATGCCGTAAGACATGACACTATGAAAATAACTAAAGTATACTAGCCTGGCAGTTTCTACATCAGTGAGCTGCATGACTTTACTAACGGCAAAGGCTGCTGAGTTTACCTGCAAGACACGTTATTTGGGCGTTCCACTGCAGTTTGCTATCTAAAGTGATCCCCAAAAATACAGTTGATTCTACAATATTAAGGGTATCACTGTTCAATGTTATATTTGTACCGCAATTCCTGACATTGGGCATGCTAAATCTCATACATTTTGTCTTCTTAGCGTTTAGTAGCAAATTATTGGTCTTAAACCAATCTACAACTTGGGCAAGTGAACTATTAACGCCGTTAAAATCAGTAAGCGTACGATCTACTTTAAAAATAAGTGACGTATCATCAGCAAATAGAACAATGTCGCACAAATTCTGTATATAGAATGGCAGATCGTTAATATAAATTAAAAATAGAAACGGACCTAGAATTGATCCCTGCGGTACGCCCATAGCTACAGATACTCCAGAGGAGCGAATTTCATTAACATCAACATGTTGTATCCGATCATTTAAGTAGGAGGCAACAAGATCCAGTGCAGAGTCTTTGATACCATAATAAAAGAGTTTTCGCAATAGTGTTTTATGTTCAACGCAATCAAATGCTTTGGAGAGATCGCAGAATACACCAATAGCATCTTGTCTATTCTCCCAGGCGTCATATATATGATTCAGAAGTGTCACACCTGCATGAATGGTAGAACGACCCCTTGTGAACCCATACTGCTCTTTATGTAGTAGCATATTTGAATTAAAATGTGATAGATTATATGACCAAATTTTACAGGGTAAATCGTAAGCAGCAACACAAATTTATGACGCTGACTAAGGGCGAGGTGTACATGCATGCAACTCAGCCCGTGACAGGCGCATACATAATTATGAGACTCAATTATATCAATATCCTATTCTATGACAAGAAAAAACAAATAATATAAAAATAAATCTTAAAAATTATAGAATCTTTTAAATGGGATAAAAAATACCGCATGGGCTGAAATATGATATTTATGCCTTTTCAGACCAACAACAAGCGACACAAATTAACATTATTTGTTATAATACAGCTTCGAATGTTCCCTCGAGCTGAAATAGATCAGCTAATTACAGATGGACTCACTTTTCCTATGTTCTTAACTTGTAAACCATTAGGCATCAAGCGCACCTTGAGCCAGTTACCTGGTGATAGATGCCGCTGGTGTACATCTCCACGGTGGTGTGGTTGACGTCGTCCACGTCCACCACGATGTACTCGCTCAGCGCCTCCACCTTCTCGTTGCTGGACGCGCTGCCCGTACCCTCTTTACCGTCCGTCTCACTTCTGCTTGTTTTACTTTGTGCGTCGCTATCAGCTGTACTATTCTTTTCTTTCTTTTCTTCTGAAAATATTTTTAGATACACAGAGACGTAAATATGAAGACCACTACATCATGTCTTACTACCCCGTCAGGGATACAACGTGAAGATAGATAAGGTTTAAGTAAATTTTTTGATGTGTAACATCTTTCCTCTCGGTTAATGGGTAATTTTTTGGCAGTGATTTTGGAAAAGGAACGGATATGTGATCCAGGTTACCGGGGAAATGCACACAACTTGATTTGCAATGGCGGAGGAATAAATTGAGGACTAAATTGATTGAAAGGTACAGTGTGATAAGGGAACATTGCGGTATGGTAGAAGAAGTAGTGACTAAGATAGAAAAAGGTATGCTTAGATGGTTCGGACACGTGGAGAGGATGGATGAAAGTAGACTAACGAAACAGATTTATCAGAAGAGAGTGAATGGGCAAACTGGTAAGGGGCGACCTCGACATACATATGTCAATTAAATAGAAGACATTTTGGTAAAAGGGCAGGGTAAGAGTACCCTTATTTATTTATTTAATGCATGGAAGACTTACAGCTGCACATAACTGAATAGTTATAACCGGCATGTGTGTATGAAAACACTTCTGAAAGTGGAAGAAACGAAGTAGTATGCCAGGATCGTAGCAAGTGGAAAGCCATAGTCTCTGCCTACCCCGATGGGAGACAGGCGTTACGATATGTATGTATGTAATAAATTGACTTAATATATTAATATTAGGAAAACATGTTAGATATTACCCATCATATTCGACTACTGCAAACTATCTATCTATGCACCGCACCCGATCCAAATCCGTTCCGGGATTTGAGCTGTGATTTTATATATCAAACAGTCACGGTCGCTTTATATACAGCGTTAATTTTTCAAGTGGGCCTTCAAGGCCAAATCATAATTGTAAAATATTGAAAATGCTCAAAGGAGTCGCGAGCCCGATATTGACATACACCATTGGGTGTAAGGGGTCCCACCAAGATCTTCGGGGCCCAAGTCAACCTCCCGTGCTAGTGCGTGCACCTGCTGACTAACGGACGAGGCTCTGGCGCTGGCTTTCCCCTCTGGGGTTGGGAGGTCTGAGGGCGTCGCTCCCATAAAAGCCACCCGCCGAAACAAAAAAAATAATTATGAACAGTCAGAAAATGAATGCAGCTAGGGATAGGGCGCCGCCGCAAAACGGCGCGCAGGAGCCCCGCCCGACTCCTGTGGCAAGTGGGCTAGGGCTGCCGTGTGTCGGGCCAGCACGGCTAAAGAAGTTAGCCCCAACCCGAATCCGCTTCGCATCTTGGAACATTGGCACGCTGACTGGGCGTGCGGTAGAGTTGGCCGAAGTACTCTCCAGGCGGAGGGTGGACTTGGCGTTCCTGCAGGAGACTCGGTGGAAGGGCAACAGAGCCCGGCCCTTGCAGAACGGCTACAAGCTGTATTACACGGGTGCGCCTGGTGGGGAGATCGGGGTGGCCGTGGTGCTCTCCGAGGGGCTGCAGAGCGGCATCTTGGAGGTGTAACGCTGTAGCGACCGGCTTATGATCGTGAGGGTGCTTATTGATGGGATTATTACCCATCTGATAAGTGCCTACGCGCCACAGGCCGGTTGTAGCGACGCCGATAAGATGTCGTTTTGGGGTCAACTAGAGGGAGTGCTTCGGAGCATTCCGTTGTCACAGGGAATCGTTTTGGGCGGCGACCTGAACGGTCATGTGGGTGAGAGGTGTGAGGAGTTTGAGCGTGTTCATGGTGGTTTTGGATACGGCACCCGCAACGCTGAAGGAGAAACTATCCTCAGAACGTGTGCGGCTGCCGATCTGCCCATTGTGAACACGTATTTCAAAAAGAAATCCGAACATCTCATCACCTACAAGAGCGGGAGGCGTACAACTCAGATCGATTTCCTACTCACTAGGCGACACAGCATCGGCAAGGTGGCCAACTGCAAGGTCATACCCGGTGAGAGTCTTACTGCACAACACCGTCTCCTTGTCATGGACCTCTGCGTGAAGCCCAAAGGCAAACGCATCGAGCGGTGCCAGCGCCGCAGCAGATGGTGGCTGCTTGATGAAACTAGGTCCCAGGAGTTCGTCTCAGCTGTCGGTGACAAGTGCACCGACACTGAAGGCGAACCAGTTCAAGATTACTGGGACAAAGTTCAGGCGGCCTTCCTTGGAGCGGCGAAGGTGGTGCTCGGTGTGTCTAAGGGTGGACGCAAATGTGACAAGGAAACTTGGTGGTGGAACGACGCAGTCCAGAGGGAGACTAAGGAGAAGAAAGCCCTCTTTAAAAAGTGGCAAGCGACCGGATCTCCTGAAGACCGCGACGCGTGCAGGGCTGCCAAGCGCGCCACAAAGAGAGCTGTAGCCAGAGCCAGACGTGACCACTTACAACCTTTGTATGATAAGCTGGAATCGTCTGAGGGGCAGAAGCTCATCTATAAGCTGGCCCGCTCCAGGGTCAAAGCAGCACAGGATATATCCAAGTGTCGCTGTGTAAAAGACCCTGAGGGCAACCTGTTAAGCGAAGACCTCGCGGTAAAGGAGAGATGGCGCTCGTACTTCCACGAGCTGCTTAATAAACAGCATAAAGAGGTGCAGCCTCCGGACCTCCCTCCGAATCAGGGACTAGTGCCACCGGTAACGCCTGGAGAAGTCCTGACTGCGCTTCGCCGTATGAAGAATCGGAAAGCTGTCGGACCCGATGGAATCCCCATCGAAGCCTGGAAGGCGATGGGTCCTCGCGGTGTGGACATCTTAGTAAACCTTTTTATCCGCATACTCCTCAGCGGGCAGATCCCAAACCAATGGAGACTGAGTATTATTACCCCAGTCTTCAAAGGTAAGGGGTCAGTGCAGGAGTGCGGGAGCTACCGCGGTATTAAGGTGATGTCCCACACCATGAAGATCTTCGAGAGGATTATAGATTCTCGGATCCGGCAGGAGTGTACTCTCTCGGAGTGTCAATATGGGTTTCGCCCTGGTTATGGGACCACGGACCCTGTTTTTGCCCTGAGGGTTGTCGCAGAGAAATACAGGTCGAAGAACACGCCTCTGCACTGTTTGTTTCTAGACATGCAGAAGGCCTTCGACTGTGTTCCTCGTGCGATGATCTGGTGGGCACTGCGGTCCAAAGGGGTTCCAGAGGTCTATATTGACACTATCCGGGACATGTACTGTGACTCCGATTCAATGGTTCGGACTGCTGTTGGCGACACGAAACCCTTCCCCATCACCGTCGGGGTACACCAGGGTTCGGTCCTTAGTCCGCTTCTGTTCTGTGTAATATTAGACGAATTGTCGGACAGCATCAAGAACTCGCATGAGCAGCCTCCATGGTTGCTCATGTATGCTGACGATATTGCGCTGGCAGACGCGGACAGGGGCAGATTGGTGCGACGTGTAAAGGCGTGGAAGGAGACGCTTGAGAACGGCGGCCTGAAACTAAATGTGGCGAAGACCGAGTACTTGGCACTAAACTCGACAGATCCCACATCCGTCCGCATAGGCGGTGATTTGGTCGAGCGCACGGACCAGGTTAAATACCTGGGATCTGTTTTTCACACGTCCAGTGACATCGATTGCGATGTCAAGTCACGCATTGCTGCCGCGTGGGCCAAATGGCGGGAGATGACCGGTGTCATTTGTGACCCTAAAATGCCGATCCGGTTGAAGGGACAGGTCTACAAAACCATTATTAGACCTGTCCTTTTAAATGGCAGTGAGACGTGGCCGATATTGGAGCGACACAAGCAGGAGCTGCGTGTCACGGAAATGAAGATGCTGCGGTGGATGTGTGGGGTCACGCGGATGGACCGCGTGAGAAACTCTCGCATCCGCGGCAGCCTTCACGTCCGTGACATTGCAGACAAGTTGCAAGAGTGTCGCCTTCGTTGGTATGGTCACGTCTTGCGGCAACCGCCGGGCTACGTAGGTAACAAATGTCTGGCCATGTCAGCCCCGCCGGGTCCCGGTAAGAGGGGAAGACCCAAGAAGTGCTGGCTTGACGTCGTAAGGGATGACATGCGTGCCAATGGTCTCACTACAGGGGATGCCGAAGACCGTTCGAAGTGGAGAAGAAAATGTAGGAAAGCGGACCCCGGGCGTCGCGAGACGCAACTGGGACAGACGCTCGGATGATGATGATTACACACCATTCAATAGTGTATTTAATAAGGATAGATTTCTGGGAAGTAATGGTATACGGAAAACTTAAGGAAAGAGTAATTTTCTTACAAAATGTTTTTTTTTTATTTAACCAATATTTAGGATTTGAACCCTGAAGGTTCACTTAAAAAAATAACCCTGTATACATACAATGCTACGTGGTTCATCATAGCTATTTTTTTTTTCATTTAAAAGTTTCGGTTAAGGTTAGAAAAAATGTTCACTTACCAATAGTCGTATCAGAAGCGTCAGAAGTAGAAGAGACTGTGTACTTTCTAAAAACAAAAAAAGAATAGTTACTTAGTCGCAAAATTTATTGACCGAACCTGTATATCGTAAATGGCGCTACTAATAATTGAACACTGTTTTAAGGGAACATTGCGGTATGACAGAAGATGTAATGACTAAGATAGAAAAAGGGATGCTTAGATGGTTCAGACACGCGGAGAGGATGGATGAATGTAGACTGACGAAGCAGATTTATGTGGCGAGAGTGAATGGGCAAACTGGTAGGGGTAGACCTCGGCGTACGTATGTCAATCGAATCGAAGACCTTTTGGAAAAAGGCCAGGTCAAGAGTACCCTTAACCGGCGAGCGCGTACGAAAACACTTATGAAAGTAGAAGAAGTGAAAGTGGTATGTCAGGATCGTAGCAAGTGGAAAACTATAGTCTCTGGCTACCCCGATGGGAAACAGGCGTGATAATATGTATGTATGTATGTATGTAATAATTGAAGAACACTAGATTCCAGAATTGAATAAAAGACTACAGTTTCATTGACAATACATAAACTGTCTATGATATATCACTTGGTTATTTAAGGCAGAACCGGGCAAATTACTTCGAGGATATAACAGACGTATACAAAGCTTGTTTACATGCATATACATTTAATTGCATTACCTGCCTTCCTGTATCTGCATGTTAATCACAGACTTCATGTGTTTCGTGGAGTCCGTACTCCCGCTGCTGTCGATTTTGTCGTCATCGCGACTCTGGGTCATTTCCTTTAGCGCATTAAGACTTTCAGTCGCCGCCTCGTCAGCGGACGCACTGGATACACTGGGCCGCGTTTCTGCACGCTTTTTGACCTTTTTGGAAAGGCTCCGCTTTGTGAAGCTGGTTGTGGTGAAGTCGCTCATTTCTTGAGTTTCCGGCGTTAGGAGGAAGTAGAAGTTGGCTCGGGAGTGGGTGACGAATGTGTCGCTAGCCTGCAGTTGTACAATCAACACTATTAGTCGAAAATAAATTAAGTGGTAAAATTAAAGTAGCGGTAGTGTACAGGTAGGCCGGAGCGAGTGGCAAACTAGACCTGTGCCGACGACCAGTATAATCAAATATTTTTTTAAGTGACTTCCCCGATGCTTGGTATTTCAAAGTAGTAGTAATTGATAATATTCACGTGGATAAATAACATCATTACATACATCATTCATAACTTATGATTGTTTATATTAGTAAATAAGAATATTTCTAGTAATTTCAGGTATTTTCGTCCATTTGGAAGATAGTTGTTATAGTCTCCAAGTGGTAATTTTAAGTTGTTTGACGTGGAGATTAGTTCACCCTCTTAATGCCAGGTCTAATAATGTCAAAGGCTTTTGTCGTCATCATTCGATGTCGCAGCAAAAGGTGTTCCTACACACGTTACTGATATGCATATACGATCGACCTGTACAGGTAATCTTTCTGATAGACCGTAGCGTAAGTCACAGGTAACATTTAAAAGTATTGCACTTCAGAAGGACAAAGGTAACTACCAGGCCGCGCACCTCCTCCACCAGGCTGGCGCTGGCCACCGCGTCCAGCGGGCGCACATACAGTTACAGGTTAGTGGTACCTGGTGCATGAGCAGCAGGAAGTCGCACAGCATGGCGAGGCGCTGCAGCGAGGGCGGCGCGCCCACCAGGCCGCGCACCACTTCCACCAGGCTGGCGCTGGCCACCGCGTCCAGCGGGCGCACATACAGTTACAGGTTAGTGGTACCTGGTGCATGAGCAGCAGGAAGTCGCACAGCATGGCGAGGCGCTGCAGCGAGGGCGGCGCGCCCACCAGGCCGCGCACCACTTCCACCAGGCTGGCGCTGGCCACCGCGTCCAGCGGGCGCACATACAGTTACAGGTTAGTGGTACCTGGTGCATGAGCAGCAGGAAGTCGCACAGCATGGCGAGGCGCTGCAGCGAGGGCGGCGCGCCCACCAGGCCGCGCACCACTTCCACCAGGCTGGCGCTGGCCACCGCGTCCAGCGGGCGCACATACAGTTACAGGTTAGTGGTACCTGGTGCATGAGCAGCAGGAAGTCGCACAGCATGGCGAGGCGCTGCAGCGAGGGCGGCGCGCCCACCAGGCCGCGCACCACTTCCACCAGGCTGGCGCTGGCCACCGCGTCCAGCGGGCGCACATACAGTTACAGGTTAGTGGTACCTGGTGCATGAGCAGCAGGAAGTCGCACAGCATGGCGAGGCGCTGCAGCGAGGGCGGCGCGCCCACCAGGCCGCGCACCACTTCCACCAGGCTGGCGCTGGCCACCGCGTCCAGCGGGCGCACATACAGTTACAGGTTAGTGGTACCTGGTGCATGAGCAGCAGGAAGTCGCACAGCATGGCGAGGCGCTGCAGCGAGGGCGGCGCGCCCACCAGGCCGCGCACCACTTCCACCAGGCTGGCGCTGGCCACCGCGTCCAGCGGCCCGCACATAGAGTTCAGGAACCGCTCCTGCACACGTTCATTCGTTATCAACTTCATAGTCTCGTTGCAAAGGCAACCACGACGGATATTTAGCTTTGGTAACGATATCTCTCTTCTCTCCATACATTTCACACAATACAGTACTGCCAACGTGTACCAACGCACTTTTTCCATATACAGCGGAATATGAGCATCGTATAAAATCATTTTTGGGTAATGTAAGTCTCAAACTTCAAATTTAAAAAAATTACTAGCTGACCTGCGCAACGTCGTTAGCGCCACTATAACTATAAGAGAGAGAAACAGAGAGCGAGAGAGAGAGAAAGTGAACAGGCGTACGAATCTATAATGAAATTCTAAAGGATCTGAAACTTTAGTTCTCCATTATACACTTGACAACCACATCTATATTCATTCATAATATTAGTAGGAATACATTCCCGTGGGAATACCGGGAATTCCTTTCTGTTGCTTATCTAAGATACCTAAATAATACCTTCACCTAATTTCAGGTATCTACGTCTAATGGTTTAGACTGTGTGTGGTTTCACTCGCATAGTTCCTGTCCCATGACAAAGTCCTATTCCCATGGGAATATCTAGAATTACTATTTTAGAAATTTCACGTTTCTATGTTTAATAGTTTAGGTAAACCGCCTTAACACACAGTTTAGGCGGTTTACCCGCGTAGTTCCCGTTTTCATAGAAACGTAAAATTCTTTAGGTAGTACCTTACCTAGGCGCTAAGGAAAGAAATCCAGACATTTCCAATTCAAAGGGAATTGCGCGGTTGAAACCAAACCGCCTAAACTATTAGACATAGATATGGTAAATTAAAAAAAACACCAAGAAAGGAAATATAGTATAGGATTAGTAAAATGATAATTGAAGCGCTCGTGGCCCCGCGGTCTCAGTGTTCTGTAAACGATCACTGGGTTACGCAACTTTCACTATGGCTGGGCCTCGGATGGGTGACCACTTTGTGGCATTTACATTTGCGAGCGTTTCCGTGCTTCGCAAGGCACGAAGCCGGTTGCCAGTAAAATGGCAGTCGTTAAGCCTGGTTGAATGCCTTATGGGCGGCATGATAAATTTTAAGAGCAGATAGCCACAACCTGTGTCTGTCTTTTCAACACGGCAATGGGCTCACCACCTATTACGTGAGACAGGAATCCACACGGTGAAAAGTGGGCATACGAGTATAATATGCCTCTGCCACCCTTTCGGGGATAAGGCGTGATGGATATTTATTTATTTTAAAATGATAATTGTATATGCCACTACTAAGATCGATACACAAACAATAATAAGGACTGAAAACCGTGTAAGGAGTAAGAAGACTTATTGTGTGAGGAAGACAGGGTTCAGTCTCATCCCTACTCCATGCTGTTTACTGGGTGAGAAGTGATACCGTTAGACGCCTGGTTAACTGATCAAGTGATAATTTATCAGTAAGCGACCAGAGTTAAAAAAATATATATATTGTTAATAAAATTACTAATATCATTATTAAAAATACGGGTTGGTAGATAAAAGGTGAAAATTTAGGGTTGTATTTTTAATGCCACATCATAAAAATATAAAATTTAAAAAAAAAATGTACAAAAAGAAAAATTGGGGTGGACACCCCTTATCACTTAGGGGTTTGAAAGATAGATTAGTAGCCGATTCTCAGACTTACTGAATATGCATAAAAAATTAATAAGAATCGGTCGAGCCGTTTCGATGGAGTATGGGAACGAACATGGGAACGAGAATTTTATATATTAGATTTTTAGTACTTATATTTACTGCCCGATTCGAATACCAATAGGTAAAGCTCGGCGAGTGTAAGTGTGTATGTATATGTCTATGTGTAGCCTAAAATGTATATTTCCAGGTGTGTATCAATAATCTGTGTGTATGTACCTTGCAGGCCAGCAACAGGTGCCGCAGCAGGTCGAGGCGCTCCATCTGGTAGTGGTTGAAGGCACGACGCGGGTGGGAGTCCCGCAGCAATGCTCGTATGCAGCACAGGAGAAGCGCCCATGCAGACCCCCGCTGGCTCTCACGAGATCCATTTGCCGTCTCCACTTCCCAACTCACCACCTGCAAGATAGCATTCGCTATAGCCAGAACAAGTTACCGATTTATAGGTTGTGAGTTAAATGGATTTACTAATATCCGCTGACCTGGTCGGTGTCGAGGTGGCGCCAGGCGCGCGTGAGCAGCACGAGCAGCGCGGGCTGCAGCAGCACGGCGTCGGTACGCGCCGCCAGCTGCACGCTGCCCGAGCACGCCGACAGCAGCGGCGCGCTGCACGCCTCGTCCAGGATCACCTGCCATACCGCATTGCATCATGTTCCATAGTCACTTAAATTCATTTACTGCACAGGTAACAATTCAGATTCACAAAGAGTCGCTCAACGGTGGATGCAAGGGTTGCTTAACTTAAAAGTATTTACGCGGCTTGGCAGGATTCGCAGGATGCATTAGATATTTTTCCGATTTATCTAAAGCCTTCGATTGCGTTCATCACGAATTTTTTGTTAAAAAAATGCGCCACTACGGTATCAGAAATAAAGTACCTTACAACTTCTTACTTAAGCAATAGAATTCAGAGAGTTGAAGTAAAAGGCAAACGATCAGCAGGAACTCCAATTAAAATGGGTGTGCCACAAGGATCAATGCTTGGTCCCTTTCTTTTATTGATGAATCGACTTAATATTTAGGGAATAAACAAGAGATTGTACTGTTTGCGGATGATACCAGTTTCAAATTTAATAGACAATTAAATAATTATGACAATGTTAACACTGCATTCTCAAAAGTCGTTGGATGATAACTCAAAAAGTTTAAGTTACGCGACCAAAAATAAGACAAATATGAATTTTTCACGTTATTGACAATATTTCTATGGAATCACAATAATAAAAATACTCAAAAAGTTACAAGACCGTTATTTTATTTAATGAAACCTCTAACGTAAAGAGGCGTATTTAGAGTAAGAAACATGTATGAGAATGGTAAAATGGCTAGTGCCGCAGAGACGGCAGTGGTATGTCACACGGGTATCGCGCACCTTGAGCAGCTGGTGCGAGACGTGGCAGTGCGGCGCGGCCATGACGGTGAGCAGCATGTTGGCGGCATCCTCGGCATAGAACATGGCGTACAGGCGGTTGTCCACGCGGCACGCGCGCAGCAGGATCCACAGCGCCAGCGCCTGCTCCTCCGCGCTGCCCTCCAGCTCCACCACCTGCCATGTCAACCACCACTTCAACAGCTAATACCATATATATAGCACAACAATAATATCGCGGGCCAAGTTTGTGTCAGGTTGTTTTTTTCTCTCTATCTATTTTTTCTCTCTCTTATGTGGCGCTAACGAAGTTGCGAAGCTAGTAATTATGTAAATGTGAAGGTAGTGGTGTAGTTGTGTGAGTGTAGAGTGGTTGATGTAGTTACCCTGGCGTAGAGGTAGAGCAAGAGCGGCGGTCCGCCCAGCAGGTAGAGCGCGGGCGCCACGCCCTTGTGGCGGCTGGGCAGCGCGCCGCCCGCCCAGCGCGTGAACAGCGCCTCGGGGATGGACGCGCCCGCGCCGCCCGCCGCCGCGCCGCCCGCCCCCGCCATCAGCCCGCCGCCCGCCACGCGCCCGGCGAACACTGCACGCACACACACACCTTTATCGCGACTAGTAGGCATAACGTACGATGCAAGGCGGGAGCGCTAGGACGATTTAACCAATGGACGCGTAATGTACTCAACAAAGTATGAAATCACGTTCAACCAACTTTCGTGCGGTGGGTGAACTACACACATATTGTTTTCTTACTCTTGCATAAAGTGTTGTCACTGTCTAATAACCAATAAAAATTCAACTCCAAATAGAAAAATGCAGGTATGCAATACGAATTTGACACAATACTATTCGACTAATTTAAGATGGTAACTCTTTGTTTAATGTTTATAGAGAATGAGAGTATATTGAATATAGGCCGATTAAGTTGTTGGTATGTTTCAATAATTAATGGTTTTTGTTAAAAATAGTTATGTAAATATTTTTTTTTTACTTACGAGGCAAAAGAAACATTAATTGTTCGACCGCTTTAACTTTTACACC
Source organism: Thumatha senex (assembly GCA_948477245.1). Taxonomy (NCBI): domain Eukaryota; kingdom Metazoa; phylum Arthropoda; class Insecta; order Lepidoptera; family Erebidae; genus Thumatha; species Thumatha senex. The sequence continues at coordinate 859,954 of OX419731.1, forward strand.
ATTTCACAGCACATTTCGTCATTTTTTCTTTATAAATTACCCTGCAAACGTGTACCATAGACTGAATCCGCTAAAAATGCTAAGAATTAGCTAAAAATGCTTAGCAAATGGAAGCGGGGTATAGGCGCAAACGGTAAGATAGCGCGTCCATTGGTTAAATCGTCCTAGCGGGAGCGTCTACAACGCGAAACTAGACGTGCACACCTGAACGACTACGGTGCGAACGTCAATCTTCATTACTTTAGAAAATAATAATATCAATCTTAATGTCAGTTTCATATTTTATCCTTATTTCGTAAATATTTATAACCCAGGATATTGTAAATCATACAAAATTAGGTACTCTCTCATTTTTTCTAGTAAAAATATCTATATTATTTTCTGTCATCGTAAACTTGAAACTATTAACAGATTAAAACAATAAGAAATTGTCGTATAACCGTTAATACGTAAATATGTTTCCCACTCTGCAGACGCTGTGCACCCGTTTTAAGGTCCCGTAGGTGAGCAAGGCGCCATAAAGAAACACGGATCTGACGCTCACGCTTCGCAGCCGCTTTTGGTCGCGTCAGTTTGGCCGAAGCTTTACTGCATTTGCATTACTAGTTGCTTTAAATATTTATTTCGAATGAAGTCTCATATCGAGCAATAATCCAGGATGGTCATTCCAGATGAAATATTACTGTTCAATACCGCCACCAATCGGCCGATATCTTCGTAAAGTTTCGAATTTAAAACCAGATACATTTTATACCATACCAGCGGACGCCACGCGGTTTCATTTGCGAAGTGTCCGTTTCTGTGAGAATAATTCCAGGTATGGAATGGAGCCTTAGTTACTTCTTATAACATCAGCTATCTACTAGTGAAGGTTCTGTTAAATTCGACCCAAACAGAAGAAAATAGATTTTAGAAGAATTTCAAATTAATTATAAGAGATTCAATATATTGCACAGCAGTAAGCAAGTAGGAGGAACCTGTGGGCATCGCCACGGTCTGGTGGTAGAGGTTCATGATGGTGGGCGAGTGCGCGGAGAACGTCAGCAGCAGGTTGTCGTGCAGCTCCCGCAGCGTCGCCGTCGACATCTCGAATACCTGCCCCGTACAATCATCGCATGTTACTATTTATTTTACATACATCCTTATTGTCACGCCTTTATCCCCGAAGGGGTTGGCAGAGGCATATTAAACGCCCACATTTCACCGTATACATTTCCGTCCCACGTAACAGGTATTGAGCCCATTGCCGTGTTGAAACGGACAGGCGCAGGTTGCGGCGACCTGCTGTTGAAATTTTTCAACCCGCCCATAAGGTTCAATTTGGCTTAACGACTGCAATTTTATTGGCAATCGTGACCAACGGCTTAACGTGCCTTCCGAAGCACGGAGCTGGGGTGGATATAAAGGGCCGAATAAATTTAATAAAATAAAATGTGTCTATTTTAGATGTTAAATTTGGAAGAAATTTTGAACCCGTATAATATTTATATTAAATTACGCATATTGTGTACGCACACGGACTTCACTGGCCTTCGACTACATCGCTAGTAGATAATGCATTGCAGGCGATGTATTTTTGCTAACACTTGAGGTCAAGTCATCTGTGTTGCACGTTGTAAGTCGCCTTCGTATGGCCAACCAAAAACCGTTAAGCGCCTCTTACCACGTCAAATACAATAGCTTATTACCGGAATATTTTATTTCGTACTAGATGACCCGCCCGGCTTCGCCCGTGACATACTTCGAACCCCGTGGCACCCATTTAATCACGTCGTTTATTAATTTCACAATAATGTATGAACATTTTCCAAATTACTTGATTACTTCTCCGCTCTCAAGTACCTACGCCCGCACGGCCCTGTCGAATTTGGTTACACGAAATTAATTTCTTTGTCTTTTTTTTTATTTTGCCATATCTCCTAAGATATTCATTTAATTTGCAAGGTGTAAAGGGCCAAAATAATCTTCATAAAATGCTGAAGCCAACTAACATATTAAAAATGATAAGGATTAATAATGTATTTGTGTAAATAGCCTTCAAATTACCGCTTTATAATAGCTGTTTTTTAAAGTATTTATATGAATATAGTATGTTATTCTTAAGAGATAGACATATACCGTCGCGTATGTAAATAATGTATGGTGTAATTGTGTATCTAATATAGGTCTACAAAATAGTTCGCAGCAGCAGCGTTTTCGTTAAAAGCTCCCGGACGGCTTATTTTCTTTGACGCCCCTAACATAATTGTTATAATTAAGTTAATGTATGCAAAACCTTAACAAATTATACATAAAAACCTTCCCTATTAATCACTATAACAATTAAAATAAACTGCATCGAAATTCGTTGCTTACTTTTAAAGATTTAATTTTATTTATTTATTTATGTACACACTAAGAATTTAATAGTAATAGTTGAAAGAAACATAGGTACAAGGGTACTGCTTATTTTTAAAAGAAATATCTCCCAGCAGACCCGCGAGAGGAGAATGTGAACAAATAGGAAATGAAAAAAAAAAAAAAAAATAAAGTGTGTAAATGAAAAACTGAACAAAAAAAAACTAACACACATACTAACTAAGTGAATATCATACATACATAAATACGTAAAAATATAATAAATATTAACTATATATATATTTATAGATAAGATCTAAAAAAACAATGTAGTTTTTCGCTGTCTGTCCCTATGTATATAGTAGTTTGGCCTATATAAACATTGCTACAACCATCACATTCTAAATAAGCGGAATATTGCAAAAATAACATTTAAAAACAAAATAATTATAGTTTTTCAGTATGTATCTTTTACTGTGTGGTGGACTAGGACCTAGCAGATTCTTGCAAGTTGCCTCTACAGTTCGAATAACAATAAATCTGCCGGAATGTAAATGGAATGCTATGGTGAGCAGTTGTAATACACAATGTTCAACTTACTTGATCCCAGTCAATATCGGAGTCCAGCACATTGGGCGTCAGCACCAGCGGGAAGTTCGGAGACTCGCAGCGCACCTGCAATTGTATACTTCAACTGAGCTATAATTAACTTTAGATTTTGTTTGAACTCTAGAGGCAATACCAATTAAAAGAACAACTTATTAGTATCATTTGTCTACCAAATATTGTCAGGCAGAATTTGTCTTGCGATAAGACAGCCTTCTTATGTCTCTTGTTTCGCCGCTTCTGAATATGAAACAGATGACATTTCACCAGCCAATTTCCGCTTACGCTTTCAAAAAGCTTTGGAGAAATAGGGCTAGCGTGTATAATGTGTATACATGGAGCAGGTACCTGGCAGGAGTGGTACAGGCAGGGCGCGCGGTACAGTTGCACGCCCGATAGGTGGTACCACCCACGTGTATGTGTGTTTGTGCAGTACAGACAAGGGGCAGTACCTGGCACGAGTGGTCGGCGCCGTGCGCGGCCAGGTGCAGCGCGGTGTGCACGGTCAGGCAGGGCGCGCGGTACAGCTGCACGCCCGACAGGTGGTACAGACAAGGGGCAGTACCTGGCACGAGTGGTCGGCGCCGTGCGCGGCCAGGTGCAGCGCGGTGTGCACGGTCAGGCAGGTCGCGCGGTACAGCTGCACGCCCACAGGTGGTACAGACAAGGGGCAGTACCTGGCACGAGTGGTCGGCGCCGTGCGCGGCCAGGTGCAGCGCGGTGTGCACGGTCAGGCAGGGCGCGCGGTACAGCTGCACGCCCACAGGTGGTACAGACAAGGGGCAGTACCTGGCACGAGTGGTCGGCGCCGTGCGCGGCCAGGTGCAGCGCGGTGTGCACGGTCAGGCAGGGCGCGCGGTACAGCTGCACTCCCACAGGTGGTACAGACAAGGGGCAGTACCTGGCACGAGTGGTCGGCGCCGTGCGCGGCCAGGTGCAGCGCGGTGTGCACGGTCAGGCAGGGCGCGCGGTACAGCTGCACGCCCACAGGTGGTACAGACAAGGGGCAGTACCTGGCACGAGTGGTCGGCGCCGTGCGCGGCCAGGTGCAGCGCGGTGTGCACGGTCAGGCAGGGCGCGCGGTACAGCTGCACTCCCACAGGTGGTACAGACAAGGGGCAGTACCTGGCACGAGTGGTCGGCGCCGTGCGCGGCCAGGTGCAGCGCGGTGTGCACGGTCAGGCAGGGCGCGCGGTACAGCTGCACGCCCACAGGTGGTACAGACAAGGGGCAGTACCTGGCACGAGTGGTCGGCGCCGTGCGCGGCCAGGTGCAGCGCGGTGTGCACGGTCAGGCAGGTCGCGCGGTACAGCTGCACGCCCACAGGTGGTACAGACAAGGGGCAGTACCTGGCACGAGTGGTCGGCGCCGTGCGCGGCCAGGTGCAGCGCGGTGTGCACGGTCAGGCAGGGCGCGCGGTACAGCTGCACGCCCACAGGTGGTACAGACAAGGGGCAGTACCTGGCACGAGTGGTCGGCGCCGTGCGCGGCCAGGTGCAGCGCGGTGTGCACGGTCAGGCAGGGCGCGCGGTACAGCTGCACTCCCACAGGTGGTACAGACAAGGGGCAGTACCTGGCACGAGTGGTCGGCGCCGTGCGCGGCCAGGTGCAGCGCGGTGTGCACGGTCAGGCAGGGCGCGCGGTACAGCTGCACGCCCGACAGGTGGTAGGCACCACCACCACTCACGCCCGCCCTACGGAGAGACCCGATCAGCACGTTTGTGGGTGTCACCTTACGGATCAGGATACCTATGCACAAACATTGATAGCTCACAACACACATATCTGGACCACTATTTTATTCACATGCTTTCTATTTTGCGCCTTAGTTTGGTTGTAACGTCATATTAAAAATTGTTAACGTCGCATTGAATATCGAAAGTTAAAAACCTATATCCAGCATACTGGTAGTTAGGAATGTCAATAAGTCTACTGTGGCATTAATAAATTGATATTCACCTTGAACGGGTAATGTAACATTTTCGCACTCGTACCCGTTGACGTACAGGGTAACCTGAAACCGACAACAAAATCATGACAAAATTTATAAGAGAAAATATTGTATCGTATGATTGCCAGGATTGCCAGAGGCAACATGATTTAAATGTGCCTCTGGTAGAAGTTCTGTATTATAAAATAATTACAACAATAATGATGTTGCAATGTGTTTAGAACGTCGGATGGTGTACTCTCGTAAACCGCCGAAATAGGGAGTAGGTTCATGAAGGTCCACGTACCTGTATGTAGATTTGCCGCTTGTAGACGAGGTCCTTGACGTTGAGCGCGAGGAATGACCACTGGCGCGGCGCCAGGCCGCTGACCAGGCGTGCCTCGCTCACCGTGCGGTTGAGGCCGGGCTCGGGCCGAGACAGCCGGAACGTGAACACGCCTGGGTAGCCACACCACGAAAATAATGTTATTATTACGAAAATATGAAGTCACAGACATAAAGTATTTCTTTTTCATTTATAATAAGATAAAATATGTAAGTTATATATTAATAAAATACTTATTTATTTATCTATCACGCCTTATCCCCTAAGGGGTGGCAGAGGCATATTATATGCCCACTTTTCACCATGTGTATTATTGACTCACGTAATAGGTGGTGAGCCCAGTGCCGTGTTGAAATGGACAGGCGAAGGTTGTGGCGACCTGCTGTTGAAATTTTTCAAGCCGCCCATAAGGCCTTCCAGTTGAAGGCCTTAACGACTGCCATGTTCCTGGCAACCTTGACGCTCGCAAATGTAAATGCCACAAAGTGGTTACCATCCTACTAATATTATAAACGCGAAAGTTTGTGAGAATGGATGTTGGTTACACTTTCAAGCAAAATCTATTGAATGCATTTTGATGAAACTTTACAATAATATAGCTTACACATCAGAACACATAGGCTACTTTTTATCCACAAGAAAATTTCATCAACTAGTAGATATTATTTTAAATTTATAATCAGATTGGTCCCGTTAAAAAGTTATATATAAATGATTGATAAATTATATGACCTATAAATTTTTTAGACAGTATTTGTAAAAAATATCAATCATTGCAAGGACTCTAGTTACCTCTTCTATATTATAGTCGAGTGAATTTAATAGGCCACATTTAACACTTCTTCAAAAATCACCAGCGTGTCCTTGTAACGGCGGGTATATAATATTATTTAATTTTTCGAAGTTACACAATTAATGAACTATTTTCCAGTTAAATTACATATTTTATTGTCTAAATGCCCAAAGAAGGTAATTTTACTATTTACTTTCACAAATAAACCATTGTAAATAAAATAAACAATTTCTGTTCTAAAGAACTGAACGTCGCTACAACGTTCTGGCAGAGAACCCTTTTCTATTATAAACACTAGGGACGTTACCAAGAAAATCGAAAGTACATTAGTAGAATCGAATGAAATGAGAATTATTCGTAATATTTCACCACTTTTAATGTTTTGTTTTAATCATAGTATTCTTCATAATTTCGTCATTCTTATGTAGGTCATGTATTCATCTATTCATTATTTTCATCTTTGTTTAACGTAATTTTCTTTCACCAAAATATTTCTCTTATTTTGACAGGTTTACTGATTTTATTTCAATATTTGGTTTCATAACATTTTAACGTGCTCCGTTGGTTTTGACACGTTCAACAAATGAGTGAGGAACGATTGACGAAGAATATATATTGTGCGAAAGAAGAGGGCAGAAGGAGTCAAGGTAGGCCGAGACATATAAAGACCACGTGAGCAGATTGCTCAAAAACGGAAAAGTCTAAAGTACTCTGATACGCAGACGTGCATGTATGAAGTGGTGACAGGAAGCGAAAGAAGTATGCATGGATCGCGATGCCTTTATTTAGAGGCATTAATATTTTTTATGTTGCTGTGCAGGAATATTTCACAATAAATGAACACCCACATTGCTAGCCTTCACGTCATAGAGTACTCAAAGAAAACAACAACGATAACATTGACATCAATTTATTGAATTAATAATTATATACCTATTTGACATCTTTCTTTATTCGTTTAAAAGCGCTCGTGGCCCCGCGGACGCAGTGTTCTGTAAACGATCACTGAGTTACGCAACTTTCATTTGGCTGGTCCTCGGATGGGTGACCACTTTGTGGCATTTACATTTGCGAGCGTTTCCGTGCTTCGGAAGGCACGTTAAGCCGTTGGTCCCGGTTGCCAGTAAAATGGCAGTCGTTAAGCCTGGTTGAAGGCCTTATGGGCGGCTTGAAAATTTCAACAGCAGGTAGCCACAACCTGCCTCTGTCTATTTTAACACGGCAATGGGCTCACCACCTATTACGTGGGACAGGAATCCATACGGTGAAAAGTGGGCATATAATATGCCTCTGCCACCCCTTCGGGGATAAGGCGTGATGGATATTAATTTAAAAAAAAAATAATAAAATATTCGTTTAAAAGCGCTCGTGGCCCCGCGGACGCAGTGTTCTGTAAACGATCACTGCGTTAAGCAACTTTCACTATGGCTGGTCCTCGGATGGGTGACCACTTTGTTGCATTTATATTTGCGAGCGATTCCGTGCTTCGGAAGGCACGTTATGCCGTTGGTCCCGGCTGCCAGTAACATAGCAGTCGTTAAGCCAGTTGAAGGCCTTATGGGCGGCTTGAAAAATTTCAACAATTGGTCGCCACAACCTGCACCTGTCCATTTCAACACGGTAATGGGCTCACTACCTGTTACGTGGGACAAAAAGCAAAGCATACGGTGAAACGTGGGAGTATAGTACGCCTCTGCCTATCTCTTCTGGGATAAAGGCGTGACAGTATGTTTATGTTATGTTTATTCGTTTCATCTGTGATTCAGCGTCACCTATGAAGTCCGACGGAAAAAGAATGCAACGCGAAGCAAATTTAGACACTATTTTTGCAAATAAATTAATAATATGTCTAAGTGCAGTGATGATGATGACTTATTCTCGTTGTAATTTTAATAGTTGTCTGGCTTTGTTTCTAAATGTACGATAGATTCAGATTCAAGATCAAGTCAAGATAGACAACGTTTTGTAAAAAATAGACTGATAATTTTTAGAATACAATTACAATTTTCAAAATAACTGATGCGATTTATATATGTTTGAAGTCCGTATCGGTTCATTATCCTTACTCGATATTTTTAATCATGTCATCTCACTATGAAGCTGAAACTGACACTTGTCAAATGTGGCTTCTTATAATGAATCTACTATAATTAGTTATATAATGTGTACTTTGAAATGCTCATTAGCGGCCACTGACCGGTGTTAACGTCGAGCCACACTTCGAACAAGAGCGACTCGTGGCCCACGGACACCACGTGCGACAGCTCGCCCGGTTTGCTCGGCACCTCCTTCTTCGGAGACTTCTTCTTGCTCTGCTCCGTCTCGGAGCGATCGTCGCTGAATTCGTCCATGCCAACTGTACACACAAATTAATCAAAACATGCCTATTACATAGGAATTTCAATTCAAATTCGAAAACTAACTATTTTAACAATAGTTAATTTTCGAATTTAATCATCATCATTCAATAGTAATAATTTTATTACGGTACATCATAGCAACGGTAGAGCAAGAGTCGAATTAGTAGTGTGCAGTGTGATCAGTGCCATTGACCATTAACGTTAACTTCAATATAAATCACCACAATTTAGAATCGGCGCGTTAGTATAAATTTAATGAATCGTTAGTTACCCCTTGAATTATAACCAAATTTAATAAAATTGTCGAGTACACAAGCTAGTACGCTAACAACAACTAAAATCAACATAATTTACAAGATTTATGTGATGGGTTTTTACAGCACCATTTTCAATAGTGAATGCAGCAGTGACTAACCCCAGTGCTCCTTGTCTTCGGCTGTCGCAGTAGCTTGCTCTGTGTTGATCCACATCGTGATAGCGAAGCCTGCCAGCCACGGCGCCCACCCGGCGCCTTCCACTCCGCAACGGACCGCGTGACTTGACCACGGGGAGTTTATGCCTACAAAGAATGATAGTTTACTGACAAATATGTCACCTGTTCACCAAGTAATCATATTTATCCGGTTCGAAGGACCAGTACACCAGAGAGATACATTACAATTTATTGGTCTCATGCTGACAGAGTAGGAAGTTAAAACTTTCACTCACCGGCTCTAATGTGTGCTTCGTGGTACCTTTTGGCGCAGTTCTCAGCGAGATGGCTCTGCGACGTAGCTTTGCTGACTGTCATGTACTTGAGGTCCTCCGATAACGACAGTATAGCGTCTGTAAGAGGTGTAACAGTTACAAATATAACATTGAATCTACTTTTGTTATACAGAAAAGGGCAATTAGGTCAATGCTACGATTAAAGCAGACGGAATCATGCCGAGAACACTTTAAAAACTTGAAATTATTGACAGTTCCTTGCCTTTATATTTTGGTGTTGCTAACCCGGCTCCTTAAGAATTTACCAAAATTTGAGACAATTGAAGATAGGAAAATAAGAGAAAGCCCGCGCAGGAAAGACTTGCCTGTTACTTTACAAAGTAAGCTGAATGTAGTTCGACATAGCCCGAGAGTTCAGTCACTTTATTTATACAATAAGTTACCAATTAATTTTAAAACGATTCGAAGTGCAAATCTGTTTAAAAACAAATTAAAACTGTATTTGTTGGAAAAGAACTATTACAGTGTCGATGAGTTCGTCAATGATAAAATACTTTGATAGGAGGTAACTATAATAGCAATACGTACCTAATTCGATTTGGTGAATACTGATTATATTTATAAACTAAAATATGACATTAAATTGTGATGGTGGTAATATTTATTTATACTTAATTTTGATTGAATTTTGAATATTGACATTTTGATTACTAACTATCAATTATTGTTTGTATATAATTTGTTGGTTAGCATTATATAACTTGAAAAAATATTAATTAAGTAGCAATTATGGTAATATAAATATGTTATTCGATGATATTAAATGGATCTACAAAATGTTTCAACACAAGTAATTGTCATGAAATAAATGACTTATGTAGTTGTATGAGGAATATTATACATTTAAAGTGGATAAAATTTTCAACCTCGAGCTGGATTCTAACCAGCGACTTTTCGCTTGCCGAGTGAGACGTTTCTTCAACTAAGCTACTGAGGACGCTCAAAACTGACGAACGTATCCATCTCTTTCCTCTAAAGGTGACTTTCGATCATCCGAGCGTTAACATCCGCCTACGATTAGTCATCTGAAACCACTCGAGAGTCATATTAATGACATCCCCCATGCTCTAATAGAATCGTAACCCTATAAACCAATTGGACATAAGCTTTTTCGAAACTGTAGTATAGAAAATTGAAACTTGTGACGTCATGGCTACCTGCGGCCCGGCGCACGAGCCAGGAGCGCCCGCGACCTTACGTTCTCCGCGGCGCCTCGCAGAGCGGGTCGCACGGGCGGTCCTCGCCTTCTCTGCTGCAGCTACTCGACAGGTGACGTCTCCCGCTTTATCTCGGGACACGTCTCAACGATCTCGCCTACCGAACCCACCCCTTTTCCACTATCTTCTTAGTTTACTTGATTTCTAAATTCTGATTTGTATAACGTTAATTTGCCTAAGAAATATTGACGTTCGTGTAAAAGTATCTTTCCTTCATCTCTGTGCACAAGTCACCCTGAGTTCACCCCAGCCGTTTCCCTTTTTGTACAACCTCGCAAGCCATGCGAAGGCTCACCGGCATCGCCCACGTCGACGGGGAAGGAGAGGATGCAGTCGGGCGTGTGCGGGCGCGCGGCGGCCAGCAGGCGCCGCAGCGCGCCCAGCAGCAGGGCGCGCGGCGGGCGCGGCGCCGCCAGCAGGCGCAGCAGCGCCGCCAGCTCCGCCGCCTCCACGCTCCGCGCCGCCAGCGCGTGCACCAGCTCCAGCACGCTGCGCTGGAGCTCTGTTCACCACCGCACACAAGTTACTACACAAGATGCCGACGACCGTGCGAAGTGGAGGAGAAACAGTAGAAAAGCAGACCCCAGACGCAACTGGGACAGACGCTCGGATGATAATGATGAAGTTTTTGTTAGTAAATAACCGTTTATTAAAAAAATGAATGCGAATGTCAAGATCCGAACAGAATATATTGCGTTCGACGTTTGACATGTATGTAAATCATCAATAAAAAAATTGCGAGAAAAAATTAACGTGTCTAACATAGGTAATTGAAATTTCAATAGAAAGGAGGTGTGTACAGTTATTATTTTTATATAGAACTAGTTGACGCCCGCGTAGAGAAGTTTTTCCGTTCCCGTTTCCCACAGGAACTTTTTCCCGTGATAAAAAGTAGCCTAAGTGTTATTTTGATGTATAAGCTACATTATTGTAAAGTTGAAGGCTATATGGGCGGCTTGAAAAAATTAAACAGCATGTCGTTACAGCCTGCGCCTGTCCATTTCTACACGGCAATGGCCTCACCACCTGTTACGTGGGACGAAAGTGCATACGGTGAAACGTGGGCGTTTAATATGCCTCTGCCTACCCCATCGGGGATACAAGTGTGACAATATGTATGTATGTATTGTAAAGTTTCATTAAAATATATTCAGTAGTCTTTACGTGAGAGAGTAACAAACATCCATACAAACTTTCGAATTTATAATATTATTAAGATTAAGATTTATTGATATAAATTTAATAATATAATAGTTATAAATTAAATTTTCAGTAAGTCCTTTATTTGACACCTATACTGTAGCTGTGCATTTTAAGAATTTAACGTTACATTTCAATTTGAATGAAGCGCTCGTGGCCCCGCGGTCTCAGTGTTCTGTAAACGATCACTGAGTTACGCAACTTTCACTATGGCTGGTCCTCGGATGGGTGACCACTTTGTGGTATTTACATTTGCGAGCGTTTCCGTGCTTCGGAAGGCACGTTAAGCCGTTGGTCCCGGTTGCCAGTAAAATGGCAGTCGTTAAGCCTGGTTGAAGGCCTTATGGGCGGCTTGAAAATTTCAACAGCAGGTAGCCACAACCTGCGTCTGTCTATTTCAACACGGCAATGGGCTCACCACCTATTACGTGGGACAGGAATCCACACGGTGAAAAGTGGGCATATAAAATGCCTCTGCCACCCCTTCGGGGATAAGGCGTGATGGATATTTATTTATTTTATTTACATTTCAATTTAATCGGTCTTTGATAGCTACATACATTGCAAATTAATTAAAAGCTTCACAAAAATGAAATGGATTATGGTCCAATTACAACTGATTGACAATCACTATATTTATCTTTCATTTTTATTTCCAATGGCTGTATAAGACACCGATGGGTTTGTGCACTTAATATTGGCCACGCTGTCTATAGGTGGATCAGCAACTACAGATAGCTAATATAGAACCAGATAGAGCAAGACCAGGGTGGAGACTAGGACAGGCGTACCGTGCAAGTCGGGGTCGGCCGTGGAGAGAAGATGCGCGGGTTGCGGCGCCAGCAGACGGCGCAGGAGCGGCGGCGGCGGTGCACCGGCGCGGCTCAGCGCGGCGCCCACGCGGGTGCACCACGCGCGCGCCACACTCACACCTGCGCGCCACGCCACAGCATCCCCACCTTCTTCGCGCGACTTCACCAGACTGCGGGACAAGCGGCACTTGCAATACAACCATAACCGTATTATACAATTATAACTTTGCGTACGTATGATATTACACAAATAATGACGAAAATAACAAGCCCGACCAAAGCTACTCCTAGCAGCCTGTAAAGGCGGATCCCAGGCACCAAATTCGGGTATGGTTCGGCAGTATTGGGAATACCCAAAGTCAAAAAAGAAGAAAGTGATGCTACACCTACTAGAACTAAAACCGATAGAGTAAAATATTTACAAAACTGTTATTTACTATCAACACCTTCCTCAACTCATAATAATTATAATATACTATTCCGTTGGTTTTATTTGGAATGTAATTTGTTCTGTATGAAATATAATTCTGAACATGATTGTATAAAACATTTTCCAACAATATAGCTAAACATAATGTAATAGGACTAAGATCTAAAAAGGAACGAAAGTAAGAAACATATTTATGCTACGGACCTTTTTCCATCGTATAGCCCGCATGCTAGTCTGCCACCTCGGTGGTATAAGAACAAAAATACGCTTTCGAGCTTTAAACTAGACGACATTGGATAAAATATGTCATAAGAACAGTGACGTCATAGACAACGTTGCGATGCACACCAATTTATATAATCGTTAGGCAATTAAACTTCATTATGCTTAAATGGATATGACTTATGGCATTCCAAATTCATCTTCAACTTTTACTTTTTTGCCACAATATTATAAAGCTTGGAAGTTATGAGCTATCTATTTCTTATCTTTTTAAAATAATTTGAAGAATTTTTGCCATATTTCCAACATTTTAATTTATTATTGCATTGGATCTCTACTAAATTTTATCACACTTTATTAAACCATATAAGCCGTTTTTTTAATAATTGTAACCGTAAAATTCTCTAAAAATAATACTATTTAATACCTGTTAATCTGAAAAAGTTTTTTTATAAACTGAAAACAACAGAAAGTATTATTTGCTCACACAACAATTTAATTCAAAAGAAAATGAACCAGGTACAAGACATTATAAGTTATGTAATATTCAATACACTGACTGATATTTGACTGCCTCTGTGGCGCGGTGATAGGGCATCCGACTGCAACGCAAGAGCTCGTGGGTTCGATTCCCACCCAGGATAAAACTTTGTGTGATGAGCACGATGGTTTATTCTGTGTCTGGGTGTTATTTATCTATTATATGTATGTATTTAGAAATATATAAGTATGTTTATCAGTTATCTAGATCCCATAACACAAGCTAATATTAGCTTACTTTGGGCTAGATAGCGCTGTGTGAAAAGTGTCCAACAATATTTATTATTTAATTATTATTAATACACCGAGGCTATTATATCGAATTAAGATAACGGATGCAAGTGGTCATTAGGAGTTCCGTTATCTTCCATGACAGTGACAAATATTGTGCAATAGTCATTTAGTACTATGATACTAACACTGTCTTGATGGGGTAGTCAGAGAGGAAAGATCGTCAGGCTCCGCGATCCACGTATACTTCTTTTAATTTCTGTAGCTTCATTATTAGCTTCATACATGCTCATCTGGGTATCCGAGTACCTTTGACCTTTCCGTTTTTGAGCAATCTGCTCACGTAGTCTTCATATGTAAGGCCTATTCTGACTCTGTCTACCCTCTACTTTCGCACAATATATATTCTTCGTCAATATTTAAGTAGTCAAATTTTTAAATGATATATTACTACATATCATACTAGCGGAAGCCTGCAATAACATCTGCACTGGTGAAAGGTGACTATTCGAAGGAAACTAGGAATATCCTAAATATCGCCTCGAGGTATTTATTCATAAGTACACAGGTATTTGTGAGGTAGACACCGGCTTTGGTCAGTATATGCGTAATACGCCTTATCCCTGAAGGGGTGGCAGAGGCATATTATATGCCCACTTTTCACCGTGTGGATTCCTGTCCCACGTAATAGGTGGCGAGCCCATTGCCGTGTTGAAATAGACAAGACGCAGGTTGTGGCTACCTGCTGTTGAAATTTTTTAAGCCGCCTATAAGGCCTTCAACCAGGCTTAACGACTGGCAACCGGGACCAACGGCTTAACGTGCCTTCCGAAGCACGGAAACGCTCGCAAATGTAAATGCCACAAAGTGGTCACCCATCCGACGACCTGCCATAGTGAAAGTTGCGTACCTCAGTGATCGATTCGCCACGAGCGGAATATGCGTAATACCTAGCTCATTATATACACCGGTTTGTGTGTATATAATTAAGTAGGTATCTATTACGCATATATTCAAGATATTCATATTGTCTTTGTGAACAACTGAATTTAGTACGAGTCCACGTGGACTATTATAAAAATTAGTATAGATTATAAAGTTTTGTAATAATTTCATTGTTTTTATAAATGCCATATCGTTGCATATATGGCCAATTTAAAACGGTCAGGGGCAACTTCGAAACTATAAGACATAGAAAGATCTCTTCTAAGGAACCATTTCACCGATATGGATTAAGAGAAAAACTGCATTCATAGATCTAAAATAATACTTGTACTCTAGTAGGGAATCGAAGCCGGAATTATTAAATAATATTAAAACATAATAATATTAAAACTTATTTATAATTGAATATTGATTGTGTAGATCGTGTCATAATCTGTAGCAGTAAACATTACTATGAAACATGATATCTTAAATAAATAAAAGGCATCGTTCGAATGCCGAGAACGAGAACGATGCCTTTCCACATGAACGATGAATTACCATCCTTTTTTCAGTACCGCATTCAACTCGTTTAAGTACGGAGTTTTGAAAAAGTTATCTTACAAAAAGCCTCTAGTCATTTGACTTGTGTGAGCTGGTGCTCCATCTTGTTTAATTGTGAAAGGGATGTATGTTACAATTTGCGACACCGACCATAGATACACTTTTACGCGCCTAAATGAGATGCATATTGTACTGAAAAAGGGACGATCAATTCGAACACCTACAAAATTAAATTGAATGATGTGAAGAACGATGCCTTTTATTATTTAAGGACATCATGTTTCTTAGTATTATTTACTGCTTAAGATCTACACAATCGATATTCAATTAAAAATAATGCAAGTTTTATTCATCGATAATTCAGGGTTCGATTCCCGACTCGAGTACAAGTTTTCTTTTAAATCTATGTATACAGTTTTTCTTTTCATCAAAATCGGTGACATGGTTCCTTAGAAGAGATCTTTCTATGTCTTATAGTTTCAGAGTTGCCCTAACTGACAGTTTTAAATGGGCCACCCTGTATATATATAACAGCGTACACTGCTTCACAGGTACAGCTCGCGCCAATCATCTTGGTCCCTCTGAAGTTGTAGCCGCGCTCGGTTCGCGCAGGTACAGTTAAGAAGACCATGCTTACGAATTTAAACATTTATAGTCTACGTTGACCATTTGAGCATGATTCATTATATCATTAACTAGCTGTCCCGCCCGGCTCCGCCCGTGATATACTTCGAACCCCATGGCACCCATTTAATCCCGTCGTTTATTAATTTCACAATAATGTATGAAGATTTTCCGATTTCGTTGATTACTTCTTCGCTCTTCAGTACCTACCTACGCCCGCACGGCCTGGTCGAAATATGTAATTATTATCTTCATAAACTGTACTTAGTGATGAAATAATTTATTTTGATAAGGATTATTAGCATGAGTAAAATAAACGCGTTTAAATGTATTCCAAAAAAAATTCAAGATTTTTAAATAAAAAAATGGTCGTTGTGCCTCACTCGACATAGATAGGTATAGTGTGTCGCGGACTTTTTTTGTAGATATTTATAAGATCTACCATTATTTAGAACATTTTATGGATCTATCTTTTATAGTTTAGGCAGCGTACGCAAAATAAGTAACTTTTCTGGTTGATTTTTTACACCTTGTGTCCGAAAAACCCAAATATCTTACGGAACCCTATCTTTTTCAAAAATAAAATATAGCCTATGTTACTCGTGAATAATGTAGCTTACAAATAGTGAAAGAATTTTTAAAATCGGTCCAGTAGTTTTCGAGCCTATTCATTACAAACAAGCAAACAAAGTTTTCCTCTTTATAATATTAGTGTAGATATCGCATCTGAATTTACATTTATTCTAAATTATTTTTATTTAAGTTGTGTACGTTATAAAAGTAAAATGCAAAATAATTACGTGAAAACCAATCCAAACGTAGAAAAGCAGTGTTTTAAGTACATACCTTTATTACAATAGTTATATTAAGTGAGTCTCAGAAACTTAATAGAAAAAATATTTATTCCTTTAGCTGTACAAATCAGGCATTGATTTCACAATTAACCCCTTGAAATGGTGATAAATTAAGTAAAGGTATACGTATAGTTAATACTTGAATGTTGTAGTTGTAGGTATGTTGTAGGTATGTTTGGTCTCTGAACAGCTTTTACGTCAATTTGCATTCCCACAGCTTTCCTTTTTATAAAATGCAAGACGTTATACACCATATTTCTGAATTGCCGAAGTAAAACATTATTTCCTCTTGTTATATTCAGCAATCATATCAACAACCTGGCGATGTGTCCTCTTTAACTAGACCTTCAGTTATTTAGCTTGAAGATAAGACAGTCTTCATCAACGACAACAAAAACTTAACAAGAACTAACAATTGAAACTAACTTAAGCAATTTAAACAAAAAAACAACAACAGCTAACCAACACGGAAAGTAACCAAAATTAAGTAAAGTAAAACAACAAAACTTAAAAATCAGCAATTCATTCTACGGTGCTACGATTCATTCAACTTTCTTCGCGCTCGCTCGCTATACCCGATGATGCCCCCGTATTCTCGGCTGTCGGTAACGTTCGGGTGCTTACGTAGCGAGAGCCTCACCCCGCTCCCCGCTCTCGTTCTTCTGACACCTAGAGCTCTGCGCAGCTGACTCGCTACAACTAAGAGGGACCAAGATGTTTGGCAGGAGTTATACTACGCTGATAGTTTACCGCACACAGGAGCGAGGCGAGCAGTAGGCTCGTGCAGTGACGTGAACTCACTTGTGTATGAGCTGCGAGAGGATGTCGACGACGATGACGCACAGCTCGGGGTGCGCCAGCTCGCCCCCGCCCCGCCGCGTCGCCTCCTCGCCGCTCGGCGGACCCGGACACACCTGCATGTCTGCGGGCACAACACACCGCTTAACGCTGCATATATATAAAAAGCTAAATGAAGCCGAGCTAAGCACTACGATATTACCTATAGTGACAAGTGTAGATGGTTGATAATCTCCCGCTTAGCTTTTAGTGTTTTCTACCTAGTGTGTACTGTACACTCTACATGGGGTTGGCTGGAGAGTAAGATAGTTAAGGTTACTGTGATCGCTAAGGAAGCTAATGCTTTTATATGCAACAAAAACTAGAGGGTTTTTTTTTAAATTTATACTTCTTTATTGACGTTGTTGAGAGAAATTTTATAGCTGTAAAAATATCGTATCACGTTTTTCGTTTACGCGCCATGTTTTTTTAAGTGAAAGTTCTTTATCGACTATAACTATGAGAGAAACTTTATAGCTTCAAAAAAATGTCGTAAAGTACTTTCAATTCTTTCTGTACCTGTACTCTGGAACACACTAATATTTTTTTATTAAGGTACTCTCATTTTCCTGCTATCGATAAAATATTATCATACATATATACATGAGCATGTCGTCAAAAAATAGAGTAAACCAGATGCAAAAAAAGATTCTAACTAATATGAACATTAAATATTATTTCAATGGCAATTTATGTAACGTAACAACTTAATTGTGGTAATGAACTCTATTTAATTGAGTCTAATCTATCCTGTCACACTGGTCTCCCTGTATCTCTATACTAGTGGCGCTGATTGTATCACAGGACATTATAGTCCCACAATATACTAGATATAGATGTCAAAGCCCATCATATTAACATGGCTTGTTGTTATACTGTCACAATGGTCCGATGGGGTTATATACATTTTTCATTCATTACATATAACTTCGGGGCCCAAGCCAGCTTCACCTGCAAATAGTGACCTCTTTTTTCGAAGTGCACCGAAAATTCAAAACATAACCCTGTAAAGTATACAGAGCCAATTTTCTTATATTGTTACTAACGCTGTACAATAGTGAGAATAAGTATTTAAAAATAGAATGAAGTCCTATGTAGAAAATAAAACTCCTGTAGTTAATTGAACGCATCCAGTACAGTGACATACATACATATGCTTACGCCTTTATCCCCGAAGGGGTAGGTAAAGTCATATTATACGCCCACATTTCACAGTGTGCGTTTCTGTCCCACGTAATAGGCGGTAAACCCATTGCCGTGTTGAAATAGACAGTCGCAGGTTGTCGCTACCTGTTGTTAAATATTTTAAACCCATAAGGCCATAATTATAATTATAGACTGCAATTAAATTAATTATTATTGATAATATAAAGAACAGCAAAAAGTTCAAGGTCCTACATATAGGTTAGTTTGATATCGATGGCGTTTCATTTCACTAACTACGAATGTGACATATTTTAGTACAAAGTGTGTCTGTCTATATGAATTATAATAATAATAATAATACTAAATCTTTATTCATTTAGGTCACAAAGTAACACTTATAAACGTCAAGAACATTGCTTCTACATTTACTGCCAGATTCGCAAAGCAATAGGTAGAGCCTGAGGAAGAACCTGGCAATAAAACTCATGGCCACTCTTTCCTAAACGCCAGTAATTACATTAGTTTGATTAACATGAAATTTGACCAATTATATAGTAATGAATTTATACAAACAAAAAAACAAAATCAATGTTGTGTTTAAATCATATCAAAATTAGAGCGATTATAGTTGCCGGTTCTAAGGGCAGCCTACCCTTGAAGAAGAAGAATCTGGCAAGAAAGTCAATGGATGCCATTTTAAAATGTAGGAATGGCTTACAACATTAAAATTACACTTACATTGTTCCTTTGGATTTATGTGAGAACAGTCGACTAAACTTAAGTTTACGTTAAATATAAATAAGATTATTTGTAATAATTGCTATAACAGCTATGAGCTGACCAGTCCCAACAGACGGCACCCGTTCACGGGTATGACGAATTATATCAGCCACCGCCCTACTCAACCGTATTATAGGGAATAAGGCGACCCGATACATACGCCACCACTGCCAGGACACTTAGGCGAGCATGACATACTCAAAAACTGCACAGCAACTATCATGTCAATTTCAAAATAATAAATAGGTCTACATGGTGCTCACACAACAACAAAGTCAAATTACATATAATTATGTAGCAGCCATACCTTTAGTTGCCTGGCGTTTCAAATTATTTATACTGGAGAATGTAAAAGAAAATACAACATATATATGCAGATTCAAGACAAGTAGAATATAACACAAGATTCATTCGAATCCTAAATAGCTCGAGCGAAGATCTAGCAACTTATTTCCATTTATTTTTATCATTTAAATAATCATTAATTGTGTAATAAGCCCTTTTCAAAAGGTGCGTCTTAATTTCCACCTTAAATTTATGTAACGGCAGGTTCATAATGTTTAAAGGAATTTTATTATATAGGCGTACGCCAATTCCTGCAAAAGAATCGTGAGCCTTTGTAAACGATGATGCGTTCTAATTAATTTATGCTTATTTCTAGTATTTATCGAATGTGTGTCACTGTGTCTATTGTATAAATATATGTTCTGTTTAACTAACACAATATTTGCAAATATATACTGTGATGCAACCGTTAAAACGTCAATTTCTTTAAATTTTTCTCTAAGAGGCACTCTAGCACTCAATTTATATATTGCACGTATAGCTCTCTTCTGGAGTACAAAAATTACTTGTAGATCAGCTGCTTTGCCCCACAGCAAAATGCCGTAAGACACGACACTATGAAAATAACTAAAGTATACTAGCCTGGCAGTTGCCACATCAGTAAGCTGCCTGACTTTACTAACGGCAAAGGCTGCCGAGCTGAGTTTACCTGCAAGACACGTTATATGGGCATTCCACTGCAGTTTGCTATCTAAAGTGATCCCCAAAAATACAGTTGATTCTACAAGATTAAGGGTATCACCGTTCAATGTTATATATGTACCGCATTTCCTGACATTAGGCATGCTGAATCTGATACACTTTGTCTTCTTAGCGTTTAGTAGCAAATTATTGGTCGTAAACCAATCTACAACTTGGGCAAGTGAACTATTTACGCCGTTAAAATCAGTAAGCGTGCGATCAACTTTAAAAATAAGTGACGTATCATCAGCAAATAGAACAATGTCGTACCAGTTCTGTATATAGAATGGCAGATCGTTAATATAAATTAAAAATAGAAATGGACCTAGAATTGATCCCTGCGGTACGCCCATAGCTACAGATGCTCCAGAGGAGCTAATTCCATTGACATCAACATGTTGTTTTTTTTTTTGTTTACATATTGTATTCGATTTAACATGTTGTATTCGATCATTTAGGTAGGAGGCAACAAGGTCCAGTGCAGAGTCTTTGACACCATAATAAAATAGTTTTCGCAATAGTGTTTTATGGTCAACGCAATCAAATGCTTTGGAGAGATCGCAGAATACACCAATAGCATCTTGTCGATTCTCCCAGGCGTTATATATATGATTTAGAAGTGTCACACCTGCATGAATGGTAGAACGACCCCTTGTGAACCCATACTGCTCTTCATGTAATAGCATATTTGAATGAAAAAAGCTTGTAATTGTGGCAATAAAATTTTTTCAAAAAATTTGTTAATGGCAGGTAGTATTGAAATTGGTCTGAAATTACCAGGGTCGGTTTTGGATCCAGATTTAAATAGAGGTATTACTTTACTGTGTTTCATTAAATCTGGAAACACTCCTTTATCAACACATTTATTAAATATTTCAGCTAGATGTGGTGATATATTAACAATGATAGACCCAATCAATTTTACAGAAATACCCCACAAGTCAGCTGTCTTTTTTGAGTTAAGTGACTTGAATACTTTAATGATATCGTTGGGGTTTAACGCCATAGTTTGCATATTTAGAACCAAATAAGACACTACACTGATCCACGCTGCCCCCAAGTATGCGTTGAGCTTTTATTGGACAAAAACTTAAGGAGCTAGTTGTTTTCGCGGGTATGTCTTTAAAATAGTTGTTAAAAGTTTGTGCTATATCTAATTTATTATTAAACACTTCGTTATTTATAATTAATTCAATGTTATTATCACGGGGTAGTAATAGACCGGTTTCAGTATTGATTACATTCCAAATCATTTTTGCCTTGATTTTTGACTCTTTAATTTTATTACTTATATGTAACGACTTGGCAGCAGCACAGGCCTTTTTAAAGGTCTTAGAATAAATTTTAACATATTGAATAAAGGCAGGATCAAAATTAAATTGCTTCATACCATATAGTTCGTACAACTTAGCCCTACTTTTGTAAATTCCTGCAGTTGCCCACTCACAAAATTGCAAGTTTTTGTTTTTATAAAATGTTTTTGATTTAAATATGTTGTTGTACTCAGCTTTAATTGTATTAAATAAGGAGTCATATAAACTGTTTGGATCTTCCTGATTAAAGTCAACATGAATGACTATGCTGTAAAATTAACATTAAATTGTTTAAGTCGATGTGCTCTCATAGTAGGAAACATACAATTTTATTCTTTTAGATGTGGCATTAATAGGAAATGCTGCTTTCTGACCAAGATGATCTGATGGAAAGTTACTTAGTATCTCCCTTGTTGTTGATACACATTTGCAGAATATATTATTTATAAATTTTCTAGAATGTGAGGTGATTCTAGTCGGCTCACACAATTTTTTTAATCTAATACATTTCGAAAACTGCACAAGTATAGTAAATCAACATTAAAATCCCCACACACCACAACATGTTTTCTACTAGTGAACAAACGCTTCAATACATTTTCCATTACAGTTTCTAACAAATTATAATCCCTATCTGGAGGACTGTAGACACAGAGGACAATGAGTTGCTCAATCTCAACACAGGACAATTCTGCAGTACGCTCAATAGAAAGGGCCACAATATCTTTTCGTACTTTACATTTTAAATTATTAGATACAAATATAAGAGAGCCACCACGAATAGCTTTCTTTCTAGAGAAGAAGAATATCATGGTCATTGCTCGTTCCCGTTGTACGAATGGATAAAACATATTTATGATTTATAATTATAACGCCAAAACTAAGCAATAAATTATTAAATAAGGTGAGTTTTATCTAGGAATTAGTAATACAAAGAGCATGCTGTTCATTGTCACAACTTAGAAGAAAATTAATGCGCAATTCGAGACAGGACTTCCCGAGGACTGTAGCTTGACTACGGATTACAAACTGGTGTCATTTTTCATTCAGATGGATTGCAATCCGGTGTAATTTTCAATCCAGGTAGATCCAGGTCGATTGTTCACCAATCCGGTGCATGATTTGTTCTAGCTACATACACGGTGTTATGGGGAGAATAGATAATACAGTATGTGAATGTCAATGGCAGTGAGAGATGATATTTATACCTGAGGCTAACGAAGACAATGATGCAGACAATTTGCTCGACCGGTACAGAAGGGGTAGGTCCAGTTTATTCACTTCTACGTCGGCCTGAGAAAGAAAAGCACACATTACGTGACTTAGATAGTAAATCCGGTGCATCTATATATCTTACTAATATTATAAATGCAAAAGTTTGTAAGAATGGATGTTTGTTACTCTATCACGCAGAATATACTGAATGGATTTTGATGAAACTTTACAATAATATAGCTTACACGTCAGAATAACACATAGGCTACTTTTTATCCCGGAAACAAGTTCCTGGGGGAAACGGGAACGGGAAAACTGCACCATGCGTGCGGAGCCGCGGGCGTCAACTAGTACTAAATAACACAAATTTCACAGACTGATGAAATAGTTATATTTATACGAGATAAGTTTTTTTTAAGATATCTTGTTTATCTATGGATGTGACCCAATCTCTAGTTTAATTATTCAACAACCAGTTTTTTTTATTTATGACTGTGCTAACCGTGCGGTCTCAACGTCTAAGCAAGTCCAAGTACACTGCGCCATTTAGCCCTAATTAAGTTAAAATAAGCATAGATACATACATATTGTTACGCCTTTATCCCCGAAGAGGTAGGCAGAGGCATACTACACGCCCACATTTCACCGTATGCATAAAATAAGCATGTGCATGGGATCTAGTGATTTTGTACATACAACTATGCAACAAGCATATGCGGATAACACAAATATTTCTTCCGGCTCAGGATTAGAACCCAAGACCTAAGCAATGGCAGTCGCATATACTACAACTGCGCCACTGGGGCACTCATCATGAAATATATTGGCAGTTGTTTCGTTGACTGCTAAGATGGAGAGATAGTATATTTTCACAATGATTAAAGTGATACTATAATTATTTACAAAAACTTCACTTTGTTTTCTCATATTTATAAAAACAAATACAAAATAGTACAAGTAATATGGATGGGAAAAAATTAAGTATATGAATTAAAAATAAAGGCCTAAACAATTTTTTGTAAGTGATGTACCTTTTTTCTCTATATTTATATACAAACTCGATATTTCTCTATAATTTCAAATATCAGACTTTATGAGGGTTGTTTGTTTTTTTAAATTCCGTCTTTGAGTGAAAAAAGGTATCACTAACAAATTTATGTAGCTGTCTTTAATTTATTAAAAAAAACAATATTTTCCAACTTTTTTTAAAGCAACAAACTGCATTAGCTAACCCACTAAGGTTTTGGAAGTGTACTCGCGAGGAGTAAAATAAATGGCGGTCATTTATACTACCGGCCACAGTCCTCAACACAAGCAATATAGCTCTACTGAAGGGATTAATTTACTCTGCTTAATAGTCTTTCTATATAAAATCTAAACTTAAAGCAACTCTTTCGAAAAATAAAATCTTTTGTGAATTTTATAAAGTTACTGCTTCTATTTACAGTTTTGACATGACTCGCATAAGCGCAAGACCCAATTTGAAACTGATATCACAATCAAATGAAAGCAGTGCATATAATATGACTGCCTCTGTGGCGAAGTAGGAGTGCATCCGACTGCTACGCAAGAGATCGTGGGTTCGATTCCCACCCAGGATAAAACTTTGTGTGATGAGCTTATTCGGTGTCTGGGTGATATTTATCTATGATATGTATGTATTTAAAATATATAAGTATCTTTATCAGTTATCTGGTTACCATAGCTCTGCTTAGTTTGGAATCAGATGGCGTTGTGTGAGTTGTCCCAACAGTATTTATTTATTTATTTAAAGATTGCTTTTATATAGCAGTGTGTTCTGGAGTTATTTAACGTGCTAGTGGTGCACTTGCTGACGACGGGCGAGGGAACGACGTCAGTGCCCTAAGAGGAGCCGCTTCTACCGGTCAAATAAAAAGTGGACTCCAAGTTCCAAATTTATGAAGGAGTTGGAAGCAACTGGTACAACTGAACTGGACGCTGATGACCCTGCATATATCATGCAGGGTCATCAGCGTCCAGTTCCATCAGGTGGGTACGCTTGTGTTACCTCGTAGCCGTCGTCGGGGCGCGCGCAGTGGGGCTCGCTGTGGTCGCTGGCGTAGGGCCCCGCCACGCTGTCCTCGCTGGACGAGCGCGCCGGCGAGCTGCCGCCCGACGCGCACACCAGCGGCGGCACCTGCGCCACACTACATGCTGTCAACCAACTTGCACCTAACTGGGGCCGACTCTGCTATTGACAGCCGTACAATAGAACTAGAGTCGCTGTTT
Organism: Thumatha senex; assembly: GCA_948477245.1. Lineage (NCBI taxonomy): Eukaryota > Metazoa > Arthropoda > Insecta > Lepidoptera > Erebidae > Thumatha > Thumatha senex. The sequence continues at coordinate 885,279 of OX419731.1, forward strand.
TCAGCTGTCAAAATGTGAGTAGTTTATCAAAAATGTGGTACGTGTTAGTAGACTTCTATCGGCCGACCGATAGAAGTTTATTGGAGTACTATAATAGTAGACTACGAAAAACTGTCAAATTTTGTACCGGTGGCTTTCTATTGAGCGACGATTTCGATTCTATTTCGACACGATTGAAATAGCAGACTCGGCCCCCTGGCCTTACAACGGCTTCGATCTGCTAGCCGGTAGCTGAAAATTGCGACTGGAAAGTGCCCCAGTCGCAATTTTCTTTTGACGGTCGGACTTTAAAGCTTTCATTTAAATCGAAATTTGCACTTTCGGCATTTCGTATTCGATTACTAAAGATAGCATAAGAAAGAATTTTGTAAAGCAACTAGTATATGCTGAATTGTTCTAAAATTAAAGTAGAAAATTTTCCATTCTTGAGCGGCACTCGAACTCGTGACTTAAGAAGGAAGAGGTAGAAAAGTTCATTAGTTTCGAGTGTCCTCGTTAGCTTAGTTAAAAATTATGATGATGTTACCATAATTAAAAGTTTGGGTTGGCTTCATTTTCTTTACCCTACCACAGAATATTAGGCGCGGCCGGTCTTACCTGAAATGTGTTATGATAGCTGCCAACGAAACGAAATAGTGACACAATACGCCTTTTTTTCCTTCCAGTTAGGTATACAAAATGTAAGTACTTGATTTTAGAAAATAGAAAGAAATATACCTATGTATATAAAACCCATCAAAAGGTATCCGAGTCAAGGCAGTCTGTGCAAGGTGATTGACCTACTGGCTGCCAGAACGAACCTGAATCTAATAAAGCACAGGCAGATCATACGTAGCGATACCATTATGATATTTTATCGCTTGTTATTTTAAAATGATAGGTTTAACTGGTTTTATAAATATTTCTAAAAATTTACACTCTAATCCGGTTTTGTGACAATTCTAGACATCAAGTCATTATGGATTACCAGATATTGATCTATTAATTTAATTTTCAGAATCCGTTTTTAACAGAAGACTAATATTTGCAATGACGTGAATATTCATGTTTACGAACATTATTTTAAGTTTATGTCAAAAATTACACAATTACTGAAAAGGTCAAAACTTTGATATAATAGTGAGAAACACTTATTTTACTCTAAATAGCGCATTAATATTTAATATTACTCCTATAGAGGTCGTTGGCACCAACAGTTCTAAAAGAGATGCCTTTTCACGCCTTCTATTTACCTAAAACTATAAAATGTGCCCTGCACACATTACAACGATACAACTCCATGCTGCGCTATATTACTACCAGTACGACAGAAACCACAAGGTGACGCATGACTTATCACAACTGTGATTTAACAGATCATTGAACAATTATACGATAAAAAAGCCTTATTGAAACTGTTGGTATCCATATTTTGTTACTACAGACTGGCTACTTGAAGGCACATACGTGAGTTTAGGGAGCGGCTATGGAAAGGATCAGGCGGCGTATGCCTTCAACTTTTTCTAATTTATGTAACTACAGGGATCTTACTATTACGTGTCAGAAAATGTTGGCCTCAGGCCCCACTGGTATTGATATTTTTTATTTATAAACCATTATTTTGGTCAAAAATGTGGTAAATAGTCAGTCATAGTGTGTGATGCTTTTAATGCACAGCTTAAAGAGCCTAGAATTCGAGGAAACACAAGAACTCTTCTAAACATGTTTGGTGCGAAAAAGAAAAGGTTCACTAAACCGGCCCTCCTCTGATTTACCTGGTAAAGGTGAGGGAGTTGAAGTATCAGAGGCATCCTCTTCAATCACAACAGCTCCATACTCCGACTGCGAGATGATAGTTGAAGTCCACTTCAACTAACATCTCGCAGTCGGAGTAGGGAGCCTGTGTGAAACTAGGCCTTAACGGGATAATATAATAGGATGAGATACTATTGCCTTACTATATACTATACCTTGCTACTCGTGGGAACGCTATGGTGTTTCAAAATTTTAAAACCCAAAATGGCGGCGATGCGGTTCGCCACCCGTCACGTCCCGTTTTCCATCGAGGCGAAAAGTGGGCTATGGATAGCCGCTTTGCTACACTGAATGTTAGAGGAGGATTAAAAGATAAAATTGAGGAGGTATGTGAGATGATGCGAGAGAGACAAATTGATATTCTGTGTGTGAATGAAACAAAGAGGAAAAGATGTGACACCTCTACACAATGCAATGGTACATGGTAGGCACACCGAAGGATTACCGGGACAAACGCCGGGCGTTTATAAAATAAATTGCACCTGCGGTAGTTCCTACATAGGCCAAACAAAGCGGACCAGCTGAAAGCATAAAAGAACATATCACCGCAATAAAGAACTGACAGACCAACAAATCAGCGATTGCAGAGCAGATATTTCAATCAGGCACTAATCACTGGATTGAGTTTCACCGTCCCCAAGTCCTTTTGCACTGACCACCACTTTTATTAAAGAGTAGTGCGTGAAGCAATTGAAATAAAATAACACACACATTTAAATAGAGAGAAGGGCTTTAAATTATCTACGCCTATGGAATCCAGTCATTGAAATCACACAACCTCGCTGTTTTGCACAGTCAGTGTAGTGTGTACTGGAGAGTGGATGTACAATATGAGGGTAGATTCAGACGATTCTACCTCACAATCGGAGTGACACCGTCTCTTCAGTCTGCTTGTGACCACGGCTGGTGCAACCCAGTCAAAACGTTAAGCTAATTTACGGTAAATAAGCACGATCTCGTTAATACCTGTGTTTTATATTCATTTTAATCATGTAACGCGAAAGTTTATAAATTAGAATTCGACGTCAATTTAATCGCTGAAACTTAGATACTGTCGCCGGTAATTTATTAAAGGCGGTCGACGGTCCATCCTTATCTCATAATTGTGATCAATATGCCTCACACTGGAATATCTACACACAATGCAGCTATTGACTATTGTAAGTGAACTGTGGACCACATATTTCTTACAACAGACTCGTTTATTTGTCAGGCCTACAAAGCCAGGCCTATAGTATCTCATACATACATACATACATACATATTATCACGCCTGTTTCCCATCGGGGTAGGCAGAACCTATGGCTAAGAAAGAAAGAGAACGGCAGAGATGAATTTGATAAAAGGTTATCTGATGACTTCCAACAGAATATGAAATTCTTTTGAAACTCCATAAGAACAGTGAGGGGTCAACAGACGACATCTCATCTCAACCATATCAGAAACAATGATGGTAGTCTTGTGAAAGGAGAAGAATGTGTGTTAAAAAGATGGAAGCAATATTTTGAAAGCTTGTTTGAAAAAGAGGATATGCAAGTACAGACTAGTTTCTGGGAAATGAATGAAATTGGTAAGGAAGAAGTCATAAGTATGGAAGAAATAGTCGAAGCATTGAATAGCATGAAAGTGGTAAAAGCTGCGGGTCTTGATAGGATCTCTGTCGAGATGCTGAAAGCGGGACAAGGCGTGGTAGCTTGCCAGCTGTACTGCCCTTTTAACCTTTGTTGGAGGAATGGCAGCGTACCAAAGAATGGTGTAAGGCTGTCATCGTGCCGCTTTATAAAGGAAAAGGGTCACAGCAAGAGTGCAAAAACTACCGCGGCATAAGCTTGCTCAGCATCGTCGGAAAATTGTATGCAAAAGTTTTGATTAACAAAGTGATGAATGAAACTGAAGGAAAAATGTGGGATGTACAAGCAGGATTTATGAAAGGAAGGGATCAGGTCTTTTCCTTACGATGCGTAGCAGAAAAACTTTTGGCGAAAAGTCAATACTATTGCATAGTTGTAGACTTGGAAAAGGCCTATGATAGAGTGGTGAGGAATGAACTGTGGTCAATACTGGCCAGGTATGGAGTAAACAGCCACTTGAAACGAGCACTGAAATCTCCCTATGAGGGCTCCAGTGCTTGTGTCAGGATCAACGGAGCTTGCACAGACATTTTTCACATTGAAAAAGGTGTGAGACAGGGTTGTGTAGCTTCATCGTTGCTGTTTAATCTATACATGGACAGTTGCTTGAAAGAACTGCAAGAGAGTACGTATGGTTTAAAAATGGATGGCCTGACCGTCAAATGCCTCCTATACGCTGATGATCAGGTAATACTAACATCATCGGCGGAGGAGTTGCAGTTGATAGTTAACATTATGTATGATTCGCAAAAAAACAAAGGAATGGAAGTGAATGTAAACAAATCGAAAGTAATGGTTTTTGAAAGAGAGGCAAGTATGACGGATTGCTCAATTGTTGTGGAAGGAGAAAGAGTAGAACAAGTAAAAGAGTTTGTATATCTAGGAAAAAATTTGCGAGAGATGGAAAGTATGACTATGACATTGAGCGAAGAGTATTGGCAGGAAATAAAGTGAATGGAGCCATGTACGCCTTTATGAGCAGTCAGAACGTCTCGAAGAAGGCACGACTGGCTGTACATAGAGGTGTGCTGGTCCCCACACTTATGTATGGCAGTGAAAGTTGGGTATGGCAGAATACGCATAAAAGTAAAATAAATGCAGTGGAAATGAGAAGTCTGCGAAGTATGGAGTGAAGTAGATGGATAAAGAAAGGAACAGCGCGATAAGAGAACATTGCGGCATGACAGAAGATGTAGTGACTAAGATAGAAAAAGGAATGCTTAGATGGTTCGAACACGTGGAGAGGATAAATGAAAGTAGACTGACGAAGCAGATTTATGTGGCGAGAGTGAATGGGCAAACTGGTAGGGGTAGACCTCGGCGTACGTATGTCAATCAAATCGAAGACCTTTTGGAAAAAGGCCAGGTCAAGAGTACCCTTAACTGGCGAGCGCGTACGAAAACACTTATGAAAGTAGAAGAAGCGAAAGTGGTATGTCAGGATCGTAGCAAGTGGAAAACCTTATAGGTTCTGCCTACCCTGATGGGAAACAGGCGTGATAATATGTATGTATGTATGTATGTATGTATGTATGTATGTATGTATGTATGTATGTATGTATGTATGTATGTATGTATGTATGTATGTATGTATGTATGACATACTATAGGCCTGGCTTTGTAGGCCTGACAAATAAACGATTCGAGTCTGTTGTAAGAAATATGTGGTCCACAGTTCACTTACTATAGTCAATAGCTGCATTGTGTGTAGATATTCCAGTGTGAGGCATATTGATCACAATTATGAGATAAGGATGGACCGTCGACCGCCTTTAATAATTTACCGGCGACAGTATCTAAGTTTCAGCGATTAAATTGACGTCGAATTCTAACTTTTAAACTTTCGCGTTACATGATTAAAATGAATATAAAACACAGGTATTAACGAGATCGTGCTTATTTACCGTAAATTAGCTTAACGTTTTGACTGGGTTGCACCTGCCGTGGTCACAAGCAGACTGAAGAGACGGTGTCACTCCGATTGTGAGGTAGAATCGTCTGAATCTACCCTCATATTGTACATCCACGCTCCAGTACACACTACACTGACTGTGCAAAACAGCGAGGTTGTGTGATTTCAATGACTGGATTCCATAGGCGTAGATAATTTAAAGCCCTTCTCTCTATTTAAATTTGTGTGTTATTTTATTTCAATTGCTTCACGCACTACTCTTTAATAAAAGTGGTGGTCAGTGCAAAAGGACTTGGGGACGGTGAAACTCAATCCAGTGATTAGTGCCTGATTGAAATATCTGCTCTGCAATCGCTGATTTGTTTGTCTGTCAGTTCTTAGTGCGGTGATATGTTCTTTTATGCTTTCAGCTGGTCCGCTTTGTTTGGCCTATGTAGGAACTACCGCAGGTGCAATTTATTTTATAAACGCCCGGCGTTTGTCCCGGTAATCCTTCGGTGTGCCTACCATGCACCATTGCACAGTCGGGTAACGTTCGGAATACGGACGGCTTATAGAATAAGGACATTGTCAGTGTAGTGTGTATTGGTGCGAGGATGTACAATATGAAGGCAAATAACACGACAATGGGCTCACCACCTGTTACGTCGGACAAAAATGCATACGGTGAAATGAGGGCGTATAGTATGCCTCTGCTTACCCCTTCGGGAATAAAGGCGTGACAATATGTATGTATGTGTAATGTATAGGTATATTGCTAAATCCTTATATTGCTAGGTATATTGCTAGAGTAAATATATAATAACAACTCATGCTCTTAAGCAGACTTTAATGACAGAATCGTTTAGAGGGTCTACTGTCTCCTAAATATTTTATGAAGACTAAATTAATTAATGAACTAACAAATTAAATGGCCACGCGATAAAGAAGGTCAGTGGATACATTATGCATTTCATGCATCCGTCAATTTCCAATCTTAATAAAGTTATGTGTACATACGATTCTACTGTTCACGAAATGCCTATTGCGATAAATCTAACCATTTTATCCACCCTCGAACACATTAGGGCTGTCAGAAACTATTTTGAAAGGCAATTAGTATGTTACCTTTTTCCAAATTTAAATTTTAAAGTGGAAACATTTTTCACTCTCGAGCTGGACTCGAACCAGCGTCTTTTGGGAAAATAAAGTTATTTTAGGGCGTCATCGCCCCTCCTTATTCATTCCACAAACTTTTCGTGGGTGGAATCTCCATTATCCCTTTCACCAATCATTATCATCATCTATTTAGCCTTGGATTGATATCACCACATACTATAAAAAGAAAGTCCCCCGCCGATAAACTCAAAAACTACAGCACCGATTTTTGTGCTGTTTTCACCAATGAGTAGAGTGGTTCTCGAGGAATGTTTTAGTATATAATTTGTTAAGGTTTTATATATATTGGCTAAATTAAAACGATATTTGTAGGTGTCGGAAAAAATATACAGTCTGGGAGCTTTCAAGAAAACGCTGCCTAAACCTGCTTATATCATAAAGAGAATAGGTAGAATTTATAAGCTGTTTTGTGTGATTTTTAAAGATTCAACAGAATTAAATGTCACAAATTGCTATCCGAGTTTTGCGGTTATACAAGAAGAGTGGGATAATTCATTACCAGTTACGATATTGTCGTGCTCCAAAGCGATTCCACAATTCCGAACCGCCAATATTAGTATGGCCAAGTTACAATGAGACTATTCAAAAGTAATGTTTTAAACCTGAAATTGATTCAGTTGACGAACAAGGAGAGGACAGATGTCATACCAGGTGACTGTTTGTAGTCATCTCCAAGATTCCGCACAATACACTTTTTCATTCACAACACTTATAGTCATTCACAATTAGATAATGTTCGGTCGCTTGATATCCGGCTATACCGATACTGCGCTTGTAAATGAATGATCTGCGTGAGGTAGTTATTCCGCATTCCTTTTGAATATTCATCGGTCAAGATTAACCCGCGAGTGTCGCGTCGCATACGAGAAGCTTGGTTCAAGGCATAACATGTACTGGTTGTTTGTTGTTAATTGGATTAATAGGTAAGACCGTTAGCGTCGACGTAAAACTCCAGTTTATTGACTTTTCATCATTACATTCAGTATAGACTGTTTATTATAATATGTAAAGTATATGAAAATGAATACCTATTTCCCTTGATGACGCCATCACGCGTGAACGGCTAGACATATTTGAAAAAATCTTTTTGTATTGGATAGCCCATTTATTGAGGAAGGTTCTAAGCTATATATCATCACGCCACTACACAGGAGAGCGGAGCAGTAACCATAAATGTCAACAAATCGGGGAAAGTTTTATACATTTTTGGAAAAGTTATAAGCGACGGGATTAACTGGGCGCCAAGGGGTTGGAAGTATGTTACGGACGAAGCCGGGCTGGTCAGCTAGTTTATTATATAATATGTATAGGATAAAGAAATAGTTCTGTTCTCCACAATATCCTTTTAGAAAAAATCCGCGTTATCTACTAAATTCTATTACCTACTACCGTTTTTAGAAATTGTATTCTTAGCTTGGACTTCTTAGCTTTTCGTCTATGTACTCATAGAAATCTTTTATATACTTTATATTTAACTGGTTGTAACGATGCCGCTCGTTTTATGGAATAACAATCTCTTAATTTTTTTTTGTTAGGGTAATCCCAGACTAAAAAAAAAATTAAGAGATTTATACTTAAGGGTAACCCCTAACTAAAAAAAATTAAGATTTTTATCCTTAAGGGATAGATAGAGAATTGATAAGAAGTTTCAGGTACCCGTTTCCCCCGCGGGACCTGAATCTTCACAACGCAGGCGAAGCTGCGGGCATCAGCTAGTGCAGTGTAATAAAAATAAATTGTGCGGTAAAGAAGTTCTTTACGTTAGTAAAAAAATATTCAATAATAAATTAAATTAAACTGTAAAAAATAAAAAATTATTGAGTTTAGGTTAAATGCTAAAAAGAGACAGGGGTAGAGTGGGAGTTGTGCACCCGGCTGCGCACTCATTACACACACGCATGACGATTTCTACTAAATCGCACTACCCGTAAGCAGTGTTAGGGGCTTAAAATTAATAAATAAATATCCTTCACGCCTTATCCCCGAAGGGGTGGCAGAGGCATATTATATGCCCACTTTTCACCGTGTGGATTCCTGTCCCACGTAATAGGTGGTGAGCCCATTGCCGTGTTGAAATAGACAGACGCAGGTTGTGGCTACCTGCTGTTAAAATTTTAAGCCGCCATACGGCCTTTAACCAGGCTTAACAATTGCCATTTTACTGGCAACCGGGACCAACGGCTTAACGTGCCTTCCGAAGCACGGAAACGCTCGCAAATGTAAATGCAACAAAGTGGTCACCCATCCGAGGACTAGCCATAGTGAAAGTTGCGTAACTCAGTGATCGTTTACAGAACACTGAGACCGCGGGAGCGTTAGGGGCTTTGTTACAAATAATATAAGAAAGGAGGATTGAATGAGAATTAATAATTTATTTCGTCTGTAAATTTTATAGAAATAAGTATATGTGTAGATTCCAGGCGGGAAAATGACGGACAGTATACGCTTGCTATATGGTATTTTCTAAAACCAGTCCATTAATTTGGTTTATGTGTGGGAGTGGTGGTTTCTTGGACATAAAGGTTGTATCAACATGCTATTGTGAAAAACAGAGATATATATATGCAGTGAAATGCGATTTTTCATCTTGCCGCGTAAAATCCACCGAATAACCTTATTATAGCAACCACTACTTTACTGGCGTAATAATGACCTCGACTTAAGACTAAACTTGACTATGACGTAGAAGAGGGGTTATTCGTCAACTCGCACACAGAAAACTCGCACGATCGTGCGAGATGGCATATTTCAATTTAATTATTTTTTCTGTTCGTCCATTCGCACAGTACATAATTTCAGTGGTAGTTAGGTACTGACAACTATAGAAGTGCTCAGAATTAAATATAACTTTTGATTTCATAAATCTGTGTAATCGATTCCCGGGGAAATTTTCGACTCTTATAGACATCTATTAATGCTTTTCATACATAATCATTATCTTCAGCTAGACAAGTGATAAAATATTGCTAACAATATTTTCTGTTACTGAGATGGTGATGGATGGTAAGTACAACTCCTTAATGGTTGGAAGTTAGTTTTTTTAAATTTGTTGTCACTTATTAAGAGTCCCTTGTATTTTTAAGTTAATCCATATATAAAGTGTATGCATGGTTCGCGAAGCCTGGCGATCCGTCCTCTCTGACGACCCCGTCAGGGATACAGCATGAAGATAGTTCTTTTTTTTTTAAATAGTATCGTTTATAAATGCGGAACCATATTAGAAGTAAATGACTAAAGTGTTTACTCTATAATAATCAACAATTTCCCTAACAAACATAAACTAGGTACGAATAATAAAATACAACAAAATTTGTACTTCCTATTTATTATAAGGACTAACTAACGCAGTAAAAATGATAGGGATTAATAACATATTTGTGTAAATAGCCCTCAAATTACCGCTTTATAATTGATGTTTTTTTTTACTTATTAAAATGGATATAGTGTGTTTTCTTAAAAAGAGAAGTATACCGTCGCGAACTTTTTTGTAGACCTAATTTAGATATACAGTTGTACTTTATTTTTATTTTTCATTTTTATTTAGAGCAAATGACAAAGATGAATGAATGAAGAATGAAAATTGAAGCGCTCGTGGCCCCGCGGTCTCAGTGTTCGGTAAACGATCACTGAGGTACGCAACTTTCACTATGGCTGGTCGTCGGATGGGTGACCACTTTGTGGCATTTACATTTGCGAGCGTTTCCGTGCTTCGGAAGGCACGTTAAGCCGTTGGTCCCGGTTGCCAGTTAAATGGCAGTCGTTAAGCCTGGTTGAAGGCCTTATAGGCGGCTTAAAAAAAATTTCAACAGCGGGTAGCCACAGCCTGCGTCTGTCTATTTTCAACACGGCAATGGGCTCACCACCTATTACGTGGGACAGGAATCCACACTGTGAAAAGTGGGCATATAATATGCCTCTGCCACCTCTTCGGGGATAAGACAAAGTAAGACTTAATAACAACAAAAATTAAACGTAAATACAGATTTGATATACTAATATTCAGTTCACATCACATGACATTTTATAATGGCGGTAAGTCTAAAAAATAATATGCTTTACCTCCCGTGCTAGTCCCAACTGTGTTACGGCGAGGTAAGATTCTAGTTTGGAACAATATATGCTATAATTCTATTGAAATAAAGACTATTTTTTAATGTGCACTGTGATTTGAACGGAACAATACAAAGAGGTAAGCCTAACGTAAACACATAGTACAAGTAAAAGTTTCAGACAACAACATCTGTTTCTTTTTTACTATTTAACTTTTGTTCAATTAATAAAGTGGAGTAACTTACAAACTCCGAGCAAATAAAACATACATATACATGCAAACATATAGTTGTAAGATATAAAATATATGCATATATAATAATACACATATATATAAAAGATATAAAATATATGCATATATAACAATGCATATATATATAAAATAATATACACACATAGACACAAATACAAGATAAATCGATTATCTCTTCTATTCTGTTCCAATTATGTATTTTATTTTATTATACTTTTATTATATTAAGTGTTGTGATTGAGAAAAAATGCACAAGAAGTTTAATAAATTCGAGTATAATATGGAGTAGCTATGTAATAAATTAGTTAGTATATTATAAAGAGTTATTGGCAAACGCGTATCAATAATTCAGTCTTAGACACTCGTCTGCGTCTTCGATATTAGGTTCACTTACCACGACATCCGCTATGTCACTTCTCACATACACAACCACCCCACTGTTTTGATTAATATAATCACGTGTACAGTACCCATTATATCCTTCGATTTCTGGTATTGACACAGAATCTGATAGCCAACATTCCGTAAGAATGATCATGTCATAATCTAAATTTCCTCTACCTAGAAATACCTTAAATACTTCGAGATTTTTATTTATGCTTCGTATGTTCTGGACATTTATTTTGAGAGATAATTTACAATCAAGTTTATATTGAGAAAAAGCTTCTGGATTCTCAACCAAAAACGAATACCAACGTTGATATTTCTATCAACATCGGCAACTACATCATGTAAGTTGTTACCCATACCCATACCAATCGTGATTTAATATGTTATTACGGGTTTGGTCGAGAAGAAGAGGGTCTTGCCATAGTAGGTTTAGTTTGTTTGAGATGAACAAATGATTGGGATGATTCTTAAGTTTGCCATAAAAATATAAATATCGTATAAATATGTTTGTATGTGAGAAATCAAATATAGATAAGTAATAATTAATGGTTAAGATAATTGATAGTGCTAAAAGGCTACAACAATGTTCCACAGACAGATACATATTAATATAACAGAAAAAATGTTTGGTTAGTAGTGAGTAGAAAATAATTTGATACCATAACGAAGTAATATTTTTCACAGCATATATTCATTCGGAGGCAAGATTTCTGATTTGACTCAATGTTTTAATAACTAAAGCTGGTTCTCCTTCCCCTTTACGTAACAAAACGTTGCCTCGCGATGTACAGAATACTTGTATTTGCCATTTTTAACAAGTTCTCGAGCAGCCGTCAGTAACTTCTTTGCGAAAGGCGTAAGGGACTCTGATATATAGATCCGAGAAATAGGTCCATGTAGACCTAAAGTTTCTGTAGCTAGTGGTCGATCTTTATTGACTAGGTTATAATTTTTAGCAGCTTTTAACAACAGTTCTTTGTTTTTGTAATCCCGATATTCTATTATTATAGGTCCCTTATTCTTACCTTTTCTATAAACATTAGCTGAATCATCAGTAATCTTGACATCATTGCAGAAGTAAATAAAATAGTTTTAGGATTAAAAAATAGTTACTCGGTAGGCTATGACGGCATTTCCACCGTCATCATAAAAAAGTGTGTCGTTAGTATATCTCCGATGATAACACATCTCATAAATTTGTCTTTTAAAGAAGGAATATTTCCAGACCGTCTAAAAAAGTGTCTTGTAAAGCCTCTCTACAAAAAAGGTGACAGAAAAGATATGTCAAATTATAGGCCTATAACCCTAATCCCTGTAATATCTAAAGTTTTATAAAAAGCAATGCATAAAAGATTAACCACATTTTTAAATAAGTACGATGTTATAAAAGAGGAAAAAATGGATTTCAAAGGGGAAAATCCACAACATTAGCGGCATTTCATCTAGTTCATAGGGTAACGTCATATTGGGACAGAAAAATCCCTACTTTAGTATTCTTTTTCGATATGTCTAGGGCATTTGATTTAGTATCACACAAATTGCTCTTACAGAAGATGCATGACTATGGGATTCGTGGACCTGCTCTTGATTGGTTGGAATCCTATTTAAAAAATCGGCAACAATGTGTAGAAATTAGCAATATTGACAAAACATTAACAAAAATACAAAACAGGTCATCATTTAAAACAAACGGCAGTGGGGTGCCCCAAGGATCCGTGCTTGGTTCTTATTTTTATTATATATTAATGATCTTCCTGACATAACAAATTATCAATGTATTTTATTTGCCGATGACATATCTGTAATATTGACATATAATGAATTGACAAATTATGATGACGAAATAAATAATACATTTGCTAGAGTAATACAGTGGTTAAAACATAATAATCTTACCGTAAATTTGGCGAAAACTAACTTTATTCAATTCCACAACAAAAATACAAAACTTATAGATAGACATATAGAATATAATGGCGTAGATATACAGGCAACGGACTGTGTGAATTTTTTGGGAATAACTATGGATGTGCACATTGAATGGAAGGAACATATAAATACAACATGCAGTAAGATCAATAGATTTGTTTATGTTCTAAGTAGGCTAAGACGAACTTCATCACTCGGAACTACCTTGCTGGCCTACCATGGTTACGTGAGCTCTGTTTTACGATATGGATTACTATTGTGGGGTAATTCCACACATATCAACAGGGCATTTGTCTCACAGAAACGCTGTATTAGAGCTATAGCTGGGATTCCTCCCGATCAGTCATGTAAGCCCTACTTTAAACAATATGGCATACTTACATTAACTTCAATGTACATTTTTGAAATAGCAGTGTTTGTAAAAAAAAGTCCGTCGCTATTTGTTACCGCTAAGGATATTTATCCTCGTAATTCGCGAAACCCTAATAGGCTTGTACATGAGTTTGTGCCAAGAACTACAATGTATCAGAGGAATTGTTACGCTATGTGCATAAAAATATACAATAAATTACCACAGTGTATAAAAGATCTTCCACTAACTCTATTCAAGAAAAGGCTCAAAACTTGGCTACTGGAAAATAGTTTTTATGAAATTAGAGAAATATGTTGATTATAATTTTGAATTGAATTTATTTATGGTATTTATGATATTTTAGTGCGTATAATTTTGTTATTTTTAATTTATTCATTTTTATGTAAACTTTGATCTTTGACATTGCATGACTAATATTATAATGTAACAATTATATTTCACATGCCATTGAGGCTAAATGGAAGAACTGTAACCTATTTATCACCTTCGTGTACTCTATTTATATGTGAATAAAATATGGTTTGGACACGTCCAACGAATGAGTGAGGAACGATTGACGAAGAATATATATTGTTCAAAAGTAGAGGGTAGAAGGAGTCAGGGTAGGCCGAGACTTACATATGAAGACCACGTGAGCAGATTGCTCAAAAACGGAAAGGTCAAAAGTACTCGGATACCCAGACGTGCGTGTATGAAGCGATTGATGAATCTCGAAGAAGCGAAAGAAGTATGCATGGATCGCGAAGCCTGGCGATCTGTCCTCTCTGACTACCCCGTCAGGGATACAGCGTGAAGATAGTTAGTTAGTTAGTTAATAAAATATTCATTCATTCATTCATATTCATTCATTCATCCAAGATCTTGTAAATATCTTTTAAACCTCATTTACATTTTCGTTGTTATCCTGTGGTATATTTTTAATCTCCACATTAAGTCTAATCTGTTGTTTCAGCATACTGTCCAACTGAGTTTCAAGCTCGTCTATTCGCTCCAAGGCCGATTTTTGTTCAGTTTCAAGAGTTAGCATTTTTTTTGAGATTTCATAATAGCTTGCAGCATTTGATTTCAGTAATTTTATTATCTCGGTGTTAGCTTCAAGTATTTGGCTATTTTGTTGCTTTATATCAGCCATCTGTAGATTAATCATTTCTTTAAGCGACTTCATGAGATCTACCTTCAATTCCTCAAAATTTTCCTCTTCTGGATTCTTTATTTTCTTTAAATTGATGTTACGTATAATATTTGGTTCGAATCCATGGATAAATCTGGTTGCGATGAAAACCTTATTGAATGACCCGATGTTGGTGTGCGATGCATTCTCTGAAACTTTTCTATATACTACTGTCAATCAACTCCTGTCCAATCTATATGATTATAAACGTATTTGACGAGATAGGCACAATTGAACTTTATTTACTATGACAGGGAGTTCACAATCGAATGTTTATTGATTTATTATTTTAGTGTAGCGTCTAACTTGCACAGCAGTCCGAACGAGAATGATGCACTTTACATTATTTTGTTATATCTCAAAGGGTTTAGGCAGCGTTCCGTTGAAAGCTCCCAGTCGTCTTATTTTTTCCGACATCCCCAACAATAATCGTTATAACTTAGTCAATGTATATAATAACTTAACAAATTATACATAAAAACCTTCCTTATGAATCACTGTACCTATTAAAAAAAACCGCGTCGTAATTCGATGTGTAGTATTAAAGATCTAAGCATACATAGAGACTAGAGATGGAAATTAATGCTAATTTTTATTAATTTCATTAGCGTGCTAATTTTTATCTCTTGGCATGCGACGTACTATTGCTATGCTAAATGCTAATATGAACGTCAATGAAGTAAACATCAACATGCTAGATCCTCCCGTTCCGGAGAAAATCGATGATGACACATGGATAGACAGACGGACTGACGTCCAGACGGACATAATAAAAAAAATAAGGGTTGCACTCTGCAAATTTATTAATAATTTATTTATCTAACCTCGTTCGCGTACAAAAATTTACCGGGATCGACGTTAATGATGATGATGAAAAAAAATTCTACACCGAAAGAGTCTTAATTGATTACACAACATTATTCTTAACCGGTCAACTTATCTTATTTAATAAGACCTGTTGACCGGGATTAACGTTAGTGAAATAATGTTAAATAATGATGATGATTCTATTATTTAGTTGTAAGATATGAAATCTAGGTACCAATTAACTATCAAGACAAAATGTTTATCTAGACGCGTTGGCAGTCTGCTATATGTACATGCATATGCCTAACGGTGTCGCGGGTCCAGAGATTTATCTCATCTAAAAATATGCGTACCGCTCTAAAAGAAGTTTTCAATTCAATAAAAAATAAAAAAAAACTTTAGTTTCGTTGTTTTCCTTTCGAGAGACGGAACCCAAAAAATACATTTTGTATTACATTATTTATTCCACAATAAAGTACAATCACACGATTTGAGGGTTTATAATTCACAATAAAAGAATAATACAAAAAAAACAAAAGTATCTACAAACGTAAAACGTACGTACGAATTTCGACTTCTTACTCAACTCAATCGCTTTCACAGATTGTCAAAAAAAATTATACTAAAATACTAAACAAACACAAGCATTTAATAGTTAAAAATAATGGGCTGAATATCAACCATGCACTTTTTCATTCACACACTCCGTATTTCGCAATAGCACAATGAGACGATACATTCATGAAATAGTCGTGAAAATGAATTTTAGCAATCGCAGCGACGCATCATTCGCAGCTCGCCTGCCTCATGATTTAGTCGTCGCAGCGTTCACAGTTCGCCTGCGAGGCGTGCCGCCTATGAGGTTTGGCAATTTAATTTAGCATTCACAACTCGCCACTCAGTAGCGGCGCGAACGTCGATGCGCTTAGTCATGTATTGGAGGGAGATTGTGGGTTCGTGACGAATTGACAATTGTTACGTTAATCGATGTCTCAGCAATAATTAATTTTAGCAAGTACTGTTCATAAAATTAATTCGAATGGAATCCTAGCAATTAAATATGATTGCTAACACTAATATTACCTACACTAATAGAGACAGACAGCGAAAGCGACTTTGTTTTACAATATGTTGTGAAGAATTTGGGTTGAAATTCAAAATTATTATAGTAACAGGTAGAATCTATAGATTTTTAAAGTAGCTTTATTAGGTTCCGATATATGTCGACTCTCGTCAATTAGACCAACGGTTAATTGGAAAAAATATGTTACTTTTAAACTGGGACGTTAGAGTGGGTAACAAATTGTATGCAAAATTACCCTGTTATAAAACTAATATACTTATGTAACATACTTGACCAACACACTGTATTGTATTTATTTCATTTCCTACATTAATAATATATTAAAGTAAAATTTGTATAAGATACTTTTTGGAATTGATTGTACTTTGCGCCTGTGTGCGAATTGACGAACAGAAAAAATAATGAAATTGAAATGTGCCATCTCGCACGATCTTGCGAGTTTTTTGTGTGCGAGTTGACGCCTAACCCTAGAAGAGGAAGACGTTTTAGGTAATAAGAAGATTAAAGAAATCTTAATAATATTATAAATGCGAAAGGTTGTGTGGTTTGTTATTCTTTCATGTAAAATCTACTGAATAGATTTTAATGAAACTGTACAATAATATAGCTTATACATCAGAATAACACATAGGCTACTTTTTATCCCGAGAACAAGTTCCAGTGGGAAACGGGAACGGGAAACTTCTCTACGCGGGCGAAGCTGCAGGCATCAACTAGTATGAAATAAATAAGATTTGTAATTAAAAGTTCTTATAACCAAGTCAATAAATTACTAAAAAAGTAATATGTGTAGTGGTGTCGGCGCGTACGTTACCTTGGCGTGCGCGAGCGGCGGCATGGCGTGCGCGGCGCTGGGGCGCGCGCCCGCTACGCGGATGAGTGCCTCGCACAGCGCGCGCAGCCCGCCGCCCTCCACCACGCCGTCGTCCGCCACGCGCACCAGCGCACCGCGCACTAGCCTGCACGACGTTGCCTTCGAACGGCCCGAAGTCACGTCTGCTGGACGAACGATACCACTTATACCAATAATCATACCAAACGCCATACATATCTTAACTATACTAGCTGCTCGCTATGATGGCCGTTTTGACCGTATTACAATAATGATGATGTTTCACTCGTTTTACATAATTACCCTGTTTTCTACCGTAGTATAGATACCCTCTAATGTGGTCGACTATTCACATATCTTCATATAATATCATCTACAAATAAAATGTAATTAAAATGAATACGAAACTTCATGAAAGGACAAACGTCAAAACGGCCATCATGGCACGCTATGATGGCCGAGATGGCTAGTATAAAGAGATATGCAAACCTATATCGCCAAGTTTCTCCCACTTATTTAATTTAACACATACTTAATATACCACCACATATTTAATTTAAAAAAATAGAATATAATTTTTAAAAATATCGCATCGCTAATTACTCAAATAAATTATCGATGTTTACCATTGAATTAGTTAAATTATTATTATTCTAATATTTTTCTTCACTCATTCCAGTTCAAACAATAACAAATGTAAGTATTTTTTATTTTCTGAACTAAATAAAGTGTAAAGATTTTAAAAATAATATCGCTATCTTTTCCAATTAATGAAATCTATTATTTATGCCGAAATCAAAAATTTTCGCATAAAATCAACAAAAAATGGGTTATTCGTCATCTCGCACACAGAAAACTCGCACGATCGTGCGAGATGGCACATTTTAATTTAATTATTTTCTTTGTTCGTCAATTTGCACAGTACTTAATTTCAGTGGTAGTTTGGTACTGTTAACTATAAAAGTGCTCAGAATATAAATTATTTTTTTATTTCATAATTCTGTGTAATCGATTCCCGGGGAAATTCGCGACTCTTATAAACCCCCTCATGCTTTTCATACATATTATTATTTTCAGCTAAACAAGTGTTTGAGTATTGCTAACAGTATTTTACGTTACTGTGATGGTGATGGATGACAAGTACAACTTTTAAGCGAGTGAAGTTAGTTTTTTTTTCAAATTTGTTGTCACTTATTGAGAGTTTCTTGTATCCTTTTAAGTTAATCCAAATATAAAGTGTATCATTTATAAATGTAGAATAATATTAGAAGTAGGTGACCGAAGTGTTTCCTCTATAATAATGAATAATTTCCTTAACAAATATAAACTAGGTACAAATAATAAAATACCACAAAATTAGTATTTACAGTTTATAATAAGAAACACAAATCAATAATTGTATCTAAATTTACAGCACTTGGTACTAATAAACAATATCTATCTATCTATCTTCACGCTGTATCCCTGACGGGGTAGTCAGAGAGGACAGATCGCCAGGCTTCGCGATCCATACATACTTCTTTCGCTTCATCGAGATTCATCAATCGCTTCATACACGCACGTCTGGGTATCCGAGTGCTTTTGACCTTTCCGTTTTTGAGCAATCTGCTCACGTGGTCTTCATATGTATGTCTCGGCCTACCCTGACTCCTTCTACCCTCTACTTTTGAACAATATATATTCTTCGTCAATCGTTCCTCACTCATTCGTTGGACGTGTCCAAACCAACGGAGCACGCCCTTTTCCAGCTTAACGCTGACACTTACATTCAAACCTGCCATATTGCGTATAATAATAAAAACAATATCACAAAGAATTATATTCATTAATAAGAAATTATAGATCAAAGTTTTGGTATTTGGTGAATAAAAAATAAACGTCAATTTGTTGGACGTTTCAGCAGATTCAGTAATTGCTTCATGTATGCACTTCTGTGTATCCAAGTATTTCTGATTTTTCCGTTTTTGACCAATCTGCTCACGTGGTTTTATATGTAAGTCTCGGCCTACCCTGACTCCTACTACCCTACTTTCACTCAATATATATTCGTTGACAATCGTTCCTCACTCATTCGTTGGACGCGTCCAAACCAACGGAGCGCGATAATAATCAACTATAACCCAAAAAAATAAAATCTATATCCATTTTAAATCACAGAGAAGAATATGTTAAAATCCACAGTATGCTTAGTAACAGTATTACAAAGACTAATATCTTTATTAAGATTAGATAGAAACAACACAGATTTTAGTAATTAGAAGTAAAAAAAAAACTATGAAATTCCAACATATAATATATCTATTTTAATATAATATAATGAATTTGGGTTGAAATTCGAAATTATCATAGTCTATGGACGAATTCCTCTTTTTAAAGTACATAATTTTTCGGTGTAGGTTTATTCGGTTCCGATATATCTCGATTCTTGTCAATTAGGTCAACGGTTTATTAGGAAAATTGTGTTACTTTTAAACTAGGACGTTAGAGTGGGTAGCAAATTGTATGCAAAATAACCGCGTTATAAAACGAATATACTTATGTAACATACTAGACCAACACACTATATTGTATTTATTTCATTTCTTACACTAATAATATATTAAAGTAGATTTTGTATAAGATAAATTTTGCATTTGATTGAACTTTGCGCCTGTGTGCGAATTGACGAACAGAAAAAAATAATTAAATTGAAATGTGCCATCTTGCACGATCGTGCGAATTTTCTGTGTGCGAGTTGACGAATAACTCCAAAAAATTTAATGAGTATTTATTTCAATACAAATTTTGTATTTATTTGTGTAGCCTTGGGCTTGTTCTATACAACTAATTATTTTAATAAATATTATAATGCGACGTAATGTAGGTTCGAATTAGGTCACTAGTAAAACCATGTGGTACCAGTCTACTATATTTATGAAATGATTCATCTCTGTATAGTAAATGTAGCCGGTACCATACAGGTAATAGATATCTTACTAAAGATATAGAAAAAAGCGCGTGGCGCTGTCTCCCTTTTCATAACGAACGTTTATAATTTCTATTTAAATTTACATAAATTTGCTTTTGCAATGTAGTATGTTCACTTCAGTAAATTATTGATGTGTGAAAGCCAATGAGTGGCATTAGTTTAAAGCGTGTGGTGCACATTAGTGAACGAACTTACATTTGTATATGACTCGTATATGTAAGAAGTAGTGGGAGAAACTTGGCGATATAGGTTTGCATATCTCTTTATACTAGCCATCTCGGCCATCATAGCGTGCCATGATGGCCGTTTTGACCGTATTACAATAATGATGATGTTTCACTCGTTTTACATAATTACCCTGTTTTCTACCGTAGTATAGATACCCTCTAATGTGGTCGACTATTCACATATCTTCATATAATATCATCTACAAATAAAATGTAATTAAAATGAATACGAAACTTCATGAAAGGACAAACGTCAAAACGGCCATCATGGCACGCTATGATGGCCGAGATGGCTAGTATAAAGAGATATGCAAACCTATATCGCCAAGTTTCTCTCACTACTTCTTACATATACGAGTCATATACAAATGTAAGTTCGTTCACTAATGTGCACCACACGCTTTAAACTAATGCCACTCATTGGCTTTCACACATCAATAATTTACTGAAGTGAACATACTACATTGCAAAAGCAAATTTATGTAAATTTAAATAGAAATTATGAACGTTCGTTATGAAAAGGGAGACAGCGCCACGCGCTTTTTTCTATATCTTTAGTAAGATATCTATTACCTGTATGGTACCGGCTACATTTACTATACAGAGATGAATCATTTCATAAATATAGTAGACTGGTACCACATGGTTTTACTAGTGACCTAATTCGAACCTACATTACGTCGCATTATAATATTTATTAAAATAATTAGTTGTATAGAACAAGCCCAAGGCTACACAAATAAATACAAAATTTGTATTGAAATAAATACTCATTAAATTTTTTGGAGTTATTCGTCAACTCGCACACAGAAAATTCGCACGATCGTGCAAGATGGCACATTTCAATTTAATTATTTTTTTCTGTTCGTCAATTCGCACACAGGCGCAAAGTTCAATCAAATGCAAAATTTATAAATAATAAATAAATATCCATCACGCCTTATCCCCGAAGGGGTGGCAGAGGCATATTATATGCCCACTTTTCACCGTGTGGATTCCTGTCCCACGTAATAGGTGGTGAGCCCATTGCCGTGTTGAAGTAGACAGACGCAGGTTGTGGCTACATGCTGTAGAAATTTTTTTTTTAAGCCGCCTATAAGGCCTTCAACCAGGCTTAACGACCGCCATTTTACTGGCAACCGGGACCAACGGCTTAACGTGCCTTCCGAAGCACGGAAACGCTCGCAAATGTAAATGCCACAAAGTGGTCACCCATCCGACGACCAGCCATAGTGAAAGTTGCGTACCTCAGTGATCGTTTACCGAACACTGAGACCGCGGGGCCTACTTTAATATATTATTAGTGTAAGAAATGAAATAAATACAATATAGTGTGTTGGTCTAGTATGTTACATAAGTATATTCGTTTTATAACGCGGTTATTTTGCATACAATTTGCTACCCACTCTAACGTCCTAGTTTAAAAGTAACACAATTTTCCTAATAAACCGTTGACCTAATTGACAAGAATCGAGATATATCGGAACCGAATAAACCTACACCGAAAAATTATGTACTTTAAAAAGAGGAATTCGTCCATAGATTCTACCTGTTACTATGATAATTTCGAATTTCAACCCAAATTCATTATATTATATTAAAAAGGTACTTTATTAGATAGAAAAATAATATCAACCTTACAAACTATTTAAATACCCGCTCCTGACCGTTCCCGGTGGAAAGGTGCCCATCACACTTGCCGCGTTTCCACGCTGGATTGCGATGGCCAGCCTCTGCACCAGAAACGATCTGGATCGAGAGTCACCGGTCGTCTCTTGGAGCCTTTTCCCAATATCCTTTATGAAATGTTTGGCTTCCCTGCCCCAGCTCCCCAGGGTCTCTACCGCCACCGGCACGAAGTGGTACAGCGGCTCCAAATCAGCGTACTTTAGTCTCTTCCTCGAGCCGGCATCTTCCGCCGCAGCAGACGGGGAGCAAACCGTGCGACTAAGGTGGCTGGCGGCGACGGTGCTGACGCAAGTTGCGTCCCAAATTAGGCACCTGCCGTTGTTCCAGGGAACCAAAGTCAGCCCGTCCGGCCTCTTACCGTCCGACCTGCTCAGACCCGGAGGCTCAAGCAAGCAAGGCACGTTTGCCGATATAAGGGCCCTACGGATTATATCGTTCAGAGCGTGGTGACGCGAAAACCTCCCAGTGCACCGTCGGCAACTCAAGGCATGATGGCCATCCGCTTCCACCATGGAACCGCAGGTGCATATATGGGGTTCACACACCTTACAGCCCAGGCGTAGAGCCACTGCCACACGCAGAGAGTCGGAGTCGAGCAGGGTGCCCAGGTGGGGCGAAGGTAACGCCTGTAACCACGCTCCAGATTCTGGTTGCGACACAGCCCGCAGTCTAGCCTTATCGGCTCCCGTTGCCGCCTCCACCAACTGCTCCAGAAGTCGCTTCACCCCTACATCATCCCACGCTCGCTGAAGGTGCCCCGATTCAGGGATCGAAGCACCCATATTGAGGGCCGACCAAGCTGACACGGCATCCGACACAAAAGGCAAGCTCCCCTTGTCACCATCATAATTGAGTACAGTAGTAACAAGGTTTGCAACCCCATGCGCAGACGCCAGAAAAGCCGGCAGGCCCACATCAAGCGCACAACGAATCCCGAGACCACCATATCGGATTGGCAAAGCAGCTTGACTCCACTGAGTCTCATTAAGAGCGACATTCAGGACTGACTCCACCACCATTTTCAATTCTGCGTCGAAAGAAGAAGTTTCCTCGGGACACAGCCAAGTTGGAGTGGTTCTCAATAAATAATTGACCTTTGGAAGAGCGAGGCACATGCGTAATAAGATAATCGCAACGTGAGCAGAAATACTTTTCAGACGTTCGTGAGCGGTAATGAGAAGCTGTTTTTTAGTAGTGATGGCCTCAGGAACTGCAGATAGAAATATTGGTGATCCTAAAAGGCTGAAGTCGGAAGAAGAAAGTTCCCTGAGGCCAGGAAGGATAGAACTGAATTGAGAAAAGTGTATTCGAGCCGTAGTACCGCACGGGAAGAACTCGCACTTCGAGGGATTCACCTCCAGACCCAGGTCCCTAAAGCTGGGTATTAAGGCATGAAGATCCTGTAATACGTCTTCTGGTTTGCCCCCGATAATGCCATCGTCCAAGTACCAGACATTAAGAGCTGATCTAAGATCACGGACCGCTCTATGAATTGCCAGGCTAAACACAAGTGGACCGAGAGGATCTCCCTGCTGGGCACCCACTTCTGAAAGGATGAGATTGTTATCCAAGAAAAGATTGGAAGGTAATCGGTATACTTGATGAAGAAAAGGGTACAGAGATGGAATTTTTTCCTTGACCTCGCTCAGCAGAACGTCACTAAAAAAAGAACCGATTGCTAAAATCACGTCCTCCAAAGTGACCGTCGCCGCAGTAAACGATAAACCCGGATCAGGGGGAAAACTTAGAGCACGCGAAGGAGCGGGATGCTTCAGTTTTAAAGCATTCATCAATAGGCGGACGGCGCCCCTCAAGTCCCCCTCATAGACTTTCGTTTCGATATTTTTGCTAAAAGTGTGAGAACAGTTAGCCGCAGTCGGTGAAGGTACTTCAATATTATTATAATGACCAGAAGCTAAAATGTTAGCTTTAACTTTTGATGTCACGTTCCCAGGCGACTCCCTCTCAGGCACTCTCAAACCAGTATAAGCGAAAGATAGAAGAGCGCCCCACTCCTCCATACCGTTACAATTAATACATGAGTCGATAATATCAGACAGCCTACCGGCCGCCTGATTTCGGGCACCCTTAGGGATGTGTCGGAGAACTGGAATTCTCCCCCTAAAAGAACTAAGCTTGTCCAGGGAACAATGATTTGACGGTGCTGTCGGCGGACCCTGTCCCACTGGTACCCCAGTGTCGGCGTGACCAACCAGCACGTCCGCACCCGAATGCTGCAAACGTTTGTGCATGCGCCCAATATGCACCCCCAGCCCGCGCGCGGAGAAAACACGGGAAGACCCCGGGCAGTGTGGACAAGTTACCTGTGTAGGTTGTATACTCATATTGGATAGTGGACGGAATCCTCAATTCTTTTACTTACAATAATCAATATTGAAATTCAAATAAACCACTTTCACTTAATAGGGTATTATCTAGATAATAATATTAATTCAATTCAAATTGTCAATGATAATCCAAATTCAAAATGTCAAACAGTTAAACTACAAATTAACATACCTGCCTATAAAAATACGTTACATCAAGAAATAAAGAACATAAGTATTAAATTAAATTTCAAATTAAATTATATTGCGAGGTCCAACAATTGCCCATAAGAAAAGAACGCAAAAATTTAAACAAAAACAATAAATACATAAAATTATTAGATTTCACTACTTCTTCAACATCAACTAAGTTAAATCGTTCGATAAATGAATTAATAACTAGATTATTTAAATTATATTAAAATAGATATATTATATGTTGGAATTTCATAGTTTTTTTTTTACTTCTAATTACTAAAATCTGTGTTGTTTCTATCTAATCTTAATAAAGATATTAGTCTTTGTAATACTGTTACTAAGCATACTGTGGATTTTAACATATTCTTCTCTGTGACTTAAAATGGATATAGATTATATTTTTTTGGGTTATAGTTGATTATTATCGCGCTCCGTTGGTTTGGACGCGTCCAACGAATGAGTGAGGAACGATTGTCAACGAATATATATTGAGTGAAAGTAGGGTAGAAGGAGTCAGGGTAGGCCGAGACTTACATATAAAACCACGTGAGCAGATTGGTCAAAAACGGAAAAATCAGAAATACATGAAGCAATTACTGAATCTGCTGAAACGTCCAACAAATTGACGTTTATTTTTTATTCACCAAATACCAAAACTTTGATCTATAATTTCTTATTAATGAATATAATTCTTTGTGATATTGTTTTTATTATTATACGCAATATGGCAGGTTTGAATGTAAGTGTCAGCGTTAAGCTGGAAAAGGGCGTGCTCCGTTGGTTTGGACACGTCCAACGAATGAGTGAGGAACGATTGACGAAGAATATATATTGTTCAAAAGTAGAGGGTAGAAGGAGTCAGGGTAGGCCGAGACATACATATGAAGACCACGTGAGCAGATTGCTCAAAAACGGAAAGGTCAAAAGCACTCGGATACCCAGACGTGCGTGTATGAAGCGATTGATGAATCTCGATGAAGCGAAAGAAGTATGTATGGATCGCGAAGCCTGGCGATCTGTCCTCTCTGACTACCCCGTCAGGGATACAGCGTGAAGATAGATAGATAGATATTGTTTATTAGTACCAAGTGCTGTAAATTTAGATACAATTATTGATTTGTGTTTCTTATTATAAACTGTAAATACTAATTTTGTGGTATTTTATTATTTGTACCTAGTTTATATTTGTTGAGGAAATTATTCATTATTATAGAGGAAACACTTCGGTCACCTACTTCTAATATTATTCTACATTTATAAATGATACACTTTATATTTGGATTAACTTAAAAGGATACAAGAAACTCTCAATAAGTGACAACAAATTTGAAAAAAAAACTAACTTCACTCGCTTATAAGTTGTACTTGTCATCCATCACCATCACAGTAACGTAAAATACTGTTAGCAATACTCAAACACTTGTTTAGCTGAAAATAATAATATGTATGAAAAGCATTAGGGGGTTTATAAGAGTCGCGAATTTCCCCGGGAATCGATTACACAGAATTATGAAATAAAAAAATAATTTATATTCTGAGCACTTTTATAGTTAACAGTACCAAACTACCACTGAAATTAAGTACTGTGCAAATTGACGAACAAAGAAAATAATTAAATTAAAATGTGCCATCTCGCACGATCGTGCGAGTTTTCTGTGTGCGAGATGACGAATAACCCATTTTTTGTTGATTTTATGCGAAAATTTTTGATTTCGGCATGAATAATAGATTTCATTAATTGGAAAAGATAGCGATATTATTTTTAAAATCTTTACACTTTATTTAGTTCAGAAAATAAAAAATACTTACATTTGTTATTGTTTGAACTGGAATGAGTGAAGAAAAATATTAGAATAATAATAATTTAACTAATTCAATGGTAAACATCGATAATTTATTTGAGTAATTAGCGATGCGATATTTTTAAAAATTATATTCTATTTTTTTAAATTAAATATATTAATCGATTCCAAATACAAAATCTTTTACTCCAAAACGACTATAAATTTAACCAGTAAGCGAATCCGAACAGTTTAGGATATTTAGGTCCGTATTCCAGTACGTTTATCAATACTCAATCAACGCTTGAGGCTAGTTTTTGCCTTGTAAATACTACTCTCAAGCTTTGATTGATTATTTAGAAACGTTCTGGAATACGGCCCTTAGACTACATAAGTCTATATGACTACATGAGTCTAAACTCAAATTACCCTAGAAGCCCAGGGTAACTAAATATCCTAATTTCTTTCCCGCCTAAGGTTTCCCAATTTTTTGTCCCTAGCTGATCATAGTTTTGAAGGTTAGGATTTCTGTTACCAGGAAACTTAAGGTAGCAGAGAGAAGTGGTGAAGCCGGTCGAACAAACTCGATTGTACAATGACTAAGGGTGTCTTGGCTTCAGTAAGAGGTTCCGGATAGCCGGATTCAAGTTAATAACTGAATCATTCCTATATATTTACATATATTTTAAACTATAATAATATAAAATTTATCGGGGATAAAGGCGTGACTTAATTACATATAAAAATGGTTTATAATAATTTAGTCTTGAATCTTTGAATGCCAATGAAACGTAACAGTCATAAGAAGTAGATGTGAAATAAAATCTACAGTAAAAAGCGATTTATGACAGCTATATTTGCATAAAAATAAAATTAGCCCTGTGTGGACGACACAGGTCCTAAAATTATCTAATAATCTGGAGTACGTAGTATGATGCAATTTCATTCTCTATTGCCATTTGGTAAAGCACAAAATATGAAGGTTGATAACTTTGTAACCCGATAGGGCTTCTGCTCTTGAACTTGAAGTGCCGGAATTAAATTTGAACTAATAGCATTATACGATTAAACGGATCAGTGACTTGGATAGCGAACAATCATACCAGTGACGTCATCGAGTGCAACTTATGATCGTAAAGAATAATTGTGACTATTCCTATCCACACCACACACCCACTGTTTAAACAGCAGATATATGAGCTGGCTAATACAGTATGATCCCAGCATCGAGCGAGCAAACTTTTTTATGTTGTATTATATGTGTAATCTTTATGTCTTCTACTGAATGAAATCGGGTGCCACGAAGTGGTAGTTTGAATTTAGGAAAATGAAAAAACGTTTGTTGGAGTTATATATGGAAAATTCTTATTCTCCAGATATAGCTGCAGCCTTTCACAAATTTGGTCTAATATTTGTTTATTTACCGTTTGACCGGTAAGAATTCCGAATGCAAACTAAGCTTTAAGCTTGTGCTATGGGATCTAGACGTGATCAGACACATCGAGAACGTCGGTCCACTCACCGGACACAGACAACTGCACCGTGAGCAGAGCTTCGACGAGGCGCACCAGCGCGCGCAGCTCGGCCGCCGCGCAGCCCTCGGCGCACAGCCGCCGCAGCGCCAGCTTCAGCAGCGCGAACGAGTCCAGGAACACGCGCTCGCCCACCAGCCACTCGCGGAACGGGGGACTCGACACGCACAGCGCGCCGCAGCTCTTCCAGAAAGTCCACGCGTTCTTCAGCACCTCCACGTGGTCCTCTATCGACCCCTCCGCCGACCTTCCCCGCCCGTACTCGCACTGCGCCGTTTGCGGTGGAGACGACCGCGTCGTTTGCGTCTCCGGCGGCATAAAAGCTAGCATGTCCCGCTCCTTGCTCACGTCGCACAGCTCCTCGAATATATCCGCGGGCAGTTTCAGTTTGTATATCTTGTAGCATTTGTCCGTCATCTCTGTCAGCGATTTGAGCAGCATTTGAACGGACGGCAGCGAGCCCATCTCTCGGAAGTAGGTTATTTCCGAGTTGTCCTTTAGAAGTTTGAATATCTCGACGACGACCGCTATTTCAAGGATGGAGCAGCACTGGTTTGAAAACTCGGATAGCGACACCAGCTCGAGGACGTAGCTGAGTCCGCCTTTTTGTATAAACTGCTCGGCGAACGGGACGGTGTTGAGCAGGCTCGCGAAGATATTCAGGCACGACACCGTCAGGAAGTACGCCGACTCCTCCGTTCGTATTATGTATCTGTGTTTGGCGACTATGAACGTGGGATAGATGACGGCGAACAGAAGCTCACACTTCATTTCCATTCGACACTTTGGCGTCACTCGCAGAAGATGGCTGACTGTCGCGTGCAGGACGTTATTATGATTGTCCAGCTGCAGCAACGAGTTGTAGTGATAAAGAAATGCGCCGACGTTCTTTCTTTCTATAGGAGATATACTATGGGAGCAGTGCCTCCTTCCGACATCCTTCTTCTCGTCACAGGGCTCGCATATCGAACACGGCAACACATCTGTTACTTTGCCAATTAATATGCTCGCTCCTAATTCCCCATACACCGTATGCTCTAAGACTTGCAGACTTAGAGAAGCGACGCTGCTGTGAGTCAACATCAACCTGACGATGCTTTCCATCAAAAACCCTGGCGAGAAACAGCAGCAGACGCCGCTGTTAAGCATGACTTTCAAGATTTTAGTTCTTAAGATACTTTCCGCGGAAACCGCCTCATCAGTGAGCAGAGAAGCTAACGTTCCGTATAGTACGGATATGCAACACGTCGTAGACATAGGTAGACCAGAGGAGGCTTCGCCCAGGATATCGTGGTGATGATGCATGCCAGCGGCGACTCTCTGTCGACACACCTTGTGCCTACTTCTCGGGCAGGCGGCGGAATGTATAACTTCACTTCGAACCCTCTTCATGCCCACTATTAACTTGCCGATAGTTTCTATCAGCTTCTTGATCAAGACGACCGTTTCTTCCTTTTCATCAACGGGTATTCTTATCATTAGTTCTATGGTTTCTTTTAACAAACCGCCTTTGAGACATTCCCCGTACAGTTTGAACTGGTCGGTGAACTCTCTGAGCTTGTCCACGGTACGACATTGCATTAACAAACAGTGAAAGAACGCAGTGATAGAGTATGCGATACCGAAGACGAATTTGAGCAAATTTTCTGAATCATTCTTATTCTCTTTGCGACTTTGGTATTCGAGCTTGTTCTGCTTGCACTTAGATAGTACGTCTTCTAAAATGCGGAGAAGCATTGGCAAGATTCCGTTATTGATTAGTTTGGCACAAAGGTCGGAATGTATCAAGACTTGGTCTAACGATACCATCAGCAGTACTGTCAGGGCCACTTTAGTTTTAGAAACTTCCTGGGTCCTGTCCTGCTGCTGCTGAGGCACCGAGGTGAACTGTAACGAACATAAATTCCTCAAGGAGAAGTTTATGCACTGCATGGAAATTTGTGACCCTTCGGATCCTGTTAAACTGCTTTCTGCTCTACACAACTCTTGTAATAAATCTGTTATGATTAGAGTAAACTGGAATGTAGTTATTTCGGAGTTTATTATTTCTTTGTGTCTATCGTTCATGTAGTCTTCGGCTTTCGGCTTGGATCTGCGAGTGTAGTAGGGGTCGCTGTAGAACGAGTCGTTGGGGAACTCGGTGGAGGAACGATGCGAGTTAAAGTAGTCGAAGTCATCGTTCGGGGAGCTCACTTTGATGGCCAGAGAGCGGTTCAGTATCTGAAGGTCATCGTGGGAGTCAGCAGACTCAGATGACTGATCTGTTGTTTTGGTGGAGAATCTTCGTTTCCTTCGCTCTAAAGAGTCGTATTTCATTTGAGTTTGATGCCTTGACCTGTGGACATTGAAAACAATTTAATGTGTAAATAAACAGGTGTTCTTATGTTTAACTATAGAATTATCAAAGGTCATCCATCGAATCAAGAAGTGGAAAAAAATCCGAAAGAAAAAACTGAAATGTTAATAAAATAAAATGGAAAATAAAAAGTAAACCTAACAAAGTTAGAAGATCAGAAACTTTACCTTCCAGTGACGGAGCCGCGCTCTGAGGAAGCTGCAGAGTTCACTTTGGAAGTTTGCACACCGATCGGCCTCTGTTTCGACCAGATTCTGAAACAGCCCATTTTAAAATCAACATGTCATATTTTTATTGACATGTCATAATTTAAGTGTAGCAAGAGTAATTAGTAAACATATAACTTTTTTAATATTATAACTAACTAACTAACTAACTAACTATCTTCACGCTGTATCCCTGACGGGGTAGTCAGAGAGGACAGATCGCCAGGCTTCGCGATCCATGCATACTTCTTTCGCTTCTTCGAGATTCATCAATCGCTTCATACACGCACGTCTGGGTATCCGAGTACTTTTGACCTTTCCGTTTTTGAGCAATCTGCTCACGTGGTCTTCATATGTAAGTCTCGGCCTACCCTGACTCCTTCTACCCTCTACTTTTGAACAATATATATTCTTCGTCAATCGTTCCTCACTCATTCGTTGGACGTGTCCAAACCAACGGAGCACGCCCTTTTCCAGCTTAACGCTGACACTTTCATTCAAACCTGCCAAATTGCGTATCACTTCGTTACGTATTCGGCCAGCCAAGGTAACGCCGCACAACTTTCGAAGTGATCGCATCTCCACAGCATTCAATTTACTTTCATGCATCTGCTGACTTACCCAGGTTTCACTACCGTAAAGCAAAGTTGGCACTAGCACTGCATTATGAATCGCCAGTCGTGCTTCTTTTACGATGCTTTGTCGCTTTACTAACTGGGACAAAGCACCGTTAACTTTGTTTCCGGCAGCTACTCGCCGTTCCACATCCGAATCACATCTTCCATCCGCGCTAAACATACTTCCTAAATACACAATTTCATTCACTTGCTCTAGACGTTCCTGGTTTACCCTAATCTCGCATTTAGTTCTTACGAGTTCATTCAAGCGGAGACCCTTACTTTCACACCCCTCTTTCATATTAGTGACTAATGCCTGAAGGTCGGCTTCTGATGAGGCCATGAGCACCGCATCATCAGCGTACAGCAGACAGTTTACTGTAAAGTCACCCAAATTCACACCCATATTAAAATCTTTCAACTTCTGCAGGCAACTGTCCAGATACACTATGAACAGCCAGGCGGACATGACACATCCCTGTTTGACGCCTGTACAGACATCAAAAAGAGGTGACACATCCCCCCCTACTCGCACGCAAGCCTTACAGTCCCTATAAAGCGACTGTATTGCCCGCAGTAGCGAGCCGTCCACACCATATCCTGGCAGCAAGTCCCACAGCGTTTCTCTCACAACGTTATCAAATGCTTTCTCTAGATCCACAAAAGCGCAGAAAACCTTCTGGCTAAGAGCCAGAAACTTTTCCGCGATCATGCGGAGAGAAAACACTTGATCCATGCAACCTCTTCCACGTCGGAATCCGCATTGAGCCTCCCATAAATACCTTTCAGACTTTTCTTTCATTCGTGCCGTTATAACCTTTGCATACACCTTACTAGCTAAGCTGACCAAGCTGATCGCCCTGTAGCTGGAGCAGTTTAGGCGCGAGCCTTTCCCTTTGTAAATAGGTACTACAACTGCTACTCGCCAGTCATCTGGGACCTCACCCGTCCGCCAGCACAAGTTGCATAACAGACATAGTGTGTCCCAGACACGCGACCCACCGTACTTGATCATCTCAGCAGTGACTCTGTCTTTTCCCGCAGCCTTATAAACGCGAAAAATTGTAAATATGGATGGATTTTTGTTACTCTTTCACGCAAAATGTACAGAATGGATTTTGATGAAACATTACAATAATATAGCTTAAACTGATGTGTAACACATAGAGGGAAACGGGAACGAGAAAACTTCACGCATGCGTAGCTGCGGGCGTTAACTAGTCTTGTTTATGCTAGAAAAAAAGGATATTTATACCTATTTATCTATGTATCAAAATTCAAGAAGCGCTGAAGCGCTCGTGGCCCCGCGGTCTCAGTGTTCGGTAAACGATCACAGAGGTACGCAACTTTCACTATGGCTGGTCGTCGGATGGGTGACCACTTTGTGGCATTTACATTTGCGAGCGTTTCCGTGCTTCGGAAGGCACGTTAAGCCGTTGGTCCCGGTTGCCAGTAAAATGGCAGTCGTTAAGCCTGGTTGAA
Source organism: Thumatha senex (assembly GCA_948477245.1). Lineage (NCBI taxonomy): Eukaryota > Metazoa > Arthropoda > Insecta > Lepidoptera > Erebidae > Thumatha > Thumatha senex. The sequence goes on from OX419731.1 coordinate 918,046, forward strand.
GGCCTTATAGGCGGCTTAAAAAATTTCAACAGCAGGTAGCCACAACCTGCGTCTGTCTATTTCAACACGGCAATGGGCTCACCACCTATTACGTGGGACAGGAATCCACACGGTGAAAAGTGGGCATATAATATGCCTCTGCCACCCCTTCGGGGATAAGGCGTGATGGATATTTATTTTATTTATCAAAATTCATAAATATCAATTCAGCAGTTATTGACAGAATAAGAAAACAAAATCAACAAATAGAATTTCGAAGAGCTGTGAGCGTGAGAGTGGTACAAGTTAATATTTGAGAAATACTGTGGAGTAGGTTAGTAAGGATTCTTTGATGAACAATTGACGAAACAGCAAGGCAGCTAATGGTTCACAGATAGAAGTTTATTTTCATCTATCGAGGCATATTATATGCCCACTTTTCACCATATGTATTCCTGTGCCACGTAACAGGTGGTGAGCCCATTGCCGTGTTGAAATAGACAGAAGCAGGTTGTGACTACCTGCTGTTGAAATTTTTCAAGCCTATAAGGCCTTCAATTTAACTTAACGACTGCCATGTTACTGGCAATACCTACAAATGGAATGTACATACTTATTGGAGAAGAGTAGATATAGAGGAGTGCGGGCAGGTGCAGGCGTCGGTACTGGGACATCGTGGGAGCGGGCGGCGGTGGTGCCGTGCGCGATGTTGAGCTCGCCGAACAGCCAGATCAGCACCGAGCTCAGCTGGCGGCAGCACGACAGGCCCTGCAACGTGCCGCACGTGTATAGGGGCGTCATGCAAAACAAAAAGAAGTTTGAATGGATCGCGAGGCCTGGCGATCTGTCTGTGGCTACAAATATGTAAGCCGCGGGCCATGGTGAATAAAAACTAACTTAGAATCAAACTGTTGTTCCAAACATAACATCAACCCATATGGTATCACATAAGCATTTCGTGAAATGTAAACACGCCTTAATCTTTATCTGTTTGCATGTTATTGTTATAGACATAGACAGCGCAAAAAATTCCATTGCCTTTTATCAGGGGCCATTTATTTATATAATTAACATTGATTAATACAACGGTCATATTGGAGGAGAGAAGAGGAGGAAAACCCAACCCAAAAGTCACGTTCCGTAATCTGTCCCCATGTACTTATTATGGCTGGGTTTTCTAATACTTAATGTCTATAGTGTTTGTCTGTCTTCACTTACAGTTTTATTTATGTGTGCCATAATAGTAGTTTATGATACTGTTGCATAATAAGGGTTCTTATAACATGAGTGTGTTTTAAAAAAACGAGCCGTATAGGCGAGTTTTTTTATAGTATCACACGAGTGTTATAAGACCAAGTTATGTACAGTGTCATACACTACTTTATCTACTCTCATACTATTATACGTAAAACAATATTGCAAATAAAATGATGAATATAACAACAAATTTATTTTTTAAATGTCAAATGTTGGCGCCAAGGCGCAAACATTGATTGCGCATGCGCGCTTGCGTCGCAGACTCGTTCATTGAAACCAATGATTGAAACCTTTTTTTTTAAGTAGAGGTTCTACCTCCTTGGTCCAGCTGGAGGTTGTATAGGTGTATTGTTATGATTAAAAAGTTATATTATGATACAGGTGTCCATACAAGACGTGTATCGTAATTAAACTTTTTTTTATTATTGTTGGCCTGTACGTAATGTTTGTCATAAGAATTTTGTTATCAGTTTTATAATCTTTGTATTATAGTATCAGAGTAGATAAAGGTTATTATATTCCATGGAAATGGTGTTAAATTATATTGCTCATTTCAACAGCATTTATACGCACTGGTTAAATATTTACAGAAACGAGTAAAAAAAATCAGAAGGGACAATGGGATCTGATTAGGTGTCATTGAATTCCTCCCCATAATATTTAGTTCCTCACTATGGTCAAATAATTTTTAGACAACGACTTAAAAGGTATCATTGCATTTTGGACAATTTTATTTGCATCTGAGTTAAGCCAGTGAGCGCTGCTAGTCACTACATATTATAAAACAAAGTTGCTTTCCGCTGTCTCTCCCTCTGTATGCTTAGATCTTTAAAACTATCAACGAATTTTGATGCGGTTTTTAGTGATATTAGGAAGGTTTTTATGCATAATTTGTTAAGTTTTTATATGCATTGACTAAATTACAACGATATTTGTTGGGAGTGTCGAAAAAAAGGAGCTTTCAACGAAAACGCTGCCTAAACCCTTTGAGATATAACAAAATAATGTATGGTGGAATGGTGTATGATAGATCTACAAAAATGTCCGCGACAGTATATGTCTAACTCTTAAGGTAAACATATTATATCCATTTTAATACTTTAAAAACCAGCAATTATAAAGCGGTAATTTGAAGGCTATTTACACAAATACATTATTAATCTTTATCATTTTTAATACATTCGTTGGCTTCAGCATTTAATGAATATTATTTTTCCCTTTAAACCTAGCAAATCAAATTAATATCTTAGGAGATATAGCAAAATCAAAATAACGCACAAAGAAATTAATTTCGTGTAACCATAGTTCGACCGGGCCGTGCGGGCATACTGGAGAACGGAGAAGTAATCAACTAATTTGGAAAATGTTCATACATTATTGTGAAATTAATAACCGTAAGTATGTCACGCGCAAAGCCGGGCGGGTTAGTTAGTATATTATAAATACGGAGACAGCCATCTATCATTAGCACGTTGCGGTTTGTCATTTGATTCCCACCACGATCTAACTATTAGGTCGAAATACGGCGTGCTCTGGCAATCTGAAGGTCATACATATTTGATTTCTCACGATAAGTGTTATGAACCAAATCATTTTTACATTTATATTCTCACACTGCTACACTGTTATGTAAATTATACATTTAACACAAATTGCTAGTTATTTGTGTCAAAGCTTTATTGTGAAATACTGTGTTGTGATTGATTGTACGTAAATAAATAAACTACCAAATTTATACACATATAGTCACGCCTTTATCACCAAAGGGGTAGGCAGAGTCATACTATACGCCCACAGATCGATATTTTGAATTTAGGTATTGAGTGAATTGCCGTGTTGAAATGGACAGGTGCAGGTTGTGGCCATATATTGTTGATTTATTTCAAGCCGCCTATTTGGCCTTTAACTTTCCAAGAGTCGAAAAAGCTTTGGTCGAAAAAGCCGCGAAAAAGCGGTAGAGTATGCCATGCCACGGTCGCGCTGAGGTGTGGCGAACCCCTCATATTTTATTGTACTAATTACAAACACGTCTGTTCACTCCGAAGGTACTCGTATATAATGTCCCTGGAAGATTATTGTGTAGTTATATACAAGACAGCTGTGCCAAATAACGCACAGATACAGCGACGCACGAGCGGCGATAGCTAGCGCGGTGGTTCCGGCGCGAGGGTGCCGACCTGCCGATAACCAGTGGCGGCCGGTCGACGCGAACACTCAACTACTTACATTTTCACTACTACTTTCAATTGTATCGAGTTTACTCGTAGTTGACATTTTAAAGGTTTATGCGAATAATAGGTAAACTGTTAACTCGATGGAGCAAATTGGCAACTGCAATAATAAAAATATTGAATAATAAATTGAGCATACCTTTACCTACTTCTTTGTATTTTATTTATAATTTTTATACCACTGAGGTGGTAGACAAGCATACGTTTGCAACACCAGAGGTGCAGCACTCGCGTTGCCGACCCTTTATAAACCTTCTAAGATCCCTTTTGTTATACTGTAGACGTTCGGGAAAACCCAGGCAGAGAGTTCATTCCACAATCTAAGCGTACGAGAATAAAGCCTGTATAGGACCCAACTGTTTGCGTGAGCTCCGGACGCAAAGTGTTCTAAATATCTGTGTTTCGTTTGACTTACAATAGCTGAGTAAACGAAACGAGGATGCAAGGAAGGCATCAAAATACGTGGGGCTCAACAGACCTCACCAGCTAGCGGTGCACTTACTGACTAACAGACAAAACACAACCCAGGCCTGTACGCATTTGGGAGGTCATACGGCACTCAATTCTAACAAAGACAAACGGTATCTGCTCCTAGCAGCCAAAGTAAAATTAAACCCAAGTCTCTGAATCCAGTTATTGTTTTTTAACTGGGAATACACTAGATGAAAAAGTTAACAAAACCCATTGTTATAATTATAAAACACTTGTTTAAATACTTTAACTGTGTTTGTTAACTATCACAAACACAAGATTAAGAAAGTTACTTAAGGTTTTAATGTCTCATAGCAAAGTAACCGGCTGATAGCAGTCAGTGCAGGAGCACCGATCCTTGCATAGCTGATATAAGAAGGGCATGTGATGCAACAACACTAGCGAGAGCACCCAAAGTTTCTTTTCATTCTGTTAATTCACCAACAAGAGGAGTCAGCGCGTTTATACGAGAAAGTAACAATTTGAAGTAAACTTAAGTTCAAATAAATACGATTGACAGAAAACCTGAGTGTCGTGCTTTAAATTTAGACTTGGTATGAATCTACAGTCAGTCTTTGTTTTGTTGTTAAGATTTTATTAATTTAGTTTAAAATGTATCTCTTTCTGAAATTTCAGCGGCTATTCCTGGGGTCTGCGCTAGTCAGCTCGCCGATTGAGACTGTGTTTTATAATTTAAAAATTCTTTAAGTTGAAATATTTATAAAATCAAGTGGAGTGCTGGACGTGGCTCCGGCCAATTTTTGCCATAGCAAGCTGTGTGACATATACTTAAATAATTCAATCGTCTACTAAATACGGATTTAAAAACATACCAAATAACTATATTCGAAATATAATGACTTTGGCAAAATCTCGAACACTTAGATGACACAAATGTGCTATATCGATTAATGTCGCACAACTAGCAGCTATATTATTATCAAATATCATAGTGCAACAATACTCAAATATTAATAGCATTAGACAAGTCATTCAAAAGTTACAAATTGAGCAAATACTACACATTTATCAGTGTTACGTAACGTGTTGTTTGTAAGTATGAATGACATTCGTCCAATACAGTTCAAAGGTACCCATTATGGTTCCTTACACGATGACATTGCCCTCGGAGAGAGGGGAAAATGCGTATCATACTTCGTCGAGTTTCCTTATAGGCACTTGCATCTTAGTACGTAGTACTTTAACACAAGAAGCTAAAATATGTAGCACGTAGATTCGACTAGACTGACCTCGACTCCCAGCGCCTTGAGCAGTACGAGGCAGCGCCACGCGATGCCTCCCAGCAGGTACTTCCGCAGGATCTCCTCCGACGTCTGCATGTTGATGCGCGTGAACAGACTCGCCACTCGAGGCTCCTCCGACTTGATCCCGGGATCTGTGACATTTATACGATAGCATTTTGTCATTCATACTTTCATTTTAATTTCAATGGCGTTTCAAAGTAACTCGTCAATAAAACCCTATCTGATACTCAGTTGTAAGCAAAGCTTTGAATTATTTATTACTACTGTAGTACTGTAGAAGCCAAACAAGTGAGCCTGGGGGCCGAGTCTTGACAAGCAGTAGAATATAACCAGAATCGATGTTTTTAGCCGTCAAAATGTTAGTAGACTATCAAAAATGCAACTAACTAGCGGCCACTGCCGCGGTAGTAGAATTCTATCGGCCGACCGATAGAAGGCTATTGGAGTACGATTGTAATAGTAGACTACGAAAAACATGTCTTAATTGTACCGGTGGCTTTCTATTGACCGACGATTTAGATTCTATTTCGACACGATTGAAATAGAAGACTCGGGCCCCTGGTTATAGGAAAGGACCATTAGCGACCCAGTCTCTAAAGTTGCGTGGGCCATGTAGCCAGCCACTCGGCACGACATACCGTGCACGTTAGGCACCTTAGGCAGGGTATTTGGGGGATAGGACAACTAATTCAAGACAGTTGTTCCTCAGAGGGCTTTTTGATGAAGATGAGATGGTTATGTCAAACAAGAACAGACTAACCACACGGTGCTTACTCTCAGGTTGTGTATGGACAGAGAACCTAGTATAACCCGAGGGTTATACTAGGTTCTCCGTGAGATTTCGCATGCTAACCAACCCTGCCGATACTTGATCTTTGGTTTGAATCGATTCGCCTTCTTGGACTTATCTGTACTGGGGCGACAACCGGACATATTACATCCCTGCACGTTTTTGACAGTTAAGACATTTCACCAGTTAAACATCCTTGGGAGTACTTTTGCTCATGATTTACCATCGAGGCCACCGAGGAATCGACTAGGAGGATCGAATCGCAAACAACGTTTTTTCTTATAGCCTATATTCTAAGCAAGCGAAGTAAATATAGTGGATGTAGGCTGTGAGTGTAGGTGTAGAGACTTACCGACATTGTGCACGGGGATGTCGAGAGGCTCCGGCCGGCTGGAGCAGGGCAGGTCGAGGCCTGGCAGCGGCGCGCTGTAGTGCGTGTTGATGGACGACGTCACGCGGTGGATGCCGCACAGCAGCTCGCATCCCACCAGCGTCACCACACCGCTCACAGTACTGCACACGTTGTATTGGAATATATTTTAGTTAATATTTTATTAGCACAGAATTCCGCTCATAAATAACGTTAGTTAAAGGGTTCTTGCAGGGAGGCGCGTTAAACCTACTTCTGTGTATTAAATTCATCCATAGATGTGAATTTTATAAATATTACAAGGGTTTTACTATTGAATGACACACTTTTCGTTTGCTAAAAGGTAAAAGTTCAGTAACAAAGTAATTTTTTATATCTCAATTTAGATGCTTTCAAACTTAAACGACTAGATCAGCTGCAATTTACTATTATGGGTAGTGACGGCGGAATTGATCTCAACTTATTAAATCTCAATCTACCAGTTGCTTACCAGAATTTGATCAACTCCTTCGGGTTGTCTCCATTGTTGCAGCGGATTAGAAACTCGGCCAGAAACAAGTCCAGCCAAGTCGATTTCTGTAACAATATTTATATACCAATTTACGAATTTGTATGTTTACTGTTATGCGTAAACAAGAAAAAATAAAAGTGTATACAGAGTAACGAGAGCAGTTTTTCAATCCGTGACACTCTGTGTCCATGTCCACAATAACCATGGGCGTACCCAGGCGGGGTTAGAGGGGGGCAGCTGCCCCCCCTGGATTCGGTTCAGGTCTTCTACTTTTGTCGATAAAAGTAAAAAAAAATAACTTCTAGATGTTCTTAAAAAGATAGATTATGGTCGTATAAGATAGATGCGAAAGGCGCACGAGCGTGTGTTTGGTGTGAATGTGAATAGGGTCTACCGTCTACGTCCAGCAGTAGACTGCCATAGGCTGATTTGATTGATTCATGGTCGTCTACAGAAATTTTTGTTGGCACTATATGTTATTCTGCCACGAACACGTCCTAAACCGTTATGCCGAAGGCCCTCAGAAGTTAGTTTTAAAATAGCATTTTTTACGTGTGGAAATCCCATAGATATCATAACTTTTATTTATGATATAATCCCCAAGGATGTTGTGTGTGATGTTTGTACGACGTTTAACGCCGGGCGCCCGGGTAACTCCTCGGAAGGTTGTCCCAGATTTTGTGGCAGACTTGGCTATCATCGTGGAATCGCCTGATGGTTTGATGCTATCCCACTTGCCTAGAGGTTGATTTAGGTGTTATCCCGCTTGTTGAATAATGAGGCGGGCATGAATTTCTCAGGTCAAGACGTCGTCTTGAGCCTGTTTCTGTAAGGACAGCGGGAAGCCTGTCCCCTATAATTTTAAAAGCTAATTATTAAATAAATTCTCTCATCAGTCACGCTTTTATCCCCAATGCGGTGGCGATGTTGAAATAGACCGACGCCGGTTGTGACAACCTACTGTTTAATTTTTTCAACTTGGCTGACGACTGCCATGTTACTGGCAACCGGGACCAACGGCTTAACGTACCTTCCGAAGCACGGAAATGCTAGTAAATTGAAATATCACAAAGCCACCACCCATCCGTAACCAGCCATAGCGACAGTTACTTAACGCAGTGATCGTTTACAAAACACTGACTTAACGGGGCTACGAGCGCTTTATGCTCTTAGGAAAATCGGATTTGCCCCCCCCCCCCCCACGTTACATTCATTAGATGAACAGGGACATGTTCAGAAAGTGGTAGGCTGGTTGATCGCATTTCATTATCATTACAAAAAAAGCATCCTATACCTCATAAGTACCGGTCTCTGCTTTGAAGAAATGATCCCAGTATAGCTTGAGTGTATCCGTGCCATCCTCCGCCGCCATCCGCGTTGTTTGCCGACCTACGACAACAATTCGTTTGATTAGAAGGTAACCATAGATCCTAGTAATCTATTAAACCAATAAAAATCATTTTTGGTTTGAGTGTCACTGTAGTTACAATTTTAAACCTTCATATATTCAGGATATAGCGATATAATGATGATGATAGAAAAGGGAGAAGTTCGTGATGGAATCAGACAGTTGTTTTTTAATAACCACTCCATTCATGAAGTACATACATTTCACCATATGCATTTTAGTCCCACGTAACAGGTGGTGAGCCCATTGCCGTGTTGAAAATGGACAGGCGCAGGCTGTGGCAACCTGCTGTTGAAATTTTTGAAAGGCCTTTAACTAGGCTTAACGACTGCCATTGTACTGGCAACCGGGACCAACGGCTTAACGTGCGTTCCGAAGCACGGAAAGGCTCGCTAATGTAAATTCCACATAGTGGTCACCCATCCAAGGACCACCTATAGCGAAAGTTGCTTAACGCAGTGAACGTTTACAAAACATAGAGTCAGCGGGGCCACGAGCGCTTCATGAAGTGAAATTGAAAATTGAAAATTGAATATTCAAACACCTTGTAGTTGAAAATAAATTATTATCGATTTGATCTCAATGAATTAACTATGAGTGCCAGGGTACTGATGAATCAAACTTGGAAATAGCAACAAAAACGAGTCTTGATTTGCGATTTGTACATGTGCTATAAAAAAGTAACTACGGAGACGATTGAAGCAGTGCTATCATGGATAGGTAAGTGTAAAAGGGATGGGTAACCTATCCTCTGTTGGGCATGTGGTCCGTGGCTTAGCCGTAATTTTGTCTCAACAAAAGTGTGTGAAAGCAATTTGTGGGGCTTCATCAATCGATAGCTGCAAGACTATTCTTAATTTTCCCTAGTCGTCTGCATAAGAAAATTCTGTATTTGTTACAAACAATTAGCAATGCTTTGAACAATGCCTTTTCCGCCGAAGGAGTACGTAAATTTATATACTCCCATATTTCTTTAACTAGACATTTATTGTGCCTATTGCTGTGTTGAAAAGAACAGGTGCAGGCTACCTATTTTTTTTTCAGATCATCCATTACACTTTCAACTTGGCTTATTGACTATCATGTTACTGGCAACCGGAACAAACGGCTTCGCCTGCTGCCTTCCACAATACGAAAACGCTTGTAAAAGGAAATGGCTCAAATGGTCCCCCATCTCAGGAAGGACCGTGGTGAACGTAGTGATCACAAATGCAAATTAACGCAAATGATGGCAGTATGGCTATTACGAATAAGATTTTTCAAGAAATTTGACGTGACATTTAGCAAAACATTTACTTAATTTTATATTAATTGACGTTAGTTGGTAAAGATTATGTTTATTTAGCAATAAGGTTTGCATGTCAGAAAAGTACTGATGGAGTGTGTGTTCAAATTAATTATAACAATTACAGCTTATGTACCATACTTCCGCAAATAAATAAATTTCAATTTCAATAAGACTTCACCTACCTAAAAGAAAAAAGAACAGCGATGCAGGTGAAGCTTAAGCATATAAACACTCAATTAAAACATAGTTCTTCTTGAAACACTTCTATGAATAACTTATCGATAATTGCATTATAGAAACTGAAAGGTACAGGCAAGTACAAGCTTAGTACCCATATCGTGTACGAGTTATTATTATGTAGTGTACATAGTGGGTGCCGAGTGTTGACTGAGTACAGAAGCCTTATCTAAACGGTCATTATTTATTGGGCGGCGAGAAGAACAGATAATTGTCGTCGTCAGTATTATCTATTGTTTTGAAATTCACATGTATTCCAAATGATGTATACAACTACTAAATTATGTTTAACTAGTTGTCAATCTTATCAGCGAACACTTAAAAAAATAAGTAACAAATGTTAGGCTCATATTATGGCACACAACGCATAAGGGCGTCATTTAAATCTTAATGCTACACTGAACCTGTTGATAATGCATGATGTGCCTATCACAAGATTGGCACACCTGTTACGGTTATAAATCAGGTCATGAGGCCTATTTAACTTACCTGATTAATTTAAGCAAACTACAACATTGACTAAATGAGGTAAACGACAAACTCAAACAGCATATATTATATGCAAAGAAGACACCTAGCGCTAGAAATATTTAGGATTTTGTGAAACCAAGTTTTGTGACTGACAAAATGGTGCATTATCATATTATAAATTGCATTATGGAAGTCAAGAAATCGAGATACTACATTGTAACAATGTTAATGCATTTTATCTATTTATCGCACAACAAACAAGTAGGCAAGTACCTACCAATACAGTCTAGTAGAAACTGATTTACTACAATTATTATCAAAATAGGAGAGTTTTGCTTTAGCTCTAATCTGCCCACTTATTCACAACCATTCGTAACTTTCCGACATACATTCAGCAACCCATTTAAGCGCCATTTGGATTTGAAAGCATAATAAACAAAGCTTATATACCTATATATTACACATCTTTATATATTGCATTCCTAGATCCTACATACAGTATCTTTGAATAGGAACGTGTGTAGTCTTTTCATAATATTATTATATTTGTTATATAGTTCGTCGACCCCTTAAAATTAGCTGAACTAACTAACTAACTATCTTCACGCTGTATCCCTGACGGGGTAGTCAGAGAGGACAGATCGCCAGGCTTCGCGATCCATGCATACTTCTTTCGCTTCTTCGATATTCATCAATCGCTTCATACACGCACGTCTGGGTATCCGAGTACTTTTGACCTTTCCGTTTTTGAGCAATCTGCTCACGTGGTCTTCATATGTATGTCTCGGCCTACCCTGACTCTTTCTACCCTCTACTTTTGAACAATATATATTCTTCGTCAATCGTTCCTCACTCATTCGTTGGACGTATCCAAACCAACGGAGCACGCCCTTTTCCAGCTTAACGCTGACACTTTCATTCAAACCTGCCATATTGCGTATCACTTCGTTACGTATTCGGTCGGCCAAGGTAACGCCGCACAATTTTCGAAGTGATCGCATCTCCACAGCATTCAATTTACTTTCATGCATCTGCTGACATACCCAGGTTTCACTACCGAAAAGCAAAGTTGGCACTAGCACTGCGTTATGAATCGCCATTCGTGCTTCTTTTATGATGCTTTGTCGCTTTACTAACTGGGACAAAGCGCCGTTAACTTTGTTTCCGGCAGCTACTCGCCGTTCTACATCCGAATCACATCTTCCATCCGCGCTAAACATACTTCCTAAATACACAATTTCATTCACTTGCTCTAGACGTTCCTGGTTTACCCTAATCTCGCATTTAGTTCTTACGTCACCTCTTTCAAATACTAGAACCTTAGTTTTACTTGCATTCAAGCGAAGACCCTTACTTTCACACCCCTCTTTCATATTAGTGACTAATGCCTGAAGGTCGGCTTCTGATGAGGCCATGAGCACCGCATCATCAGCGTACAGCAGACAGTTTACTGTAAAGTCGCCCAAATTCACACCCATATTAAAATCTTTCAACTTCTGCAGGCAACTGTCCAGATACACTATGAACAGCCAGGCGGACATGACACATCCCTGTTTGACGCCTGTACAGACCTCAAAAAGAGGTGACACATCCCCCCCTACTCGCACGCACGCCTTACAGTCCCTATAAAGCGACTGTATTGCCCGCAGTAGCGAGCCGTCCACACCATATCCGGGCAGCAAGTCCCACTGCGTTTCTCTCACAACGTTATCAAATGCTTTCTCTAGATCCACAAAAGCGCAGAAAACCTTCTGGCTAAGAGCCAGAAACTTTTCCGCGATCATGCGGAGAGTAAACACTTGATCCATGCAACCTCTTCCACGTCGGAATCCGCATTGAGCCTCCCATAAATACCTTTCAGACTTTTCTTGCATTCGTGCCGTTATAACCTGTGCATACACCTTACTAGCTAAGCTGACCAAGCTGATCGCTTTGTAGCTGGAGCAGTTTAGGCGCGAGCCTTTCCCTTTGTAAATAGGTACTACAACTGCTACTCGCCAGTCATCTGGGATCTCACCCGTCCGCCAGCACAAGTTGCATAACAGACATAGTGTGTCCCAGACACGCGACCCACCGTACTTGATCATCTCAGCAGTAACTCTGTCTTTTCCCGCAGCCTTACCACATTTCATACTTCTTATCGCTTGTTCTATTTCTTTCATACTAATGACTTCAATGACATCGGGATCAGGAGCATCGAAGTGAGCTCCACTTCCCGATGTGGCATCTCTGTCTTTTCTTGCATACATCTTTCCATAATATTCACTCCATCTCTGCAGGACGTCAGTTTGGTCTGTTAGGACGTCATTGTTAACACTAAGCACTTTATTCATACTGCAGATTGCCGAACAACTCCGGGTCTTGCCTACCTCTTTCCAGAAGAGCTTGGCATTATCCCGGAAATTGGACGACAACCTTTCATCCGCTTTCATTCTGCACCTTTCACGAGCTTCTTCTATCAGTGCCTTCGTGTTAACTTTCTGCAGCTTGTATCTCTCTTTCATATTAAAATCATTCCGCGAGGCTAAGTAGTCTAGCCATGCTTTCTTCTTCATTCGAACTGCTTCTTTCACTTCCTCATTCCACCATGCATCACGCTTATTACTACTGCCTCTTTTCGTTTCTCCACACACTTCCACAGCGGCATTTATCATACTATCCCTAAGGTTCTGCCATACACTTTCCACATTCTCACTACTTACATTGACGTCGCCAAGCTTTTCGGCTACGCTTTCATTATATTTATCCCTAATGGATGCATCCTGCAGCTTCCAGCTTTTGATGCTATAAGTCGGCCCAGGTTCAGGACACTCGGTACGATGACGCCAACCCGCGAAAAGACCCCTAATCCTAGTTATGACTAGGTAGTGGTCTGATCCCAGCTCAGCGCCTCGATAAACCCTTGTGTCCATCACCTGTTTACGGAGCCGACTATCCATTAGGAATAGATCTATCATGCTTCTCTTTGACTTACATCTCCTCATATACATATGAATTTGTTTATGGTTGAACATTGTGTTCGCCACAAACAAATCCTTTTCCTTACAAAATGCCAGTATTAGCTTGCCAGCGTCGTTCACACTTTTATTCCCATACTTCCCGAGTACCGACTCAAAACCATCGCGAGCAGTACCCACCCATCCATTCAAGTCTCCACATACTATAAGTCTTATTTCCTTCTATCACATTTAGAGCTTCTCTCATACTCTCCCAGAAGTCCTCTAGCTCACTCGCGTTCGACGAAGATACTGGCGCGTAAGCAGCTACCAGGAAAATCTTCGTCAAACCAAGTTTTACACGGATCCAGAGGATTCTAGGACCTACCAGTTTGTACTCATACATACCGGAGGCCAATCTTCTTCAAGTTAGCTGCGAAAATGATAAGTTAAATAAATAAATTGTGGATTGGAGCTGCTCCATCTTGTCTACGGTTACAGTAGCACGCACGCAATAATTCAAGCGTGCGGCATAACAACTATAACTGGAAGCGAGGCTCGTAGACGTTCTCGTGGCTGGGCCGAATCGTCAACGCTTATGGAGGACGGGGGTAGTAAGGCATCTCCGGTGCCCTTTGCCTTTTCTGCGACACAGGAGAATGCTACTATTCCGCCCGTGCCTTACCAAAAAGTTTCGTAACACATAGCGGAGGATATCCACGTGCTCTCGCAGCTGTCCTATGTGTTGTAATGAATTTAATTTTTTTTGTCTTGTTTATCTGTTTCTTCAGGACAAGATAATCTCTGAAGCAGCTGAGCCGATTTTAACGGACAGATAGTTGTGTTGCAAGGAGTAACTTTGGCTACATTTTATCTGTGTATTCCCACAGGAACGGGTACTACGCGGATAAAAGCGCGGGACGTCCGTTAGTCAAAAATCCTCCATCATCATCCGAGCTTCTGTCCAAGTTGCATCTCGAAACGTCCGGAGTCCACCTTCCTATTTCTTTTCACACACACATCACACGATCATCGGCATCCCCCTGTAGTGAGACCATTGGCACGCTTGTTATCCCTTATACGACGTCAAGTCAGCACTTTCTGGGTCTTCCCCTCTTACTGGGACCGGGTGATTTTATCCACACGAAGCCCGGCGGTTGATGCAAGACATGTCCATACCAGCAAAGACGACACTTTTGCAACTTATCTCAATGTCACGGACGCGAAGTCTGCCGCGGATGCGAGAGTTTCTTACGCGTTCCATCCGCGTGACTCCACTCATCCTCCGCAGCATTATTATATTCGTGTCAGGCAGGTCCTGCTTGTGTCGTTTCAATTAAATGTAAAAAGACAGGCCTTATGATGGTTTTATAGACCTGTCCTTCAACCTGACCGGTATGTTTGAGTTATAAATGACACCGGACGTCTCGCGTTCCTTGGCCCACGCAGCAGCGATGTCGAATGTGAAATACAGATCCCACAACCTGGTTCGTGAGCTCACACAAATCACCAAAAACTATTTTAATAATTTAATTTTAAAAAATGAAGCGTGGTACTCGGCTTACAGACGATAATATCCTAATTATTACCTAAAAAAATGCTTTTTACGTTTAACTAGCTGAGCCCCGCGGCAAACCTCCACCTATCAACCGATTATATCTCCCTTCGGGCATGCTCGAGGGAGCAGAACCAGCCCAGCATGGTGCATTCTGAAGCGACCAAAAACCGGTGCAGCGCGTAACGTTGAACTATTAGTTATCGATTTTGTGGTAGGTCCCAGCCAAGGTCTGCAGAGAGCTCTTCTCTCCGAGAGCTCCACCGAGCCGACCTCGGTCGAAAGTAGCGTGGATTTGTCGATGCCGTGCCGGCTATCGTACGTAGATGGCCGGCACCGAATGACGTTAGGCCGCCGCCGCCGCCTAATTCACCAGCGCAATGAGGGTGGCAGGGAGAGGGCGCCTTTGCATGACTA
Source organism: Thumatha senex (assembly GCA_948477245.1). Taxonomy (NCBI): domain Eukaryota; kingdom Metazoa; phylum Arthropoda; class Insecta; order Lepidoptera; family Erebidae; genus Thumatha; species Thumatha senex. The sequence continues at coordinate 933,232 of OX419731.1, forward strand.
TGTAAGCATGGTCTAATCATATTGGCCTATTTGGCCCCCAAACAAATTCACATCTTCAGATCCGCCTTATGCCACACTCTGCTACCAAGATTCTTGCAGAAGTTTTCCTAAATTAGAAACAGTTCAGTGGTTTTTACGTAATGTACAACACTTTTACATAAAATTTAACAATGAAGGTAGTAGATTAGGAATAACTTAGCTGTAAATGGTTGCAACAAGATGGGATTGCAATCAAATCATTGTAGCGATGAACATGCTTCAGTGTAAGTATAGGTCTCATGAATAGGAAACATATACACCACATGTTATGGCAGACTATTGAAGAATACAATTTGCTTACTTCCCAGAGATTGAATAGGAAAGCTAGACTTAAAAATAATTTTAAGTAACTCACTGAAAAATTGGAAATATTAAGTACTTACTCTCTTTGTATTAATTGATTTTGCATCTTACACATTATGGTTTTGGTGACGATCAATTCTTTGTGACCATGAAGGATTGTAGTGGCAGTGACAGATTAAGCATAACTTTTCTTGTAAGAATGTATCATAACCTCCCCAGGGTCCCTGGATTTGGTTAATGCTATAGATAGACAGCCAAAATCATCAGTTCAAGATTACTGGGACAAAATTCAGGCGGCCATCCTTGGAGCGTCGAAGGTGGTGCTTGGTGAGTCTAAGGGTGGATGCAAATGTGACAAGGAAACTTGGTGGTGGAACGACCCAGTCTAGAGGGAGACTAGGGAGAAGAAAGCCGTCTTTAAAAAGTGGCAAGCGACCGGATCTCCCGAGGGCCGCGACGTGTACAGGGCTGCCAAGTGCGCCACAAAGAGAGCTGTAGCCAGAGCCGGACGAGATCACTTACAACCTCTGTATGATAAGGTGGAATCCTCTGAGGGGCAGAAGCGCATCTTGGAGGGATTCTCGTTGTAGGGCTCGAGGGTCAAAGCGGCACAGGATATATTCAAGTGACGCTCTGTGAAAGACCCTGAGGGCAACATGTTAAGCGAAGACCTCGCGGTAATGGAGAGCTCCAGTCTTCAAAGGTAAGGGGTCAGTGCAGGAGTGCGGGAGCTACCGCGGTATAAAGGTTTTGTCCCACACCATGAAGATCTTGAGAGGATTATAGACTCTCGGATCCGGCAGGAGTATACTCTCTCAGTGTCAATATGGGTTTCGCCCTGGTCTTGGGACCACGAACCCTGTTTTTGCCCTGAGGGTTGTCGCAGAAAAATACAGGTCAAAGAACACGCCTCTGCACTGTATGTTTCTAGATATGCAGTCTGTTTATATTAGAACTTAGAGATTAATAAAGTTGCCATTGATAACAGGAAGCAGGAGTCAGAGGAATTAATAAAGAAGTAAACAGCAACATATTGCATTTAAAAAAAGAAATAGATATTTTTTTATAAAAAAAAGGATTAGCAATGTTTGGTTAACACAGTAATATCTTTTCCTATGGGAATATAATATTTATATATATATATATATTTTTTCAGACCTACAATTATTTCCATTTAAAATTCAGGACAATTCATTGTTTACTTGCGATGTGAAAGGTGAACAGACTAACACATTTGCACATTTTAATATATTATACTATATCCACGCTATATCCCTGAAGGGGTAGTCAGCGGGGACAATGGCAAATTACTATATTAATATAAGTATGAATATGTATCATAATCATATTACTCAGCATTTAATATTCTTTATTCTAATTAATGGAAACCCTGCCTTTGTAGTCCCCAGGCCCCTTCCAAGCTAACAGAAATCTCTTAACTGCCTACCAGACATTCTTTAACTTAAGAAACCGCATTTGTATAAATCTTATTAGAAATAAAAATATTTAAGTTCCATAAAGAGTCCAATAAGACTCTTTCAAAACAAACCCTAAAAAAGAACCAGAAATTACAACTAACACAATAAACCATCATTATCGCACTAATAAAATATATAAATAGGTAAACAAAGTCTAGGCGATAATATTTGAAATATACGAGGTAATATAAAAAAAAAAACACAAAAATACTTACATCAATTTAATACGCCAAAATTCGAAAACTATCTTATACAGAATTTATAGCAATAAACTAACGAGCACTTTCTACTGCAGAATACGGCAAATTTAACTGTTTCCAGTTAATATTTACTACCTAATTAAAAATCGCTGAACAAATACCATACACTTGAACTGACTATGAAGTTTGCTCTCGTTTTCGTTTTGCTTTTTTTTTTGTTGTTTTCGCCCATCTTGTGCAGGCAAAGGAAACTTAGTCCATGCCTATTCTTCAGTATTTATTATTTTCTTATAATTTTGAATTTTGTTTTAGTCCTGTCTAGTCGTTTGTCGATGTCAAGTCCTCAGTCCTAGGTCCTAGTCCGTGCCACAATAAGGCAGTGGATCCCTTATTGCGGCTAGCTATGTAAATTTCTCACTAACAGAAACAACACCGCTATTCTTTGCAATATATCACTTTCGTTCACTATTGCACTTTTCCGAAATCTTTATGTATAATATTCCACCATTATTAAACACAAAAACACGAATTTTACACTAGTTTTTGAAAATTATATACGACAAAAGTGCGTCTCCGCTCGCGTTGGCGCCAAAAGGCCGTTTTCGTTTTATTATTATTATTATTATTTTTTCTTCATGGCAAGCGGTGTCAACATGTCACTGATGACGACTCTGCCAATGTCAGATGTGTAATGGAAATACGTGTGATTATTTAAAAAAACAACATCCAATAATTTTGCAGATACATATTATGTGTTTCTCTGTATGCATCAGATTTGTTACGTTTGGTTGAGAAATAGGAACCTTTTATAATACACTACAGTTGAGGCTAGGTTTTAGCCAAGACTTAAGTTACAGGAATGTTTTTGTTGAAAAGGAATGAGAGGTCATGCTTTTATAATACATGCTCCGCACATTCAACCGAAGGAAGACCAGTGTTAGGGCCATTATTATGATTAGAGAGGAGAGATATTAATTGCGAGGCAGCGTTGGACGGTGATTGGGTGATATTATGAGCTGAATGGGGGGATTGGGCAGAGTTAGAAGTAAGATAAGTAGTTAGAAGTTGAATTAAGAGGTCAATAATTGGATTTTTATTGTCTGCAGAGGGGATGGCATGGCCATTTGGTTGAGTGGGTTTTGGCTGAGCTACAATTTGGCTATGAGTAACCCTGTCGTATGATGGACCAAGAGGAGCTTGAGATTTCGGTTTTAACGAAATGGTCTTGTAGTAGGACTGAGTTTGTGGGATGGATTTTGTAGCTTGGGCATAGGAGGCAGATTTGGAGATGGATGGAGTGGATTTGCTTGCTTCAGCATAAAATAGAGACTGTTCAGCCATGATAGATTTTATCAACCTTTGCCTTCTGTACTCCGGGCAATCCTTGCTATTGGCAAAATGATTGCCAGAGCAAAGAATGCAAAAGGCGTCATCTTCGGATGAATCACATCCACTGCCAGGATGGTCATGCCCACATTTTAAACATCTAGGTTTAGATCTACAAATTGACTCAACGTGACCAAAGCGACAGCATTTCCTACACTGAATAGTGGGATAGATGTATTTCGAGACTGGAAGGGACGTATAGCATAGAAAAACTCGACTTTGGAAGTACTTGACCATCAAATGTAAGGACGCATGTTTCTGTTGGCTTCCACTCCAGTAAACCGTCATTAATAACTTTCCTATTAATACGTCTGCCTTTTATAACAGTACCACAGCCAGAAGGGGTAGATAAATAAGCCTTAGCTTCTTCTTCTGTCATTTCCGTAGGAATGCCAGATACAACACCCATACGGGTTACATTATATGATGGAATTGAAACGACATACTTATTGTTACTGAGTGTTTGGTTGATACGAAATGCATTGGCATCTTGGTATGTTAGAAATTCAACCGAAATGCGGTTCCGGCCTACTTTCTTGATACCTCCTTTAACGATATTCGCAAAGTTATTCTTAATGAGAAAAGATCCAAAAGATACAGGGTGGAGAGTAGTACCCGCATTTGGTTGTGTTTCTAATCGAGAAACATGGACAAGGAATGGGCCCTTATCATCAGACGTATATTTATCTCTTGCAACTTGACTCCTTAGCTGCTTTGATGGGCGGGGAACACTAATGTCATCATTACCGTGACGCTTTCGCGGCCGGGTTTGAGTTATATCGGAATTAGCAGGAAGGTTGGTAAGAGCAGCTTCCGCTAATTGAGAAAGGGGGCTAGATGGTATTAGAGACAGATATATTGGGGGAGTCGAAAAAGTTGGCGTAGATGGTCTACTATTAGTGGCAGGGTCAGGAGGATCGGGTGGTTTGTCGGCCATTATAGCCTATTAACGGATAGAAAATAAAATATTAAATCTTTTATTTTCCCAGTACCAGGGGCAACCCAAAATAACAAAAAAACACAGAAATAAGATCAGATGCACAAAATAATTCTAAAAAGCTGTCACCATTACTATTCACACGTCTTGACCAAACAACACTCCGAATCGACCAATCATTTTCGTTTTGCTTTGATAGAAATTTTTGATGAACTTTTTGACATCTGTTGACAGTGACAACATATTTTTTTTGTTTTATTAGGAGTTTTCTAATATATCTGTGGGAGTTTTGGCTTTTAAGCAGTCAGCTTAAGAGAGAGTGACAACTGTGACTGATTCGGATTGTTGCAGCTAGCGCGCACGAGTTTTTTGTATTCACCACTATTTTGTCTTTTACACACAGACTTACAAGAGTAAGCAGACCAAACAAATTCCTTTGCTTATGGAGCAATACTTCATCCTTTCCAGTCTTGACATTTGTTGTATAAAGCTATCTTTGTTATTCCTTTTACATCTAACTTACACTTTGACAGCGAACAGTGCGTAGCAAATTTTTTACTACAACTAAGCTACAAACTTGTAATAACAGCCGTTGCTGTCATCTTTAAATCAAAGATTTATGTGTCGTAGTGAAAATATTACATAAAATTATTGTAAAATGTTACAATAGTAGAAAAAAAAATTAACAATAAATTGTTGTGCATATAATGATAAAATTTCATTACCAAGAAATCACCAGAAATAACTAAAGCTACATGTCTATGTGTGTAATAGGCTACGTTTTTTGTCGCTAACATTGGTTCTGCTTACTGTATAAAATGTATGTGCTCTTTTTGTATAAAGAAGGGGTCTAAATAAATAAATCATGCTATGACAGGTTTTATATTTTGTCAAGTATAGTTTGTTTAAACTAAATATGTAAATTAATAGTTTTCATTGTGGTGTGGTGATTATATTACTTACAATTTTATATTTAAAGGTTTTAATTCGAAACAGTGAAAAATAATTGTTGTGTTACTGGCGGCGCAATAAAATCGCCATCAGAACATATAAAAGTCAAGCGCGAGTTGAACTCGTGCGCCCAGGCTTCCGTACCTACCCATTATACCGCTATAATAAAATGAGTACCTTATTATTTTCGGTAATTGCCTATTAAGCTAGACCTCCAATTAGAACGAGCGCCCATACAACTCAAAGGTCTGTGTTAACTTGTTTTCTTATGTATTTCTGGGCACACCCCTTAATTTTCAAAGTATTTTATTTTCTGGAATTTTTATTTTATTTGTGCTGTACGACCTTGCTTTTTGCCTAATTTTGTGGTTCCGGGTCAACAGGAACTACTATTTACGTTTTCGACCCATGTATAGAGTACTTCAGTTAACCTAAAATTATCAATTTGATTTATAGCACAAGTAGAGAGAAAACAAAACATGAGTCAGTTGAATTTGTCAAAAGTGTAAAGAATTCGTAATGCTTGGATTATGTCTACAATTGGCACGTATAATAATAAAACAATTAGAAGTTTATCAGAGAGGCTCTTAAAGTCTAACATTTAAAAACGTTGGTTAAACATAATTAAAATCTATGGGGGGTCAACAAACATAATCGAAACTCAGTAATATCAGAAACCAGGATGGCAGTTTTCTAAAAGGAGAAGAATATGTGCTAAAAAGATGGAAGGATTATTCTGAAAGAACTAGTTTGTGCTTCCATATCCTTCATATACGATGAAGGATATGGAAGCATAAACGAGTTCTTGGGAAAGGAATGAACTTCAGACACTCTGCTGACGCCGAGACATTGCAAATGGTCTATTCCGCTCTTTGTGTATCAATCGTATCATATTGCATTTCAATCTGGGGCAGCACTGACAAGACTGCCTTTAGAAAGTCACAGGACTCGTTACCTATACGCATAAACTGTGAACAAGATCTACATAACATGTTTCTTAAATGACTATCTCTGGCTACAGTATACTTTTTGTTTTATCTGGCTTTCTGTTTTAGTACTCTAGTTCATCATGTTTGGTTTTACAAGCATCACACCTTTACACTATCAACCAACACTGTCACGGTCACATCCACATTTTATATCTCCAATATATTTGTTATTTACTTATGTCATATGCCCCTAATAGACTTTACATATGTACCCATGTCCCCTGTTGGTTTAATAACTGATAGCATAGCGTCTCATGCGATATGTTTATGGTACACCTCCCTATTCCTGAATTCACCTACAATACCAGTTATTAAAATTCAATAACATAAATGTAATGAACGATTATCTTGATCATTATCAAATAGCCCAAGCATCCACCTGTATAATAGAGGAATGTCCCAAATTAATAGGAGCCACACATCCTAGTTTGAAGATCATCCACCAGAATATCCGCAGTGTAAACTGCAATCTGCCTGGCTTCATGACATTACTTGAAAGATCAAATATTTCATGGGATTTGATTGTACTTTCGGAATGTTGGTTACCTCATACTCATTATATTCCACCATTAGATGGATATAATTTATATACAAGTGAAAATAATCTCACACAAAATGAAGGTGTAATTGTTTACTACAAGAACACTATGAATGTGACTAAGATTGAGACTAGTCTACAAGATGCCAACTGTGTTACATTAAAAATAGACACTAATACAAGTTTAGTAGCTATATATAGGCCACCAGGTTATAAAGACGTCGAACCGTTTATGGGGTCACTTGGCGAATTGATTGGTGGTCTTAAATCGCCTAATGTTATTCTCATCGGGGATATCAATGTGGATATAGTGCCAAATAGTAAGGATTCAAATTCGCAAACATATTTAAATCTCCTTGCTACACATGGCTTACTGCCTGCACATCAAATACCAACGCATGGAAAAACGTGTTATGACCATATTATGCTAAAAAGCACACTACCAGCTTTTTGCTACGTGGCTAGGGCCTCGGTTACTGATCATGATTGTGTATTTATTGCATTGAATCACCATGTTAGTGACAAAGTTACATTTACAACCAAAAAAATAGATTATTCTACAATTGATTTAGAGTTGGAGAGTGTTTGCTTAGACCCTGTTTATGACACTTCTGACGCTAATAAAGCAATAACTTTTCTTTTATCTAAAGTTAGCTCTATAATTGAATCCAATACTAAAACCGTAGTTGTCCCTAATCGCAAACGTATCAAAAAGCCTTGGCTGACTACAGGGCTGTTGAAATGTATGAAAAATAGGGATAAATTATATATAAAATTTAAGAAACACTCAGATCATGAGATTAATAAAATCGCCTATTTAAGATATAGAAAATTTTGCAACCGGCTACTAAAAAAGTTAAAGCGCGACTACGAAAATGAATTATTAGATAATGCAGCTAAAACTAATAATAAAACCTTATGGGACACTATAAAAAAGGTAACGCACTATGACAAAAAGTCTTACTCAGCCACGGACCAATTACTATCTTCTGACCCAATCTCCTCAGTTAATAATATAAATAGCTATTTTGCAACAATCGGCAAAAACTTAGCAGAGAAAGTTCAAAGCAGCAATCTACCCAAGGCATCCTACTTGGACTCCCACCCTTTTTCTTTCGCAATGTCTCCGACATCCGAAGCTGAGGTTCGCGAATACATAATGAGCTTAAGGAAGGTGAATACAACTGGACGGGATAATATATCTGGAGCATTTTTAAAACGCTATCATCACATCTTAGTGCCACCCCTAACGTATATATTTAACCTTATGTTTACCAGCGGAGTTCTAAATTAGTGGAAAAGCTTTTAAACAAAAGATTAATTGACTACCTTGAATACAAGAAACTTCTATCCAAGTCCCAATTTGGTTTTAGGGCTGGAACCTCAACAAATGATGCTGTTCATGAGTTAACGGATCACATTGTTGACAAATTGGATAAGAAGAAAAAAGTGATTGCGATATTCTTAGACCTAGCAAAAGCTTTCGACACTGTATCTGTACCACTCCTACTAGAGAAGCTGGAAAAATTGGGAGTCCGTGGAACACAACACCAATTATTTACAAGTTATCTTACAGATAGATGCCAAAGAGTAAGAATCGGTAAATTTACTAGCGATGACCTACAGTGTGATTTTGGTGTACCGCAGGGTAGCGTTCTGGGCCCCACGCTCTTCCTTACCTACATCAATGACTTGTGCAGTCTCAAGCTGATGAACGCCAAAATTGTGTCCTTCGCTGATGACACAGCATTGGTTTTTCATGGAGACACTTGGGAAGCTACCTATGTCTCCGCACAAAATGGTTTCAACGCAGTATCTATGTGGCTTAGGTGCAATGGACTAACACTTAATGTAGATAAAACCAAATATATATCTTTCTCATTAAAAAATATCCCAGATGGGATACTAAACTACTTCAATATTAAAGCCCATTCCTGTTTATCATACCAATCCTGTACTTGTAATGTTTTAGAGAGAGCCTCTCATATAAAGTATCTGGGCGTCATGATCGATAGTACTCTGAACTTCAATCACCACTTAGAAACACTTTCATCTAGGACTCGCAAACTCATTTGCATCTTTAAAAATCTAAGACATTGCGCTAACAGAAAGGTCATAAGAATGGTTTATATGTCCCTATGTCAACCTATTTTATCATACTGTATTACAGTATGGGGAGGTACGTGCAAATCCAATTTAATTAAAGTGGAAAGAGCTCAGAGGGCTGTCCTAAAGGTTAGCTTCTTCTTGCCTTTTCTATACCCTACTAGGGATCTCTACCAAGTCTCGGATGTCCTAACGGTGCGCCAAATATATATACTAAACACTGTCCTAAAACAGCACTCACTACTCCCGTATAACTCGTCAAATCTTGTTTTACATAAACGCAGAAAGCACAAGGTCTGTCAAAATGAAAATCGGTGGTCGACGGCATTTTCAGGAAGGTTCTTTGGCTTTTTAGGAGTGTACTTATACAATAAAGTAAATGAGAACCTGTATATTTACCAGCTTACAAAATATAAATGTAAAACCATTGTTTCTCGTTGGCTTAAGTCCCTTAGCTATGACCAAACTGAAAATCTGCTTCATGTTCCCTCATAGACAAAATTCCCTCCGCAGGCCCACACGCATGCACGCACGCTCACTAACACTCACACACACACACACACAGACACAATCACACACATATATACACGGTTACTGACTCCCCTCACATTCAAACCATTAATAAATGCACTACACGATTATCACTGTACCTATGCCCAGAGTTAGGAGAGGCTGGTAATCTGTCACACAGGTATCCTTTACCTACTACAGATACCAGTCTCTTACACAGAATTTAATCTAATAAAAGTGTAACCTAGCTTAAGATCTATAATGTAATTGTTACTGTGTGAGAGAGGAAAATAAACGTTATTATTATTATTATTATTATTAAAATTGAAAGGGCACAGAGGGCGATACTCAAAGTAATTCATTTTAAAAACTTTAGATTCCCAACCAAAGAGCTATATTCTATAGCCAACTCCCTAACAGTGAGACAAATCTACATATACCGAGCAGTTTTGCGCCTTCATCCTCATATAACTCCACTAGATCCAGGCAAAAGAAAAACACGCAGAGCCTGTTATGTACCCCCACATAGAACTACTTTTTCTACACGACATCTCCCTATCTCAAGCTACAAAACTTACAATAGTGTCAACAAAATTCTAAATATACGCAAACTTAATAAATACAATGTTAAAACTAAATTGACTGAATGGTTACTAACTTTGAATTATAATGAAACAGAAAACCTCCTAAACGTTTCTTGAAATGTTTAGATGAGCGCTTGTTACGTATGGTGAGAATTAGAATAATAATCCCAAACACAGAACATCTCACACGCACACACACACACACACACACACACACACACACACACACACACACACACACGCACACACACGCACACACACACACACACACACACACACACACACACGCACGCGCGCACACACACACACACACACACACACACAATCCTTAGCACGTACTTTTGTATCCTTGACTTTTGTGATCTTTGCATGCTCGGTTACCGAATAACGTAAGCTGATTCGATTTGGCAATTTAATGCAGAAATTGTAAGAGCTACATAATATTTATTTTTTATGATATACTGGTCCATCCACTTCTTTCTTGTCAATAGTGTAAGTGTATATAAGCGGCCACAATTACAAGCAGAACACTGATATCCAAGATACAGGTTTTCACCTAGTTTGGATAGCAGGGTTTTCAACATAATGTTTTAATAATGAGAAATTGTACTAATTTAGTTACCAGCACTTGTAAACAATTATGAGGAAATAAATATTATTATTATTATTCTCTTTATTTATTTATACAACATACCAATTTTTTTTTTTTTTAGTAATTCATTATTAATAATTTAATCTTCAATACAGTATTACCACATAGTCACAAAAACAGTATTACTCATACCTCTGTCAATTTTTATTCGAAGAGCCCAACCGTGCCTGGTGCAAAAGTGCCCATCACACTGGTCGCATTACCTCTTTGGATGGCAATGGCCAGCCTTTGCACCAACCACGATCCGGCGCGGGGATCTCCCGACTTCTCTCTCAGTCTACGCCCTAACTCATCCACAAATTGCTTGGCCTCCAGACTCCAACAGCCCATCGTCTCCACCGCGAAAGGTACGAAGAGAAACCGACTCAGCAACGGCTCGTACTTGAGTCGCTTCCCAGAAGCGGCGTCCTCGGCCGCGGCGGCCGGAAAACGGACCGTACGACTGAGGTGGCTGGGAGCAACCGTGCTCACGCACGTGGCATCCCAGACAAGACATTTGCCGCCCCTCCACGGCACCAAAGTCATACCATCCGGTCTCCTGCCATTAGTCCTGCTCAGACCAGGCGGCTCAAGCAAGCACGGGACGTCCGCAGAAACTAAGGCCCTTCGGATTATGTCGTTGAGAGCATGGTGCCGCGGGAACCTACCTGCGCATCTACGACAGCCTAATGCGTGATGACCATCGGCTGCCACCGTGGAGCCACAGGTGCACCTATGTGATTCACACACTCTGCAGCCCAGGCGGAGCGCAACGGCCACCCGCAAAGATACATCGTCAAGCAACGTGCCCAGGTGAGGCGAAGGCAGAGCGTGCAACCATGTTCCCGACTCAGCCTGCGTCACGGCCCGAAGTCTAGCCAATTCTGCTCCCGATGCGCCCTCCAACAATTGCGCCTTAACCTGCTCGACAAGTACGTGGTCCCACGCACGCTGAACACCCGGAAGGGCAGGACACGCCGCCCCCAAACTGCGGACCGCCCAAACAGACCTGGCATCAGCTGCATAGGGCACGCTCGCCTCGTCAACATTGGTACCAAGAATTAAAGTGACAAGATGCGACACCCCATGCGCCGACGCCAAGAAAGCCGGCACACCCACATCATTGGCACGCCGTACTCCTATACCACCACACCTAATAGGGAGCGTCGCCTGTATCCATTGGGGCTCATCCATGGCGACATTTAGTACATCCTCAACAATAGACTTTAAAGCATCGTCAAATGCTGAAACCTCGGCGGGGAAAATACAAGTAGGCGCCGTTCGCAAGAGATATGTTAGTCTTGGGAGAGCGAAGCACATGCGGAGCATCACAATCGCCACATGAGCGGATAAATCTTTTATGTGTTCTTGAGCCTCTAGTAAAAGATCCTTATGGTAGGAAACAGAAACTGGAACCCCGTCAGGAAAAAAGGGGGAGCCCAAGAGGAAAAAGGAACAATGAGAAAGTTCCTTGATGTCAGGCAAAAGAGAACCGAAGCGCTCAAAGTATGCACGAGCCTCCGCGCTGCAGGGGAAAAACTCGCATTTAGCAGGATTAACCTCCAGACCCAGGGCCCTAAAACGAGGAACAATAGTTTCTAGATCCTGAAAGACGTCCTGCGGTGAACCCCCAAGGGTTCCATCGTCTAAATACCACAAGTTTAGATCAGACTTAAGGTCTGCTATAACTTTGTGGATCGCCAAACTGAAGAAAAGAGGCCCTAACGGATCCCCCTGCTGCGCTCCCACCTGAGAAGAAATGAGACTATCACCAAAGAAAAGATTAGAAGGAGAATAGTACACTTGATACAAGAAGGGATAGAGAGAAGGAACCTGCTTTCGGACCTCAGACAAAAGAACATCTCTCTCTAGAGGAGTGATGAAGGCGTTGCGGATGTCGAGTTTCAGCACCACGCAACCCGAATGGTCAGGGTTCACGACAAAAGCACGCGTCGCATAAATAGCCGCCTCACAACCTCGACTCGTCCCAAAGCCAAGCTGGTGCGGCCGCAAGTACTCCGCCATAGCATCCCTAACAGACCGACACGCAAGCTTAGCCGCCAACCTGCGGAACACACTGCCGATGGCTATCGGCCTGACCCCACCATCTTTTTTCCGAAGTGCGCAAAGTGACGCCCCATACAAATAGGGGCAAACCGCGGAATTCAACTGCCCATTCAACAGAAAATTCACCAACCTTGTCAGACACCCCAACAAGCGTTGACCGTTGTCCCCCGCAGAACCGGACGTAAGCTCCTTCAAATGCCCCGGACGCAACCCGTCTAAGCCCGCCGCCGACCCGCTGTAAAATGAATTCAAAGCCGACGCCACGCCCTCCGCCGACACAGTGACCGCCTCAGACGACGCGTCTGGTTCCGGCGGCCAACTGAGCTGTCGCGATGGGTTCGGGTGTTTCAGTTCCAGGGCACTGAGGGTGCAAGGATCGTGCTGCGCGAAGGAATCCTGAGAGAGCAACAATCGGACGGCCCCCCGAAGGTCACCCTCGAAAACTTTGGACTCAATGGCTTTCCTCGAGGGGCCGAACATCGCGGCATATTTGATTCACCGGCCAGCTGACTCGACCCAAAAGACCGAATGTTGGCCTTTACTTTTGCTGTCACATTACCCGGTGCATCCTTCAAGGGAATTTTGAAAGCACCATAAGCAAAAGTTAGAAGCGCGGACCATTCATCCACACCATTACGGACAATGCACGCATCTATAACCTCACACAGCTTACCAGCCGCCTGATTACGGGCTCCCTTTGGAACGTGCTTAAGAACCGCTGTACCGACCTTTACGGAGGCCACCTTTTCAAGTAAACTGGGACCTGACACTCGTTGTCGACAAAGAGGCTACTGTTGAACGAACGTCTTTGTGAACCCGAGTTATGTGTGTCTTAAGACCCCGTGAGCTAAAAATCCGTGTTGATGGCGAACAGTGAGGACAAGGACCGGGCGCAGACACAGAACTCATTCTAAGCGCTATAACCCACGTAATTAAAATACCTATGGTAATAAAAATAATAATAATAAATTAAATAAACAAAAATACATAAGTGATCAAAAAATCACAATTACCTAAACTCAATACAGGACAACTCATAAATCAATTTATAAAACACACATACGTTCAGTTAAATACGCTATTATCTAATAATTAACACAAAAATATCAACACATAATAATAATAATAACCACTATGTCCCCATGTAAGCCTAACAATAACACGTAAAGGATCAAAGAAATCCTAATTATAAACTACTAATTTTAGATCAATTTATAAAACACATACATTCAGATAAATGCGCTATTATCAAATAAATAACATACAAAAAAAAATGTCTACATATTAGGTAGGTAAACATGAAGACTACTCAGCATATAACATATCTGCTCAACAAATAATTTTTGACAAAATAAAACAATAAATAAAAATAATAGTATCTAATTAATTACATAAAAGTTGCTCGTGCTTTCTACGCTACACCAGAAAGCGGGTTGATATTAATAAACCATATACATAAAGGATCCTAATAGCAAGCTACTACTTATCAATCAATCTATAAAACACATACAGGTAAATATACTATCAACAAATAAATAACATAAAAATGTCAACACATTAGGTAGGTATACACGAAAGTTACCCAGCATAACATATCTACTCGACAAATAATTATGACAAAATAAAACAGTAAATAATAATATAATATTAATAATAAATATAAATAGTAACTACCTAATTAATTACATAAAATTGGTTCGTTCTAGTTCTAGTTCTAGCCTTCTAAGCTACAACAGATAGCAGGCAAAGCGGGCTGATTTAAGGTAATGTACCTAAAATAATTTCAATATAGCAAAAATGCTAAGGTCAGAACGGAACGTAAATGCTACAAAAAGATTAAACATACAGTTTGGCACAGCAATCCAAAGTTAATCTTCAGCACCAAGGTTCATCAATAGTAGCGGGCTAGGTAGGTATTTCGCTAACAAGCAGGAAGCCAAAACACAACAGGTCAACATACGCCGTCAAGTCGTCAGGCCGCCCTCTATTAGACGTAGCCGGAACCAAAACACTCCGTCCTCAAACTAATCCGTGCACCTGCGATCACGCCAGGCAATGTGCGTTATACAACGATCGAGGAAACAAATCTTCAAGCTGTTGAATAGTAGATTCAGTGTAACATTAAATACAAAGATGGCGCTACTTGTATGTTAAAAATGAGTGATTTGAAGTATTAAAATCTTGAATCACGCACACTTGCAATCCAGGTTCACATTAGCTGGAACTCCCATCATGTGTGTCACTTGCACCTTTACTACTAGATCGTAACTGGAAAAAGGTCGAACACAAAGCCGGTGGTGGGCACGTCAAAGACACCAGGACTTAACACCATAACTCCTCAATGCTAGTGAATTTTTCCGGGATAACGTTTCGGCACTTGCTATACAATCAGATTTTCAGAATACAGCGCACAAACAATGAAACAAACTTAGTAAAACTTGAAATAAAAAGCAAAATACGGAGGATTAACAGTTGTTTACACGAGCATCTACCCGCAATCAATCATATCAATTACATTTTTAAATATTATTAAAATAAAAAATACATTTAAAAATATAAAAAATAGTGACCCACCGGTATCGGGTACAGGGACCAAGCTACCGGTGGTTAGGGCTCCAGAGAATTTCCTTACAATACGTGCCGTGTCGAGAAGAACTGCTTTCTGTATCATGCCCTTGATCCAGCTGTTTAACGCGAGCCTTTGTAGGTGTTGGTCAAGGCTCTTGGCTATAAGTCCATGGCCAGATATGACTATCGGTACAATGATCGCTGAATCCACATCCCACACGTCGACAACCTCATGAGCCAAGTCTAAATATTTCTTTTGTTTGTCTACCTCGGCTTTCATGAGGTTTTCATCGTGAGGTATGGTGATGTCAACAATAATTGCACGGCGTTCTAATCGATCTATTACCACTATGTCAGGCTTATTGGCGACAATAGTCCTGTCCGTGATAATAGATCGATCCCAGTATAATGTGACATGACCATTTTCGAGAACTGGGTCGGGCACATATCTATAGTATGGTACCTCTAAATCAACAAGATTGTACTTAAGAGCAAGTTGCTGGTGAATGATCTTGGCTACTTGGTTGTGTCGATGCAAATACTCACTATTATTATTATTATTAAAAAAAAAGGAATGAACTTAGCAACGTAAGCATCATAAGTATGGAAGAAATTGTGGAAGCATTGAATAGTATAAAATTGGGCAAGGCTGCTGGATTTGATAGGATTTCTGTCGAGATGCTGAAAGCGGGGCATGGCGTGGTAGCTTGCCAGCTGTACCGCCTTTTAAATCTTTGCTGGAGGAGTGGCAGCGTGCCAGGAGATTGGTGCAAAACTGTCATCAGAAAAGGGTCACAGCAAGAGTGCAAAACTACCGCGGCATAAGCTTGCTCAGCATCGTCGGCAAATTGTATGCAAAAGTTTTGATAAACAGAGTGATGAATGAAACTGAAGGGAAAATGTGGGATGTACAAGCAGGATTTATGAAAGGAAGGGGATGCACGGATCAGGTTATTTTCCTTGCGATGCATAGCTAAAAATTCAAAATGTCAAAAGGTCTATTGCATATTTGTAGACTTCCATGGTGTTCATCAGGCGTCATTCCGTGGTGAGGCATGAACTATGGATAACACTGGCTAAGTATGGAGTCACTTGATACGAGCACTGAAATCTCTCTATGAGGGCTCCAGTGCTTGTGTCTGAATCAACGGAGCTTGCACAGACTTTTTTCACATTGAAAAAGGTGTGAGACAGGGTTGTGTAGCATCACCGGCGCTGTTTAACCTATACATGGACAGTTGTTTAAAATAACTGCAAGAGAGTGCGCGTGGTTTAAAAATGAATGAACTGACTGTCAAATGCCTTCTATACGCTGATGATCAGGTAATACTGACATCATCGGCGGAGGAGTTGCAGTTGAAGATTAACATCATGCATGATGCGCTAAAAAGCAAAGGAATGAAAGTTAATGTAAATAAGACAAAAGTAATGATTTTTGAAAGAAAGGAAAATATGACGGATTGCTCTATATTTGTGGAAGGAAAACGAGTAGAATAGGTGAAAGAATTTGTATATTTAGGTTCAAAAATTGTGACAGATGGAAAGTGTGATTGTGACATTGAACGAAGAGTTTTGACTGGAAATCAAGTGAATATGGAGTCATGTACCTTTATTAGCAGTCAAAACGTGTCTGAGAAGGCAAGACTGGCTGTGCATAGAGGAGCACTTGTTCCTACACTTATGTATGGCAGTGAAAGTTGGGTATGGCAGAAGAAGCATAGAAGTAAAATTAATGCAGTGGAAATGAGAAATATGCGGAGTATAGCTGGAGTGAAATTGATGGACAAAGAAAGGAACAGTGTGATAAGGGAGCATTGCGGTATGGTAGAAGATGTATTGACTAAGATAGAAAAAGGTATGCTTAGATCGGACACGTGGAGAGGATGGATGAAAGTAGACTAACGAAACAGATTTATCATAAGAGAGTGAATGAGCAAACTGGTAAGGGGCGACCTCAACGTACATATGTCAATCAAATAGAAGACATTATGGAAAAAGTTCAGGTCAAGAGTACCTTTAACCGGCGTGTGTGTATGAAAAGACTTATGAAAGTGGAAGAAGCGAAAGTTGTATGCCAGTATCGTAGCAAACTAATTAATGATTCCTTAATTTTATCCCTTCTTACACCAGGTTTATTTTTCTCCCTCTTACCTTTTTTTCGGACGTGAGCTTTTTCTTCTAAGGTAGGAGTGCAGCAGGGAGATCCTCTAGCACTATTAATCTACATTTTGGCCATCCATTCCGAACTGAAGTCGTCCGTCAATCTGTGGGGTCTGGACGATGGCACTATCGGGGGCGCACCGGAGGACGTTCACCGTAGGTACTAATATCTCGGTTTAGGGCACAAGGTCTGTAAATCAATCCCTCAAAGTGCGAATTCTTCCCATGCTGCACAGAGGTAAGCTTCCACTTTGCTTGCTGTAGTGAGCTTTTATTCAGCTTCATATCCTTTTCTTCGAATTTTTTTTCCTCATCTTTCTCAGTGGGGTGCCGGGTGCTATTGCTTCCCGGAGGCAGCTTCTTCTTACCGCACAGGAGCGTCTCGTAGATTTGTCGGCGCATGTCGCCCCGGTCTTGTTGCGTATATGTTTTGCAATACCAAAAATTAATTACCTTCCGCGGGCAGTGAGGAGGTCTCGTTGTTCGAGGACTCGTTGAGGAGCGTAGTTGAGTCTATACTTAACGTCTCCCTTGATGAGTCGCAGTGGCTTCACGCGTCCTCTCCGCTTCGGTGTTGGGGTCTCGGGGTTCGGCGTGTTTGGGATGTGGGCTTGCCGGCTTTTATAGCGTCGACGCGCGAGGTGGCAAGACTCGTTGCTACTATACTCCGGTTGGATGGCGACGGGGTCGGCATACCCTATGTGTTTGAGGCGATTAGCCTGGACCACACTCGCTCCGGAAGCGCCATTTCCGAATACTCCTGCGGTCCAACGATGCGGGCAGTGGCACAACAAGTCAGGAGTCATATTTGTCATTGAATTGTCATATCTCTTATGTCAATGTCAGAGGTGCCATGTGACATTTTGAAAGACATTTCAATTTCATTTCATTGTAGTTTATTTTTATTCTCATTTTCATTTCATGTGATGTGCTCGCGAGTAAATTGTGTACCTTTTTCATAAAATAAGTTTTAATCTACAATGTGGGATCATATAATAGAATATCTGAAGGATCCATTCCTAGTGATTAAAGTTCAAAACTTTTTCGGTGTTACTTACAAAGACAATCACGATACCAGGAATCAATCCTCTGAAGTGCTACATTCCAACAGATCGGCACGTGAAAATGACATAAAGCAGCACAAAAGAATACCAAGTAATATTTCGAGTAGTTCTCAGTCATCTTGTGACACAGATATTCAGGCAGACAGAGGTAGCAAAGAAACTGTGGAATGTTCAATAAACAATAAGTTTTGGTACTGGTTATTTGTCCTGGGCACAGAATTGGGTGACGAGATATTCTACGCGACCTTCATTCCTTTCTGGTTTTGGAATATTGATGGGGCTGTCGGCCGAAGAGTTGTGCTAGTATGGACTGTGGTCATGTACATAGGTAATTAGTAAATAGTTTAATATTTTTTTATTGGAAATAGTAGAATTTAAACACGCATTCAGTAAATAATTGATTTATTTTATGGTTTAAAGTTAATTTTAGCCCTTCACCATAAGTATTCAATAAGTACTTAGTATTGGTTCAAGGTTTCTATTTATAGAAAGTGTTTTTACTAATGTTATGTGCATTCATCAACATCTTATCATATTATATAATATTACGGGATGACCCCAGCATTACATGAAACTTCCTTTTAACCCATCCATCCGTTGGTTGTTGGAAAGTATTCAGTTTGAAGATATAAAAATGGGTACATGGAGCCCTACCAAAATCGTCAGAGCCCATGTCAGTCTTGTCTGCAAGTGGTGCACCAGTTGACTAATGGACAATGTTATGGAATATGAAGAGAAGAACTTAAAGCCAAAAGCCATACCAACCTATCTGCCCAGTGTGCAAGCAAGGCCTGTGCCTAGCCGTGCACTGTGAAAGGCTTATTTGATTGTCAGTTCTGGAATCCATTAGGTAGGTTTTTACTTTATCACATTTAGATAGACAGAGACAGATATGGCTGGCTATCTATTCCATGTTTTACTTCTTTTTCTTGAACCTAAGCTTGAACTAAGAATTTTCTTGTCATAGAATAAAATTCCTACTATAAGTAGTCATGTGTATCTTTATCGGAAAATTGATTTCTAGCTGAATATACATACATAAATATTGTCACGCCTCTATCCCCAAAGGGGTAGGCAGAGGCATATTAAGCTGAATATACAGACACAAAAATCATAATAATAGATTAATGACTCGTGGATAATTGCATCTACCAGCAAATAGTTTCATATCATGTAACTTTAATCAGTGCCGGTAGAGGAACAAGAAAAAACACACATGACTCAGAATTCTTTTTCTAATTTAAAATTATTTTATATTGTTATATTATTTTATATAATATAATATATTGTGTCATAACAAACATTACGTCTCCTGACCTTACTACGTACTGTCATTTTCGAAAAGGAGGATATATGTCGATGAAAGTTACGATGTCATGTACCTGGGGGCCAAGTCTACTAATTCAATCGCGTCAGAAGAGAATAGAAATTGTTTCTCAATAGAGAGCCAACTGGAAAAATTTACTGTTTTAATAGGTAGTCTACTATTACAATTGCACTCCAATAGAATTCTATGGCCGGCCAATAGAATGTTATTAACATACATATGTACCACCTGTAAGTAGCTCTTAATTTGCATTTTTGGTAG
This sequence comes from Thumatha senex, assembly GCA_948477245.1. Lineage (NCBI taxonomy): Eukaryota > Metazoa > Arthropoda > Insecta > Lepidoptera > Erebidae > Thumatha > Thumatha senex. The sequence goes on from OX419731.1 coordinate 953,331, forward strand.
TCTGTATTAATATTTTGATAGCTAAAAACAGCTATTTTGTCTGTATTTTGCAGTTTGAGAAATTTAATTGTGAAATATATAATTTTTTTTTGACTAGCTTTGGACTAATCGCAATAGAATCGCTATGGAATAGAACTAGAATGGCTTTCTATTGGAAAATAGTAGACTCGGCCCCCTGGTAAGGTAATGCAAGTTGTGCACGGCGCGTGCCTGGGATAGCGGACGCAAAACGCACATCGTTCAGCTTAACGCCACCTTGGGATGTGATATGGAGAAGTCATTAATATTTGCCACTCAAATGCCTTCAACATTACTGCAAGCTATTGTAACGGCACAAGACACACGTGTTTAAAAATCTGGTAGAGTCTTAATTTCATTACAACCATTTATTCTAATGGTTTAACAGCCGAATACTGAAATGTCACTCAAATATATAACGGCAACTTAAATGTTTGAACAGCTCTAAAATACAAAATTCGTATTCTCAAACATCAACTTGAAGCATGTGTTCAATTTAGCGCTAGTAGAATCTAAGATACGATATAGTATAATGTGTTGGGGCAATAGTTATGATTATAACATACAAAAGGCTTTTGTCCTTCAAAAACGTGCAATTAGAACCGTTGTTCGAATTCCACAACGGGAGTCTTGCAAGGATCACTTTAAATTATTGGGCATATTAACAGTTCCCAGTTTATATATTTTGACAGTGTTAAGTAACTTTGCCAAGTACATTCATAAATATGAAACACCAAATGAGAGGGAGGTTAGAGAAGGAACAAGACGAAAGGTTATATTAAATAGAATAGCACCTAAATTGGATATAGTCAAACTTTGCGCTACATATCAGGGTGTAGAATTATTCAACAGATTGCCAGCTTATCTAAAGGACTTAGTATATAAAAAATACACGTTTAAGGCGCAACTGAGGACTTTCTTGTTGGACAAATGTTTTTACTCTGTTGATGAACTGAATGTTGGTTTATAGAGATAGATGTAGAAGATTAAACTGGTTTTATCAACTTATTCAATAATTAAAGTAATTACATTTTAAAATTTAATAGTTTATTTCAGAATGCGGATTGAAAAATTTACTCTAATGACATTATTTTGTAATCTTTGTAATATTTTGACATCTATGTATTTTGGGACTTTTAAGTTGATATTTGTAATTTGATTTAATATAATGTATTATATAAAATTATAGGCTAGGCTTATGTGAAATTTCAAACACAATATATATTGTAAATGAAAAAAAAAAAAAAAAATTAAGATGATCTCAGGTTAGTTGCGCTCAGACGCCACTCAGTGTAAAATTCGTATACTGGAATGCCACTTCATTTAATTTAGCTGTCAAATGACCTGTCAAACAGATTTGAACGTCCCCTAAATGTAAGAGTCGTCGAGAGGTCTCCTAAATCTGTAACTGAATATATTGAAGTATAAAAATAATGTCTTTGTCTTCGCTATCTTCACTCTCTGTCCATGAAAGACCGACCGTCTGTGGACGAAACCTAGAGAAGCTAAATACATTCGAAAAATACAACGATGCGGAGTTTCCTGCTCGGTTCCATATCTCCAATAAGACAGTTTTATATTTGGATAATTATTCCGTGGGCGTACCCAGGGGAGGGCAGGAGGGGTAGCTGCCCCCGGACATGGTTTACGATTCCTACTTTTGTTTATAAAATTTAGCCAGGTAGAAATCGCTTTGTGATAAGGCCGCCCATTGTACTTTTCCCACAGATTACAATCTCAATGTATTGCCTGAGGAATGTTACGTATTGCGTACGTGAAATTCTCACGTAAAGCCGTCGTCTTGAGCCTGTATCTGTAAGGAAAGCGGGTAACAACCACCAGTCCACCGTACTTTTAAAATAGCTAATACTAGGTGACCCCCACGGCTTCGCCCTTGACATACTTCGAATTCCAGTCGCACCTATTTACACCCGACGCTTATATATTCTACAATAATGCGTAAAAATTTGCCCGATTTGTCGACATTCATGCTTACTGCTCCGCTCTCCAGAGCAGTTGCGTGATGATATACTTATAGCCTATAGCCTTCTTCGATAAATGGGCTATCCAATACAAAAAGAATTGTTTGTGACTAAAGAGACAGACATTTAGTAGAACGCTTGTAAAAGTTATTTATTATATAGGTAACAGATCAAAATTCAGAAGCAACAAGCGGAGAAAACAGTAACTATCAACGCAATTTGATGATAGTAATTTTGCCAATATGGTCATTCTTGGAGATAGCGGCTATTCATGTCTCCAGTCTCCATTGCTACATTCAGACGCCTGCTGAAGAGGTACATTCCAATGTTTTTCTTCTATTTCCCAATTTATTTTTGAAAAATGCTCACACCTAACACAAGTTACCGTTACCAATAACCATAAAAAGAACTGCACCACTGACTTCCGGCAGCTTGTCGACAACACGAACATATATAGGCTGCCGTGGATCGTAGATACATAGCCATAAATACCTGTGCGTATTTACGCTAAAGAATTTGGAACACATGGAAGGCTCAAATATAAAAAAAAAAGAAACTTGCAAAAACCTATCGTACTTTGATGTTCACAGGTTGCGACTCTCGGTTCTTGTTAAAAATGTACATACAGGATTTATGAATCACGAATATGATACATTTTAGGAAAAGTTCTTTGGAAACAACGAATGTTTGTTAATAAAGGGTCTGGTGTTGCGATACATATAGGGGCGCCTGTACGGCAAAAGATACAACATGTAAGATTCAATTAAGAAGTGCTATCAAAATTGTGCTGTGTGATGTTGTTAATACGGCAAAAGATACAACATTGAAGATTCAATTAAGAGGTGCTATCAAAATTGTGCTGTGTGATGTTGTTACGCATCTGCGCGTATCAATACTAATCAATATGTATTTTCCATATCAAGCTTGTCGAATACTACTTGGTGTCCGATAGTGGATATTGTTTTTTCCTATCAATTGTATGAATCATTTATCAAACGGTCTATTCATTTTACGATTACTTTAAATGATATTTTATTCACGTAGGTCATAGTCATACTTCAGACACGTGATAGACATGTGATTGCATTTTAAATTATAAGAAGTCTAGCTTTCTGCAATAAACTACGGAATGACACGCGCACATTGATATTTGGATAAGAGGGTATCAAATATTGCCCAAGAAACAGAAAAAGTTCGCCACCTCCGCCTTACCATAGCACAGACCGTCTTTGCTTGCCTGATAAGGAGATCCAGGAGCATGACTGGGACGACGACCATTGATTGTATTTCGTCGTAAACAGTATTACGCATTACCTTACCTTATAATTTCGAATGTATCATTTATTAATCACGAAAGTGCTTCCCTCCCTTCCTACCCGAGTTCAAGGGAAGTGACCGGCTTCACTAGATGTCACCATGGCTTTTCATCAGGTGGTCAGCGTTTGGCGAGCTAAATTTAAAAGAAACCGTCACAATCTGGTAGACATATGGAATCCCCAGTAGTGCTAATATTATCCGTATTATTCCATATCTAATAGATAAGTAGAAATGAGCTAACATACTTTTAAAATGGGTGATCCCGTTTGACTTTCGATTATCTTCTGCAGACACTCCGGAAGGTATGTGCTGTGTATGTTGTAATTGCCGCGTGCGACAGGAAACATCTGTCCTTCGTTCTAAATTCTTTGACCACAATTCTCATCTATCTCAATTTTTCTCATAAAACCTCTTTTAACATCTCATACTTTTGAGTTTGGAATTTGACATTTTATGCTTTTGTTGAGTTCTGTCTGAGCTGTTTCCATGACATTCCCAGCACGTGTCGTGGCCGTGAGCACCTCGTGTTAGATAAAAAGCTTATAAAAATCAACTTATAGTAATCTATAAACCGGTTGTCATTAAATAATGCTACGAGAATAAAACCTTTACAAATATCCTCCAAACTCGATAGTTTATCGACGAAGTTATGATATAGGAAATCGAAAAAAAAACATGTTAAGTAGTACGATATTTTAAGAGAGAAGGGAGAGGAGGGAACCACCACACTCTCGATTTGTCAAAGTAGTACAATACGTAACCTTACCATCCAGATTGTTACAGTAATGTGCAGTACTCTGCTTTACCACCGAACGTCGCACGCGATTCGCCTGCACATGAGACATCCTCAAGTAAAATAAAATCGGATTTAGACTCCCCGCGGTTTCACCCGCGTTCCTGTGGGAATACAGGGATTAAATGTAGCCAAAGTTACTTCTTATGATGCTGACTGTCAGCCAGTGAAATTCTCGTTAACATCGGTCCCATCCTTTCAGAAATTGGCCGGAACAAACAGACTAAAGATTTTAATTGAAATTGATTTTTTATGTATTGATTATGCATTTAGTAAAAAGCTGTTAATTTGGAATTACAAACACTCCAATTTTATTTATCTGTAGAGAAATAGAAAAACATACCCAATACTCATTAAGGAAACGACCTCATTTGCTTCTAGATTTGTATAAAATAGAATGTGGATAAATGCACACATATAAGACTAAAAGTAAAAACCAACTACATATCATAATTCTTTTTTTGAGTTGTTGTGTACATTGGAGATAACATTACCGCGTTTTCACGCTTGACGATGACAATGCACGAGAGCGTTGCCAGTGGCCTATCTGTGCGTGCGCAAACGATACTACGATTTTTTTGAGAGTGTAGGTCTGCAAAATATTTTTTATATTTTTTTCCTCGATCTTTAAAGAGCTGACGAGTTTCTTAAACTCATCCTGCAAGGCCATACACTCAAAACAACAGTCAGGTGGCTCTGTTTTTCTAAAACGGTAATAAGAAAATTCTTGTTATTGATGAGTTTCGAAAATACTTTAACACTGGACTACATTCATAGTGGTCTGCGAAAAAAAACCAACTTCTTTGTCCGTGATGCATACAGTTCTCTATAAAAACTCTAGATTTAGTCGTCAATCTCTAACTTTGAAATTACTATTTTGCCAGTCGCTCTCTTAAGTTATGTCAGATACCGAAGTGTGAACTGCTGGACGAAGACCTTGGTGCCCCTATTCTGCTTGACCGCAACCTCGACGATGTTGGTGTAGTAGCATCTGAGGTCGCGTCGTATTAGTTACTGAGCTCTAAGGTTTAAGGTCCGTATTCCAGAACGTTTAGCAATACCCAAGAAACACTTGAGAGTAGTATTTATAAGGCAAAAACTACCCTAAAGCGTCGATTGAGTATTGAGAAACTTTCTGGAATACTACCCTAAGTCTATGTTCTGAAGAAGACATGCGCCAAGGTGTTATTTCTAGATTTACAAAAACAGCGAATAATAAAAGAAATTAATATAAATTACTGCAAATTTTTATTATAATACAAACTGCTGAAGTAATGACTGCATTGTTGGAGATGTTGGGTTCTTCCATTTAGTTTATAATAGTCCTATCCTAAACAGCATGCATTATGTAATGTTTTGAGCAGTCTATAAGGATACCTTGGAGTTGGAATAGAACGTTCGTGTGTAAGGGGCCCCACCAAGATCTTCGGGGCCCAAGTCAACCTCCCGTGCTAGTGCATCAGCAGGTGCACGCTGATTAACGGACGAGGCTCTGACGCTGGCTTTCCCCTCTGGGGTTGGGAGGTCTGAGGGCGTCGCTCCCATAAAAGCCACCCGCCAAAGCAAAAAAAAATGAACAGTCAGAAAAGGAATGCTGCTAGGGATAGGGCGCCGCCGCAAAACGGAGCGCAGGAGCCCCGCCTGACTCCTGTGGCAAGTGGGCTAGGGCTGCCGTGTGTCGGGCCAGCACGGCTAAAGAAGTTAGCCCCAACCCGTATCCGCTTCGCATCGTGGAACATTGGCACGCTGACTGGGCGTGCGGTAGAGTTGGCCGAAGTACTCTCCAGGCGGAGGGTGGACGTGGCGTTCCTGCAGGAGACTCGGTGGAAGGGCAACAGAGCCCGGCCTCTGCAGAAAGGCTACAAGCTGTATTACACGGGTGCGCCTGGTGGGGAGAACGGGGTGGCCGTGGTGCTCTCCGAGGGGCTGCAGAGCGGCATCTTGGAGGTGAAACGCTGTAGCGACTGGCTTATGATCGTGAGGGTGCTTATCGATGGGATTATTACCCACCTCATAAGTGCCTACGCGCCACAGGCCGGTTGTAGCGACGCCGATAAGATGTCGTTTTGGGGCCAACTCGAGGGAGTGCTTCGGAGCATTCCGTTGTCACAGGGAATCGTTTTGGGCGGCGACCTGAACGGTCATGTGGGTGAGAGATGTGAGGAGTTTGAGCGTGTTCATGGTGGTTTTGGATACGGCACCTGCAACGCTGAAGGAGAAACTATCCTCAGAACGTGTTCCGATCTGGCCATTGTGAACACGTATTTCAAAAAGAAATCCGAACATCTCATCACCTACAAGAGCGGGAGGCGTACAACTCAGATCGATTTCCTACTCACCAGGCGACACAGCATCGGCAAGGTGGCCAACTGCAAGGTCATACCCGGAGAGAGTCTTACTGCACAACACCGTCTCCTTGTCATGGACCTCTGCGTGAAGCCCAAAGGCAAACGCATCGAGCGGTGCCAGCGCCGCATCAGATGGTGGCTGCTTGATGAAGCTAGGTCCCAGGAGTTCGTCTCAGCTGTCGGTGCACTTGTCACTGAAGGCGAACCAGTTCAAGATTACTGGGACAAAGTTCAGGCGGCCATCCTTGGAGCGGTGAAGGTGGTGCTCGGTGAGTCTAAGGGTGGACGCAAATGTGACAAGGAAACTTGGTGGTGGAACGACGCAGTCCAGAGGGAGACTAGGGAGAAGAAAGCCCTCTTTAAAAAGTGGCAAGCGACCGGATCTCCCAAAGATCGCGACGCGTACAGGGCTGCCAAGACCAGAGCCAGACGAGACCACTTACAACCTCTGTATGATAACCTGGAATCGTCTGAGGGGCAAAAGCTCATCCAAGTGTCGCTGTGTAAAAGACCCTGAGGGCAACCTGTTAAGCGAAGACCTCGCGGTAAAGGAGAGATGGCGCTCGTACTTCCACGAGCTGCTTAATAAAAAGCACAAAGAGGTGCAGCCTCCGGACCTCCCTCCGTATCAGGGACTAGTGCCACCGGTAACGCCTGGAGAAGTCCTGACTGCGCTTCGCCGCATGAAGAATCGGAAAGCTGTCGGACCCGATGGAGTCCCCATCGAAGCCTGGAAGGCGATGGTTCCTCGCGGTGTGGGCATCTTAGTTAACCTTTTTAACCGCATACTCCTCAGCGGGCAGATCCCAAACCAATGGAGACAGTATTATTACTCCAGTCTTCAAAGGTAAGGGGTCAGTGCAGGAGTGCGGGAGCTACCGCGGTATAAAGGTGATGTCCTACACCATGAAGATCTTCGAGAGGATTATTGACTCTCGGATTCGGCAGGATTGTACTCTCTCGGAGTTTTAATATGGGTTTCGCCCTGGTCATGGGACCACGGACCCTGTTTTTGCCCTGAGGGTTGTCGCAGAGAAATACAGGTCGAAGAACACGCCTCTGCACTGTTTGTTTCTAGACATGCAGAAGGCCTTCGACTGTGTTCCTCGTGCGATGATCTGGTGGCCACTGCGGTCCAAAGGGGTTCCAAAGATCTATATTGACACTATCCGGGATATGTACTGTGACTCCGATTCAATGGTTCGGACTGCTGTTGGCGACACGAAACCCTTCCCCATCACCGTCGGGGTACACCAGGGTTCGGTCCTTAGTCCGCTTCTGTTCAGTGTAATATTAGACGAATTGTCGGACAGCATCAAGAACTCGCATGAGCAGCCTCCATGGTTGCTCATGTATGCTGTTGATATTGCGCTGGCAGACGCGGACAGGGGCAGATTGGTGCGACGTGTAAAGGCGTGGAAGGAGACGCTTGAGAACGGCGGTCTGAAACTAAATGTGGCGAAGACCGAGTGCTTGGCACTAAACTCGACAGATCCCACATCCGTCCGCATAGGTGGTGATTTGGTCGAGCGCACGGACCAGTTTAAATAACTGGGATCTGTTTTTCACACGTCCAGTGACATCGATTGCGATGTCAAGTCACGCATTGCTGCCGCGTGGGCCAAATGGCGGGAGATGACCGGTGTCATTTGTGACCCTAAAATGCCGATCCGGTTGAAGGGACAAGTCTACAAAACCATTATTAGACTTGTCCTTTTACATGGCAGTGAGACGTGGCCAATATTGGAGCGACACAAGCAGGAGCTGCGTGTCACGGAAATGAAGATGCTGCGGTGGATGTGTGGAGTCACGTGGATGGACCGCGTGAGAAACTCTCACATCCGCGGCAGCCTTTACGTTCGTGACATTGCCGACAAGTTGCAAGAGTGTCGCCTTCGTTGGTATGGTCACGTCTTGCTGCAACCGCCGGGCTACGTAGGTAACAAATGTCTATCCATGTCAGCCCCGCCGGGTCCCGGTAAGAGGGGAAGACCCAAGAAGTGCTGGCTTGACGTCGTAAGGGATGACATGCGTGCCAATGGTCTCACTACAGGGGATGCCGACGACCGTGTGAAGTAGAGGAAAAAATGTAGGAAAGCGGACCCCGGGCGTCGCGAGACGCAACTGGGTCAGACGCTCGGATGATGATGATAAGTCCTATCCTAAACAGCATGCATTACGTAATGTTTTGAGCAGTCTATGGATACCTTGGAGTTGGAATAGAACGTTCGTAAGGCGTACTTTGTATCATCGTATGGACAGTAAGACTTATAAAATTTTATAGAAGTATACATTTCATATTGACTCGTTATTCATGGCTACAGTTTATTGTTATCTAATAATCTTTAGAAATATGAGAATGAAGTTTTATTTTGACTTCTCTCAAACTCGGTGTTAGTTTTCTTGTCTTGGTCATTGCTGGTTTACAGGAATTTGTGGATTATTCGATGTGGAATTTGTGTGGATTTACATCAATGGAAGTGCGCATTAGAGCTAAAAGTAGTTGTATTAACAAAGTTATCAATAATATGTGTCACAGATTGAATTATATTTCTGAGGTTCATAATTTTGGCACTGGCACCCCTCTCAACCTTCGAAGGGTGCTACTTACATATGGAACACGGGAACCACTTTTATTGAAAGCATTGAATTTTTCTGCCAATGGAATTCCCACTTCCGCTTGAAGCGCTCGTGGGCCCTGCGGTCTCAGTGTTCTGTAAACGATCACTGAGTTACGCAACTTTCACCATGGCTGGTACTCGGATGGGTGACCAATTTGTGGCATTTACATTTGCGAGCGTTTCCGTGCTTCGGAAGGCATGTTAAGCCGTTGGTCCCGGTTGCCAGTAAAATGGCAGTCGTTAAGCCTGGTTGAAGGCGTTATGGGCGGCTTAAAAATTTCAACAGCAGGTAGCCACAACCTGCGTCTGTCTATTTCAACACGGCAATGGGCTCACCACCTATTACGTGGGACAGGAATCCACACGATGAAAAGTGGGCTTATAGTATGCCTCTGCCACCCCTTCGGGGATAAGGCGTGATGGACTTCCATCTCAACCTACTAAACCCAATAAATCAATGAATCCATACCTATCTGTGCTCATATATCGTCCTGGTATTCCGAGACTACCAGGACTTTAATTGGTCGTACTAATTAGTATTTAGCACAAAAGACCTTTTAGTCTTTTTTACCACCTCACTAAAAAGGCAACGGGTTAAAAATTTCTTCCAAGTTTAACATCTAAAATAAACACATTTTATTAAATGTATTCGGCCCTTTAGACCCTCCCTAGTTCCGTGCCTAATAAAATGGCAGTCGTTAAGCCAAATTGAAGGCTTTATGGGCGGCTTAAAAACTTGCAACAGCAGGTTACCACAGCCTGCGCCTGTCCATTTCAACACGGCAATGGGCTCACCACCTATTACGTGGGACGGTAATACACATGGTGAAAAGTGGGCATACAATATGTATGCCTCTGCCACCCCTTGGGGGATAAGGCGTGATAGATAAATAAATAAATATGTACATTAAAAATAAATAAACTAAATATCCATCACGCCTTATTCCCGAAGGGGTGGCAGAGGCATATTATATGCCCAGTTTTCACCATGTTTCACAAATTAGCCATGGCATTAAAAATTTGAAGCGCTCGTGGCCCCGCCGTCTCAGTGTTCTGTAAACGATCACTGAGTTACGCAACTTTCACTATGGCTGGTCCTCGGATGGGTGACCACTTTGTGGTATTTACATTTGCGAGCGTTTCCGTGCTTCGGAAGGCACGTTAAGCCGTTGGTCCCGGTTGCCAGTAAAATGGCAGTCGTTAAGCCTGGTTGAAGGCCTTATGGGCGGCTTGAAAATTTCAACAGCAGGTAGCCACAACCTGCGTCTGTTTATTTCAACACGGCAATGGGCTCACCACCTATTACGTGGGACAGGAATCCACACGGTGAAAAGTGGGCATATAATATGCCTCTGCCACCCCTTCGGGGATAAGTCGTGATGGATATTTATTTTAATTATTTATTAAAAATTTGTGCTTCTTAGTAATGTAAAAACATGATCTTTAACTTTATGTAACGTTGCTTTAATCAATCTGGTGACTGATTAAGCAAAATTCTGACCATAGGTGACATATCATACTTTTTTCACGTTTTATTAAGATTTCTTATAAATCAAATTTATCTACGTTGTATCTATGTTGTACTATTTATCTATGCTGAATTTTTCACTCATAATTAACAAATTTTAACTAATTAACATATTCCAGGTCAAGGTTTCAAAGATATTATTAGATGGCCGCGGCCCGGATATCCCGTCAAGAAGTTACAAACAAAATGGGCGGTAGAGTACGGCATGCCCTCAACCCACGCGATGGTCGGTGTGAGCATACCATTCTCGGTACTCCTGTACACCATGGACCGGTATCAGTACCCGGTGCCTTGGGGCCTGGCGATCGCTGTGTCGTGGTGCACCCTCATCTGTGTCAGCAGGGTGTATCTGGGGATGCATAGTGTTCTGGTAAGATGTTATTGCATAATATTTGCTTGTGATTGTTTGCTATGAACTCTCATAGCTTCGTATGCGCAGTGTTCGGGAACCGATCATCGTGTTAGGCGGCGTACGCTAAGGTCATGTCATACTCGTGAGGTAGGCCAAATTGGGAGCCTTACGGGCGGCTTGAAAATGTCAATTTTAGGTAGCCACATCCCGGTGAAGTGGACCAGTTACATCCAGTTACATCTGAAGTGTGGGCGTGTGTTTACCTACCCCTTCGGGAAAAGGCGTATATGTATGTGTGTACGAGTATGTTTCTTTTTACGTAACTGCGCCTAATACAAAGGGATAACCAAAAATATCCCACCTATAGGATTTGGATTTAATTGGGACCAGGGCTGGATGGATGGATGATGATGACCTAAATAATTTAAACTATTGGTACTAAAATAAATATCCATCACGCCTTATCCCCGAAGGGGTAGCAGAGGCATATTATATGCCCACTTTTCACCGTGTGGATTCCTGTCCCACGTAATAGGTGGTGAGCCCATTGCCGTGTTGAAATAGACAGACGCAGGTTGTGGCTACCTGCTGTTGAAATTTTTAAGCCGCCCATAAGGCCTTCAACCAGGCTTAACGACTGCCATTTTACTGGCAACCGGGACCAACGGCTTAACGTGCCTTCCGAAGCACGGAAACGCTCGCAAATGTAAATGCCACAAAGTGGTCACCCATCCGAGTACCAGCCATAGTAAAAGTTGCGTAACTCAGTGATCGTTTACAGAACACTGAGACCGCGGAGCCACGAGCGCTTCAATTGGTACTGTACCGTAGCTTTAAACTGGCAAGTTTGAGAAACCTAAGAAGATCTGAGGGCCATTTCTTTTAATAATTTTAACTCGGTCTTGACTCGTGTCGATTCATTTTACTGATATAGTATAAAAAAACGATCTAAACATTTTGCGGACCTCTTTTCAATAATATTTTTCATTTTCCAAATAATCTTTTCGATAGTCGTGGGTCCGGGGTTGTAGGACAGATGTCTAAGGTCCAGGGTCCAGGCTCCCACGCCTAGGCTCCAGATTCTAGGTTCCAGGCCCGATGGTCAAGAGTCCAGCCACCAGAGTACATTATTGTCAGATCCCAGGTTTCAGTGGTCCATTTAGTAGATGTCATCGTTGACCGTTGTGCGTTAGGATTGAATCGAGGGTGTGTGGTGGGATCCCCCTCCCCTTCTTTATTATCGTTCTACGATGGATTTCCACCATGTAACGCCCGATTCAATTATTTATTCTAACGATTTGAAATCAAACAGAAAATTTTAACGACAAAGTAGTTAACGATCAATAAACAACTAGATAATTATATATTAATGAAAGATACAAACTTGACATTTTATATCCTTGTACTTTGAACCTATTCCTTCCATCATCATCCAAGCGTTAGTCCCGGTTGCATCAAGAGCTCTGACTTCTAAGTCGAGGCTTTGGTACTGTTCTCCCTGCACTGCGGACGGTCTTTGGTGCCTTTTGTAGTGAGTGCATGTCATTCTCCACAACACAGTCAGGAACCATCATTCCTTTATTAAAATAATACTACGAAGTGATGCCATTATGGTACATGTTGCGGGGGCAAAAGACGAATTGACCCGATTTTCAGCGATAGCTCAACTTCTTTCGTCACAATTTACAATTACTATGGTGTAATATTATTACTTAAATACAATGTAGTATTATCGTACCTATGTCGTACTTCGTCGCGTTATCGCATACAATAAAGCTAAATTTACTAACATTACTCTATCACTTAACAAAGATAATACAATGCCATAATATCTACCTATATAAATATGTAGACTAGACTACAGTAAATCCTATTCGTCATACATTATCATATTAAATGTATTCAAATATATTCAAGTACAAGTTCTGTACCCGGTCCACAAAAACACGACTCATGCAGAGCCCACAGAGGTGGCGCTCGCATATTTAACACGTGGTTCAATAAGTCCCGAGACTAAGTACTAAATCAAGGTTTTTTTTATAAAATTATTTTTTATTCATCAACGTAGTCTCCTCCAATAGCGATACAGTCCCTCCAACGTTTTTCTAACTTTTCTATCCCATGCGTGCAGAACGATTTGTCTTTGGCTTCAAAATAAGCCTCCGAGGCTGTGATAACTTCACTATTTGAGTCAAATTGGCCAAATTTTTATGTATAATAGTGAAAACACTACCAGCTGAAATCGTCACTATCTGGACTATCTCGCGCACTTTTATCTTCCGATCTTCCATTACGATTTTGAGGACTTGGTTAATATTTTGTTGAGTCACTGCTTCATTTTGACGACCTGAGCGTTCCCCATTATTTGTGTACATGCGACCGCGTTTGAAGCCGGTATACCACCGACAAATGGTTGCTTTAGAGGGAGCTGATCCCGCATAACATTTTATAAGCCATTGCTGTGCTTCAACGGTATTTTTTCCCATTAAAAAACAATGTTTTATCAACACGCGAAACTCGTTTTTTTTCATTGTATCGAAACTACAAGCGTAGCGTCACTTAAATGTCTGCAAAATCAATATTTTAATGTAAAGGAAAGCCAAAGATGTAAGGTGAAGAGAATGTGTGCAGAAGTCATGAAAGCATTGTCCGACAAGAAGAAGGCATGGTTGGACTGGCTGTCTTCAAAGATGAATCAAAGAATGCAGAGGGCAACGGATGAGGATGTAAAAATGGCAAAGAATGAATATAAAAGGTATAAACGAGTTGCAAAAGAAGTTATAAAAAGAGAGAAAGAGAATGATAGGGATAAATTTAATAGTAGGTTATCTGATAATTTCCAGCAGAATATAAAATTCTTTTGGAAATCTATAAAATCTGTGAGAGGTCAACAAACATAATCAAAACTCAGTAATATCAGAAACCAGGATGGCAGTTTTCTAAAAGGAGAAGAATGTGTGATAAAAAGATGAAAGGATTATTTTGAAAGCTTATATAAAAAGAGGATATGGAAGCACAAATGAGTTCTTGGGAAAGGAATGAACTTAGCAACGAAAGCATCATAAGTATGGAAGAAATTGTGGAAGCATTGAGTTGTATGGAATTGGGTAAGGCTGCTGGATTTGATAGGATTTCTGTCGAGATGCTGAAAGCGGGACATGGCGTGGTAGCTTGCCAGCTGTACCGCCTTTTAAATCTTTGCTGGAGGAGTGGCAGCGTGCCAGGAGATTGGTGCAAGGCTGTCATCGTGCCGCTTTACAAAGGAAAAGGGTCACAGCAAGAGTGCAAAAACTACCGCGGCATAAGCTTGCTCAGCATCGTCGGCAAATTGTATGCAAAAGTTTTGATAAAAAGAGTGATGAATGAAACTGAAGGGAAAATGTGGGATGTGCAAGCAGGATTTATGAAAGGAAAAGGATGCACGGATCAGGTCTTTTCCTTACGATGCATAGCCGAAAAAGGCGAAATGTCAAAAGGTCTATTCTATATTTGTAGACTTGGAAAAGGCCTATGACCGAGTGGTGAGGCATGAACTATGGACAACACTGGCCAAGTATGGAGTAAGCAGTCACTTCATACGAGCACTGAAATCTCTCTATGAGGGCTCCAGTGCTTGTGTCAGGATCAACGGAGCTTGCACAGACTTTTTTCTCATTGAAAAAGGTGTGAGACAGGGTTGTGTAGCGTCACCGGCGCTGTTTTACCTATACATGGACAGTTGTTTGAAAGAACTGCAAGAGAGTGCGTATGGTTTAAAAATGAATGAACTGACTGTCAAATGCCTCCTATACGCTGATGACCAGGTAATACTGGCATCATCGGCGGAGGAGTTGCAGTTGATAGTTAAAATTATGCATGATACGCTAAAAAGCAAAGGAATGAAAGTTAATGTAAATAAGAAAAAAAGTAATGGTTTTTGAAAGAGAGGAATGTATGACGGATTGCTCGATTTTTGTGGAAGGAAAACGAGTGGAACAGGTGAAAGAATTTGTATATTTAGGTTCTAAATTTGTGAGAGATGGAAAGTGTGATTGTGACATTGAACGAAGAGTTTTGGCTGGAAATCAAGTTAATGGAGCCATGCACGCCTTTATGAGCAGTCAGAACGGGTCTGAGAAGGCAAGACTGGCTGTGCATAGAGGAGTACTTGTTCCTACACTCATGTTTGGCAGTGAAAGTTGGGTGTGGCAGAAGAAGCATAGAAGTAAAATTAATGCAGTGGAAATGAGAAGTCTGCGGAGTATAGCTGGAGTGAAATTGATGGACAAAGAAAGGAACAGTGTGATAAGGGAACATTGCGGTATGGTAGAAGTAGTGACTAAGATAGAAAAAGGTATGCTTAGATGGTTCGGACACGTGGAGAGGATGGATGAAAGTAGACTAACGAAACAGATTTATCAGAAGAGAGTGAATGGGCAAACTGGTAAGGGTCGACCTCGACGTACATATGTCAATCAAATAGAAGACATTTTGGAAAAAGGTCAGGTCAAGAGTACCCTTAACCGGCGTGTGTGTATGAAAACACTTATAAAAGTGGTAGAAGCGAAAGTTGTATGCCAGGATTGTAGCAAGTGGAAAGCCATAGTCTCTGCCTACCCCGATGGGAGATAGGCGTGAAGATATGTACTTATGTATTTTAAAAAAATTGACACATCTTTTATTGAAGGCTAGTACTTTTAAAAAATCAAAAGAGTTTTTAATATATACGCCATTTCCAAGTTAGTCTCGGGACTTATTGAACGATCTAGTAATACAACTTAACCAAGAAATTCGGAATACTTTTTTTTTTTAATAATTATTTAATGGCCTGGTTTCTAAGACCTTTTAGCCAAATCTTATTTTTTATATCATATTTCTTCAACCTTATCTTCTAATTAGTCCTGTCCAGTCGATGTCGTGTCCTCAGGCTACGTCCTGGTCCTTGCCCTCAGTATAATGGTGATTCTTATACTAAGGTTGTCGGTGGACGTTTCGCGGCAAGAGGGAAAATAGCATTTCACTGCATATATATCATTGTCTTTCACTATAGCACGTTAACACAACTTTTATGTCCAAGAAACCACCACTCCCGCACATAAAACAAGATAAATGCACTAGTTTTAGAAAATAATATAAAGCAAGCGTCCGCACTTGTCACTCTTCCCGCCAAATGTCTTCGGAATACTTTTTATTTGCCGTGCCTTAGGGCCTTGGAACCTTTTGCTTTTTACAATAGCAAAAGGATGTAACAGAATACCGATTATTTACCGGGAGAATCCTTCAAATTTGGAACCACTGTTACACCCTTGCCAGCTATGATTGTACCCCCAGTCTATGGATGTCGTTCCAGCTTATCATAAGGCAGGCTATGAATGAATAAAAAATAAAGATTTTGACAATGCGCCAAACAATGCATGTTATTAATTTCTGGCAATATTAGGTATACATATCTAATCAAGTAATCCTTTAAATTACAGGATATTGCAGCAGGTTTGCTCCTAGCCACTGGTCTGGTCTCCATCCTGATTCCAATAGTGGACGTACTGGATGGAGTGTTGCTTAAGTGGGACTTCGCTCCGGTGTTCGTCATCACGCTTTCTATTTTAGTAATAGTCTTTCACCCTAATGCTGACAAGTGGACTCCTACAAGGTATGTTGTTTTTAGAAAGACTCGTGTCAAGAGCAGGTACCGTAACACCTCCCTGGTACTCTTACTGACCAACGGACGGGTATATCTGACGGCTGAATCTCCCACAATGCTCATTATTGGTTGAAGTAACTTAGCTAATAATAACGGTAGATCATGGGCTACAAATGCAACGGGGAGGAATTCTTGATATCCATTAAAGGGTGGTGAAATGCTTGTATTCATGCTCGATCACCACATACTGACCAAAGCTCCTCGAAGGAAACACAACGACCAATTATATTAATAAATAAATATCCATCACGCCTTATCCCCGAAGGGGTGGCAGAGGCATATTGTATGCCCACTTTTCACCGTGTGGATTCCTGTCCCACGTAATAGGTGGTGAGCCCATTGCCGTGTTGAAATAGACAGACGCAGGTTGTGGCTACCTGCTGTTGAAATTTTTTTAAGCCGCCTATAAGGCCATCAACCAGGCTTAACGACTGCCATTTTACTGGCAACCGGGACCAACGGCTTAACGTGCCTTCTGAAGCACGGAAACGTTCGCAAATGTAAATGCCACAAAGTGGTCACCCATCCGACGACCAGCCATAGTGAAAGTTGCGTACCTCAGTGATCTTTTACCGAACACTGAGACCGCGGGGCCACGAGCGCTTCAATAATTAACCAATAATAACCGCCAATATACAACCAACCAATAATATTCTTCTAATTAAATTGCAGTGTTTGTTGGGCATCTATTTTATTTTCATATACAAGTAGTTATTGGTTACGCTATCCCACTATTTAAGCATGCTAACTCAACTACGATCGAACATTCTACTCCACCTACCTACAATCTATACAACCCACTCCAACGAACGTTTGAGGCGTAAGCCGAAAAACGAGAAGTATTCTCTCTACATAGTATGTTCGATATTCTCTCGTACTTCCGTGTCATTTGTACGTCAGGAATCTCGGGTGTTTGAGGGGATTCTTGTGAAACTTCTATCTGTACAATAATTAGTATACTTGTAATATAATTTCAGAGGCGACACAACAATGATAGTGAGTGTGTGCGCAGGCATCCTGGTCGGCTCCTGGACCAACTACCAGCTGGGTAACATGGTGGCCAGTACTCAAGACCCGCCCTACGAAATTATCTGGCCTTCCAAAGAAATGTTAGGTTGTACGATACTCCGAACGATATTAGGCTTTTGTGGTGTAATGGCCACGAGAGCGTTTGGCAAGTCGATCTCCTACGCCTTCGTGTGTACTCTTCTAGGAAAAGACAAAAACGAACTTAGAAATTCAGAAAACAGTTTAGACAATAAGAACAAAATTATCGTAGAACTTAGCTACAAGTACTTTTCGTGTGCCATGGTCGGTTTCAATACTACATACGTGTTTCCGAACGTGTTCGCGTTGTTGAAAATCGACAGACCTACTTATTACACAGAAATATAGTCAATTTCTAGTCTGTTTTGGTGTGATCACAAGACTTGGGCCTTATGCAAGTAGTGAGACAGATTTTGTAAACCATAGTGAATTGTACTGCATGTGTAAGAAAGCTGGGGGCCGACTCAACTATTGACAAGCCGTAGAATAGAACCAGAATCGCTGTTTTTAGCTGTCAAAATGTTAGTAGACTATCAAATATGCGGTACGTGTTAGTAGAATTCTATCGGCCGACCGATATCTATTTCTATCTATTTTAGTACGATTGTAACAGTAGACTTTTATCTATTTTAGTACGATTGTAATAGTAGACTAACAAAAACTGTCAAAATTGTACGGGTGGTTATCTATTGAGCGACAATTTCGACACGATTGAAATAGCAGACTCGGCCCCCTGGTGAAATGTACCTGATAAATAAATAATAAAACGGATTGAAGAAGTACGAACTTAAGGATACTGTTGTCACATGAATCAATAACTGAGTCATAATTTCCTTTAATCTTATAGGAACTATTACATTCGCATAGATAACAAAATACGGTCGTGTCAATTTACCTCTATAATATAACGCGTGATAGAGCAAGGAATATATTTTTTTAATTGCAACATTCTATTACGCCGCGAGTTCATTTCTTACCTTGCATTCGCGATGATGCAATTCAAGTCTAGCTGCGTATACTTGCCATAAAAAAAGGGTTAAAAAAAGACTTATATCGAACACGTTTTCTCGATAGCAATTTATATTTTATTACGTATTGTTATTAATTTAAATGTTTTTAATATACTATTGTTGCAGTATTAGACGCCTTTAAAGTGCGAGGATAACGATGACAGTATATTTATGTCACTATTTATATACTTATATCACTGTTATATTGGGTGCTACTGAATAGAGAATACTCTATTGCTATTATTAGATAGACAATTATATACTGATTAATGCTGTCGTCTCGCTTCTGTTTACACTTGCATAAGGCTCCGTGTACAGTCGGTGATGAGCCGTACCTTACGTGATTCTGTCCATATACTTAGGTGTAAGAACGCTTATACTGTTTTGTTTGTATTAGGATGCGAACACATCTAGCGAATGCACTTTGTCATGCGCACTCCATCCATGTAAGTGTCCGCTCAAACAAATTACGAACAAACAAAATTTGAAACAATAATTGCAGCAATTGACTACCTCGGTAGGGTGGGACCCGACCGCCGTAGCTGAGATTTCGGGCTCGAATCGCATAGAACAAGTATTTGTGTGATGAGTAAATGTTTGTTTAGAAATTTCACAGAACAAGGAATGTTACTCGCTCCATCTCGCTTGCGTCCGAATTGAGACAAAAGTAACAATATAAACGCGTCCTAAGTTTAAGACCGGCTGTTTGTGAAAATTGCATACGCCTGCCATTCGTCTTTAGTAATTAGTGTAATCGTATGAAATAAGGTTCCGCCCCTGACACACTTGGTTGTATGAAATACTAATTGACGCCCGCGGCTTCACACTCGTGGTGAAGTTTTCCTTTTCCCACAGGAACTTGTTCCCGGGATGAAAAGTAGTCTATGTGTTATTCTTATCTGTAAGCTATATTATTGTAAAGTTTCATCCAAATCCATTCAGAAGATTTTGCGTGAAAGACTAACAAACATCCATACTTACAAACTTTCGCGTTTATAATATTAGTCGGATATACAGTAAGACGTCCCTGAAAAGGCGAGTCACATAGATTATTTGCTCAGTGGTGTGTATGTATTAAAAAATATATAAGTATGTTTATCAGTTATCTAGATCCTATAGCCCAAGCTTATAGTTTTATTTGGTCTGGATGGCGCTGTGTGTACATATTATTACCCTCTATAAGCATATTTATTATCAACTGTAAGCGCACCGTGGGTATGCATTGAAATTGCCAGATGTGTACGCACCCTGACATGATAGAACAAATCAATTACTGCTCACTGCACAACATTCCACTTATTACCTATATTTAATACTATCAATTAGATTAAGCAACAGAAAGGTTTAGAACAAAAACAAATAACATCACATTTGTATGTGCATCACAAATAATGTGTATTATAGAAGTAGCACAAGTGAAAAGATTATATTTAAGGAGAGGAGCAATATGTGCTATTAATCTTTACCTTAGGTATGTTAACCTCTGAACGGTATCGAAGCCAGGGTCATAGATATCAAAATATCAAGTAATCAAAATGGCATGTACAGCTCTTGGAAGCCCTTTCGATCGCATAATCTTTTTCAGCATAATGTAGTTTGGCATAACAGTTTCAGCATAAAGTTTTCTCGCATAAATTATGATAGGAAACGCATAATGGTTTTATTGGCATAACTTTAACTTACTCTAATTTTTTTATCATAAATTTATTTAGCATACATGTAAAGGATTATACCCTTTACATGTATGTTAAATAATTTTTTACGCCTAAAGATAATTTATCATAAAATAGAAAACGCATAATGGAGGTATGCATAACCGTTTAAATCATAAATGAATAATAAATTTGACTAAGAATATTTAAGAAATGATAAGACACCATTGTAAATAATCATCTCACTCATAGCCAAGTTTGTAAGCTGTAACATATGAAATGATATTTTGAGTGTTACAAATTTTAGACGACTCTTGACCAAAGTCGTACATAGGTACGACGACGAGAGAAGCGAGGGGGAGTGTTAGGTTTCTTGTGACCACAACTTAATCGCTCGTTTTAATCTACCTACTTCTTTTTGTATTTTATTTATATATTCTATATATATAAGTGTTGAAATTTTGAACTTCAGTATAGTGACTATCGCCATTTTTAATCAGTGGGCATTTCAATCTTAGACAATTCAAGCTTAGATATAAAAATAAAAATATGTACTCGTTAACATTATGGTATTCTATATACAATGTGTTAAGAAAACGCTGTCCGAGGCACTTCAAGAACATAATCAAAAAAAAATTAAAAATCATATTTATAAGTATGCCTTAGTTATAATTTTTTTAAATGCGTATTTTTAGATTCAAAATTTGTCCAATTTCTTTAAAATATAGCAAATTTTCAAAAACTGACAACTCCTTTGTTGGCATGCATCGACGAGTGTATGTGATATCAAAAGAAACCGCCGGCAGGTGTAAGCTGACCCTTTGACCTTTTTTTTTTTGGCGATGTCCGGCTTGGACTTAGCCACGACGCAGTAAAAGGTTAGGAAGCGGTTAATATATAAAAAGGATTACGGAATTTCGGGAAAAGATCAAAATGGTTTGAAACAATACATTCTTAAAGTAATATTTAGATTTTTAAATGATTAACAGTAATAAATAAAGATATGATTTTATAAATATTAATATCAAGTTTATGTAATAGGGTGTTAATACATGATGGAAGAGGAACATGGAGGGATATTAAGGATTCGAAAAATTCTGTATGGTTATAGAGGGCAAGCGAACCTTTTGACCTTGCATTTCCGAATAACCCTTTCCGTGTGTTGCCATGTAAGCTACCACATTATGTTAATTTTTAGTTTATTTTATTCAGGGTAAATTTTTGGGGAAATTTTTTGGGGTAATTTTTTGGCTTCTCTAAAAAGGATTACACGAATGAAATCACATTTCGATACCTACCAATACCTTCACGAATTGGTCAGGGTTTTCTTAACACATTGTATATATATGATTTGTTATCTTTATGCCATAGAATGTGATGCCAATGAATGTTATGATTAGTAATCGTTATTGTAAAAAAAATTATGCGGGTATATCAATATTATAAAGAAATTATTGGGAAAATAAAGTATGCCAAATGATTTATTCTGTTTGAACGTTATACGAAACGAAGAGTATGCCAAAAAAGTTATGCAGTTTTAAGTTATGGCTTTTAAATTTATGCAACCCAATACGGACCCACAGCTCATAGGTACCATCGAGACTGCATGGCGCTGCTTTTTATCATACAACGATATCTTATTTAAGTTAAACCATGGAATCAGATTTGTGCAGTCATTGCTGATTTAGAGCCGTTTTACAAAATGATACTCAATACTCAAGAAACACACAAGGCTGGTTTTCGCCTTATAATACTACTCTCAAGTATTTCTTGAGTATTGAGAAATGTTCTGTAATACGACCCTTTGAAAGGGCAATGAATTTAAAAACTAGAACAATGGCGCGAACAGTTATCTAGGCGTCTAAACAACGCGCGCTGCGCCGCTGATGTGTGCCATCAGAACAGCGTGGCGACACTTTCACGTGTACATGACATTTTAATGACTTGTTATTGTAATTTCTTTAAGCCATGGCAACTTTAAGTTCAAGATTACTTTGTGAAAAGGAAAAATAAGTTCACGAATTTTGAATATAAATTGTTTTTTTATTGCTAAGATCGTTGGGATTGACATCTCTTCAGAGATACTACAGTGAATTTCTATTAATGCCCTCCGCAGACTAGATTCTTTTAGCATCTGCAATCGGCGACTTAGAAGCTAAATGCAGCGACCGAGCGCTCTCCCCGTACACTTAAAAATGCCAGAAGCGGCAACTGAAGCACTATTCAGATCGCAAAACAGTATCCGAGCAGTCGCCAAGACGCGGGATACCAGGGGGATACCGCGGGATGCTGCGGCCGGATACCAGCGAGTCACCTAAAATGCGACGCAGCATCGACACCAAATCGCCGGTTGTGGATACTAAAAGAAGGCAGTGTGCGGGGGCTCTAATTGAAAATCGTCGCATTTTGTCAACTTGTTAAGAGAAAGAGAAAGAGAAAAATAGCGTGGTTTGTAGATCAATCTATGTCCTTATAGGATTTTTTGTTAAAGATCAGGGTCTCGTACCCCTAAAATGTGCCTTTAATTTAATGTGTTTGGCTGTCTATGTATTGTTAGTTATATGACTGACGATTTGAGGCCACCTTTCGTTTTAAGATTTGTGAACAAACTGAACTACATTTTCTTATTGTTTATAACATCGACTGCACAACTAAAAAGATACTGCATTATTGAGTAGATAGTAAAATGAAAATATTTAAATCACTTTTTACATAGTGTAAAGTGTACAACTCCTTCCGCTACTTATTTATACTACGGTCTGTTATTACACATTTTTGTTTCTAAAATAAGCAACAATATGTTATGTGTGTATTGGTTGTGTGGTCGATGGTTTATTACTACGGTTCCCTTTCAAATAAGATATCAAGTAAATTGACAGATTACAAAATTCCTGACTGACAGGGTGCACAAATGGTGGCGACAGATGAAAACAAAACGAAAGGTTATAACAAAAGCCGATAGTGAACAATCCTTGTGTATATTATTTAGGAGTTGTCCTAATGCAAGTTGCCTACGAAAGTATACACAAACGAACTTGTGCTTGGATCGCTAACTCACATTGTATTAGAACAACACTTTCTATATCAATGTTTGATGTGTAGAATAGATTAAAAACATTTTAGTCTACGTATGTAAGCGTTTGGTCGCTGACAAGATTCATTTTAGGAAACATTTTAGTATTGAGCATAACTTTTTTCTAAATTATAATTATGCAGATAGTTTGTGTGAGACTTCGTTCAAATGTCATCGTCACAGAGTTATTCTTGTTCTGCCAGGAGAACATTTGAAACTTCAGTCCAGCGATGTTATCATCCTTTAAAAAAACTTAGGTTCATAAAGTGCTGTGTCACGACTTCACGAGCCGTAATTGTGTATACAGGGTCATTTGTAAAACACCTGCAACCTGCTAGGACTAGGTAGCTAACTCCATAAAAAAAAGTTCTATGATTTTTTTTTTAATCATTGATTTTTTTTTTAAATTAAATTTTTATTTCATGTACTACGCAACTCGTGAAAATCACAGGGGATGAGGGTGGGCCGGTGATAGCTCCTTTGCCCTTGACCTTTGTCAACCGCAATTATGCGCGCCCGTCCATCGTTCATCGAGGCATGTAGTATGTGACAAAAAAGATACCCAGAAGTTCTCTTAAGCTAATCCAAGAATGTAAACCTATGACGCAGCTTTATGGTTCAATGTATTATACTACCGTTTCGTAACGAATTGCCAAAAGTGGTAGAACAAACGTTGTTGGTTATAGCCTTGGCTATCCACTCCTAGCAGGATGCTGGTGTTTTACAAATGACCCTGTATATGAATGAAATCTGTGTATAACTATTGTTTTATTAAATAAGCTAATATCCGCTAGGCCTACGTTTGAAACGTTCTCCTGGGGAAAACAGTTTCACTATATTATCTACTGAAGATATAGATTTACACAAAGTCTCACACAAGTTTTTTAACTTACCGTCAGATTTACGCACACCAATTCTATCACACTTACAGCACCCATTTCAATTTCTAGGATTAGATTTGTTTTCCACTCTCGAGTTCCATGTTTATGTGAAGCCATAACACTGTAAAAGTATTATTTATTGCTATTAAGTATATAATTTTAGTCATTGGAATCAAAGTGTTTTGAAAATAGCTTGATGTGTTTTAGCATCGTTCCACCGCAAACACAGACTACCATTTTTTCAAAACCGGGCCAGTGGACATGCTTGGTTCTTGGCACTAATAGAAAAATAGGTACATATTATTATAATAGTCAAAGCAAACAACGCGCCAGCTTGAGTCTACTTATTGTTGTAGTATATTACATATAGTATTTTTCTATTAGGCAGAGTTTCATTATAAGTCATACTCGTTTTATAAGGTTTATAAAGTTATTTGTATTTTTACTAAAGTTATAGTTTATCGAACACAATTTACAACTGACCCGGGACCCTAATTTTCATTGTAAAATAGTCTTACGTTATTCTTTTTATCACGATTCGTGTTATCAATTTTTTTTATGCGTAGATGTTATAATTTACCGCCGTATCAACGAGAAACAATCTCCTAGAGCTACCTGTTTACTTTCATTGCCATTATATTTCTAAACGCACTCATATAGAGGAGGAGAGTTTGCCGTCCCTGTACATTTGACAGTTTCGTTAAATGTATTCGCTCTAGTAAATTGATAATTGTATTATACAGATCTTTACTGTAGATGATAAATCTGATTCGATTTTTATATTGTGTTCGCATTGCTGTTACGTGTTCTATGTTATTTTATAATATTAATAGGGTACGCTGGGTACGGTTGTAACAATTTTTGTATAAATGTTCACAGCAGAGACATAATAGCAATAAACAACATTTTAAGCAATTGAAATGAAAGCATGGTTATTTGTCTTTAAAATAAAACCTAAATCAAGAGTCCACTCTCGTAGTAAACTCATATAGCAGAACTGATGCAATTTTATGACCATGAGCGTCTGTTTCAATTGTACCCATACCAGCGGCAGTTGTAACAAATTCTTAAATAATTATATAAAACAATATTAAAACACATTCGCACACACACTCATATTCAAACACACAACATTTTTATGTTTATTTAATTGTATCCAGTCTTTAACCTTTATTCTTCTTGTAACGTCTGTTTATGGGGAGTCTCATTGCAGTTGTTTTCTAAGATTATTTTTTCGGAAAACAGTTGTAATGTGGTTGCTTACAATATCATTAACCTATCTCAGTCATCTAATTACCTGCGGGAGGGTCCTGGTGACCAGTAATACAGGTTGTGCACATGCACAAACCTACTTCAGGCACCAGTCTCTCACAATGTTAATTATTACAATTTTTGACCTTATTTTATTATAAATATAAGTAACTGTTGTGAAGAGAAAATAAAGAAATGATTATTCTCTTTATTTCAATATATTACATATTCATTATATTTTTAAATATACATATCCAAAAAGTGCATTTAAAAATATAAAACATAGTATACCACCAAATTATTATTATAGTTGTAACAGAGATTGGGGACATTTGTAACAGTAAGAATTAAAAAAAAATTATAATTATAATATTTTCTATTGCCGAAAACGTTAAACTTTATTTTATAACTATATCAAGCACATTTTAAAGTCTTTTTAGATAGTTCTGAGATCAATACTAAAATAAATCAGCAAAAAAATCCCTTTCTGTATTATATACTAATTATCTAATTTAAGGTGATAAACGACATGCGTGTTTAATATATTAATAAAAAATATGTTAAACCTATAACCGACTCACTGCAGTTGTGACAATGATCAGAAAAAAAACCTGAAAATCAACAAAATTAATGTTCACTCTAAAATCTATTCAGACTCAATAGAAACAACAACAAAAAAACATAAAAACAATTAATTAAAACTTATCAACAATATCGAAGTTTAAACCAAACACCTACAAGCCTTAATCAGAGTCACTGCAGTTATGGCATATGTAATAACGACTCATCTGTGCAGGCTACATGAGACCACAATCTACAGCCCCCTTGGCACTGAATCCATTTGTCTCCAGGTCTACTAGTTGAATACGCTTCTAGACCAATAATGCAATAATATTCATCTTCTTCCGATGAATCCAGTGGTGTATTAGGCTTCGATTGTTTTCCTTTGCCTTTACCCTTATCCTTACTTATCCCACCTTTATTTGTCCTTCTAGTAGATGTATTAAATACTTTCCTTTTAGTCTGTATACTTTTCAAACGTTTTTGTCGCTCTTCAAATTCTTTTCTAACAGCTTTCTTTTCTGGAGTGTCGGTATATATAGCAGATTTTTTGGTTTTTCGACCTCTGTTTCCTATTTTCCTAGGAGGAGCTTTTGGGTAGGGTCGTAATACTTCAGGGGAGAATATACATTGCTTGCTAGTAGACGGAATAGGTTCTGACTGATGTTGTAATGTTACATGTTCTAAAGTCAGTATTTCATTTTGTGGTTCTGGACTATTTTCTGCATTAACTTGACTTGCTGAACTGGTTGAAGGTTAGTTTACTTGGATTGGATGGATCGGTTGGATTCGAACTAGAGGCTCCTGTGATACTGCCTGTTGAATTGATTGACGCTCGGGTGGATACAGTACACTGGATGAAGGCAGATCCTCATTCAATATTGAAGGTGAGAGCGGTGGTGTTTCGTCATCAGGTGCAAGACCAATGCTTTGTTGATTTGGAATGAGTATGGGCACTTCATCTGTAGGATTTGGATTAGGCCTATCTGTCACAAAATATGGCGCAAAATCTACTTCTTGGAATAAGTCACGGTTGAATGGATAGATTCCTGTCTTACGAAATCCAGCCTAGTTGTCATAGTTTTACCTGGATGATTTCTCATCCAGGCATCACAGGCAGTGTTTATTGCTTTTTTTAAAGGGCCATAAACAGATCGATCAAGTGGCTGCAATTTATGGGAACAGTGGGGCGGAAAAGACAATATCACTATTCCATTCTCCTTGCAAAAATCTAATGAATTTATGTGTATATGTGAGGAATGGTTGTCCATCACTAATAACACTTTATGAGAGAGAGAAGCTTTGGTGTGTTTTTGAAAATGTTTCAGCAAAATAATATATGTCTCATCTTGCATCCATCCTGATGGATTGCCGGCACCAATTGAACCCACTGGCCCATCTCTGATAAAATGTTCTTGGTATCTGATTCGTGGAAATACGAACATCGGAGGTATTGCGTTACCCAATGCGTTGGCTGCAAACGCTAAAGTTACCAAAGTGCCTCGTTCTGCAGATGTGAGTGCACCCACTTGCCTTGTGCCACGTCTTGCTATAATTCTATCAGGCTTCTGGACTATGGTAACCCCGGTTTCATCGACATTATATATGTCTTGAGGTTCAAAGTGGTCACGATCCATAACGATTTGCAAATTGTCATAAAATGCATTGACATTAGTTCTATTAAAACTAGTTGCCCTAGACAGGCTTGTAGCTTGAGCAGCCCTTATAGATAGCTCTGGATTTCGGTTCATAAATGAACGAAACCACTCTTCACCGGCCGTTTCGTTCTGAAGCCAGGTTGAAGGAGCACTCAAATTATATTTTACAGAAAGTTCGTAGGCTAATTTCCTTACCTCCTTTTTTGATAGACCGAAATATATGTCAGCACATCGAATCAAATATTTGGAAAATTCTCTTTCTTGCTCATTATTAAAAGTTCTGTTAAGTGCCATATATCCCATCCTCACATTATCCTGTTCATCTTCATCATTTACCGCATCCCTCTTTCGCTTGTATCTCATCAATGAAACGTAATTGATGCCATACTTTTCAAGGGTTGTCTCAAGGAAATACCAAGTTTTAATTCATCGTATGCATTTTGAAAAAAAGCTATATATTAAATAAAAATATTGCACTCCCCCTGGATGTCTTTCTAACTCGTTTCCTAGGCATCTGAAATGAAAAAATGTAATTTAAATAAACGTCAACGCCCAAAACTTAAAATAAAGCGACGTCAAATTATGTTACAACCGTCCCCAATAAAATCGTTACAACCGTACCCATACCCGTACTTCGACAATCAATTTGTAATGATGCTACATCACCTATACACAAACGAAACAGCTTATTATAAACTCTAAGGAATAACAAGTACGAATGCAAATACTCAAATACAATATTTAAATTATTAATAAAGCTATTACGTAGAGAAATTTATAAAAAATACTTACTTTTGGTCACAGTAACACAATAGGGCCATCTGCAAGGTTATTTACCGTGCGAAGTGCGCCGCAACACTGTGGTTTCAGTCGGGACGTCCAGCCCGCGTCCCTTTCCCCTTGTACCCCTCAATGTATCGCGTATACTTTCGAAAATATTTGAATTGTTTCAACCGTACCCTGTTACAACCGTACCCAGTGTACCCTACTATTGAACAAACATGTATAATTAATACTATTGAACAAACATGTACAATTTAAATATTAAAATAATTATTGTTTTATATGTTTTTATTATTGAAACCGACCAAGATACCTTTAGCCATCGACCACACAGCTGAATTGACACACCGTTTTTTAGTTATTTTACGAATAAAATATTCTCATAACTAAAAAAGTGTGTAAAAGGAAGGAAGAATTATGTGTTGAGCACAATGCTGAAATTTTTAAGGAGACATCTTCACCATGAAGTTGTTCGTCGAAAAGGAGATTACGGATTCAGTGCAGAAGCTCTACAGAATACTCGCCAAAATTTATTTGAATCCATTTTCCTCCATATTTGACTGAAAACACCCAACGAAGTTAGTGATAACATTCTTGGAATTCAAGCAGATAGTACTACCTACCTACTGGTAATAGACATAAGTAGGTATGCAGTATTTCAATTTCATATAAAATAATATAAATACCTATATATCATCAGTGTATAAATGAAATACCGAGGTCACAGTGCATCATACTTATAATATATAGTTAGGTAAATGTAATTTATATAGTGCTATGATTCATACAGTGGTTTACGTTGTAAAATGATTATCGATAAAATTATAAAAAAAATCGGGGACCTTATAATTTTAGAACCACAGATCTATGGGCGTACCCAGGTTCTGTGCCAATTTTGTGGGGGTTAAATCAGATTTTCATAAGTCCTCGTAGTCCCGCTAACTCTAGTGTTCTGTAAACGATCACTGCGTTAAGCAACTTTGACTGGTAACGGATGAGTGCCCACTTTGTGGTATTTTCATTTACGAGCCTTTCCGTCCTTCGGAAGGGGTTATCCCTCAGGGGAGCTGTAGGTCCAAACAATCAATAACTCAAATCAGGCTGTTGCAGTCAACTGTTGGAAGTAGGCTAAAAATAAAAAATCTGAAATATAGATAGGATCTCCCGAATAAATAGATTAGCCTACATGTCTTACTGATATCTAATCGGAATATTCCTATGATAAGGGGCAGTATGTGTGGTATTGCGTGGCGTTGATCAGTGGGTACCTACGGGCTAGTTTATAAAAACCCACTGTTATCTACGAGTAGGCGCTAGCTGATAACAACTGTAAACATTACGCCAACATTTGTCGGAGAACAGGCAAACGCAAGGGTAGGTGCTATATAGTGGCTTTCAGAAATACTGTGGATCAAGAAGAATCCGAAACCATATCCTCAGTCGATGAACTATCCACAGACAAGAAGCCTAAAGTGGAAATCGGCTGACCATTTCGGTTGCAGGCTTTAGTTGAAAACGAGCGCTTCAGGTAGACATATGCAGTATTAGCACGCACTTCATGTAGACACTTCTGCCTAGGACATGGTTACGTTTAGTGAATTTTATGGTGTTCATAATTGTGCGATATACTATGCTCAATAAATGATTTTTCTTA
This sequence comes from Thumatha senex, assembly GCA_948477245.1. NCBI lineage: Eukaryota > Metazoa > Arthropoda > Insecta > Lepidoptera > Erebidae > Thumatha > Thumatha senex. Next base: position 983,540 of record OX419731.1, read on the forward strand.
CTTTCTTTCCATATTTGTTGAAAAACCTATGACCAAGGAGCAGATGAGTCCTGAAGATGAAATAGGCTCAATACAAGTACTGTTTTCTCCAACCAGGTCGCAGGGTGGAACTGATTGAGGAATTAGGTAAGCCCTATCATAGCCTCCCCTAATTTTTCAATCCGCTTATGTAACAGTACATATATTTACGGTGCTTAAGTCCAGTAGAGGCATAATCTACCTTGGTATACAGTTAAGTACGGAAGGCTAAAGGTGTAAAAAAAACCGTGAATAATTATATATACTTGTATTTATCTATAAATAAAACCAAGACATTGGGTGTCCAACTATCCTACAATAATATATACTTAGTATTTTATACATAACAAGAAACATTTCCAATAATTTGTAGTAGGTAAAATACATGAATCATTATGTTCTAGTAAATTAAAGTAGAAAATCTGTCAGTTACTGAACGCGGACAGATTAGCGAACAATAGGGTAAACCTGGGTAAACTCACATCTGATAGAACGAATGATATTTTCAGTTCAGTCTAGGAAAGCAAAAAAGACCGCTGGAACATTTGTGATCTGTTCCCTCCCGCGGCTGTATAGAGTGCGATAGCACTATCTGCGAGTAAAAGACGATATTTCCGAGTAACAGAGAGAGAGAGAGAGAGAGAGAGAGAGAGAGAGAGAGAGAGAGAGAGAGAGAGAGCGCATAAAGTAAAACGCGGTACCATGCTGTCTAAGGGCCGTATTCCAGGACGTTTCTCAGTCCTCAGTCGACGCTTGACTAGATTTTATAAGGCAAAAACTGGCCTTAAGCGTTGATTGAGTGTTGAGGGACGTTCTGGAATACGGACCTAAGTGTATCAACTATTACTTAGTGCATTTGAGGAAAAAATATATTACTATATCACAGAATCATTTCTACTTTGGGAGAATCGTTGGGTAATGGTGGACTAGCAAAGGTGTTAGGCGCGTAATAATATTGTTTAGTCTCTATACGAATACTCTTTCGTTTAAGCGCCAATATCTAGTTTCAGAAATGAATGAAAGAATGTTGCGGTCATACCACGTGACAAGTCGATTCAACGAGCGCATACATGCCAGCTAACAACAGCTGTCGTCTAGAAAAGCTTTTAGACCATTACTATACCATATTACTACTAAGGATAGCTTTTATTATTCAGAATATATTTTATTTATGGAGGCGAATTTACCAAATTTAGTCCATGTACTTGCATCTTAACGTCAACTTTCAGTAACTGATAGATAAATATAGTAACATTTCCGTTATATATAAGTAATATTATTAATATTTCAACAACCCTACCATTGCGTTCGTGTTTTTTCTATAGCGCTACTCTCAAAATGTCGTATTTAATCCTTGATTTATTATCGCCTAACTTTACCAGTATAATTTTCGCAATATGGGCCGTGCAACACTTTCTGCGCTAACTAAACCGCATAAGATATAGTTACTTAATATAATTTGGCTATCATGAAAATTAGAAAGGCAAAATATGTTTCTTTTTCGATATTTGTCAAAATAATGTAAATGTTTACCATCTGTAGAATTTCCTTTCATGTCATTGTTCTTTTATAAGGTAATGCAGCATCCAACCCGATTCAGTACAGTTCCGATCGGTATCTATTACAGAAACGTCACCGACCCAGATTGCGTATCAGCGGCTCTAGTAGTTTGGTCCTAAATATGTTATCGTTCTTAGAAATTGTAATTTTGACCGTGATTGTGTCATCATGTTGTATTTGAAAGTCGATGAAGTTATCTAATGTATAACAGTAATGTGGGTGAACGAATATTTTCAATGTAAACAACAAACTCCAAACCATTTGTTGTCATTAAATGAATTCACTTAGGATGTGCGTATATTACAATTTTTTTAATAGATAGATAATCTAATTATAGTTTACATTATTATATTTTATGTTAATGAATAAAAAAACGAACTAAATTCAGCTGTGTTATCGGCGTAACATTTGCAATTATAGTAACAAAGTAATTCCAAGTAACTGCACGCTCATATAACCGCAATGTTCCTTGTGCTACAGTTTTGTGAATAACACCATCGGTCGTGTTCAGTCGCGGAAAGTACGTGAGCAGGAAGTTGCCGAGTGACAAAATAAACCCAAAAACATCAATTAACAACATTTATTCGACACTAAATAAATATACAATTAACAGTTTTTTTTATACAAATTAGAACTATTTAATTAAATAATTGTCTATAGTTGACATTCTTTCCGCGACTGTACATGATTGAACATACAAATATAGATCCTACTGATTCATGACACGTCACGCTGTGTATTTCCGAGTCTCGACAAAATCCAAAGTCCATATAAAGCCCGTACACATCATCTGTCTCGTGAAACGAGAAGATCATGACCTCATCTTACAGCGCGGACATTGTATTCGGTAGCACCCATATAACAGAGCAATGTGCCATGAATCACGTATCCTGCAGTATCGGATCCTCAGAACTCTAATATATTTACAAAAGCGTCGACTGTCGCATTTGGAGTGTGCTCCCGAACGATACATCGAACTCGTGGAAACCAGGGACATGGACAATAGTGGTGTCACAGTCACATACCAATATCGAAGGACGCACGAGTAGCGCGCTCCAGGAACAGACTCCATATGCGGCGGCCGAGCATGGACCGGGCTTAGATGAAGCCAATGTTAGTGGGTTAATAGTCATTGTGAAATCACATAAATCTGTTCTGTTGATTGCGCTCGCAATTACAGACAAACTTATCGATTTGTAATGGCAACTTAGGCGGATCCACAGGTGCGGCGACACTCCCTACGGCAGTGTCTCTATATAAATACATACACTTATATACATTTTTGTTAGACCGATCTCACTTGCAGACAGCAGCGATCTATTTTTACAATTTCATTTACACAAATCTATATTTTATTCAATGCTACAGTGTGGCGGCAGAAGGATCACCTTTTTGTCTATTCACCGTGGTGGTAATTCTGGTTGCAATTTGACTATTCTGCGTTCGTAAATATGTCCTTCATATCCTTGTAGGGTATTCAGGCATAAGTGCATGTACATTTTATTCCAAACAGTCAAATTTAGTTCTAAATATGATACCAAACGCGTCATGTTAACAAATCAATTTTAGAATGTAACAATAATTTTCAAGTAATAACGTTTCCTTGCGTTTTGATGGTGCAGTGTATTCTTGAGGCTGGCAACTGTAGGCTCCAGGGTTCGCGTCTAGATGAACAACATTCACGGTTTGGCATTATGTTGTGTTTGCAGCACTTGTTAGGCGACGTTGATAGATGTGGACCCACCGAGACTCTCGCTTAGCCGCGCGAATAAAGTGTCGTCGTTGTCACTCTCGTACATCTGAGGGAGAAGGAAAATACAAAATTAGTACGATATTACACAAATAAAAACTGGTTGCCTAATGTGCGTAACAACAATACTCAGAACTATTGCACATATTTGGTAAATCCTGTTTCTAAAGGTTCTGGCTATGTATAAATTAAAATTAAAGAAAATAGCTTAGTCTCATTTACTTCACAGGTAAATTCGAAGAAAGCTTGGCGAGCAGCTAGCCGAATATACAAATTACCAACCCTGTGAAAAATAGTGTGAAGACAGGGAGATTAGATCTGTGACACTTAAAGCCAATATCTGCTGCAACCTGGTGTAACCTACCTGACTTATGGCCAAGGGCTTGTGAAAAGATTCATCCCAAAAACAAAGGAAAAAAACGAGCACTTATCATTGATTTCGGAGTGGGGGGTTACGCGGTCGTGTAAAACTAAACTAAGTTCCTTTTTTATGTATCTGTACTAATGTACACATGGATTTTGTACCAAATTGACATTATTGTACGTGACTATAATAAAAATAAGCTTGTATTCATCTACCCAATAATGTTTAAACAATGTTAATGCACTATTTACACAACAATCAGAATAGATACATTTATGTTCGTGAGCTCGTGACGCAAGCCGGAATGCAACGCTTAAACTAATCAACAATGACACTAATTACTTCAATGATAACTTATCGTTGATGCATTATTTATGAATCAAGGTACAACTGAACGAATGCTTTGCGTGATTATGTGTTAGATTCAATTCCAGCTTCAGATGAAATCTAAATGCAAGTCAACTATTATGGAGTTCAGTATAAGACATTTTCAAATCCGGACTCAAATAGACGTTGTTTAACTGTAATACGTAAAGGGAATAGACCCCGGTATGTACGACAGAAATCAGACCTTACTAGTAGACAGAACTGATTTGAAATGTGCGAAAAGTATAAATGCAAAAGTTTTGTAAGAATGGATGTTTGTTACTCTTTCACGCAAAATCAACTAAACGGATTTTGATGAAACTTTACAATAATATAGCTTACATATCAGAATAACACATGACTACTTTTTATCCCCAGAACAAATTCCTGTGGGAAACGGGAACGGGAAATCTTCACCACGTGGGCGTCAACTTATTTACCATATGTTTTCCCAAAGTTTGAAGTCCATATTCTTAATCCTACCAGAGATAACAATAAAAAAAAATATTTTTGTGTTACTTTTCTCACAACGCCATATAGTCCAAACTGTATTTGGTGATTAAATATATATGGTGTGTCGTATCTTATCTATACTAATATTATAAAGCTAAAGAGTTTGTTTGGTTGAATGTGCTAATCTCAGAAACTACAGGTCGGATTTGAATGATTATTTTTGTTTTAGATATATTTAACAAGGGAGGCTATAGGCTATAAAACGTCACGCTACTACCCTAGAGAGCGGAGCAGTAGTCTGAAATGTCGACCAAATCGGGCAAATTTTTATGCATAATTGTAGAATTTACAAGCGACGGGATTAAATAGATGCGACGGGAGTTCACGGGCGAAGCCTGGGGTCACCTAGTAGTAATAATAAGAATGGTGATGCATACTTACATCGTCATCAGAGTCGGATTCCCCGTCGCTATTAGCGTCCGTGGCAAAGAGACTGGCAGCGGCCGTGCGGCGTGCGAGGCGACGTGGTGTGCGACCCGCATAGTCCTTCGCGTCCCGAGCTAGTCCGGCGCAGCGCTCGCGCAGGTACTGCACTAGCCGAACATCTCCGCGACGAGCCGCTATGTGAAGAGCCGTCGAACCAGCTAAATTTTCCTGTACAACGATAAAAAAAACTATGTTATAGATTTGAACAGTAAAAAAAGTCTAGACTATCGCTGTAGAAATGTCAAATCCTGTAAATGACCAAGGGACCGAGTGTGCTGTTTCAATTGTGCCGGAATAGAATCGAAATCGTCACTCAACAGAAAGCCATCGGTTCAATTTTGACACCACTTCGTGTACTAATATTACAATAATTCTCTAATAGACTTCTATCGGTCGGCCGATAGAATTCTACTAACACGTACCGCGCCAGTTGCATTTTTTGACAGCTAAAAACGGCGATTATGGTTCTAATCTACGGCTTGTCAATAGTAGACTCGGCCCCCTGTTCTCGTTAGGCTATAGTTGTAGCAAATTCGATCTAACTGATCTGTATGAATACAACTAAACATTCAAACGTAAACAACCGGAATCTATCCCGGATGCGTCGGTCATCGCACGATACCATTTTCCCATTGCAGGGGAGCCTAAAGCATCACGTTATCCATACAGGCGTTTGAAAATCATATTACTACTTCATGAATAAGGTTTATGCAAGTCTAGTGTAGGTAGATTTTAATGTAAGTAAATCAGTCAAAGCGAAGTGTCAGAGATTTATGAAATACCTGAGTAATCTTGATTGTTAACTGATAAAAATGGTTCAAAAGTTGCACAAACATAAAATACCCAAGCCGTAGGAGATATCGCGTATCGCAGATAAGTGGGGGTTTTCCAAGAGAAACAACGTAGTACATTATACGAGGCCACTAACCAAACCTTCAGTCTCAATATGTACTGTGTTTCAGCTGATAAAATCACGAGATTATACCGATGTCTTTTAAAAAGAATACGCCCTTTTACATTAGTACATTTTAAGTTGACGGGGCAAGGTACTTTTAAGGTTTTCTAGTAAATTACAGTGAAGTATTTTTAAACAATGGCATTTTCCTTAACAGAGTTAACAAAAACCGAGAAAATCAACCGGGATTCTCTCTCTGACTCATCATTGTGTTCGATATATTCGCCATCAAGGCGAAATTCGTGGAAATCATTTCTGTCATCTATTTTGGTTTGATCGTAATTTCGACAGTCTCAGGAAAACGCGCGGCGTATTACTCCATATATTCCATGGGGATTAACCATATGGTTATTCTATTCGGAAAATTAATATTTCCCGCTATTTAGAAACCGCGTAGGTTTTTACGAGTAGGCTTAGTTACCTAGGATAACCCTGTCCTTCAGAAAGCCATGTGGATTGACCGCGTAAATTGACTCATTGTGGTTTTGCATCCAATGCAGTACAGATTTTATATGTTTAGTTTACGATGAGCATTTGGAATGTGGACTTACCCTAGCATTAATATCAGCTCCGTAATAGACCAAGGTCTGCAGCGTTTCCAAATTTCCCGAAGAAGCTGCCACGTGCACACATGCTTGTCCTGAAACAAACATAACGGACTTTAATAACAAAGTTTGTATATTTAAACACATTGATGTAAGTACAAAGTCGAAAGTCCAAATTATATCGAAGGTTGAAATCAATGACGATAATAATTTATAATTTTATCATAATATTCGCCATAAAATCGTAAAAAAATAAAGTCATGACAATAATAATGAGCTTCAACTTAACATGGATGGCCATACAAATGTAGCTCCCACGCGGATATATTTATTAAAATTACTTTTCCGGTAATCTAAATGTTCTACAAATTTTGCGTGTGGGAATTAATTATGTAGGTTACCCAGTTCGTGGTATATAAGGGCATGAGTAAGAAGCGAAAGAAGTATGCATGGAACGCGAAGCCTGGCGATATGTCCTCTCTGACTACCCCGTCAGGGATACAGCGTGAAGATAGTTAAGTTAGTTAAGTTAAGTAAGAGAGTAAGACGGCTGAAACGGGAACGTCGTGTTTTAGAACATGATGTTAGTTGACCTTTCAAAGATAATTATAAACATGACAAGTCAAATATCTGTAAGTCAAGTAGCTAGCTATTTTGTAAACAGGTTATAACAGAAAATAGGTATACATTATTTCAAAACAATGTACCCATGTTGTGCATATTGAGAAAATAAATGGATTTCTCATCGTACAATACTTTAATTGGTTGTCATACAGACATGAATTTAAATAATAATAGGAGGTACGCCGAGCCAACCAAAGACTGTTTGTTCGTAGGAATTGTAGGTGTATGGTTAATTTAATAAATATACACATTTTGTCGATGGATCGTTTGAGTTTTCTTAAATACATTTACAAGGCCACGTTGAGCTAAATCGAAACATACTGTTTATACGGCGGTCTATGAACACTGGTGAAGCTGCTGGAAATGCTCCAAGTATATTTAAAACAAATCTCAAATAGATCGCAGACCAAAATTGTTGGATGTTTTTAAAATCATAGGATTGATGTGAACTTTTTATAAATCTTTCGGGTAATTTTGAACACGGAAGAAGTGGAGAGAGATTTAACTGTTTCTATGCCGCGCGTGATACCAAGTAGGTACATTGTAGTGTTTCTTGAGAATGACATTAGTCATGGAAGTCATGGAACACGCCTATGACGTGTGTCAAAGATTATAATAAGGTTATTTATGTAATTTGGTCCAACATCGACATATCGTATGTGTTAAATAACGAGTTTACTTCAGTTTCTCCTAAAAATGTTTTGATCGACTTGGAAAGCTTAAGATTTTACAAAATATTTGCAGAAAATAACTACACATGTTGAACAAGTACCTATGCATAGCAGTTTATACCTGGGTTTATCCCGTTACATAATGCATGCAGTGTAAAACATAAATAACCAATGGCATTTGCATCCGCAACATTGGAACTTTGCTCGCTTCGTTATAACACGGTGCCTATCCAATCTTACTGAATACGGCAGTAGTGTAATATTACCTACCACATTGGAAAATGGTACCACATTACAAAGAGGATTCCAGAAACCTTGCATTGTCACATTGCATAAAATTGATATTATGTACGCAATTTTCAACAAGTAATCACGGTAAACATTAATACTCAATTAATCATCCTATAGATGCATAGAATGGAAATCGATACACTAATACATAATGTCATTGTGGAATCCACTTAGTACCTACTAATTGGAGCGGAAGAGGAGGAAACGTACCGATTGTAGTACTCATCATTTTTTCTGGTCATACCAGTATTATAGTAAAAAAATGTAGTCAAAATAGTATTGTGGCGCCTCCAGCTGATGCTACATGCGACGCGCCGACGGACGGCACGGTGGAGGGAGGTGACGAGTGTATTGTATAGACTGCCCAGTCGCATGTACAAGATGTCGTCACGAAGTAGGTATTATAGCGCGCCGAGCGGTGTATGAAGAGCGGGGAAGGAGCGCGGCCTGATGAGGGTTTTCCCAACAATGTGGCGGCCGTCGACTGGCGAACGTCGCACGCGCACCTCAACACGCCTAAAATGGCAAAGTACTACTTTAATTTTCTTGGTTTCCGTATAATTTCGCCGGCACGACCCAAGACAATCAACAGTTGATCAATGAACGCATTAATTACCAGTTTACTACTGATACCATAAACCTCTTTAGTACGCCGTGGCCATTATAAAAACCAGCTTTGTATATTAGTTGTGTAACACTTTTTCCTTATTTACGAATTAAAATACGAGTCTAGGACCGCCCGGTCGTAGAATTAACCGCAACTATGTCGGGGTATTGCCGATGCGCCGGCGCGGCGTAGTCTCCAAGTCAGAACATATACGTGGAATTCTATGACGAATAAGTACTAAACTAACATTCAGTTTTTGTCATCATTATAAACACCTGCTACATTTTGAAACTCTAATCATATTGACTTAAAAAATTGAATCCGTGATTTTAATTACAATATTACAACATGTATATGACACGGAAAATTTTGTGTAGGTACCATACGGAACCCTGGCAGCACGGATGTATTCAACTGGTTTTCTCGTAAAAACCCGTAGCCTTGGGTTTGCCTACTAACATGCTAAGTCAAATTTTAAGTATATAATGTAATTAATAGTACGTTCTGCACTGAAGGTGTCATTGACATCTGGGGATTTCAGTCACAGGATGAGCTTACATGTTGAAGCAATTTCGTTACTCAAGGGTTTCAGCATTAGTCTGTCGGTGCTTATCGGTATTCGGCAATAAGAAGAATTCGCATATTGTAGCAGTTTTCTTCATAGTTCGCATCTTCATCGCCATTCATTTTCGCTTACAAAGGCTGACAATATGGTTGATAACGTGCGTCAGGCATGAAATTATGTGATTGATGACGCTATCATTTGTTCCAAAACGTTGAGGATTGACCTGAGTGGAGTAAGGTAGTGTACAAGGTCATGCCGATTGTGGCTTAGTAAAGTCGACCAAGAAACTAGCACATTTTTAGTTGAGTGTGAAATCGGTGTCACTAGCTCTGTTTTATACATCTATAGGCTTTTGAAAGAGTCATACTTAATGATTGCTAAAGATTATACAGCAAATATGTGCAACGATGAAAAACCAGGTTGAAAATTGTAAAACCCCATCTTCATAAAACGGTACACATGCTTTCATAAAGAGATATCATTTAATGTTTACGACTCGCAGGTAGATAACGCTCAACGCACGCTCATAAACATAAAAATATATTATTGTATATGCTGGAAGAAATTAACGCCTTGTGAGACGAGTATGGAAATGTGTATACGTGACATTCAAGACGACACCACAGGTCACATAATAACTTACCAGCATCACTGTTCAGACACAACTCGACGTAAAACAACCAACATTTTATTTATCTGCTAGAATGAATTAAGAATAACTAGTTTCACCCAGTGACTACTGTACCCATTAATATCAATTATTTAATCTGCGCATGTGGAAAACCCAAATAGACAGATGCTTATAGCCGCTGTCCTTGGACGCGAGCTCTTAAGAGCTGAAGGAGGAACCCACTTTTATATAATAGGCCAAAAACTTGATTGATTTTGAAACCAAAGTTCAACTAGCGTATTTATAAACCGGATTCAATGAATCTGCGAAATATCTATAATAGTATTGAAAATTGAAATACTTGTATGTACTAAAATGAGATTATTTTAGATCGTTTCGAAGAGTTTGAGATATAATTAGAAAGCTCGGCCCGGCCCCACGTAACCGTTCTCATAATACGAACGAACGGCTGGGATTTCCGTCCGTATGTAACCACGCTGGCATACTTTCACATGGGTAATGCCCAGACCCATCATCAACAGAGCCGCGCCGCCATTGTTCACGACCAACTGTAGGCATTCTGCGGTTTTCCTGGGGTTTAGCTAACCTTACGAGCTGTCACATAAAACAATGCAAAGCTACCTCACTTAAATCTTTGTAAACATCTTCATTTTTAGTTTAGTGGTAGTTTTGGCATTTGTTATGATATTCTTAGATGGAAAAACCATCTCACTACTTCAGTCATTAGCATATTCGTAACGGTCAATTAGTACTCAAACAATGGTTTGTCTGGGATAACCCAAGAGTTTAGTATGGAGCTAAGTTGCTCCGGCCTCACAGCGAGTGTTACACCGCCAAAGATTTGCTTTCACTCGGTGGGCGGCCGGCTTAGTTTACTGCGCGACCCGTCGCTGCAATGTTGGGAATACCCAGCTAACGAACCCACCAACGTCTGACACCTCACCAGTCGACACAGAATCATCTCAGACATCTCCCATTCATACTCAGAATAATAATACAAATTCTAGTTTATCAATAACATTTGAATGTCTCGCGGACGGTTCACAACATGGGGAAACCCATATGTAAATTGTATACCTACTTCGTTAAGGTAGAGTTGAGAATTTTTTCACTAAAGTAAAGCATTTTATTTCATAGAAGCGTAATAATTTTATGTAGAATAAGAAGTTTTGATTGGACGAGCAATTTTCCGGGTAAAGGGGCACCGTTTAGCTACCGCGAGTAGCTACTACTACATTAAGTTCTTCGATAGCATTGAGTGTAATCAAGACCTTGAAGTGCCTACGTCACCAGCAGGCACGGACTACGGTGCGTTCACACGTAAACAATGTGCACTGGCTCCATTTATCATAGGTAGTACGCAGATTGTAGTTGATCCTAGCACGACATTTCAAGCGACATCCTAGAGAAACTCCGTATTTTTTCCGAAGACGTGACATTGTGCGCAAATTGTTACATTCATATCCGCATCTAGATGTTAATTAGTATCTATTCCTACAATGTAGTAGGATTCTACTCTAGCTCTAGCTAGATGGGTTTGTGGTGTCTGGCGTTTAGATAATGGTAAAATTAAATAGTTTATTTATCATGTTTTATTGCTCAAAATGATATCATGTTTGCATAAACCGTTGATAACGGGCAGGTCAGTTACAGTTAAGTAGCAGTAAGTACATTATTATGTCATAATAAGAAGAACAGAGCGATTGCACTGATACAACACAAACTATCAATTAGGCACTCGTTACGAAGAACGTAAAGCGGCTAACTGACTACATCATATAAAACTTAATTCCATATTTTTGTGAACATAATGAAACAGTAACTTGGCTCCAAGTTGGAAAAACCATATTGGGTTTTTACTGTCTGCTGTCCGTGATTCAAATGAACTGTAGCACACCCAATGTTATAGTAGGTATAAGCCACATGAAATACAACATTTATTTTTGTTCAGATACCTAGTTACATTTTTATCTATCGATTAAGTTTTGTTTTTTCGTTTTTCTATTCATAGCCCACATGTTAATGTACTTTTTTACTCAGTATGTTATTAAAATCTGTGTAAAAGAGAGAGTATGAGCCTGTGGTAAGAAACATCCTAAATGTGTTATAGAATTTCAAATCTCTATGGTGCAGAGTGATTGGGGATGTTCCCACCCCGCATGGATCGTTTCAGAATATGTGTGCACTATATGAAGTTAACATCTTCTTCCTGTCATACGTCGGCCTTGTTCAAAATAGAGAAGCGTCAAGGACATTAGGATCTCATGATACTAGAACTGCAAACCTGAGCCACAAGGACCTCCAGTGAGTAAATAGGTACGTCGAGAAATTCTAGCAGAGGGTATGACTATAAGGTAGGTAAAGGATGGAAGATACCTGTTGTAAAATGCTGTTAGGTCCAGGTCAAGCTCAGGGAGCAGAAGGCTGTTATGTTGTTAATACGTATTGCACTGACACACAATGCGAACCATCATTAGGCCTGTTCTTTTACATGGCAGTGAGACGTGGCCAATATTGGAGCGATGCAAGCAGGAGCTGCGTGTCACGGAAATGCAAATGCTGCGGTGGATGTGTGAAGTCACGCGACTAGACCGCATGAGGAATAGCATCCGTGGCAGCCTTCACGTCCGTGACATGTCAGTTAAGTTGCAAGAGCGTCGCCATCGCTGGTATAGTCATGTCTTGCGGCAACTGCCGGACTAAGTGGCGAACAAATGTGAAGCCATGTTTCTGTTAGGGTCCCGGTAGAAAGGGCGTCCGTTAAGTGCTGGCTTGACGCTGTACGAAAAAAATTTAGTGCAATAGTTCACTACAAGGGACGCCTGTGCGAAGTGGACGAGAAGAAGTAGAGGACAGATGATGATGACGCACTGCGAAGCTACCAACACTATCACACCTTCACTATTGGTATATAAAGAGCACATAGAGATCACATCGTGTGAACTGATCCTAACGCGAAAATATAGGACATTGACCAGGGTGTCCTACTTTATGCGGCTGACATGATGATTCAAACCATCAGCTTCCATAGATTTTTGAGGCATGGTGACCATGCCTAAAAAATCTATGGAAGCAGATGGTTTGAATTAACGAGTCATCAATTATGAAGTACAAAGGTAGCTAAGATGAGGAGGTAATAAACAATCACCAATGTTCCTTACCTCTGTAGTTTTTTTGATTGAGGGCTGAGGCTAGTCTTCTTGTCGGTAGATCTGATACTGGTGCTAGTAATGCCTGTAAGCATTCCGTGTATCCTCCTGATGTGGCTTTGTGTAGTGGCGTCTCTCCCGCCCTGTCTCGAACGTCGACCGAAAGTCCCGCTCGTACTAACATTCTCGTAACTACAGCGTTTCCGCTCATCACAGCCAAATGTAGTGGCGTGTGTCCATGGTCGTTAGTCAAGTCCAAAAGAGCTTTGTTAGGGCATATTTTAATCAATGTTGCTACTGATTTCTCGCAACCGTGTACAGATGCTATGTGTAGTTGTCTGTAACAAGAAATTACGTGCACTTAGGGCATCATCCAGATATAAATAGGATTAAGCAGGTGCATGTTGGAGAACATTGAGTCTATACTGACTGGGTAGAGAACACAAGTGCAACATTAGCTCCTTCTAAGCTGTGAGTACCACATGCTATAAGTAGGTAATATTCAAGTATTTTAAACCTCATTTGAATGAGACCTTGTGTGTAAAATATTTCCTGCATAACTTGATAAGATTGTTGACCAAAACATTTGTTTGTGTAGATGTAGCATTAGCACTGTGTACGCTAGGAAATGTTTGTAAATGTTAATGATTCAAGAACCATAGAGGAAATGTTTACTTCCTACCACAGACAAGTTATGCTGTATAGTGATATTTAACAATATTGAATCGAAAATATAGTGAACCGGCATGGGTGATCTCATGTTTATAATTAGATAGATTTATAAAAGAAACAATCAATAAGTTGAGTAATATTTTTTGTGCAAATTGTTTGGGGGATATATAACTGCTCCCTGCAGCAAAATAAAAGTGAACCCCATGCTCCAAATTCAGGTAAGGTTTGGAGGCAACTAGCAATACACTAAGATGATGATTGTCTCCCTAAAGAGTAACAGGAGTAAGTTCTGTTTACATTTGTGCACTTGACAACATCCACATTCTAACACATAAAAAAACTTAAACTTAACTATCTTCACATGGTATCCCTGATGGAGTAGTCAGAGACACATTTCTTTCACACAGAAGTCACACTTCTTTCACTTCCTTCAGATCCATTAATCGCTTCATACATACACATCTGGGTTTCAGAGTTCTTATACATTTGAACACTATTGTGAAATGTATTGAATATTGAAAACTTTAATGTTGTTGAGTTGCTTAAGGCTCACTTTAACAGGTCTTAAAATGTCATCTTGTTGGTCATGTGTTCAAACACTGGGTCATAACAAATGTTTGTATAATTCACAAATGCTTTTTGTGGGATTTCAGTGTTAATATATAACTATGAGTATCAGTTGGCTAGACCACATAGCACAAGGTTATATTAGCTTATCTTGGAATAGTTGGTGTTGTGTTTGAAAATGTCTAACATTATAATTTATCAGGTATTCTATTGCATAATGTTGTATAGTCCTCCTTTTCCATTACCAAAGCTACTTAACCTCAAAATAGGCATTTATACAAAGATAAATTGGCAATATAAGTTTATTACATTCCATACCTATTATAAATCTAACATTATTATCAATCAATTATCATTAGGTATAACCACAGTCCAAAAACTAAAGTGGTTTGATCATCACTATTTGAATATTACATTACTCATTGCTACACAATTGTATCTGCACCTCTACTCCCAAGCCGTCATGGGATTTAACAATGAAAAATGTAGAAGATTCTTTATATAACATAAGTTATTATATTATTAGAATAGGTTTAATATGAAATCTGATAAAATTTTTGGCAAAATCTGTTTTATTTGACCCTTGAGTGTCATGCACCAATCTTTACTTTCAGAGCAATGTGACAAATAAAAAACATAAACATAACAATTCTTATTACACAAGGTTGAAGAATACTTACGTGTCTCCCTCATTATCAGGTGTGTAAAATATAGCCAGATGTGCTGCAGGGACACATTTTTCTTCAGGTGGTGTAAGTGTACACCTTGTAAGTTGATCTGATTGTGTAGGAACAGGGATACTAGTGTCCACGAGCGTCACATCAGCCAGAACATCAATTAACTGGTCGCACTCGACCTCACTAGTATCTACTATCACACCACTTTCACCACACGAGTCAGCGTCGTCCTCATCACCAGGCCAGTGATCAAGAGGTTCCGACACAAAACCAGAATCAGTATTTGTATCTACGGCAATCTTCGTCTTGGATTCATCTTTCTTATTTGCACTCATTTTAGTATTTTGATTGGAAGTGTATATATGATTAAGTATGTGATTTTTTCACTTTAACTACGGAAACACATATTTTAAAATAATCTGATTATCTTGTTTAATAACTCCACGTTATAATCGCACTCAAATAAACGATAAATGTAACTAAATTGAAAATAATTCACGTTTCTACTCGGACACGCTCACACGGCACACACAATAGCACAGCACAATGTAAAATGACGTTTCATTTCACTTCCACTTATTTTCCGCGTTTGGATATACGTAAGAACGTACAGTTGTGGTTGACAGTAGTGAACACACTGAGCGTTGCAGTGATTTTTCCTGTATTTATAGCCGCGGTATTTCAGGCAGTTTTTCCCATCGTATCTGATATGAATATTTAATATCATTAGAAGTTCAGCATTAGCCTAATTAAGACAAGCACTAAACATTGTTATATGTCATTCTTGTTTGCGGGATTATTACAATCAAGGCCAAAAAAATAATATAATTATTTATCTAACTTTAAAAATTAGGTGTTCTATAACTAACTAACTATCTTCACGCTGTATCCCTGACGGGGTAGTCAGAGAGGACTACCTGTGGGTGTTCTATCACCAAATTATAATTCTGTTAGTTTATTCTTAACATAACTAAAAACTGAAAATTTCTCAAGGTTTTTGTGTGGTTTAGCTGGGGTTTCATTGAAATAAACTCTGACTACTTAATAAATAAACGAAAATATCACAAAATTCTTTATTTAACTCAGTTTCACAGAAAAATATTATATCGTGTTTTTTAACTTAACTTAACTTAACTTAACTTAACTTAACTATCTTCACGCTGTATCCCTGACGGGGTAGTCAGAGAGGACAGATCGCCAGGCTTCGCGATTCATGCATACTTCTTTCGCTTCTTCGAGATTCATCAATCGCTTCATACACGCACGTCTGGGTATCCGAGTACTTTTGACCTTTCCGTTTTTGAGCAATCTGCTCACGTGGTCTTCATATGTAAGTCTCGGCCTACCCTGACCTCTTCTACCCTCTGCTTTCGCACAATATATATTCTTCGTCAATCGTTCCTCACTCATTCGTTGGACGTGTCCAAACCAACGGAGCACGCCCTTTTCCAGCTTAACGCTGACACTTTCATTCAAACCTGCCATATTGCGTATCACTTCGTTACGTACTCGGTCGGCCAAGGTAACGCCGCACAATTTTCGAAGTGATCGCATCTCCACAGCATTCAATTTACTTTCATGTATCTGCTGACATACCCAGGTTTCGCTACCGTACAGCAAAGTTGGCACTAGCACTGCGTTATGAATCGTCAGTCGTGCTTCTTTTACGATGCTTTGTCGCTTTACTAATTGGGACAAAGCACCGTTAACTCTGTTTCCAGCAGCTACTCGCCGTTCTACATCCGTATCACATCTTCCATCCGCGCTAAACATACTCCCTAAATACACAATTTCATTCACTTGCTCTAGACGTTCCTGGTTTACCCTAATCTCGCATTTAGTTCTTACGTCATCTCTTTCAAATACTAGAACCTTAGTCTTACTTGCATTCAAGCGAAGACTCTTACTTTCACACTCCTCTTTCATATTAGTGACTAATGCCTGAAGGTCGGCTTCTGATGAGGCCATGAGCACCGCATCATCAGCGTACAGCAGACAGTTTACTGAAAAGTCACCCAAATTCACACCCATATCACAATCTTTCAACTTCTGCAGGCAACTGTCCAGATACACTATGAACAGCCAGGCGGACATGACACAACCCTGTTTGACGCCTGTACAGACATCAAAAAGAGGTGACACATCCCCCCCTACTCGCACGCAAGCCTTACAGTCCTTATAAAGCGACTGTATTGCCCGCAGCAGCGAGCCGTCCACACCATATCCGGGCAGCAAATCCCACAGAGTTTCCCTCACAACGTTATCAAATGCTTTTTCCAGATCCACAAAAGCGCAGAAAACCCTCTGGCTAATGGCCAGAAACTTCTCCGCGCTCATGCGGAGAGAAAACACTTGATCCATGCAACCTGTTCCACGTCGGAATCCGCATTGAGCCTCCCATAAATACCTTTCAGACTTTTCTTGCATTCATGCCGTTATAACCTTTGCATACCTTACTAGCTAAGCTGACCAAGCTGATCGCCCTATAGCTGGAGCAGTTTAAGCGCGAGCCTTTCCCTTTGTAAATAGGTACTACAACTGCTACTCGCCATCTGGGACCACACCCGTCCGCCAGCACAAGTTGCATAACAGACATCCCAGACGCGCGACCCACCGTACTTGATCATCTCAGCAGTAACTCTGTCTTTTCCCGCAGCCTTACCACATTTCATACTTCTATCGCTTGTTCTATTTCTTTCATACTAATGACTTCAATGACATCGGGATCCGGAGCATCGAAGTGAGCTCCACTTTCCGATGTGGCATCTCTGTCTTTTCTTGCATACATCTTTCCATAATATTCACTCCATCTCTGCAGGACGTCAGTTTGGTCTGTTAGGACGTCATTGTTAACACTAAGCTTTTAAAACTAAATCTAAAACTCTAAGCACTTTATTCATACTGCAGATTGCTGAACAACTCCGGGTCTTGCCTACCTCTTTCCAGAAGTGCTTTTTACTTATTTATTATATTCACAGATATATAAGACAGTCAGATTATAATTATGTCGAATATAATGGTGCGTCTAGTCTAACTGTTTAATTTGGTTTTATAGTGAAAAAAGAAATAGACTTGGTTAAAAACGGAAATAAAAGCAAATTAAGTAATAATACTAGTTTAAATTATTAAATAACAAATAGGTTCCCAGCGTTTAAGGAAGAAAAGCTATTCAAATTTAACTATTCAAACTTTAATTAATATTTAAACTATTCAAAATATATAAACTATTCAAAGCTGACTATCTTCTTTTTTTAATCGTGTGACACTCCTCACGGATGATATGCCGGTTGCAAGCCAACTAAAACCACATGGAACCTACTTATTTGTTAGGTACAGTGGAGAACTGGGACTTTGCGTAAAAACACTTACTTGTTGTCGATGTCGATCGACAAACAATTCGTTGTGTATAGCCTTCTTTTTAATGTGATTTTGATGCGTATTCAAATAACTAAGGTTCTTGACCAAAATTTCTTTGTACTTTGTCATTGTCAAATTCGGCTGACGAGAAATTTGGGGGGAACAGCGAAGGTAACGTTTTTCAAAACTAGTGTGTTTTGGAGTGTTTATGTGTAAAAAGGATAGTTTCTTAAACAAAGCTTCGACAACGCGCACCTGTGTTGTGAATTTGAATAATTCAGTAGAACGTTGCATTTTTCGTTACCTTCCAAAATCCTCAATACCATAGCTTTACTGAAGGCATGGACACAGAACCTAGGACTGGACTCATGGGCTTGACAGCGACAAAGGACTGGATAATTTATACTAAAGACAAGGCTGTTTGAAGAAAGTTTCCTTTGCCGGCCCAAGATGGGTGACGCCAAATAACAACAATAATCGGAAGATGACAAGTATGACAACTGACAAAGACTTTTGGCGCCAACATGAGCCATGAGCCCACGTTTGTCGTATATTATTTAGAAAAACTAGTGTAAAATTCGTGTTTTTGTGTTTAATAATGATGGAATATTATACATAAAGAATTCGGAAAAGTGCATTAGTGAACGAAAGTGATATATTGCAAAGAATAGCGGTGTTGTTTGTGTTGGTGCAAAATTTCCATAGATAGCCGCAATAAAGGATCCACTGCCTTATTGGGCACGACACTAGGACCTAGGACTGAGGACTTGACATCGACTAACGACTAGACTGGACTAAAAGGTAATAACATGAAAATAGGCTGTATAGACTTCATAGATTTTCCTTTGCATGCCCAAGATGGGCAAAGACAACTAAAAAAAAGGCAACTGACAAACCAAAATGACAACTTGCCGCCAATAACAAATTCTATTTTGTTTATTTTGACTTCGTCTACGGTTAAATCATTCATGTACACCTGTATTTTTGGCCAAACTTAGAATAAGGGACAATTCTATTTGCGAATGCGGGTTTGAAGATGGAGACGTGGACCATATATTTTTCAGTTGTAATAAATTAAGATATTCGCTTTATGATGTAATTCCTTCTAATATTCCTCGACCTACGTCACTTAAACTACTTTTGCCCCTTGTATATACCCGTTTTGTATATAAACTAGGTAATTATATTAGTATTAATAAAATTAGGCTGTAATTTTATATATTTTCTAGTTAAGTAATTTTATTTCACAGTTTTAAAATAACGATAATTGATAAAATAAACGTAGCGTATGTTAGTTTAAAGTTGTAAATATCTACTATATTGTTAGTCTTATATATATATGTACCTATACAGTTATGTAAGAAAATTTAGTTTTTAAACAATTGGTCGGAAAATATAAATTCCTTTTGGCTGTTCAGTTGACAAACCGTACAATGAGTTTGACAGTTTGTCCTTCCGAAACCTAATCCGAACCGAAACAGTCCGAAACATGACATTGGCGGACTAGTGGAAGCCTATCCACAAATGCCACAAGCTAAAAGTTGAAGTTGAAGTTTATTTTGACTTGTTTGAAAAATTATTTGTAAAATGTTTGGTGAAAAAGTAATTGAGCTACTTAAGGAAGCTGAAAGGAATCCGGTTACTATCGATCCTTTCAACGTGAGTTCTGACTTATGGTTTTAAATATCAATATGTGCTACACAATTTAAAGTATGATAATATTAATAACCTTTCAGGATGACAAAATCCGTCAAATATTAGAAGAAATGCATTCTTTATTCAGGATGAATATGAATGACGCGTAAGTTACTTTAGCCAATGATAATAAACATAAATGTGAAGAGACTAAACCCAAAATATGCAAAATAGCGTTTGTAATTTAGTACATACATACATACATATTGTCCCGCCTTTATCCCCGAAGGGGTAGGCAGAGCCATAATAAACGCCCACATTTTACCGTATGCATTTTTGTCCCACGTAACAGGTGGTGAGTCCATCGCCGTGTTGACAGGTACAGGCTGTGGCGACCTGCTGTTAAAATCTTTTAAGCCGTCCATAAGGCATTAAATTTAGTACATAATAACTTTTTATAAATTATATATTTTATATTTATCAAATTATTTGTTTACAGCAATGCAACATCAGATAATAAAAATTTATGGACTACTGTACAAGTGAGACATTCAGCTTTAGAACGGAATAAACGTTGCCTCTTAGCCTATCTGTACAGTAGAATGACCAAAATCAAAACACTACGATGGGAGTTCGGTTCAGTGCTGCCATCTGATGTCCGAGAACTATTATCTGATGAAGAATATCAATGGTTTTCAAAGTATTCCTCAAATCTTGCTTCATATATGAGATCTTTAGGTCAAGATATCGGTTATAATGGTATTGATTTGACAGAAAATCTGAAGCCACCAAAGTCACTTTATATTGAAGTTCTGTGTATGGCTGATTATGGGAAGTTGGAGCTAGAAGATGGCAATGTAATTTTACTGAAGAGAAACAGCAGGCATTTTTTGCCAACTTCCGAATGTCAAACCCTTATTAGACAAGGTATATTAAAGCAGATTACGTAGTACATTTGGAATTTGATATTATTGGGTTAGTTACAATTAAACCTACTTTAAATTATTAGATAAAATCTGTTTCTTCATTGATATTGATAGGTATATTGTGCATTAGAAAAAAAATAGTAAAAATTAAAGGGGTGCCACTATGTTATTCATATGGCACCCTGGGCTTCAATCACTCCAAACATGCCCTTTACTTCTTGGTTTTATTGAAATACTGATAAATCCTCAAGAGTAAATGTAACTACTCTCTAAAACAATGACACTAAGATTTAACGGTATTTCTTAATATATGAATACTATTTTTAGAGTGATAATATAATTACAGGAACATAAAACAGCAGACTTAAAGCAGTGTTACAATATGTTGTATTATTTTTAGAAAAATGTTCAACATTAATTTTGTCATACTTCATTTGTTCAGTGACATAAATGTTTAAATCACATTTATTTCCTAATTATGCCTGTCTAAAATTGCATAGTTAATTGTGGGTGTATAGTATGCCTCTGCCTATCCCTTCGAGGATAAAGGTGTGACATTATGAAAATGACTGTCTGATGGAAAGTCATTGTGACATCTAAATTGAGGTCACTATCGCAGTTGCTAAAGTCGCAGGCACAGTGTCCCTACACCACCTATGCTTAGCTTGAAGAAAGCAGTTTTGTAAGCGAAGTGAAACTATTTGCCATTGCTATATTTGGCCAAAATAGACAGCAAAATGTGCAGTGGAATGCTTCCATAGTTGAGAGTTGAGCATAGTTTAGGTCCTTTTAGATAGATAACTCTTTATTGTACACCATAACATACATATACGAGGTGTGTTCAAAAAGTACCCGGAATTTTCGTTTTATTTCAAAAAAATATTTATTTATTCGTCTACATCAATGTGGTCCCCTTCAAAGTAGTCCCCCCCAGATATAATACACTTATGCCAGCGTTTTTTCCAATCTTCGAAGCACTCTTGATATTCACTTTTTGGCATGTCCTTGAGCACTCTCAGCGATTCGGCTTTTATTTCTTCAATCGAGGAAAAACGCCGTTCTTTCATGGGTCTCTTTAACTTTGGGAACAGGAAAAAGTCACACGGAGCCATATCTGGTGAATATGGAGGTTGGGGCATGACTACGATATTGTTTTTGGCCAAAAAATTACGAACAAGCAACGAGTGAGCAGGTGCGTTATCGTGGTGCAAAAGCCATGAATTGTTTTTCCATAAATCGGGGCGTTTTTTTCGGATTGCTTCACGCAAACGTCGCATAACTTCAAGGTAATACTCCTTATTAACCGTACGACCTTGTGGTAAGAACTCTTGATGCACTATACCATTATAATCGAAGAAAACAGTAAACAAAACCATGACATTTGATCGAACTTGACGTGCTTTTTTTGCTCTTGGTGACGTTGAATGCTTCCAGGTGGACGATTGTGCTTTGGTTTCGACATCATAACCGTACACCCATGTTTCATCACCAGTTATGACCCTTTCAAGTAAACTTGGATCGTCGCTGATTTATTTAGTCATTTCGCAGCTCCTGAGCGATGTTCATGCGATTGTTTTTTGGTCAAAATTCATTAAACAAGCAAAAATCGCCGAGCTCTTATAAACACGTCGAACCTTAGCGACTACCACAGACAAAGTAAATAGTGCTTATAGCTGAAAATGTTATCATACTTTAAGGGTATGGATACCAACAGAATAAAAAAATTAATTTGACAATCGGACCCTCCAGACCCATTAAAATAAAAAATTCCGGGTACTTTTTGAACACACCTCGTATTATTAGAACTTATAAACTATGGATCAGTGGAAGAAAATGTAGTTGATTAAACAACTTTTTTGCATTTGTTTTTACATACTGATACATGATGGTCTTATATATTAAATTCAATGTTTCTAAAGATTTTAGATGTGTATTGCCTTCACAATATACCTACTTTATTATGTGTAGTTTTGTCGTTATGAATTCACTAGTTCAAAGTAATTTATTCAATTTATCAAGACTTGAAGATAATCTTAATAGGTACTACTCCACAACCGAACTGTGTAAACTAGCAACCTATGGATTTAGTGAATTACTGCAGGATTGAAGAGTAGAAGCGTGCACGTCGCCATCCCTGCCATCTACGGCTGCAATTCTACTCCAACACTAGTGCCACCAGGACGAATAATGCTAGGGCGTGCCCCCGAGGCGACCAGTTCGTCCCCGCTGGTGCGAAAAGTGTGTGCCAGAGCGGCGTAGGGGACCGCCACCCTACACGCGCGGCCCGACTCGGCGGGAAGTGGAGGACGGAGTGCAGGGTAGCTGCGTGGAATGTTAGGGGAAGAATAACATAAGATGAATGAGTTGATGGATGTTATGAATGAGAGAAAGTTAGATGTAGTGTGCTTGACAGAGACCAAGCGCAAGGGCAGCTAAGTCTAGGAGCTCCCGGGTGGGGTGCTCGCGCTTTGGTCTGGAGTACCAGAGAGCGAGCATGGCAGTCGGGGGGGTTGGAATTTTGCTGTCCTCGCGATTGGCCTCCGGTATGTATAAGTACAAACCGGTAGGTCCTAGAATCCTCTGGATCCGTGTAAAACTTGGTTTGACGAAGATTTTCCTGGTAGCTGCTTACACGCCAGTATCTTCGTCGAACGCGAGTGAGCTAGAAGACTTCTGGGAGAGTATGAGAGAAGCTCTAAATGTGATAGAAGGAAATGAAAGACTTATAGCCTGTGGAGACTTGAATGGATGGGTGGGTACCGCTCGCGATGGTTTTGAGTCGGTACTCGGGAAGTAAGGGGATAAAAGGTAGAACGACGCTGGCAAGCTAATACTGGCATTTTGTAAGGAAAAGGATTTGTTTGTGGCGAACACAATGTTCAACCACAAACAAATTCATATGTATACGAGGAGACGTAAGTCAAAGAGAAGCATGATAGATCTATTCCTAATGCATAGTCGGCTCCGTAAACAGGTGATGGACACAAAGATTTATCGAGGCGCTGAGCTGGGATCAGACCACTACCTAGTCATAACTAGGATTAGAGGTCTGTTCGCAGGTTGGCGTCATCGTACCGAGTGTCCTGAACCTGAGCCGACTTATAGCATCAAAAGCAGGAAGCTGCAGGATGCATCCATTAGGGATAAATATAAAGAAAGGGTAGCCGAAAAGCTTGGCGAAGTCAATGTAAGTAGTGAGAATGTGGAAAGTGTATGGCAGAACCTTAGGGATAGTATGGTAAATGCCGCTGTGGAAGTGTGTGGAGAAACGAAAAGAGGCAGTAGTAATAAGCGTGATGCATGGTGGAATGAGGAAGTGAAAGAAGCAGTTCGAATGAAGAAGAAAACATGGCTAGACTACTTAGCTTCGCGAAATGATTTTAATATGAAAGAGAGATACAAGCTGCAGAAAGTTAACATGAAGGCACTGATAGAAGAAGCTCGTGAAAGGTGCAGAATGAAAGCGGATGAAAGGTTGTCGTCCAATTTCCGGGATAATGCCAAGCTCTTCTGGAAAGAGGTAGGCAAGACCCGCAGTTGTTCGGCAATCTGCAGTAGGAATAAAGTACTTAGTGTTAACAATGACGTCCTAACAGACCAAACTGACGTCCTGCAGAGATGGAGTGAATATTATGGAAAGATGTATGCAAGAAAAGACAGAGATTCCACATCGGGAAGTGGAGCTCACTTCGATGCTCCGGATCCCGATGTCATTGAAGTCATTAGTATGAAAGAAATAGAACAAGCGATAAGAAGTATGAAATGTGGTAAGGCTGCGGGAAAAGACAGAGTTACTGCTGAGATGATCAAGTACGGTGGGTCGCGCGTCTGGGACACACTATGTCTGTTATGCAACTTGTGCTGGCGGACGGGTGTGGTCCCAGATGGCGAGTAGCAGTTGTAGTACCTATTTACAAAGGGAAAGGCTCGCGCTTAAACTGCTCCAGCCATAGGGCGATCAGCTTGGTCAGCTTAGCTAGTAAGGTGTATGCAAAGGTTATAACGGCACGAATGCAAGAAAAGTCTGAAAGGTATTTATGGGAGGCTCAATGCGGATTCCGACGTGGAAGAGGTTGCATGGATCAAGTGTCTTCTCTCCGCATGATCGCGGAAAAGTTTCTGGCTGTTAGCCAGAAGGTTTTCTGCGCTTTTGTGGATCTCGAGAAAGCATTTGATAACGTGAGAGAAACGCTGTGGGACTTGCTGCCCGGATATGGTGTGGACGGCTCGCTACTGCGGGCTATACACTCGCTTTATAGGGACTGTAAGGCTTGCGTGCAAGTAGGGGGGATGTGTCACCCCTTTTTGATGTCTGTACAGGCGTCAAACAAATTGAAATGTCTGTTTGTAATTTCAAATTAACAGCTTTTTACTTAATGCATATGAAGTATATACCTTATTATATACTTTTCATATACTCAAAAGTTCCCCTTAATTTTAATTTTACCCCAGAATAGGGAAAAAAGTCCCCAATCTGAACACCCTGTCTGGTCGTCTGCCGGTGCGGTCTGATCCGGTCGTCTGTTGCGACACCAGATTTGGTCGCAACAGACGACGGCGGACTCGATTTGGTCTGCCGGACCTCGACAGATTTGATCCGCCGAGTCTGCCGACCAAATCTGTTGTCGCAACAGACGACCGGATCAAACCGCACCGGACGACCAGACGACCAGACAGGGTGTTCAGATTGGGGACTTTTTTCCCTATTCTGGGGTAAAATTATTATTTTTAAGGAATTTTTGTGGAAAACGAAATGTTTCTAATAAAGTATATTATTTTATATGCATTTAGTGAAAAGCTGCAAATTTGAAATTACACAGTTATCTCAGTCAGTCAGTCAGTGTGTGTTTTGCATTTCAATTTAGCAGCTTTTTACTAAATGCATATAAAAGAATATACTTTATTAGAAACTTTTCATTTCCCCAAAAGTTCCTTAAAAAAATTTTATTTACCCCAGAATAGGAAAAAAGCCCCCAATCTGAACACCCTGTCTGGTCGTCTGCGGTCCCGTGCGGTCTGATCCGGTCGTCTGTTGCGACACCAGATTTGGTCGGCGGACTCGGCGGATTTGATGTTTCGTCGAACTGAACGTTTGTTAGCGCTATAGGAACATGGTAGCCGGTATGTCTACTCACACAAGCAAAACCGTGTTATTTTGCCGATTGGTTTTTCTGTTATGCAGTATGTACGAATGTGCCCCGCGTACGAAGGCTGACCACTTTCCCCTACTTAATACTAAAAACTTATTTTTTAAGTAAATAAGTACATATAACAGGAATCTTATCACCGTGGCCATGAGCCAAATACTGCGGGAGTATAGAGCTGAAACTACCAGCAGGCTATAAATTCTCCAACAATTACTCTTTTCAAGTTATGCACTAACCGTCCAAACTGTGCAACACCAGCTATTAATAACACGGCGAAGATTAAGTACATACTCGTAGAACAAATTTAATAAATTCATGAGTCGATATTATACAATCGGCAATAAATGGAAGCAAATAATGCTCGCCAACAAAATTTAGGAATTTTACTGTACCTAGTTTGTAGTCGTGACTTCGAACGAGTAGTCAAGTAGCGGCAGGAGACTACAGGCAAATGATACCAACTTTGGGCCAAAGTCTACTAATTCAATCGCGTCAGAGAGAATCGAAATCGTCGTACAATAGAAAGCCACCGGTACAATTTTGACAGTTTTTTTGTAGTCTAATTTACAATCGTACTCCAATAGACTTCTATCGGTCGGACGATAGAATTCTACTAACACGTACCTCGCC
The DNA here is from genome assembly GCA_948477245.1 of Thumatha senex. Taxonomy (NCBI): domain Eukaryota; kingdom Metazoa; phylum Arthropoda; class Insecta; order Lepidoptera; family Erebidae; genus Thumatha; species Thumatha senex. Next base: position 1,010,186 of record OX419731.1, read on the forward strand.
AGTGGCCGCTAGTCAGTTGCATTTTTGATAGTCTACTAACATTTTGACAGCTATAAACAGCGGTTCTGGTTCTATTCGCGGCTTGTCAATAGCAGAGTCGGCCCCCTGGCCTTCAATTCCAAATTTCTTCGATCAACTCTTAGGATTGGCCCGACCGAGAAGAAGCACCTAATGTTCTTACTAAAATTATAAATGCGAAAGTAACTTTATCGGTCTGTCCATCTGTCGCGCTTTCACGGCAAAACTACTGAAACCATATAAATTAAAGAGACAAAGATAGTCTAGAGCCCGAGAAAGGACATGGGAACTTGTTTCGGGAACAACTAGGGTAATGTCGCCTGATCGCGTCCACCGCCCAGTTCGCGTCCAAAAGATGGGGCACTCCTCAAAAACAGTGGGAAATAACCATACCGAGTCACTAACAAAAATGAACGGTATTTCTATTAAAGCTTAGATATGTGGTAGGTATATGCATATAAATAAAAGCTTTATGCGCGTTACCACCATTACGTAAAAAATACTTATACTAAAATCTTGTATAATACAATTAAGAGCGATCGTATGATATTTTGCAAAAAAATTAGTGAGCAGCAGCGCGTTTCACGGGAAAGTTTTAATGGCTTTATTTCAAATCCTGGATACATTATCGTTTCTAAACCTTAATTATGAACCATATAATAAAGTAATGATGTTTGTGCTCAAATTTCATTTGATTAACGGTTAAAATAACGCTGGACGCGAACTGCACCACCAAATTTATACATTAGCCACATTGCGTCCGCAATGGACGCCATCTGGTCTATCTCATTCTAACTTGGATGGTTTTTATTAAGTATATGAAAAATCATGACAAACATTAAGAGTTTTATATCGATTCCGTCATTATTAACATACACATTGTAATAGCCTCTTTGCGTCCACTATAACGACTAGAAATAGATACAGATGTCGAAAATCATACTTGGACGCAAACTGGACCTATAGGTGAGACCTAAGAAAAGATTGCGTCCACATTTTAGTCACACACAAAAAGTGCCTGATCCAGATCCACAGGAGCACAGATTTACTGTGCTCCTGTGGAGTTTGTAATTTCAAATTAACAGCTTTTTACTTAATGCATATGAAGTATATACCTTATTATATACTTTTCATATACTCAAAAGTTCCCCTTAATTTTAATTTTACCCCAGAATAGGGAAAAAAGTCCCCAATCTGAACACCCTGTCTGGTCGTCTGCCGGTGCGGTCTGATCCGGTCGTCTGTTGCGACACCAGATTTGGTCGCAACAGACGACGGCGGACTCGATTTGGTCTGCCGGACCTCGACAGATTTGATCCGCCGAGTCTGCCGACCAAATCTGTTGTCGCAACAGACGACCGGATCAAACCGCACCGGACGACCAGACGACCAGACAGGGTGTTCAGATTGGGGACTTTTTTCCCTATTCTGGGGTAAAATTATTATTTTTAAGGAATTTTTGTGGAAAACGAAATGTTTCTAATAAAGTATATTATTTTATATGCATTTAGTGAAAAGCTGCAAATTTGAAATTACACAGTTATCTCAGTCAGTCAGTCAGTGTGTGTTTTGCATTTCAATTTAGCAGCTTTTTACTAAATGCATATAAAAGAATATACTTTATTAGAAACTTTTCATTTCCCCAAAAGTTCCTTAAAAAAATTTTATTTACCCCAGAATAGGAAAAAAGCCCCCAATCTGAACACCCTGTCTGGTCGTCTGCGGTCCCGTGCGGTCTGATCCGGTCGTCTGTTGCGACACCAGATTTGGTCGGCGGACTCGGCGGATTTGATGTTTCGTCGAACTGAACGTTTGTTAGCGCTATAGGAACATGGTAGCCGGTATGTCTACTCACACAAGCAAAACCGTGTTATTTTGCCGATTGGTTTTTCTGTTATGCAGTATGTACGAATGTGCCCCGCGTACGAAGGCTGACCACTTTCCCCTACTTAATACTAAAAACTTATTTTTTAAGTAAATAAGTACATATAACAGGAATCTTATCACCGTGGCCATGAGCCAAATACTGCGGGAGTATAGAGCTGAAACTACCAGCAGGCTATAAATTCTCCAACAATTACTCTTTTCAAGTTATGCACTAACCGTCCAAACTGTGCAACACCAGCTATTAATAACACGGCGAAGATTAAGTACATACTCGTAGAACAAATTTAATAAATTCATGAGTCGATATTATACAATCGGCAATAAATGGAAGCAAATAATGCTCGCCAACAAAATTTAGGAATTTTACTGTACCTAGTTTGTAGTCGTGACTTCGAACGAGTAGTCAAGTAGCGGCAGGAGACTACAGGCAAATGATACCAACTTTGGGCCAAAGTCTACTAATTCAATCGCGTCAGAGAGAATCGAAATCGTCGTACAATAGAAAGCCACCGGTACAATTTTGACAGTTTTTTTGTAGTCTAATTTACAATCGTACTCCAATAGACTTCTATCGGTCGGACGATAGAATTCTACTAACACGTACCTCGCCAGTGGCCGCTAGTCAGTTGCATTTTTGATAGTCTACTAACATTTTGACAGCTATAAACAGCGGTTCTGGTTCTATTCGCGGCTTGTCAATAGCAGAGTCGGCCCCCTGGCCTTCAATTCCAAATTTCTTCGATCAACTCTTAGGATTGGCCCGACCGAGAAGAAGCACCTAATGTTCTTACTAAAATTATAAATGCGAAAGTAACTTTATCGGTCTGTCCATCTGTCGCGCTTTCACGGCAAAACTACTGAAACCATATAAATTAAAGAGACAAAGATAGTCTAGAGCCCGAGAAAGGACATGGGAACTTGTTTCGGGAACAACTAGGGTAATGTCGCCTGATCGCGTCCACCGCCCAGTTCGCGTCCAAAAGATGGGGCACTCCTCAAAAACAGTGGGAAATAACCATACCGAGTCACTAACAAAAATGAACGGTATTTCTATTAAAGCTTAGATATGTGGTAGGTATATGCATATAAATAAAAGCTTTATGCGCGTTACCACCATTACGTAAAAAATACTTATACTAAAATCTTGTATAATACAATTAAGAGCGATCGTATGATATTTTGCAAAAAAATTAGTGAGCAGCAGCGCGTTTCACGGGAAAGTTTTAATGGCTTTATTTCAAATCCTGGATACATTATCGTTTCTAAACCTTAATTATGAACCATATAATAAAGTAATGATGTTTGTGCTCAAATTTCATTTGATTAACGGTTAAAATAACGCTGGACGCGAACTGCACCACCAAATTTATACATTAGCCACATTGCGTCCGCAATGGACGCCATCTGGTCTATCTCATTCTAACTTGGATGGTTTTTATTAAGTATATGAAAAATCATGACAAACATTAAGAGTTTTATATCGATTCCGTCATTATTAACATACACATTGTAATAGCCTCTTTGCGTCCACTATAACGACTAGAAATAGATACAGATGTCGAAAATCATACTTGGACGCAAACTGGACCTATAGGTGAGACCTAAGAAAAGATTGCGTCCACATTTTAGTCACACACAAAAAGTGCCTGATCCAGATCCACAGGAGCACAGATTTACTGTGCTCTTGTGGATCTGTTTTACTCCACGGGAGCTGTAAGACATCGTAGCCCTTGCGCTTAGCCACTCAAACGTTCAAGCTGCTAAAGCTGCTGACTTTTTTGTTTTTTCTTTTTTGTACTGACCTCCTTTCATAACCTTTTTAAACAATGTTGTCATTGGTTTGAATGAATTAATTTTATACCATTAGAATCGTGGATAAAAAGCTGTGTATTAGAGGTTTAATATCTACATGTCACAATATCAAAATTCAAGGTAAACGCGATATAAACATTGCCGGCGGCCATTTTTCCGCCATTTTTTTAGTTTTGGTTTAATATTTAATGGGTTAACATTTTTATAGTTTTAGTTACATTACTTATAAGTTATTTGTGTCATATATCGTTTTAATCGTTATAATTCCCGGAATTTTATTATGTTTCTCAGAATACAAGCGCTGTCGATCTAAGTTGACAGCATTAAGCTGAGAGAGGGCCAGATTTTTGCGCAGAATGGGCACTGTATGGATGCACGGATATTATTTTGTTTGTGATTTTTTTGTTCTAATTTTTATTTCTATCCTTTTTAAATAGTAGATATTTTATTTTGTTGTTTTTTTGTTTTTGGTGTTGGGTATTATAATAGGTTAGGCTTCAAAGTATTGTTACTTATTTTATGTTGTGTCGATTCTGACAGCAAAAATTAAAATTTTTTTTTTAATTCAGTAGATATCACCAATAATTATCGGTAATGCTTTTTTTCAAGTTTTGCAGTGAATATTACTCATATTATAGGTAAATTCTACTCGGGACTTCACGAAATAATCTACTTAAACTACTTTCTCTTCCATATTGATAAATCAGTTGTGATTATTTTAGTATTACTGTAAGCAACGAAATCCTAGTTATCACTACATATTATAAAACAAAGTCGTTTTTCGCTGTCTGTCCCTATGTATGCTTAGATCTTTAAAACTACGCCACGAATTTCGATGCAGTTTTTTTAAATAGATGGAGTGATTCTTATAGAAGGTTTTTATGTATATTTTGTTAAGTTTTTGTATACATTAACTTAATTACAACGATATATATGTTGGCGGTGTCGGAAAAAATGAGCCGTCTGGGAGTCCGATCTTTAACGAAAACGCTGCCTAAACCCTTTAAGATAAAACAAAATAATTTATTGTGGAATTATGTTTAATATAGGTCTACAAAAAAGTCTGCGACGGTATATGTCTATCTCTTAAGGATACCGTACTATATCCGTTTTAATACTTAAAAAAAACAGCAATAATAAAGCGGTAATTTAAAGGCTATTTACACAAATACATTATTAATCCTCATCATTTTTAATATGTTAGTTGGTTTCAGCATTTTATGATGATTATTTTGTCCCCTTAACACTTTGCAAATTAAATGAATATCTTAGGCGATATGGCAAAATCAAAAAAAAAGCAAAGAAATTAATTTCGTGTAACAAAAACCGGGCCGTGCGGAGAAGTAAACAAGTAATTTGGAAAATGTTGATACATTATCGTGAAATGAATAAACGACGGGATTAAGTGGGTGCTACGGGGTTCGAAGTATGTCACGGGCGAAGCCGGGCGGGTCAGCTAGTATAATATAATAATATAGTTTATTTCTCAAAAAAGTGGTATAGAATTTCTTAATATGAAACTAGAATAGATAACTCGAAATAAGCATGCAATAGCTTCCGTTGCCAAACTAGGTAAAAAAAAACCTGTGTTTCGGCTCACGGCGCCATTCCCCTCGGGAATTTAACATTTCTAGTATAAATAAACAGAGATTCATTTCTATTATGGCTATTTAACTAATAACTATCTTATATAATTGTATGGCTATTTAACTAAATCGAAATAAGTGGTGTGGGTGTGTGTGTGTGTGTGTGTGAGAGTGTGTGTGTTTTATTAAACCTAAGATATCACCGCTAAAATTTCCTCAGTTTCATAATATCCCAAAGTTCGAAGCCAATCAATAACTTTATATTTGCATTGCATTCTATTAAGAGGATAAATAACGATTATTTTATTTACCTTATTATATACGTATGGACCTAATGTACAATAAAATTTTCGTATAAACGAGGTGCGAGATATCCATTTGGTTTCACACACCCGGTTTCTTCTGCGAACAATAGCCTTAGTAGGTTCATAATATACAGCGTGTTGTTTCATTATTATACCCAATAAGAACAATTGTCTGACAGTGAGCACCTTCCACTGCTCATAGAGTAAAGCCGTAGGAAACAGGAAAGAACGGAAAGTGCTGACCTTAAGAATTGTCCTCTGGGCAATTTCTAAACGTTTAATGGTGGTAGCTGGAGCTCACCCCAAACAGTAATGCAGTAGGTAATTAAAGACTGGCAAAACTGGCTTCACCAATTCAAAGTTCGCCACTCGTCTAACAGTTTTAAACACTATAATAAGTTTGCGAATCCTACCAGACAATAGCTCAATGTGCTTGGCAAAGTTCAAATGACAATCAACAGTAATACCCAGATACTTAATACTCGTATATTCGGTGGACTCTAAAAACGGGCAGGAGCAATAATCAATATTAGTGCATTGAGTGTTGTGGACTTTCAAGTAATGGCCTTCAGGTACTGCACCTATTTTAGTTATGGAGAAAGTCATATACCTCGATTTATCTGTATTTAGTGTTAAAACATTGTAATTTAACCATCTAGAGACATTACAAAGTGCAGTCTGAGCCGATTCAAAAGTATTCTTCCAGGAATTACCAGAAACCAAAAGTACGATGTCATTCGCATAAGATACTATTCTGCCATTGAGAGGTTTGATCTGGCACAATTCATTGATATAAATCAAGAATAAATTAGGCCCTAGGACACTACCTTGTGGTACCCCAAACGTAACCGGTAAATTAGTGCTCATGTGATCTTCAATAACTGTGGTCTGGAAACGATCAAAGAGATAACTAGAGAACAAATTCAATTGTTTTCCCCTTATACCGATCGCTTCCAACTTGCGCAAAAGTTTGGACACAGAGACCGTATCAAAGGCCTTAGCCAAGTCTAGGAAGATTGCCAGGCATTTCTTTCGAAGATCCAGACTGGTCGCAATATAATCAGTCACTGCATGTACTGCATCTGACTTTGACCTAGCCTGTCGTAATCCATACTGGTTTTCAGAAAGTAATTTATATGATTCCATATAATTAACGAGTCTGATATTAAATAACCTTTCTAAAATTTTGGAAATTGCTGGTAGTAATGAGATTGGCCTATAATTGGAGAAAAGGTCTCTGTCACCACCCTTGTAAATGGGAATCACCACGGATCTCTTCAGAGCAACTGGAAAGACTCCCTTCTCAAAACAAAGATTAAATAAAAAGGTCAAAGGAGGCGCTAGGTAGTATTTATAACGCTTGAGAATTCCGTTTGAAATTTTATCCCAATCGACAACAGAGTCGTTTTTGAGACTAGAAATTTGATTAACCACCTCATTTTGATCGGCAGCAATTAATACGAAAGAAGTCAGTGTATCCGACCACTATTTTCACCCAAATCTCCTTTATGTTGTTGAATTATCAACATTTTTTCAGCTAATGTCTTACCAACATTGGCAAAATATTGATTCACTTCATTTACTGACTCATGTGGGGTAGTAGCTAACCTTAATAATCTTTTTGCTGAAGGCTTTGACTTAGTGGTATTAGTGATAGTTTTAATTGTTTGCCATAGTTTTTTTACTATCATTTCCTGCGTCCGATAACTGTTGCATCTCAAACGCCCTACGAGCTTTATTCAGCAACAAGTTACAAAAAGTTTTCTGTAACGGGTATACTTAGTTTTAAGTATTGCATTGTCAGATTTTTTAAACTTAAAATGCAATCTGTCTCTGTTTCGCATACAGCGAAGGAGACCTGGAGTAATCCAAGGCATAATATTTTTTTTACGGCCTGCGAGGGATAATGTTTGGGTATGTTTTTCCAAAGCCGCGGTTACAAAGTTAGTAAAATAATTTACAGACACGTTTGGATCTTGACATGTATAGAAAGGTGTGAAGTCAATACTAGCTATCTCCTTGTTTAGCTGTTCATAATTAACCTTAGTGATTTTAGTAATAGCATAGTTTCGACTTTGTTTACTGCTCAAAGACATAAGCACTGGCTTGTGATCAGTAAGGCTAGCCTGAATAACGATGGTTGTGGCAGGGAGATTAGTTTTAAGCAAAACGTGATCGAGACAAGTTCCACTATCTTCACGTGTAATGAAGGAGTGACAAGGTAAGAGCTCATGATAAGCAGCAAGTGTTAGGTAACGGTCTTTATCCACATGGGGCTTTTTTGAATTAATAGATATATTAATATCTCCAATAATTGCTGTATTTTTTAATTTGTGTATATTTTGTAAGTTAGTATCAAGAGAATTAAGAAATGGATCTAAATTGATGTATGATGGGGATCGATACAGCGCTACGATATCCAATTTTTAGTAATAAGGCATTTGCGTTATGGAAAGTTGTCTCTTCTATGGTAAAAGGTATTTCATCCCGCACATAAATTACGACCCCATCATTTTGTAAAGGATTGTTATTGGTAGCAATAACTTGATACCCCTGCAAGCATGGAAGGAAATCCGTACCCTTTAACCGACACTCCGTCAGTATAAGTATATCTACATGTATTTTAAGTCTAGCAAGCAATACTTCAAGTTCAGGCAAGTTACAATTAATGCTGCGGATATTCTGCGTCAGTACCGTGAGACAGTTCTTGGAAGTTGGGACTTGTTTATAGCAGTCCTCCACGCTACACTCATAAGCCATCGAGACAGTATAATTATCCAGGTCATTTGGCAAGTCTCGGAAAATATTGAATAATACAAATATTATAATATATGTGACAAAAATATAAGGTGCAGTGCAGTAGTTTGGCATACCCTCGTCAATATTCATAGAACATATAAAATTAATGTATAGTCTATAATAGCAATAACTACATATACCTATTGTAAAATTAATGTGTAAAAGTGTAAAGTGAGAATTGGTAAGTTACATAATTATTAAATAATAAAAGTATAAGAAATAACATGCTAAGAATATTAAAAGTGTTTGTTATCACTAGTAAGTAAAAAATCATTGTAAATAGTCATTTATCACAACGCAGCTTCTCCAGGTCAGCCTCAGTCTCGATCTTAATCTGGGGGCGATGGCGGAGTTAGTTTGCAGCTCACGGAATCCAGTTTAAAGCGTCTTTTTTCCTCAGTTAACGTAGTTCACGCGCTATTCTGGCGACTGTCACCAGCAGTCGGTACAAAAGCCTTCAAAAAAACTAAAAAGAAAATAAAAATGTGCCAAGAATGAAACTCACGGTGTGGCGGAGAGTAGCATGGCGTTTGCTACTGAATAAAACATGTTGAACATTGTATATAAAGTGTCCATTTTTGTTTTAAACGTTTATAAAAATACCTAACCTAACTGGTTTTTCTAAAACTTTTGTTTTTGGAAAGTTCGGAATAAGACAGAGGTCGAATGCATTGGTGTACTTACTTAATATGGCATAGATAGAGAATTACAGTTTCACTACGTACGCTGAGTTTTTCGACTATAGTTCATCGAATAATAATGTCGATATCCTTAGGTGACAGGACATGCATGGCATAACACAATAATGCTATTAATTTATAATATGCCGACTTCGCATAGGTATTATATACTATAATTACGATAATCTGTAGGTACACATGTAAGTATCTAGGTATTAAGAGTTGATGGTTGTTTCTTGGTCGGCAGCATCACTCTGCAATTTATTTACGGATTTACTGAGTCGCAAAACTCTGTGTAGTGTTCGATTTCATCACAAAACATTCACATGGGCAACCTCCGGCCCTTCACGAATTTCATACGGCTCGCCACAGAAACAGAAATTTTAAAAAGCCTATTTGTCAATCCAACGTTTCAGCTATCGTACGAAATTTCAGCCAAATTGGTTCAGGGGTTACAGACATGATTGAGTCACAAACATTTATTTTATGACTACTGCTATGCTCCCCAGTGTAGTAGCGTAATGATATATAGCCTATAGCCTTCCTCGATAAATGGAATATCTTACACAAAAGAATTTTTCAAATCCGACCAGTAGTTCCTGAGATTAGCGCGTTTAACCAAACAAACAAACTATTCAGCTTTATAATATTAGTATAGAAGTATAGATGTGCGCATACCTTCTTCCCGAATAATACAAGGTTAGGTCTGTGTGTACTTGTGGGAAACGGGCACGGGAAATTGTTCCCGGGATAAAAAGTAGCCTATGTGTTATTCTGATGTGTAGGTAAGATATATTATTGTAAAGTTTAATAAATATCCAGTCAGTAGATTTTGGGTGAAAGAGTAACAAACATCCACCCATACTTACAAACTATCGCGTTTATAATATTATTAGGATTATATTTATCCCTTATCCGATCGATGCTGTTCGGAACAATCGATTAGCTGGTTATTAACATTTGTGAATAGTAGATATTATATTATCTGTGATAGTAAGTAGGTATCGCATTCAGTGTAGGGGAAAATATGTTTTTTAAATTTTACTTTACCGTAGTGGTTTTAATGATAGTTTTGATGGAAAAAATGAAACGAATTCCATCCAAACGAATGGATGGAAGGACGAATAAACAGGTGAAAATAAGCGTTCATCGTTAAATACGGAACCCTAAACATAGCAATACATTAACAATTTACATACAGAATGCATGTGTACTGCTCAATTCTAGGAAATTATAAAGAGAAATTGTTCGCATCGCTGTGATATTCTCAGAAGTAAACGGTTGATTTAATTTTGGGATTGGCTTGATATCAGACTCGAAATATTAATGTTTATTTACCTATTAAGATTTCAACCGTTAAGTAGTTGGTCCCGGTTGCCAGTAAAATGGCAGCCTTAAGGCTTGAAACATTTCATTGGAGACCTTGGTGACTGATGATGTCACCTACCTGATGGTGGACTACGAAGGTGGGTATAGGATCTCAGTGACGGCGCTACGTAGAACCAGCGTGTTTGGATCCATTTGAAAGAGGTCATGGAAACTAAGGTCACCGGAAAAATAATCTTGTTTAAAAAAAACCTAGTTTAAAATACATTTATTTGTCTTGTTCAGTTTTTACAGCACTTAATATTTTGATAAATTAATTCTAAACTTATAATAAAATAAACTAGTACTAGGTAAAAATATATTGTTATTTATAGACACCATATTATATATATTTTTTTTATTTTTTTTTATTTTTTATAAATTTTTATTTTATATATACATATTTATAATTAGTATTTGTAGGTTACTGTAGTATTTATAATGTTAGACAGCGATGACAGTGATCATTTTACATCAGCTAGTAGCAACAGTGATGATGATGACAGTTTTGTGAGTCTTCCTTCACTGTCTGAAAGTCTTGGTGCACTTTTTTCTGATGTTCCCAAGTATTTTAATGTCGTTCATCTTAACACCCAGAGCCTTCCGGCACATTTTCCCGATATGCTGGCCAGCTTCGACTCTAAGCACTTACATGCAATTTTAGTTTCTGAGACTTGGCTAAGATCATTTCTTCCCTCGACCATGTATCAAATCCCAGGGTTTAAACTCATAAGAAATGATCGAGGCGTTGATACTGTTGGTGGTGGTGTTGCAATTTATCTGCGAGATTATTTTTCGCACAGAGTGCTCAGTGTTTCACCGCAGCCGCCACTTCCAAATGCCGGGGAACATATCTTTATAGAGCTGGAGTTGAACCACACTAAGATTCTCTTAGGTGTATACTACAGTGCTTCATTGCATGTGAATTATTTTGAGTCTTTTGAAGATATACTCGTTAACCTATTGCCTTCCTATCCACATACTATCATCATGGGTGACTTTAACACCTGTCTTTTAAAACAGGATTCTCGAAGTGCTTCTCTAACCGCTATTACGCATTCTACCAATCTTTCTATTCTTCCTCTTAATGCTACTCATCACGTTCCTGGTTGTAGACCCTCTCTTCTTGAACTTATCCTAGTATCTTCAGCAAATCATGTTGTTAAACATGGTCAACTTGCTGCAAATGCTTTTTCATGTCATGATTTGCTCTTCCTCTCCTATAAAGTCCGTCCGCCAAGGGCAAGATCTAAATTTATCATGCAACGTAATTTTGGTGGTATGAACTTGGATGCACTGCGTGGGGATGCTGAGGATATAGACTGGTCTTTACTGTTGGCTTCAGACTCTATGGACAGTAAAATAGATATTTTTAGTAATACCATCATGCAGCTATATGACAAACATGCACCAATAAAGCGAATGAAGATAAAACATGCACCTGCTCCTTGGCTTACTGACAAAATTAGAAACCTCATGCAGAGAAAAGTTGCTGCCAAAAGAAAGGTAAACGCGAAGCCTAGCGACATGAATCGTGAAAAATATATTTTAATCCGAAATCGCTGCAATAAAGAGTGTAGAGATGCTCAACGCCAATACATTCATAAGTCTGTTCAAAACGGAGATCCAGCTAAGGTCTGGAAGTTTCTTAAAACTCTGGGAGTTGGAAAAGCACAACATAGTGCCATTCCAAAGGATTTTAACATTGATTTACTTAATCAACATTTTGCTGCCTCGTCCAGCTTTAATGCGAACATAAAGGCAAATACTTTAAGATTTCTTTCATCTATTCCAATGCCCAATTATTCACCATTTGTATTGAATCAATTTTCGGCTTGTGATGTTAAGAAAAGCATTCTAGGAATCACATCCAATGCAGTTGGAAGTGACTGTATTAGCAGGAACATGATCCTTCCTATTCTGGACCAAATTCTTCCAACAATCTGCCACATCCTTAATTATTCTATACTTAGTAGTACCTTTCCAACAGATTGGAAAGATGCTCAAATCATTCCCCTACCTAAAAAACCTAATCCTGTGTCTTATTCTGATTTTCGCCCTATATCTATTCTCCCTTTCTTGTCTAAGGTTCTTGAGCGCCTTGTTCACAACCAACTCTGCTCATTTCTTACCAACAATAAATTACTTAACCCTTATCAATCTGGGTTCCGTTCTGGTCATAGCACAACCACAGCTCTGGTGAATATCACAGATGATATTAGATCTGGGATGGAGGGTGGAAAGCTGACTGTACTAGCACTACTCGATTTTTCGAATGCTTTCAATACGGTAGATTTTGATGTTCTGCTGGGAATTCTAGGCACGCTTAACATATCTCCACCGATAATCGATTGGTTTCGTAGTTACCTGTGTGGTCGCCGACAATGTATAAGTATAGAGGATGCTCGCTCGTTTTGGTGTAATACATCGGTCGGTGTACCCCAGGGTGGCGTTCTGTCTCCATTACTATTCGCAATTTTTATAAATTCTATCTCCGATCAATTTCTCTCTCACTATCATCTTTATGCAGACGATCTTCAGATTTACTATCAAGCATCGCTAGATCAATTGACAGAGGCCATAAATTGTATCAACAGGGATCTAGGCCGTATTTCTGATTGGAGTAATCGTTATGGACTTACATTAAATCCAATAAAGACTCAAATCATAATTATAGGTAGTCCCAGGAGAATCTGTCAAATACAATGGCCGCAACTGCCTCAAATTATGTTAGATGGTACAACGATACCAATTAACAGGACAGTTAAGAATCTTGGTATTCTTCTGGACGCTGAATGGTCCTGGGGGCCACAGTTGCATGAGGTAAGTCGGAAATTATTTGCTTCAGCAGGGTCATTGAGACGATTGCGTAATTTTCTGCCTACTGCCACCAAAATTGCGCTTGCAAATTCTATCCTGCTTCCTATCCTGGACTATGCTGATGCCAGCTACTTAGATCTCACAGAAAATCAGTACAATAAACTTGAGTGTCTCCAGAATTTTTGCATACGGTTCATATTTGGTTTGCGAAAATATGACCATGTTTCCGAATTTCGTCAACAACTCAAGTGGTTACCAATACGACTTCGCCGGGATGCTCATATCCTTTCATTGCTGTATAATGTGATGTTTAACCCTTCGGCACCTTTCTATCTTAAGGAAAGATTCGAGTTTCTCCGTGACTCGCATTCGAAGTGCTTGAGATCATCAGGAAATTTGACGCTAAAGGTGCCCATGCATTCAACATCGTTCTTTGATGATTCCTTCACTGTGCAGGCGATACGCCTATGGAATGCATTGCCGGTTGAAATTAGACGTGCTCAAACGCTGTCCGGTTTTAAATGTAAGGTAAAAGATCATTACCTAAAAATAAACAATTAATTTATCTAGCTATCCGTTATGTCTTTACTACATATGTATTCGCTTTCATTAATATTTTTATTGTATTTGTAAGTACTTATACGTATTGTATGTATGAATATTTGTATGTATACATGTATATGGGTGTAATAGATTTATATATTTATGTATATTTATTTTGTCACTATCGCTATGCCTAGTACGCCATAAACTATCATTTTAGATAATTTCTAAAACCCAAATTCTTCCTATGGTTGTCTGGAAGAGATCGCTATAAGCGATAAGACCGCCCATTGTACATAGATTTAATTTAGTAGTATATTTCTTATAAGACTTGATATGGAGTACAATAAAGTATTTTCTATTCTATTTCTATTCTATTCTAAAATAAAATAAATATCCATCACGCCTTATCCCCGAAGGGGTGGCAGAGGCATATTATATGCCCACTTTTCACCGTGTGGATTCCTGTCCCACGTAATAGGTGGTGAGCCCATTGCCGTGTTGAAATAGACAGACGCAGGTTGTGGCTACCTGCTGTTGAAATTTTTTAGCCGCCTATAAGGCTTTCAACCAGGCTTAACGACTGCCATTTTACTGGCAACCGGGACCAACGGTTTAACGTACCTTCCGAAGCACGGAAACGCTCGCAAATGTAAATGCCACAAAGTGGTCACCCATCCGACGACCAGCCATAGTGAAAGTTGCGTACCTCAGTGATCGTTTACCGAACACTGAGACCGCGGGGCCACGAGCGCTTCTAAACTAAACTTACTAAAAATAACTAAGAAACAAAGACCTAACATGCGTCATAAAATTTCTCCGCATCGCAGTCCTCACGTGGTAGCGTTCCCAGAAGACTGGCAGCATTGCCACGTTGAATGGCAATGCTTAGCCTTTGTGCGAAAAAGAAACCAGCCCTCTGGTCACGAGTAGTGTCAATTAGGCGCTTTACAATCTCTTGAAATAGATTATGAGCACTTGGACCCCAGGACCCTAACGTCTCGACCCCAAACGGCTCAAAAACGTAATCACTTACGAGTTGCAAATATTTCTGCAATATTATTTTTTTACCTAGTTAAAATACTTTTTAGTTCTTTTTGCGGTGTAAATATGGCTATTATCACCAAACTGTAATAGCAAAAAATATTACTTTAGCTCATTTAAGTTATTATTTTTCAGGCAATTAAGAAACCAGCAAAACTCCGAATCACAAAATCAGGAACTTCAGCCATTAACTTTTTTTAATTTTATTATGCCGGTAACTTATTGTGTTTGCTTACACTGCGGTATATGTTCGATAGTTTCCCTAGCTAATTTAATTTGACACTGTATTGTTAAAATGTTTGTTTTAGGTTGAAGAAGATGAAGAATCTGGTAAAGATTTGATCATTGAAGAACGAGAATCACAAGCAGAAACAAAAAATATATCTGGAAGAGGAATTATAGATATAGCTTACTTCTTTTCCAAAATACAAGAAATAGGCGGCCATGGTGCTTTTAACTGTGGTATACAAAGTTTGAAACTTATAGGAGAGAAACGTGTTGGACTTGCTTCTAAGTTTACAGTAGAATGTTTAATGTATAAAGAGAAGTTTTCTCTTTGTAATGTCACTGGCGACTTAGATATTAATACAGCAGCGGTCGCGGGCGCCGTTTCAGTTGGTATAGGGTATTCGCAATTAGAGGAACTGTTATCAGCATTTGACTTGCCCGTGATGTCTGAACATGTATACCAAAAACGCCACGACATTGCTTCCAATGCCTGGGACAAAGCACTTAGCAAATCCATGAATGATGCTGCTGAAGAAGAAAAAAGAATTGCTTTAGAAAAAGGTAACGTCAGCAAAGATGGGATACCTATTATAGATGAGGTTGTAGACGGATGCTGGAGTAAGAGGTCTTACAAAAAGAACTACTCTAATTTTGCAGAGCGAGTCAAGCGAATGGCTCGAACTCCGGTGCTCCTTGTTGACGGCTTCAAACTTTGGAAGAGTTATTAAAATGAGGCCTGATACTAGTTGAGCCAGCGTAGT
Source organism: Thumatha senex (assembly GCA_948477245.1). Classification (NCBI taxonomy): domain Eukaryota; kingdom Metazoa; phylum Arthropoda; class Insecta; order Lepidoptera; family Erebidae; genus Thumatha; species Thumatha senex. Next base: position 1,026,034 of record OX419731.1, read on the forward strand.
CAAACAACTGCTCTACAAAATAAATATAGATGCTGCGCTTATACAGCATGGAAGAGAACACGAAAAAAAAAGCGCTAGATCAGCTATCTATACAAAACGATGTTGAAATTAGACCATGCGGACTTTTTATAGATCCCGAGATTCCATATTTAGGAGCTACTCCAGATGGGCTTATTGGAGAAGACGCGATAGTAGAGGTGAAATGTCCCATCTCAGCGCACAAGAAAGGACTAGACAAAGCCATAGCTAAAAAAAAAGTTTTTTTTTGGGTTAAAGATAACTCGGGCATTTTGCAGGTTAATAAAACCCACAATTGGTATTACCAAGTTCAAGGGCAATTGCATGTGACTCGGAAAGCAAAATGTTTATTTGGAGTATGGTTTAATGAGTCAAAGCCTCTGAAAACAAAAACAATAATTAGAGACGATGATTTTTTAAAAAATAAAATGATAATAAAATTATGTACATTTTATTTAAATTGTATTTTGCCGGAACTTTTGGATCCGCGGCACAGTCGAAATATGGCAATTAGAAATCCGCCATATATTTTACAGGCAATAAAGAACAAGGAAGACCGGAAAAAGGTGCATAACTTACAAAAAACAGAAGACGAAAATATGTGCGTACTTCAAGAAGAAAGCCTACATGCACCACCTTCACCAACACTTATCCCAATAAATGACCAACCGACCTGTTCACGATATTTAAATTTCAGTGACTTTTAACGGGAAGAGTTTGAGATTATGTCATTATTATACAATTAATTAATAATTATAATTGTAATAATTGCTAGACAGTGATAAAGAAAATAAAGGTCATTATTTATAGCTTATTGTTTATTTTGATAATAATCCTAACTATTTCTGTTACTGAGATCCAATAAGCACTTACCTGGTCATCATCAGACCTTCAGAATGTATCATGTAGTAGCACTAGTGCTCAATTAGATATGTTGAAAGCTAGGTCATCCTTACTATTTCCGTTACTGAGAATCAATATCCACTTACCTAGTCATCATCAAACCTTCAGAATGTACCATGTAGTATCGCCAGTGCTCAATTAGATAAATGTTGAAAGCTAGGTCATCCGTACTATTTCTGTTACTGAGAACCAATAAGCACTTACCTGTTCATCATCAGACCTTCAGAATGTACCATGTAGTATCACCAGAGCTCAATTAGATAAATCGTCGTGGCCCCGCGGTCTCAGTGTTCTGTTAACGATAACTGAGTTACGCAACTTTCACTATGGCTGGTACTCGGATGGGTGACCACTTTGTGGCATTTACATTTGCGAGCGTTTCCGTGCTTCGGAAGGCACGTTAAGCCGTTGGTCCCGGTTGCCAGTAAAATGGCAGTCGTTAAGCCTGGTTGAAGGCCTTATGGGCGGCTTAAAAATTTAAACAGCAGGTAGCCACAACCTGCGTCTGTCTATTTCAACACGGCAATGGGCTCACCACCTATTACGTGGGACAGGAATCCACACGGTGAAAAGTGGGCATATAATATGCCTCTGCCACCCCTTCGGGGATAAGGCGTGATGGATATTTATTTATTATTTATTTACAATTACAACTTAAGTATTCGTATTTCTGCAAAAATATGAAGTAAATTCCTACCTTACATTAATGGCATCTTCGAGGTATTTGTGGTAAATTTTACTATAATTATTTTTACCATATTCCCATTGCCATCATATACATCAAACGTTCCGGGTGGTGTATATCTTTTTTAAAGAACCTATACCTACTTCTTCTTAAAAAAATATGTAGTAGTACACAGGTCATCGTAATTTGTATCACAACATCTGTATCTAAATTTATAGGTCTTCGAAAAATTCTAAATACTGAAGTTAAAATTCCAAATGTGTTTTCCACTACAACCCGGGATCTAGACAAACACTGATTAAATTTTCTTTTGGGTGAACTGATATCATGATTTCCAGGATAGGGCTTCATGATGTGTGTACTCAGTGCAAAAGCACCATCTGCTAAAAACACGTATGGCAAGTTTACATTATTATTTGATCTGGGGAGTGGGCATGGTGAAGGAAAATTTATTTCATTCCTACAAATTCTATGCCATAGTAATGAATTGTGAAAAACTCCACCGTAACTAATTCTCCCTTGACTTCCTATATCTACGAAAATGAAGTTATAATTGCTATCAACTAATGCCATAAGAACTATGCTGAAAGTTTTTTTATAGTTGAAATATTCAGTTCCACTATGAGGTGGGTTTTCTCTAACTATATGTTTTCCATCATGCGAACCCATGCAATGTGGAAATTTATTTCTGAATCCTCTTTCTATAGCCAACCAGTCTTCCACTGTTGGGCATCTGAAACAATACAGTTGTTGTGTTATATAAATATTACTATCATGTTATTGTCATAATTACATATGAAATCAAATTCTTGCAGCAATCAACCAGGACCAAAAGTCAATGAGATGGAAAACGAAACTGAGACGACAGATAACTACAACAATCAGAAAGGTCCCTCGACTTCTATCGCTGCCAGTGCGTGTACACTATCTAGAAATAAATCTACGGAGAAAATTCGTTGTCGCCCCTTTCCTCAGGATATGGCTGAACAACAAATGGCTTCAGCGTTTAGCCAATTGACGGATGCATTAAGTCATAGACCTCCACCTCCAAAAGCAGTTAAAGAAGATGATGAATGTGATCTGTACGCCAAGCTCTTAGCTAAAAAATTACGGGAGCTTCCTAAAGACGATAGGAAATTAATGATGTATGAAATAGATGGCCTATTTATTAGGCGAATAACCGGAGGTCATGTCCGCGTGATCACCACCATCCCCTAACTGTTTTGAACCTTATGCTAGTAATTATATTGCAAACCGATCATCATCTGCTTAAACCTCATATTCCGAACCCATTTCACGAATCAGAAATCTACCTCCTCGAGTTCTATCTCCAAATCAGACTTCTTCAGCTCGAAGCTGTTCATATCTTCCCGTGACCACGAACATTGACCCAAATCACATCCACTCCATTACTGCCACCCGCTCCTAATATGGAGGACAACATAGCTATTTACTCAGCCCAAGCTAACTATTTGAATCCATCCTCAAATCCCATCAATATTTTATCTGAACGGATAATAGTGCCCGCTCAAAACAACATAATTAACCAAGCACTCCAGAACGCATTAGAAAACATGGAAAGTCAAAATATTGAATAATTTAATTGTACTCTTGTGTGTTTCGTTAAGATTTTGTACTTTTTATTTGTTACCTACTACCTACTATAATCTGCAAATAATAAAAACATTTAAATTATCAAACATGTTTAGTTACTTTACCTTAACTTCATCCTTTAGAACTTTATTGATAGATCGGCAAACTTCAGGTATGATTTTTGATATAGCTTGAATGGATACATTATACAAATAGTGTAGACTTTTGTAACTGTCACCAGATGCTAAAAATCTTAATGTTATTGCAAGACGATATTTCGCTGGTATAGCTTCTCTGAAGTTAGTTTCATTCTTTGAAATCATAGGAGAAATTCTGCTTAGCAATCATTCAAAATCATTGTAGGTGTCCAGATGGTTCATAAAGTTCATTAAAATTTTCTTCAATAAATTGTCTGCAACAAAAAAATTATTAATCGTATTATTAGCATTAAGTGGCCGATAAATAGTACCACCACCCTATTTATTCCCTTTTCTATGCACGATAAATGTGCATTGAAATATTGAAACTGAACATGAACTTATTATTCACTTATGTATCCCTCGTAGAAAAGCGATAAATACATGAAAAATTACTTAAATAATTTTCCGTTTACTTTTCGGCTTTTCACTTTGCTTCTTTTTATAATAAAAATAGGTTAATCCAAACGTTATAGCGGACAAAAGCTCGACGTCCGTCATGCTTGCTTCTTCCAACACAAATACACTAGCAAGTCAAACTGGCAAGCATGTGGATGAAGACCAAAGTTTGCCAAAATGTTTGTAGAGGTTTGAAGTTTGCGGCAAGCGACAAGCGTGTGGAAGCCGCATAAGGTGTCCCGCAAGTTGATTTGGATGCATTTGAAGTCGCTTTTATGTATTTGTCGCCGAAGATACTTATCTCTACTTTGATTATCGGCATGTTTAGATCCTCATGGATCTCTGTTGTTCTGATAAACCACGGTGCGTTTGACATTTGCCTTAGAATGTAGTTTTGCACTCTTTGCGTAATAATTATGTTGGAGTTTCTGGGAGAGCTCCATAGTTGCATTCCATATGACCAAATTGACCTGAGAATCATTTTATAAATGAGAATCTTATTATCAATAGCTAGCTTTGACTTACTACCAAGGACCCGTGTAATGGCCTTAGCTTTATGTTTTTCAGTTCTAGCCCATTTGCCATCTGGAGTTTAAATTGGAGGTTTCGGGCGCAATAGGCAATCAAAGTTTTTACAAGCTTTTCACAAGGAGTAGTTCGTCGCTTTCGTGGCAGAGAGATTTTCAAGATAGGCCTCGATGGCAGCATTATTTGCTTCGGATATTAAAAGTGTAATTTTTTTATTAGAAAGTGCCGGCGCAGCTTCCGACGTAGCTTGACGCTCCTCTTGAAAAAGGACCTCCGTTAGGTCCGAAACTAGTCGGTCTATCCCGAAATTTACACGTGAGTAAAACCGTTTATTTAGTAATAGTTTTAATTCTTAGCTTGCCGTTGTAAATCTTCTTGTTGCTTGGATGCCTACTGGTATGCCGCCGAAGATTTTTTTTTCCAATTTTTTCAGATTTACGAGTGGCACATGAATTAATTTTACGTTGTGTTGGGTGTTCTATAGCTTCAGGAGTGGTCATCCAACAACACTTTTGTATTTTAGTGGTTATTGATTTAGCTGCTTTGTCGATATCGTCACAAGTTTTGAGGGCCACTTTAAGTTCCAGTTGATCTTGAACTACTTAGTAGTCGAAAGGAGTGCCAGTCAGTGCTATAACTTATAGTACTTGCTTTTTCTCCACACCAAACACCGTGCTTTCAACTGTCAGTATTATAGGTGACATGATTGGAGTCAGCATCCAAGGTTGTTTGTATGGTATAAAAAAGCTTAGGACAGGACGAAGAAATCAATTACATCTGGCAGTCTCTTTGGATCAGTGGTCCAGTTTGTAGGTTCTCGCGTTAAGATTGTATTAATATGGTTCTTATCCAAACTCTATTTGGGCTCTCTCTCTCTGGTAAGTCTAGACACCCAGTGAACGTGCTGAGAGTGAAAGTGCGACCGGATGTAAACAAATTTCTTGCCGATCGGTGAACATCTTTTACTAAAACCACACCAGTATCTTCATGACTACACGAGGCCAGCAGCGTTTGCTTTGAATGGCCGCCTCTTTCTGTTCCTTCGCTACTATCGACGCATCGTAAACGGTATACCTAGTTCGAGTTGCGCTTCTTCATAGCATATCCTGCATATCTTACTCGGTCCGCTACATACGAATACGAAACTATGCATAGTTTCGTAGCTTAACTTTCACGTCTTTGCCTATGTAGGTATTGTATAGCACATCCCTGGTGAATAAGCAGCCTTACTTATACTTATATAAATCATCGTCTTTAACAGCCACCCTCAAGTTAGCGCCCTAATGATGAGCTTCTTCATCATCATCATTATCATTAGGCATCATTAGGCGTAACCGGGGTTGTAAGAGGAAGGAAAAAAAAACGTTACATGTTTCTATTGTTCGACAGAGAAACGATGTTTAAATCGCTATTTTCTGTCTAAATACTTCCACTACATGATAGCGGCAGCTCTGCCCCGCGTTGTTTGGGAACGAAAAGGAGGAGATAAGATTGAAGATTTCTTCAGAACACTCGCCGTGGTAAATTCGGTAAAATGCAGCCAAAGAACCTATCGTTCTACGCTGCGCCAAGGGCTCAAGGCTTCTTTTTACTTTTTGGACAATCTATAAAGCGATGTACCTACTTACAATATTTTAGGTACAGAGGTGCGTCATATTAGGTATGTACAATATGAATGACTATTTATATCTCTACGATAAGTTGGGCGTTTCGGAAACTTCCTCCAAAACGGAAAGACCCCGTTAGGGAAGTAGTACCTCTTCTAATGACGGATTTTACAGGCTCGCTGGTTTATACGGTGATAAAAGCTTTTTCCTTTTGACTTAATTATATTTTAATTGATGGGATTGATATTAATAGACTTTTCCTTTCGCAATTTCAATCATTTAGAGTAACGTCGATTGATTATTATACTCGTATTGCGGTGGTTGGATCAAAAACTACATCTCTTAGGTAGGAACCTGCTTTATCGACGTCAGAAATTAATTTAAAGAGATGATACGAGAAAAGTTGTACGTAGTGATAAACAGTGGTCGGAACCACTTAGATGTTTGCGCAGACTGAAGGGGGTATCGAAGCTATAAACAGAAACGCTCTTGGGGTCTGACTGTCACGCGGACAGGACATCATGCGACGTCAAAAGTGCCTTGTAAGAATCTACAGTGTAGATGCTATCCCAGCCTTCAATACAAGTTCTACCTATATATTGTACATCGCTAAATATTCAACGTAGTGTAATCACCGTTTCGCTTTTTCAATGTTTCCAAATAAATCTACGCTACAGATGCGCAAAGCAATCTTGAAACTTTTCTGACGGATATTAAAGTAAACCTCAGCCGATCGGGTTTTGCCCACACACGAAAAAGTACCGGTTTTTGGAAACTGCAGTCGGGCTCCACCATTTATACAAGCACCGGTAATGCCCGCGAAAATCTTCCGGCCAGCGATAGGTACTAAACCTAGATATTGATGGTACTTATCAAGTAGATACTTGCAATTTGTTTTTCCATCGTCGATGACATGTGTACCTATTGTACAGTGCAGTAAAATAATACGTATATCTATCTTCTACGTAATGTTCGAAGAAAGCTGCTTGAATGTACGGTTGACTTTTTATTTTAACAAACATATATCATCATTATAGTCATGATTGGCTTTATCCCCAAAGGGATATCCAAAAGAATACCTATTATCTTTTCATCATTTGCATTACGGCCCACGTATCAGTTGGTGTGACTATTGTCGTGTTGAAATGGCAGGCGCAGGTTGTGGCAACCTGCTGTTAAAATGCTTCAGCCACTCTCTTTAACTTGGTTTTTAATAATTATAATAATAAGTTTATTTTTTTTTTTTTTTTTTTTTCACACGGTTAAAAGTGGGCATATAATATGCCTCTGCCACCCCTTCGGGGATAAGGCGTGATGGATATTTATTTATTTTTTATTTTTTATTTTCTCTCACATAAAATTAATACAAGGGTAATACTTAATTAAGGTACATTTTCAAAGAATGGTATTTATGTGAGAGACTGGTATCTGTACTAGGAGACCTGTGTGACAGATTACCAGCCTCTTCAGTCTCTGCACAAGTGATACACGGTAAGTACCTTCAAGCAATGCGAAAAGCCACTTATGTGATGTATGAGAATATACAAAACAAGCATGCGTTTGAGTGTGTGTGTGTGCGTGTGTGTGTGTGTGTGTGTGTGTGTGTGTGTGTGTGTGTGTGGGTTGGTGTGTGTGTAAGTGAGTATATGGCCATTTCAAGAAGTGAGCATATTAGGTGATTCATAGCACAACATCTAACAGATACTCTGTATCTGAAAAGTTTAGTGTTTTTAACCAATCAGAGATAGTTTCTTTACATTTGTGCTTTGTAAGAGGGTAAATTGTAAGAATCTTATTAATTTTATTATATAGATAAACGCTCATGAATCCGTAAAATCTCCCTGAGAAGCTAGTGTTCCACTGTTTCACAGGACAACAAACCTTATGTTTAAGTCGTTTGTCTATTACAAGTTCAGGATTAAATTCTATTGAGGAATGCTTTTTGTGAATCACGTGTAAAATAAACAGTTGCCTAACTGTATGAACATTTGCTACTTTAAACAATTCGTTCGTCGAGAAGCTGATAGGCGAGGACAGACTAACTTTTAAAACTGCTCTTTGAGCTCTTTCCACTTCCATTAAGTAGGCTTTGCAAGCACCACCCCATACTGTAATACAATAGCTTAAGATAGATTGACATAGGGCCATATAGACCATTTTTACGACTGTCCTGTTGGCAATATGACGGAGATTTTTAAAGATAAAAATAAGTTTACGGGTTCTTGATGAGAGGAGTTCCAGATGAGGCTTAAAATTTAGTGATGAATCAATTATGACACCAAGATATTTGACACTGAATACTCTTTGTAGAGGTTCACAAGAACATATGTCACGCATTAAGCAAGTGTGGGCTACGATAGACTGATTTGCATGAATGTCAAATGGAAGACTCATGGAAAAAGGCACGTACATAGTTTTTTGAACATTAAGAGTTAAGCCATTTTTCCCAAGCCATTTTTCCTTTTCCTAAGACACCGCATTGAACCCAAGCTGTGCAACGTTAAAAACACTATCCCAACTATCATCGTGGAAAATTAAGGCGGTATCATCAGCAAAAGTAACTATTTTCCCATTTGATAATTTTAGATTACATAAGTCGTTAATGAAGGCTAGGAACAACGTAGGGCCTAGCACGCTTCCTTGAGGGATACCATGAGACAAGGTCAAATCATCACTAACGACATCTCCAATCCTCACTCTTTGCTTTCTACCAGTCAAATAACTTTTAAACAAGTTAAGTTGTGTATTTCGAATCCCTAGGTTTTCTAATTTGTTCAGCAAGAGTGGAACAGGGACTGTGTCAAAGGCTTTTTTTATATCCAAGAATATTACTATTACTTTCTTCCTGGAGTCAAGTTTGGAAACTATGTGGTCCACTAATTCATGAACCGCGTCAGAAGTTGAAGTGCCCATCCTAAAGCCAAACTGGGAAACAGATAAGAGATGTTTGCATTCAAGATATTTTGTTAAGCGATTATTTAAAAGTTTTTCAGTAATTTTGGAAAGAGTAGAAAGTATAGATATTGGCCTGTAATTGTTAACACAACCCCTGTCTCCACTCTTGTGTACAGGAATTACTTCAGCAAGTTTGAATGGAGTAGGGAAGACGCCCGCAGAGAACATTAGGTCAAATATATATGTTAATGGTGAAATTAATCTATGAAGATAACGTTTCAGGAAAACTCCTGAGATGTTGTCGCGTCCAAAAGTTTTATCTTTCTTTAAATTTAAAATGATGTGCCGTACTTCCGTATCATCAGGAGGTATCAAGCCAAATGAAAAAGAGCAGGAATTTGGGTGTATGAAAACGCTAGGATGCCGTGATTTTAATACATTTGATGCAAGGTTTTCACCGATAGATGCGAAAAAATGGTTTATGTTGTTAATAGAACTTGTGGGATTTATATTGGAAATAAGTTCAGTTGCAGGGTTATTTAATTTAGAAGAAAAGGTTGCTTGTTGTATGCTCTCCCTCTTACTTAAGTTATTTTCATAGTCTCTTTTTAGTTTTTTTAGGCAACTTGTTGCAAAAATTCCTGTATCTGATATATGTTACTTTATTTACTTCATTAGTTATATCTTTTTTATATTGACTATGGAGTTTATCACGATTCCTCATACACTTTAACAACCCAGTAGTAATCCAGGGCTTCTTTATTCTCTTTCGACAGGATATCTTAGAAGTAATAGTGTTAGCAACGATTTTAGAGTTAAGAATCATGATAAGACGGGAAGTTGCTGTATCAGCATTTGTTGTTTCGTATATGGATTCATAATTTATATTTTGCATGTCATTGTCTAAAGTAAAATAGAAATTAAAAAAAAATTATTGGTTTATATGACAGACAAGACAGCTCCAAAAAGAGTATTGTTGCATTATGGTCAGTTATTGTAGAATTCAAAACATAGGAGAAGGCCGGTTGCTTAGTCTTAAGTATAAAATGATCCAGGCATGTTTTGTTATGAGTAGGCATCTGATAACATACTATGGTAAGCCAATAAAGCCGGTAACATACTATGGTAAGCCAATAGATTTAGATAGATTGGTGCACTTGCCTCTTTAGTATCTGCCGTAATATCTATGTTTATGTCCCCACAAAGAATGACGTTGGAGCACTTAAGATTGCCTAAAAGGGTGTCGACTGACGATAAGAAAGGATCAGTGGTATAGCCGGGAGGTCTATATATTGCAACTATAGAAGTATTTCGGTCAACTTTTATTACTAGGCAGTTTGCATTTTGTACCTGGGGCTCAATTATACTTATAAGAATGTTGTTCTTAAAATATACCACAATTCTCCAAATATACCAAACTTCAATTTTGGGTTAGGTTAGCGTTATTTATAGCATAGTTATACCCGTCTAGGGTGGGTATGCGTTTTGTATGCCGTAACGAACACTCAGTCAAAATAATAAAATCTCAATGAGTTTTGGACCTTTCAAGAAGAGTTATGAAACTAGAAAAGTTACGATTAATATTCGTAAGTTTTGGTGAATAATTTTTAAGGAAGTCCCTGGAGATTTCACAAGTTTAGGACACTCCTCTACGTCACAAATGGCTGATTTTGCAACCTCAAATTGATCAAGGTTGTCGTTCAAATTATTGGAGTTATCGAATTTTTAAAAGAAAAGTATGAATTGTTGAAATAACCAGTAAAACTTGGAATTGATACGGAAATTGAAGGTTTAACGACTGCCATGGTCTGGCAACTGGGAGCAACGGCTTGACGTGCCTTCTGAAGGACGGAAACGCTCGTAAACGGATGTGCCACAAAGCGGTCATCCATTTCACGAGCAGCTATATCATAAGATGAGATTAATGCGTAATGCAGCTTAATGCACATAATCATTTACAGTAAACTAGCGCGCTAAGAGCGCTACATATCGCTTTGCTTGTATCTTTATGGTATAGAAAACGATGGATGTCAACTAAGTACAACATGAAGGCATCAAGCGTTCATCTCTTAGGTCTATCCCGCTTACCGAGATTTTGTTATTTTGTGACCTACATGAATAAAGATATTTTCATTTATATTATCGTTTGAGACCTGTTGAAATGTTATTTTGTAACGACATATAAACATTTGACAATTTTACAGGTAAGAATTGACTGCTCTGTTTAGGTCTCAGATTCGATGTCTTAACGAAACAGTAGTGAAGTTGCTTATCGCAGTGATAGTTTACAGAACACTGAGATAGGGGGCCACGAGCGCTTCATTATTATTAATAATACCTAAATATTATAAATTATATGTTTTATTTTTAATTACCTAAACATTCACCACAAAGTTTATGAAAACGAATCCATTAGATAGAGTAAAAAAACCAAGACTGTTAGTACCATATTAAATTTCCTGACACTTTAAGACAATTACAGGTTTTCCCTAATGATAAACCGACTTAGTAGGTAGGTACGAGTACATATTAACATTGCAAATCTACACACAAAGTAATACACGTGCCGTTTCGTTGAATGCTCGGGATTTCCACTACAATACTCCTACATTCATGTATTATTTGTTTTCAATTACACGAAACAAGGACTTTCCTTTGGCCTTCAACCATTTTAAGATAATAAACTGCTATTTCCTGGTTGTAGGTACCAAATAGGTTTGTGGTTTTAACTTCACTTAGAACAGTTAAAATTACGGGTTTACCGCTTCATCATCACTACATATTATAAAAAAAAGTCGCTTTTCGCTGTCTGTCCCTATGTATGCTTCGATCTTTAAAACTACGAAACGAATTACGAAGCGGTTTTTTGTAATAGTTAGTGTGATTCTTATAGAAGGTTTTTATGTATCATTTGTTAAGTTTTTGTATACATTAACTAAACTATAATGATATTTGTTGGGGATGTCGGAAAAAAAAATGCTGTCTGGGAGCTTACAACAAAAACGCTGCCTAAACCCTTTGAGATATAACAAAATAATGTATAATCGTGTATCTAATATAGGTCTACAAAAAAGTCCGCGACGATATAATAATATGTGTATCTCATGAGAATAACATACTATATCCATTTTAATACTTTAAAAAACCATCAATTATAAAGCGGTAATTTGAAGGCTATTTACACAAATATACTATTAATCCTTATCATTTTTACTACGTTAGTTGGATTCAGCATTTCATAAAGATTATTTTGTCCCTTTACACCTTGCAAATTAAATGAATATCTTACGTGTTATCGCAGATTCAAAATAAAGCGCAAAGAAATTAATTTCGTGTTGTAACCATAATTCGACCGGCCCGTACGGACGTAGGTACCTAGGTACTGGAGAGCGGTGAAGTAATCAATGAATTTGGAAAATGTTCATACATTATTGTGAATGTGAAATTAATAAACAACGCGATTAAATGGGTGCCACGGGGTTCGAAGTACGTTACGGGCGAAGGCGGGCGGGACAGCTAGTTTCACTATAATTTGGAAAGTTTCATAAGAATTTGTTTTCGTAGAATAATAATTTGTATATTTTTAGATTCTATAACAGACATTGGTACCCTCTCCTCTTGATTCGCGATAAAATGATGGGGTTTTTGGTGCAAAATGTTGGGAATTTGGAAGACTAGTACCTACTTAATATAGAAATTTAACTAATAAAAAAAAAATCTTAGAAAGTTCTACACTGGCTGTTGATTTGCAACCAATAACAATACCTAGGCATACGTATTTCAACCCCGTGCTGTCTGGACCAGCAACAAGCCTGCTTTCGCCTTTGGGCAGGAACTAGACCTTTACCTACTATGTAAGTGTAGTCACTCAGCCTTGCCCTTTGTTCCTACACTTTTCAAAGCGGTGGTGGACTTTTACTTGGTCAAGCAATATACAAGAAAGTTTGCTAGAAAGCCTTATTTCCACGATAATTAGCTCTTTGGATATTAAGCGAAAAAACTTTTAGGTGGAAACATTAATATCAATATCTCAATGATTGGCTGTCGGTCTGTAGATTAGCCACATCTTCAGTTTATCAAGGCCAAAGAAAACTGCGTAAATTGTGTTTAACCGTATAATTTGGTTGTAAGTAGCAAGTATAGCAGAAGAGTAGGCAGCAATCAAAATTTGTCGTAGCAAGACAGAAACAGACAGAAAACTATCATGAAATGTTTCTATAAGTACAAACAGATGAGAAAGTGATTTCGACGCCCAAGACAACCTCACACACGGACTTTCATTCAGGCTTCTATAGAATACCACATTAGGATTGAGAAAAAACCCCATCAAGTGAGCCGTGCTTACCTTCCGAGATGTCCATAGTTTAGTCATAATCAATAATACCGTGTTCAGGTCCAATGTCGTTTGTAATGGGTATTTATGAATATTTATAAATACCCCACCCAAGTGGTGATCATACAAGGATGTAGTGGTGACGCACCCCGCGGTAGGAAACCACGTTGGGGAACTGGTGGTTGGGTAACTGATTATTCAACAAAATGTAGGGTGCATATTATTCACGTTTTTGTAATATTTAAAGCAGCTAAGATTGCTATGAACGTAATTGATATGTTGTCGTTGACTACCTGGGTGGCGCAGTGGTAGTGTATTGATTGTCATTACTAAAGTCACAGGTTTAAATTCCGGGTCGAAACATTAATTGTGAGATCCGCAAATGATTGATGCGCAAATTGAAAATTTAATTCTATAGTATAAAATTTTATGAGCTCTTTATGTGGACAAGATGGCACTGTGTAACAAAAAAATGTGCATCAACTAAAGAATTGAACTTCTACTGGGAATATACTTTTTGAAGAGAGACACTAAACACGAACAATTTAGAAATAATTTTAAAAAGCAACAAAGTATGACGACTATTTTATAAATTTAATTATATATAAAGATTTTCAGCTTTGAGCAGAACACGGTCTCGCATCTTCTCACTTGTCGGGTGATCTTCTTAACCAACTAACTACCTTCACCCTGTATTTCTGACGAGGTAGTCAGAGATACAGCAAATATCTTACAGCAACTGATTAGTCGCGGATTCGAGTCTCGCTAAAGAATGAGCCCCGTGTTGAATGGACAGGCGCAGCTTGTGGTGACCTGCTGTTGAAATTTTTCAAGCCGCCCATAAGGCCTTCAACTGGGCTTAATGATTGCCATGTTACTGGCAACCGGGACCAACGACTTAACGTGCCTTTCGAAGCACGGAAACGCTCGCAAATGTAAATGCCACAAAGTGGTCACCCATCCGAGGACCAGCCATAGTGAAAGTTGCTTAACGCAGTGATCGTTTACAGAACATTGAGTCCGCGGGGCCACAAGCGCTTCCACAAGCGCTGCAGAGTAGCAATTTATTTCTATTGGAAAGTGATCACCGTACCACGTGAATTTTAGTAAACAGGACTTTAAAGAATACGATGATATGATAAGATGACGTTAGATCCGCTGATGATCAACACCATGATGTAATGTGTCGTCAAGTGATACGATGTGATCAAACTTGTTTGATCAGTACGCTCGAGTTGAATTTATGTTAAGGAATGATTCATCTTGGGTGTTGCATAATTTGTGTTTGTTTTGCTATGGCTATTTACAACACAACAAATGACGTCATCGTCGTTCGATTGAACTACGTACTAACAAATATATGTCACTTACGAAAAATGGGTGCCTCATGATTTGACTGATCTGCAGAAAGAAACGCGTGATGAAACTTGTGTTGCCTTGTTGAATCGGTACAGAAATGAAGGAATATTAAATCGAATTGTGATATGTGATGAGAAGTGAATTCATTATGATAACCGTAAAAGAAAAATGCAATGGCTGACAACAACAGTGTCCTAAAGCAAAACTTACCAATAAAAAGGTAATGGTAACTGTTTGGTGGTCTCAGCATGGTGTTATTCACTATAGTTTTCTCCGATCTGGTCAAGCAATAACGGCAGATGTCAATGTTGGTAAAGCTAACAGTAAAACTACCCCGACTCATGAATCGATCTTCACTATTATAGCTCCATGACAACGCGAGACCTCATACAGGACGAGAAACCGTTTTGACCCTTCAGGAACTGCAGTTAGAAACCATTCGTCATCCTCCGTATTCGCCAGACCTTGCTCCAACGGACTACCATTTTTTTCGTGATTTGGACAATGATCTACGTGACAAGAAGTTTTCTTCCCAGGAGGCAGTGCAAAATGCTTTCACATAGTTTGTGCAGCCTAGATCCTCACAGTTCTATCACAAAGACATAAATGACCTTCCTATTAGATGGCAGCAAAATATAGATATTAATGATTAAAGAAAAAGATTTAATAAATTTGTTTTAAACTAAAAAATAAACAATTTAGATTTTCAGTAAAGACGGCAATTTTATACTTTAACCCCTACATACATCATATCGTCACGCCTGTCTCCCATCGGGGTAGGCAGAGACTATGGCTTTCCACTTGTTACGATCCTGGCATACAACTTTCGCTTCTTCCACTTTCATAAGTGTTTTCATACACACACGCCGGTTAAGGGTACCCTTGACCTGACCTTTTTCCAAAATGTCTTCTATTTGATTAACATATGTACGTCGAGGTCGCCCCTTACCAGTTTGCCCATTCACTCTCTTCTGATAAATCTGTTTCGTTAGTCTACTTTCATCCATCCTCTCCACGTGTCCGAACCATCTAAGCATACCTTTTTCTACCTTAGTCACTACTTCTTCTACCATACCGCAATGTTCCCTTATCACACTGTTCCTTTCTTTGTCCATCATTTTCACTCCAGCTATACTCCGCAGACTTCTCATTTCCACTGCATTAATTTTACTTTTATGCTTCTTCTGCCACACCCAACTTTAACTGCCATACATGAGTGTAGGAACAAGTACTCCTCTATGCACAGCCAGTCTTGCCTTCTCAGACACGTTCTGACTGTTCTTAAAGGCGTACATGGCTCCATTCACTTGATTTCCAGCCAAAACTCTTCGTTCAATGTCACAATCACACTTTCCATCTCTCACAAATTTTGAACCTAAATATATAAATTCTCTCACCTGTTCCACTCGTTTTCCCGTCACAAAAATCGAGCAATCCGTCATACTTTCCTCTCTTTCAAAAACCATTACTTTTATTTATTTATTTATGTACACACAAGAATATAGTAAAAACAGAAGGAGGAGTCATAGGCAGAATGGTACTGCTTATTTCTAAAGAAATATCTGCCAGCAGACCGGCGAGAGGAAAATGTGAATAAATAGGAAAGAACAAATAAAAGTGTGTAAATAAAAAGTAGACAAGAACTAAATCAACACACATTCAAAATAACTCAAAATAGACAAAATAATATTATTAACTATAAGGATATATATAAACACGTATAATGAAAAAAAAATAATGATAATAATAATACTTACACATACACATATACTTTACACTTATTATATAAATAATAAGGTTTACAGAGTAGAAAGGCAGTGCTCACGGACTTTCCTTTTAAAAGTAGTAATAGATTTACTGTCTCTAATAACAGGCGGAAGAGAATTTCACAGTCTGATTTGAGCGTAGATTTAACCTACAAGAAGCATCAGGAGAGCGAACAAAAGAGAAGCGCTCCTTTAGATAGGAAGGGGAAGATGGATTGTAAAGGATATTGAAAAGGAGACTGAGAATTCGAGTGTTCCGGCGAAGGCGGATTGGGGGCCACTTGAGTTCTTTGCGAAATTCGGACACATGATCGTATTTTCTAAGATTGAATATGAAACGTATACATAAAATTTGCAACCTCTCAAGTTTATCTAGCAGCTCCTCAGTAGCGACTAAGTAACAAGCATCAGCGTATTCGATAATGGGTAGAATAATAGTTTGAGTAAGACTAATTTTCGTCCGCAAGGGCAGGAAGCCCTGGAGGCATCTCAAAGAATGAAAAGAAAAGTGTACTTTTTTGCTGACAACACCAATATGCGTGCTCCACGATAGTATGGTGTCCATTATTACACCCAGGTTCTTCACGGAATCCGCGTAAGGTATCTGAGTGCCGTCCAATACCACGGGATTCAACCCAGACACCGGGAGTGTGCCACATTGGTATTTGCTACCGATGATGACAGCTTGCGACTTCGACCGGTTAATGCGTAATCCCACCGACCTGGCCCAGTCACTTAACTTATTTAAATCTCGGTTTATAGACGATATCCCGGAAAAAGCATCAGTAGCCGTAAAATGACGGTACAGCTGCAAGTCATCAGCGTAGAGACTTTTGTCTTATTTACATTCACTTTCATAATAATGTTAGCCATCAACGGACACTCCTCCGTCGATGATGCCAGTATTACCTGATCATCAGCGTATAGGAGGCATTTAACAGTCAGTTCATTCATTTTTAAACCATACTTACTCTCTTACAGTTCTTTCAAACAACTGTCCATGTATAGGTTAAACAGCGCCGGTGACGCTACACAACCCTGTCTCACACCTTTTTCAATGAGAAAAAAGTCTGTGCAAGCTCCGTTGATCCTGACACTAGCACTGGAGCCCCCATTGAGAGATTTCAGTGCTCGTATCAAGTGATTACTTACTCCATACTTGCGCAGTGTTGTCCATAGTTCATGCCTCACCACTCGGTCATAGGCCTTTTCCAAGTCTATAAATATGCAATGGATCTTTTGACATTTCGCCAAAAAAAAATCGGCTATGCATCGTAAGGAAAAGACCCTGATCCGTGCATCTTCTTCCTTTCATAAATCCTACTTGTACATCCCACATTTTCCCTTCAGTTTCATTCATCACTCTTTTTATTAAAACTTTTGCATTCAATTTGGCGACAATTCTGAGCAAGCTTATGCCGCGGTAGTTTTTGCACTATTGCTGTGGTAGTTTTTCCTTTGTAAAGCGGCACGATGACAGCCTTGCACCAATCTACTGACACGCTGCCACTCCTCCAGCAAAGATTAAAAAGGCGGTACAGCTGTCAAGCTACCACGCCATGTCCCACTTTCAGCAATTTGACAGAAATCCTATCAAATCCAGCAGCCTTACCCAATTTCATACTACTCAATACTTTCACAATTTCTTCCATGCTTATGATGCTTTCGTTGCCAAGTTCATTCCTTAGTGAACTCCAAGTCCAAGAACTCGTTAGTGCTTCCATATCCTCTTTTTCATATAAGCTTTCAAAATAATCTTTCCATCTTTTTAGCACACATTGTTCTCCTTTTAGAAAACTGCCATCCTGGTTTCTGATATTACTGAGTTTTGATTATGTTTGTTGACCTCTCACAGATTTTATAGATTTCCAAAAGAATTTTATATTCTGCTGGAAATTATTAGATAACCTACTATTAAATTTATCCCTATCATTCTCTTTCTCTATATTTATAACTTCTTTTGCAACTCGTTTATACCTTTTATATTCATTCTTTGCCATTTTTACATCCTCATCCGTTGCCCTATGCATTCTTTGATTGACGTTTGAAGTCAGCCAGTCCAACCATGTATTCTTCTTGTCGGACAATGCTTTCATGACTTCTGCACAGATTCTCTTCACATTACATCCTTGGCTCCTTTAATTTCCCCACACACTTCCACCGCAACTTCCACTAGACCTTCCTTAAGCGTCTTCCATAATTCTTCAATCTCACATACTTCATCTAAATTTTTAAATTTCTTACTCAGTTTACTCACGAATCCTTCTTTTATGCTCATCTCTTGCAAATTTTGGACTTTTATGCGCTCTAGTACGCTTACAGGTTCACACACACGATGCCGCTACCGTTGAAACAGACCTCTTACTCAGCTGATAACCATGAAGTGATCTGTATCAATCCCGGCACCGCGGTATGCCCGGGTCTCTAAGACTTTCCACAAAATCAATAATACTTCTCTGGTTTCCCTCTTGTCTAGTATACAAATGGATCTGTTTGTGGTTAAATATGGTGTTAGTTACCACAAGATTCCTCTCCAAACATACTTCAAGCAAACTCTCACCATTTTCATTCACTCGTTCGTCACCAAACTTGCCCAATACGCTTCTCTCCAACCCAACCATTAAAATCGCTTTATAAAGCCGTGCCTTCGTGGTGCTCGTTGTTATGTGGAAAGCGAGTCTGTTGAAGACACAGTGAGCTACGCATGCAGAGACGATCCAAATAGTTTGGATGGGAGCGATAGTGAAGCGGATCTCACGTGTGCCTCGGCGCAACCCTACGTCCACTGAATACCCCAACAACAAAACGCGCGCAGCGCGCGAGCGGCGAGAGCGGATGCGCGCAGTGTGCGTAAAGAGTGCTCGGCGAACGGTTCGCACCTCTGAAAAAGGCTGTCTAAATACAGCTGAAACCGGTCGGTCTATTACTGGTCGTAAAAACGTGAGTAATCCCGTTTACTTATTTATAATGTGTAATAATAACGTTAGTTTTCTAGTTAAAACATTAAAATCACCTAACATTACAATTCTCTCGTTGCGTTTGCATTTACTCAGAATATCGCTCACTCTCTCCCAACATGCCTGTCTCTTTTTGATCTCTTGAAGATCGGCGCCACCGCGCATCTTGCGGAGCATAAACGCCCAAAACAAAGATGCGTGTAAGTCCAACCTTCAACCTCAACCAAAGGAGTCTTGGGCTCACACATTCATAGTCAGTCACACATTCATTCAGTCTCGCGGACAGTAGAACACCGACACCCTGGCTCGCTGTACTGATTGTGGCTACACCTGTCCAGTAGACTATATAGGGACCCATGTGTAGTGGTGTTACATCTTTTCCTCTTTGTTTCATTTACACACAAAACATCAAGTCGTCTTTCTCGCATCATCTCGCATACCTCATCTATTTGTCTTTCATTCCTCCTCTAACATTCAATGTAGCAAAGTGGCTATCCCTAGCCCACTTTCCGCCTCGATGGGAGACGAGACGTGACGGGTTGCGAACCACATCGCCGCCAATTCGGATTTTTAAATTTTTTAATATTCATTGCGTTCCCACGAGTTGCAAGGGAAATTCAAAGTCCGCCTAGACAGAGCCCCGCTTGTCTAGGTAAGGCTAGCCTTATTCTGGGGTCGCCCGGTCCCAGGACAGTCAGGCACGTTACGACTAGGCTCGCCCCTAGCCACGCAGCTCATCGGCACGGCAACCCGGTAGGAAAAAGGATGAGATAGGAAAGGGACTAGGATAGGGTAATTTTTTCTAAACCTTCTGTATTCCAAACCTATAAAATATCCAGCAGCCAGGACCGTTGTTACACGCTTTTTTATCTCTGCAGTCCGAGCATAATCCCTAATATATTATATAGTTTTCTCTGTCTACGCTCCTAACATTGTGGACAAAGTAGGAGAACTAATAAGAAGTAAATCTTTACAGATAAATAAATCTGAAGATTTTGGAGCGATTTTGAAAATTTGTTTGTCTGTTAGAAAGGTTTATCATATATGTATATGCTACTTTTTATCCCAGAAACATGTTCCTGTAGGAAACGAGAACGGAAAGTCACGAGCATTAATTTAAAATATTTTTAAATATTGATAGTGTAAAAAGATATGATCAGAATCTAATAAGCTACCGTACCAGTAAAAATTCTTCATGAAATTGCACTCGCCTTTTCAGAATAAGATCAGAGCCATCTATCGCGCTACTTAGTAATTATGATATCATAGAATGGTGTTACAACCATTATAGATTTTGATGATGCGATGATGTGATGTGATCATATTTGCGTAGTCCAAATATAAATCTGATACAAAAATTCTGAAAACGCTCGAGTTTATCTAGCGGCTGTCGGTGAGATCTGGATAGCTGACGTCTGCATAGAATAGAATTGGGCGTAGGAGGGTGTTTGCAATCTTGGTGGCAGTCGGTAAGAAAGATCGCAAATGTTTCATATATCCCGCAGCTGCATACAGTCTTTGGCTGGTCTCTTGCATTTGAGTGACCCAGGAGAGATTCGAGTCAATGTATATTCCCAGGTTTTTAACCCGGTCACTAAATGGTATGACGGTACCTTTGAAAATAACCGGTGGGAGTAGTGGCCAGTCAATCCTTGAAACCATCCAAGGACTGCCA
This sequence comes from Thumatha senex, assembly GCA_948477245.1. Classification (NCBI taxonomy): domain Eukaryota; kingdom Metazoa; phylum Arthropoda; class Insecta; order Lepidoptera; family Erebidae; genus Thumatha; species Thumatha senex. Next base: position 1,046,949 of record OX419731.1, read on the forward strand.
ACTATTGTGACTTGGGTCTTTAAGGGGTTCACCTTGAGTCCATATGATTCGCTCCAGGCACTTACACTGGCCAGATCATTATTAATAGCATCCACAGCATCTGAAATGGATGTCAGGGGTGCTTGGCTGTATATTTGTAGATCATCTGCATAAAGGTGATAGGGGGAACGAAGTTGATCCGAGATTCAATTAATGAATAATGCTAAAAGTAAAGGAGAAAGAACGCCACCCTGAGTGAGGCACACCGACAGAAGTATTGCACCATGAAGAGAGAGTGTTTTTGATGCGTATGCGCTGTCGGCGTCCACACAGGTAACTGCGAAACCAATCAGTCGCCACTGGAGATATGCCAAGAGATCGCAATATATCAATCAATATGTCAAAATCCACTGTGTTAAACGCGTTGGAAAAGTCCAACAGAGCCAAAACCGTGACATTCCCACACTCCATGCCATGTTGGATGTCGTCCGTAATATTCACCAAAGCGGAGACAGTGCTGTGACCAGGTTGAAACCCTGATTGATAAGGATTCAATAAATTGTTTTTGATTAGAAATGTATTGAGTTGGTTATGTACAAGGCGTTCAATTACTTTAGATAGGAATGGTAATATTGAAATGGGTCTATAATCAGAGAAACAAGAAGGATTTTTATTTTTAGGCAAAGGAATTATTTCAGCGGTTTTCCAGAAAGAGGGGAAGATACCAGATGATAATGAAGAATTTAGGATGTGGCAGATGACTGGGAGGATCTCATCAAGGATGAGTAGGATCATATTACGGCTCACACCATCACTTCCAACTGCATTGGACGTGATTGACATAATGCTCCTCCTAGCATCACTGGCAGTGATCTGATTAAAGACGAATAGTGGATACTGAGGGCTTGGTAGGGATGAGAGATCATTAACCGTGTGAGATTTGGTTGTCTTATTAATATTAGACGAAACGGTGAAATGTTGATTCAACAAATCAATATTTAAATCTTTAGGTAGTGCATTGTGTTGCGATCTTTCCACCCCCATTGTTCTAAGAAATTTCCAGACTTTGGCTGGATAGTTATTTTGGACAGAGTTGTGAATATGCTGGCGTTGTGCGTCCCTACAAACCTTATTGCAGTGATTACGAATACGCGTATAGTTCTCCCGGTTTGTGGCAGTCTGTCTGGTCTTGTACTTAAATTTTGCCGCCGCTTTCCTGGACATGAGCGATCGATGAAGTATTGCACCATGAAGAGAGAGTGTTTTTGATGCGTATGCGCTGTCGGCGTCCACACAGGTAACTGCGAAACCAATCAGTCGCCACTGGAGATATGCCAAGAGATCGCAATATATCAATCAATATGTCAAAATCCACTGTGTTAAACGCGTTGGAAAAGTCCAACAGAGCCAAAACCGTGACATTCCCACACTCCATGCCATGTTGGATGTCGTCCGTAATATTCACCAAAGCGGAGACAGTGATGTGACCAGGTTGAAACCCTGATTGATAAGGATTCAATAAATTGTTTTTGATTAGAAATGTATTGAGTTGGTTATGTACAAGGCGTTCAATTACTTTAGATAGGAATGGTAATATTGAAATGGGTCTATAATCAGAGAAACAAGAAGGATTTTTATTTTTAGGCAAAGGAATTATTTCAGCGGTTTTCCAGAAAGAGGGGAAGATACCAGATGATAATGAAGAATTTAGGATGTGGCAGATGACTGGGAGGATCTCATCAAGGATGAGTAGGATCATATTACGGCTCACACCATCACTTCCAACTGCATTGGACGTGATTGACATAATGCTCCTCCTAGCATCACTGGCAGTGATCTGATTAAAGACGAATAGTGGATACTGAGGGCTTGGTAGGGATGAGAGATCATTAACCGTGTGAGATTTGGTTGTCTTATTAATATTAGACGAAACGGTGAAATGTTGATTCAACAAATCAATATTTAAATCTTTAGGTAGTGCATTGTGTTGCGATCTTTCCACCCCCATTGTTCTAAGAAATTTCCAGACTTTGGCTGGATAGTTATTTTGGACAGAGTTGTGAATATGCTGGCGTTGTGCGTCCCTACAAACCTTATTGCAGTGATTACGAATACGCGTATAGTTCTCCCGGTTTGTGGCAGTCTGTCTGGTCTTGTACTTAAATTTTGCCGCCGCTTTCCTGGACATGAGCGATCGGATTTCTTTTGTTATCCAGGGAAAATGAGTACGCTTAATTTTGACCGGTCGCACAGGAGCATGTTTATTAAACAATAGTAGTAGGATGCTATTAAATATCTCTATTTGCTCGTCGGGCGTACTACACGCAAAGAGTGGAGACCAATCAATATTTGCGGCATCTTCACAAAGAGAATCCTTGTCGATGCCACTAAAATTGCGCTGCATTAAATCTTAGACTTGTTCTTTGGGTTTGGTTCAATTAGATTGCTAACTTATTCAAATATACATTTCCGTGCCGTTAACCGGCGACGCGCGCCGTAACCCAGTTTCTTCTGTCTATAATTAAGTAACAAATGATTATTAGAGATGGTGACGTGTATGATGACGGTACAGTCTTTGTAGAGCATCGATATACGAGTTCCTATAGAGTATACGTCATTCATTTGTAAACCAAAAGTATTTGTATTACTCATAGTGATAGTTTTCGTCATCAGATTTTAAGAATCACGTCGCTAACTAGCGAGTTGGTGACGCCGGTATAATTAATTTTATACTTCTCCAAACACATTGTTACGCGCATGGCGTCAATTTAGGTATGCGGTTACGTCTTGGTATAGGTACGTCACGACTCACAGCCTTAATTTTCGTTTAGAATTTACGCATGCAAGTCTTATGCCAGTGACTGAATGTAAGTATTTATGTTCTTGGAAAAAGTAATGCGATAACCTACCGTATTGGCATGGAAACGGGAAACTCCTTCAGCTAGCTCATGTTGAAGCGAATGTAACACACAGTTTTTGGTTAAGTTTAGTTTTGAATGTACGGGTTAAGGAATAATACTACGAATTCCCTTGAGAGCACGGCACGACCTCTTGATAAGCCAAATAAAGTAGAGAAGGATATATGAGAAGCAAACATTCAATCCGTGATTTGTCCATCGCGTCAAAGTGTTGGATAAACAGAAAAACATGTAATAAACTGTTAAATCCTCAACACAATAGGATGTAGCTTATTTTATGAAAGCTATGTGATTTTGAAACATTAAACTGACAATATTTTTTTCAAAATAATTCATAGCAAGGAATTATTTAGTAAAGTAAAATGGATAAAACTTGTTTTGCATGAAATAAAACGACATATCATTATTTGAATGTTTTACTTGGAGAATAATGTTTTGAATGAAAACAACCTATAAGGAGAACACTGTTTTTTTTTTCAGGAGCAAGAAGAAGCAAATAGTTTATTAATAGGTTTAGACGAAGAAGTGTGCCTTAATTTATGAATAATTAATAATTTTAATAAATAAAGGTTGTTTTCATTTAAAAAGTTAATTGTCATTTCAAAATGGCTGCTTGTAACGTTACTCTTTTCCGGGAGGGGAAAAAGGTAAAGTTTAGGAGAAAACTATCACCAGGACTGGAGGAGTCCTGGCTTAAAGGGAAAAGTAAAAGAAAAAAAGGAAAAGGTAAAGTTAATTTAATAAATGTTAAAAATATAAATTTAAAGCCAGGGAAACCGGGGGTAAATAAAGGTCTTGAAGGTTTCTTTAAAAGAGCAGGTTATCAGCACACGTCGCTAAGAAGGGGCCTCGAGTAGGCCTCCCGTTGCCAGGAAGGGGCCTCAAGTAAGGCCTCCACGTCGCTGTGAAGGGGCCTCCAGTCAGGCCTCCACGTCGCCGACCTCGGAGAAGCAGGTCGCGGTAAATCAAAGCAGGCAGAGGGCTGAAAGTAACCAGCCGTCGGCGTCGGCGTCACAAGCCACTGCAGACAATCACATTATTTCAGAGGGCACAACCCTCACACTCAGCACTATTCCTCAGAACCTCATCACAAGGCGAGCACCAAAAGTAGACTGATTTGACGGCCCCGGCTCCCTTCTTTTACAGAGCATTTCAAAATTTAAACAAGTTTATTCTAAACATAATTTAAGAATATAAATTAATAACAATGTCTAATACCTATACAACCTAACCTACTGGCAGCTCTAGCAATAAATAAAAAATAAAACCTAGGCTTGTCATTAACTGACATTAAAAATTACAATAGGTAAACAAACATTAAAAACTTTCGAAATATAAAGGCCTAGGAATGCTACAGATAATGGCCATGCAAATAATTTGAGAGAATGAATAATAAAAGAATTAACCTAAGTACACAAACATTACATGCTTAAGATCTTAACTTGATTGGATGATTGGACAAATAATTTTATGAACGTAACTTTAAAGCGGACAACACATGGTTAGCATGTTTCGTCAGTTTTTGAACAGAAAAATCTATTGAATATAACACGTTTTGGTCAAAAATAAAATATAGTTTTAGAAAAGGGGAGGATTGACTGACATACATATTTTTTTGTTATTTTGTGACAAAACACGGATTGAATGTGTGCTCCTCATATAAGGTAATTCCAGAGATACAGTAGGTACTTACGTTGTATTACCATAGGAATCTAAACTAGTAAACCGATTTAAAAAAGGAGGAGGTTCTAATTTTTTTAAATATTATTGTAATAGATTGGCAACCGGTTTTACAATCATTGATGAACTTATAAAAATGGAGAATTGTGAAATGCATCTGGCTAAATTCTGTTGGACTCATTCTCGCAATAGTGGAGACAAAACGATTTAAAAATCACTTTTTTTTGTTTATTATTACCATTTCAACAAAACAACATTAACAATTGTTTCTAGCACTAAAAATAAACCTGTAGGGTTTGTACACAGTGCGAAAAATTTAACAAAACTCATCGAACAAAGGTATGACACCACAGTATCTACGTTAATAGTTAGTTATGTTGATTTATCCAATACAAAAATACAAATAAAACAATACAAAGTCAGCATTTTTTGGTGAAAATTTGTTAGTATTCGTTGGAACTTTCCAATGGAACCAACAGTCTTGAACCTAATTGTCATGTATTTAGATTTCTGAGGGGTAGGTGGTTCTGCACAACTTGCGGGAATTATTGTAATTTTGGCAACCTCGTCCGAGCAAAGTTCAGTTCATCACATCACATCTTTAACGGTTTTATTTTTTATAAGAATTGGTCGTATGTACTATATAATAATGTACCCTATATACTCGTATTACGACACTATGAATGTATTCTGTTCAAAAACCCGATTATTCTTGTTTACACCAGTGATTGATTTGCATACGTAAATGAATCAGATGTCATATTATCGGCTATTATCGACAGTTATTTACCATCATTGTAAGTCTATCATTGGGAATTTCTGATGGGTAATTCATCCTAGATAAATGAGTGGATGGAATCTTTCAAAGATTAAGGTTTATCTGCAATGTCATGGGCATGAAACCCGCCTCGGATGAGAGATACTACAACAACATACTTTATAATGGAAATACATTTTTCCAAAAAAGAAAAAAAATCTATCTTTAAAATATTAGTATAGGTAGCTATTATCATATCGTACTTATATCAATCTTGTTTAATTTTACTCTTAAAAAAATAGCCAATGCAACACTGTGAGACACAATTGGGAACTCAACAAGTCTATACTAAGGGGTTTCAAACAAACTAACAGAGATACTTTCACACTTACAATACCTAATAGTTTTGGGTAAGTGTATCTTTAGAACATTGAATTACCTATTATTATTTGTTCTGAGGCTATGAGGGTATCTTAATAGACTGATTAATATTTAGAACTAACTGAGCCCCACAGCTTCGCTCGAGACGTACTTCAAACTCCCGTCAAGTTAAGGGGGTTGCCATGATACTCCTAAAAAAATATTCAATTCAGCAACATAAAACCTCGTGAATAGGAATGCCAAGAACAGTCACCCATACCCTGGGGTTATACATTAGAGTGCCCACCCGGGAATCCCGGCCGTAGGCAGATGGACAGGCACCTTGTCATTTTATTCGGTCAGAGTCCGGAATGACATCCATTTCTTCGTAAACAAAAGGTCACCCTTCTTAGGTTCGACCCTAGCGTCAGAAGCTTAACATAGTGATCGTTTATATCATACTGAGCTACCAGCTTAGACTCCGTAGATCTTGACAGGGCCCTCCATTGTGTGTGTAAAGGTACTCATTAGATTGTTTGCAATATAATTAGTGTAATTGAGTGAAAATATATAGAATGAAACTATTAAAAATCTGATAAATATGTATGTCGAAATATTTACGTCGGCCACTCTTTTATTTAAGTTAATTAGCGGCCGACCTTGACTTTTCGGGTATTTTCAAAAAACATTATTTTTATAAATTCTTATATTTAAGTAGAAGGAGATATTTAGTTAGTAAAGGCCTTGCGTCTTTTTACGTCGTAGATTATTGCGAGTCATTAAATGGCTTCCTGTAAACAGGAAAAATACGATCGTAGAAGATTATTCCCAGGTCAATAGACGAGCTGTTCTTGATAAACAATAACACAAAGCCTGCAATTTTACCTGTATATTATGTACGTTTTTTACTCTTTATTTACATCGTCTTATACGCCAGAATATCTAGAATATCTAACTACGTGTATGTAATAGTTTGTTGTAGTTACAATAAGTTTCTCATAAATCTTTCATCCGGTCTTAATTTATGACCGTGTATTATTATGTAATGGTAAGAAACTGTGTACTTTCCAGTAGTTGGGTCAGTTGCTAAAGTATTTTCCAATGTAAACTTAAAGATGTTTAATTAAACTAATTTAAGACGCCGGCATAATTTTGTTTTCTCCAGTTTTGTCATGGAGTAGAGAACCTAGGTTACATAGATGTTTTAGACACGTTTACATAGAATATGGTCGAGATACTTCTCGTTCTCGGGTAGTTATAACTTATAAGTGTAGCATTCGTACTTTCGTCCACTTAAAATCAGATTTGAATTTTGAACAAGGCATTTTATTTATGTAGACAGCTTCAGACTCGTGCCCCATTTAAGACAACCCTCAAAAGGGGGACTAGGCACTTTGTAAATTACTGAATAATTTCTTAGGTAAAGAGTAGCCGAGTGTGACGATGTTTCGTGTGAACCTTAGGCATATCAACATAAGTGCTGAGTAAGTATTTTAATGAAGATCCAAAGTGATATGTGTTTTCCAACAAAATTGAGAAAAACCCAGACATTAAAAGTTTAATGACATCATTAGGTACAGACGATAAGATACAGCGTTTTGTTTATGCAATCTGATAAAACAGTAGGTAGTATGTCATGTAACGTGGGAAATTTCAGAATGTCAGTCATTTTAATGTAGTACAAACCTTTTTTACAGCAGAATTAGAAAGTAATAACAAAGGGAAATAGGAATTTGTGGCGGAGATGAATAAGATGGACGTGTGGCTTTATGAAGAGGAACCGTTTAAGACATATTCGTATAGGTACAGGGTAGGCTTTCACGTGTAGAGTAGGAAAGCAAACTCCAGGAATTACACATCGCAATTCATAGCTTCCTCGTAGTGTTAGTTTTTGCTCTGCGCATATTGGTAATTTGATTGAAATATAGGTTGCAAGAAAGAGTAGTGTGAGATGAAGGCCAGTCTAAAAAATGTTAGATTTTTTGAAGATATATATATATAATAAACTAGGTAGGACGAAGCGTTGACGATGTTAAGTAACAGCAGGCTAGGAGCTTTAGAAGTAGTAAATAAAATGTCAGTTGACTGAAGGACAAAACCATATAGCGATCATACTACTCAGCAGACGGCTTACAATATTATGTGGAAAATCCGGTAGGTGTATTATCAGCGATAAATGTTATCGTACAAAGTTAAACAATGCAATTGAAGGTACGGTAGGTAACTGTACAATCAAGAATCAAAACATATCCGCGTAAACTTCGTGTTGTGACCAAAGTGAGGTGGGTATTTACGTTCGAAGGGGCAATACTCAAATAAAAGGGGGTTTTTATTTTTCGTTTATACCTGTAGGCATGGATTGTTTCGGGCAAAGAGAAACGTCGTATTGGATTATTGAAATGGTATTTAGCTTGTTCTGTTATTTGCTGTTTGGGTCTAATGTAGTACTCAGTGAAATATTAACCCCTTTCTTATTGATCTAATATTTGAATTTGCAACTTTCTGGTGATTACGTTTTTTAGTCATTTGGGGTAGAGACCTTAGAGTTATGGGGTCCCAGCGCTCATAACCTTTTTCGAGACACTGTAAAGCGTCTGATTGACACTACTCGTGACCAGAAGGCTGGTTTCATTTTCGCACAAAGGTTAAGCATTGCCATACAACGTGATGCTACCAGTCTTCTGGGAACACTACCACATGAGGACTGCGATACGGAGAAAATGAAAGACGCATGTTAAGTTTTAGGTTTTTAGTTATTTTTTGTTAGCTTAGTTTACAATTTATTAATTAACGAACTTATGATATAATCAAGTATTTAAATATATTTTTATATTTGAAAAGATTGCTCTTTGTCTACGAATATCTCTGTATACAGATATTTGATACCTTAGTTCTAATGACAATGCAATTTAATACTTTCTTTGTTGTTGTCAAATCCAAGATGGCCGGTGCTATAAAAATGTAGCAAACGAAAAGGCTTGACTACCAGAATATAGTTAGTTCACTTTGAAAAAAGAATGAAAATCTAATTTAGCCACTATCAAAGAAAAGAGCATGTTACATATTTTTACTACCTCCTCAATATGGGTAGGTATCGAATGAAAGAGTTTCACCAGTAGGTACAATTATATATGTCTAACTAGCTGACCCGCGCAACTTCGTTAGCGCCACATAAGAGAGAGAAACAGAAGGAAAAGAGAGTGGTAAGAATCTATAATACAATTCTTAAGGATCTGAAACTTTTGGCTCCATTATACACTTGACAACCACATTAATAATATTAGTTAAAATACATTCCCGTGGGAATACCGGTCATTCCTTTTTTGGAGCTTATCTAAGATACATAAAAAATGCTTTCACAAAATTTCAGGTATCTATGTCCAATAATTTAGACTATGTGTGGTTTCACCGCATAGTTTCCGTTTCCATGACAATATCGGCGATTCCTTTATTAGTTCTTATTTATGGTTCTACCTATCAACAAATTTCACGTTTTCCCTCTTGGTCCCGCAGACTCAGTGTTCTGTATACGATCACTGAGTTACGCAACTTTCACTATGGCTGGTCCTCGGATGGGTGACCACTTTGTGGTATTTATATTTGCGAGCGTTTCCGTGCTTCGGAAGGCATTGATCCCGGTTGTCAGTAAAATGGCAGTCGTTAAGAACAGTTGAACGCCTTAAGCTTAAAAAAATTCAACAGAAGGTCGCCACAACCTGTCCATTTTCAACACGGCAATGGGCTCACCAACTGGTACGTGGGACAAAAATGCATACAGTGAAATATGGGCGTGTAGTTTCTATTCCTCTTCCTACCCCTTCAGGGATAAAGGCGTGACAATATGTATGTATGTATGTTTAATAGTTTAGGCTGTGTGGTTTACCCGCGTAGTTCCCGTTTCCATAGAAATGTAAAATTTTGTGATAGTAATCTTTAGGTAGTGTTTTATATGAGCGCAAAGAATGGAAATACTGTTTTTTTTCACGGCAAAGGGAATTATGGCTGTGAAACCCATACAGCCTAAACTTTTATACATAGATACCTGAAATTTGGTGAATTAAAAAAATACTATGACGGGAATTCCCAGTATTTTCCACGGCAATGTAATCCTACTTTTATTTTATATTTTAGATTTTTATGTATTTGAATGTTTGTTACATAACCCATTTGGAAATCGAAATATAGATATAACATTTCCTGGACTATCACATAGGGAACTTTTTTATACAGGAAACAATAAAAATAATGCGAAAAATAGAGGTGGGTGGCAAAAAGGTGAACATTTAGGGCTATATGTATTTTTAAATACCATACCAGAAAAAAAAAATTTTTTTGCTAAGGACCATTCTTTTCACTTAGGGGTATGAAAAATAGATTACGACAGATTCTCAGACCTACCGAATATATATAAACAAATTTCATAAAAATCGGTCAAACCGTTTCGGAGGAGTTTGGTAACAAACACCGCGACACGATAATTTTATATATTACATAGGTACAGTTTGTTTTTTAAAGACAGTTTTTTTCATAATTTTGACCTTTTGTTCAGATGAAGACGCAAAATCACCCATGCAATTGTTAGCGGCAGCTTATCGGTATAATCCTTGTAAAACATAGTTAAACTAGAGGCATCAAACAGTTCAACGGCATTTTGTACATACTGCATCTCTCGACTTTGAAGGTTTAATGTTACCTAATCGGACTTTGAGAAACAAAAGCCTATATTAAAAAAATATTTGCTTTGTAATAAAAAGAAAATAATGACGGTAAAACCCAAATGATACGATGGATACAACGGAGCCAGCACAGCGGCGAGGTCAACTGACCATGACTTGCTTCTTTGAAAGACGAGTTATTGCCCTATACAATATAACTAGGTGACCCCCCCAGCTTCGCCCGTGAGATACTTCGATCTCCTGTTTAATCCCGTCGCGTAAAAATTCTACAATAATGCATTAAAATTTGCCGAGTTGTCGACATTTATGACTACTGCTCCGCTCTCCAGGGAAGTAGTGGGATATCTAACACAATTTTTTTTTAAACCGGCCAGTAGTTCCTGATATTAGCGCGTTCAACTAAACAAACAAACTATTCAGCTTATAACTACTACCTTGCTACCCTGGGGTTACTGGGTTGTAATTGTAATTACGGGGATGGCAGTAAGATGACAGTAGCTCCCAACAATTCCGAAAATTAAAAGCCATTATGATAACAGCTCCTAGCAGTAAAATAAAAATGGAACCCAGGTTCCAAATCCTACCAGAATTTGGACTTTTGTGTCAAGGCACCTTCGGAAACACTTAACATGACGATTAGGACTGAAATATCGTCGGCCCTGGGCAATGCCCTTGCGAATGCCCTTTTATCGTTTTTTGATTGTTGGATTATTCTAGTATCAATCTCAGTCCTATTTATTTCAGATATTTTCTACTAATATATCATTAGAATAAATGACACTTTACGAGTATAACAGCTTTATTGCATGTAAAACAATTGAAATTACTTCAAGAAACACAACAAAAAACCCCGAGAACATCTGTAAACTTAATAAGAAGTAATATACTATAATACTTATATCTATACTATCACAATAAATACTTGTATCTATGTGTATACTCATACTTAATAATATACTACTCGGAATTAATAAACAAAAATCTTGATAATAAACTAAAATGAATTTCCCTGAAGAAGGTGGTAACTGACTGGTTGAAGTACTCTCAAGATCTCAAGTGAAAATTACGTTTATTATTAGATCGCCACAACCTGCGCTTGTCCATTTTAACACGGCAACCATGGGCTCACCACATGTTACGTGGGACAAAGATGCATATGGTGAAATGTGGGCGTTTAAAATGACTTTGCCACCCTTTCAGGGGCAAATGCGATATTGATATTACCGCTTTATTAATACTTACCTACTAGCCTACCAAATATTAGTAAGGCCTCACTGGTGGCCTCACGTTGAATGTTGTCGTCGTATTCGTTCGTCGAACTTTTCACTATTCAATTGAGTAGTAGCTCTAATAATAATAATAAATCTTTAGAAACAATTTTTGATAAGGATTTAGTATGCTAACTTATTCTGAATTTAAATTTACGCCTTATGTCGCCTTAAAGTGGAAAAAATTACGCCTTATGTCGCCTTAAGATGTAAAGAGGTCACGGTGGTGTAGTTGGTAACACGTCTGGTGCGTTGAACCAGAAGACGCTGGTTCGAGGCCGGCTCGTGACTGAAAACTTTTTCCACTTTAAAATTTAATAAATCTTTATTTATTTAGGTCACAAAGTAACACTTATGAACGTCAAGAACATTGCTTCTACATTTACTGCCAGATTCGCAAAGCAATAGGTAGAGCCTGAGGAAGAACCTGGCAATAAAACTCATGGCCACTCTTTTCTAAACGCCAGTAATTACATTAGTTTGATTAACATGATATTTGACCAATTATATAGTAATGAATTTGTACAAACAAATAAAAAACAAATTCAACGTTGTGTTTAAAATCATATCAAATTAAATCGATTATAGTTGCCGGTTCTAAGGGCAGCCTACCCTTGAAGAAGAAGAATCTGGCAAGAAAGTCAATGGATGTCATTTTAAAATGTAGGAATGGCTTACAACATTAAAATTACACTTACATTATTCCTTTGGATTTATGTGAGAACAGTCGACTAAACTTAAATTTACCTTAAATATAAATAAGATTATTTGTAATAATTGCTATAACACCTGAGCAGCTATATGAGCTGACCAGTCCCAACAGACGGCACCCGTCCACGGGTATGACGCATTATATCAGCCATCGCCCTACTCAACCGTATTATAGGGAATAAGGCGACCCGATACATACGCCACCACTGCCAGGACACTTAGGCGAGCATGACATACTCAAAAACTGCACAGCAACTATCATGTCAATTTCAAAATAATAAATAAGTCTACATGGTGCTCACACAACAACAAAGTCAAATTACATATAATTATGTAAATTAGTTATTACCGGGACTAAACGCAGCCATACCTTTAGTTGCCTGGCGTTTCAAATTATTTATACTGTAAAATGTAACAAAAAATTCAACATATATATGCAGATTCAAGACAAGTAGAATATAACACAAGATTCATTCGAATCCTAAATAACAAGCGAAGAGCAAGCAACTCATTTCCATTTATTTTTATCATTTAAATAATCATTAATTGTTTAATAAGCCCTTTTTAAGAGGTGCGTCTTAATTTCCGCCTTAAATTTATGTAACGGAATAAAATTTCGGAATTTTTTGAATATAATATTATATTTAGTAAATATAAAATCATTATTTTATATCAATGGTTACAAAAAGAATGGAAACTATCTTTACCCTGCTAAAGAAAAGCTGCTTTAGGAAATAACAACATTGATGGTGTTGTAAAAGTTTTGAAAAACGCAAAGTTACACAGCAGCACCGGACAGGAGGAGTACATGTTTCGCAGTTCCAGCCTGAGAGCATAGAGTACAGTCATTTCCACGAGGCCATGAAAATGTTTAGCGCAATATATCCCACCACTCTTGAACACATCACTGACAAACTGATGCGCAAAGCGCCGTCTGTTCTTGGAGAGTTTATCTGCGGCAACAGTTTGTAAGAGGCTGCATTATCCGTATCCCACGGTAACCACTACACGTGGCGTTACAAACAATAAGTGTATTTGTGGTGTATTTTTTATTATTTTATTTTTTTATTGATTTATACGTGTAAGTTTTAAGTTTATCCATATATGTTGCAAGACTGCGGTGATGGTGGCATTTTGAATGTAAGTAGTCAACCAACCTCGTCTCTAAATTGCTTGGTTCGCTGTCCTAATTGTTCCCAAGCTCGTTTTTTTAAGGGTCAGCGAGGTTTGAAAGTACATTTTGGGAAGGTACATAAATCCCAAAATGTACTTTCGAACATATCAACGTTTGAGGCCCAGCAGATAAAAATTTCTTTTTGGCAAACTATTTCTAAATATAAAAATTCTGTTCCGGTTTTAAAAAGGATTCCTCGTGCTGCAAGACCTGCAGTGGCACAAAACCTAGCCCACTGTATTGGCCTTGTAGTACGGGAGAATTCTACTTTTGCTTGGGAGCAACTACTTACCTTTTCTTATAGGATTCTACATATTTCTAAAAATCAGACAACCAATAAATCTTTGACTAGCCAAATTAAAGAAAACTGTAATTCGTCGCGTTTATTTGACCCCAAATTCACAACCTTCCATAAGAATTCCATTTATCATTATGTAGAATCTAAATTAAGAGAAGGTGACATAAGAGGAGCATCCAGGTTATTATTTAGTAGCGACGTGGTGGCGCCTTGCTCTCCAGATACTCTTGCTGATCTGAGGAGCAAGCATCCTGCGCCAATAGATGACTTGTCCTTTCCCGATCCTCCAAATTCTGAATCTGACTTTTTGATTGTTTCAGCCAAGGAAGTTCTGACAGCTGTTAACTCCTTCCGTAGTGGTTCTGCTGGTGGCCTTGATGGTTTGACTCCACAACATTTAAAGGACCTATTGGGTCCGGCCGCTGGGGAGGCCGGCGAGGCACTCTTGAAGGAGCTAACAGGTTTGGCTAACCTTATGTTGTCCGGCAATGTGGACGAAGGCATCATCGACATCCTTTATGGTGCCAATCTGTGTGCTCTTCGCAAGAAGGAGGGTGGAATTCGTCCCATTGCCGTGGGATGTACTTTCAGGCGTATGGTAGCCAAAATTTGCTGTCAGTTTTATAAGGAAGAACTGTCTGGCAAATTCCAACCCATACAGCTCGGTTTTGGATCAAAAGGGGGTTGTGAAGCTGCCACACATGCCCTGTCTACTTACCTTGGCTGCGGGAAAGGAGAGGTCATTCTTAAAGTTGACTTGAAGAATGCCTTTAATTCAGTAAACAGGGACACTTTGTTGACACAAGCCAAATTGGAAACACCCAAAATTTTTAATTTTCTTTGGCAGTGCTACAGAAACCCATCAAAATTAATGTATAAGGAAAATATTTTAGATTCTGCAGTGGGTTGTCAACAAGGTGACCCTCTCGGGCCACTCATTTTCAGCTTATCAATACACCCAATAATTAGCCAGCTAAATTCCAAATTTAACGTCTGGTATTTAGATGACGGCACTCTAGGAGGAGATGTAGACACAGTTTTCAGAGATTTGGCATTGATAAAAGATAAATTTAAATTAATTGGTTTGGATCTGAATCCTTCAAAGTGTGAAATTTTTCTAAATGACAATATTGATAGTGTTTCTACTATTTCAAAATTCAATGTTTTGGCTCCAAATTTGAAAATCCTTCAGAATTGTTCTCTACGCCTCCTAGGGTCTCCCGTTCTAGAAGATGCCTATGAATCTTTCATTGAGGAAAAGATCAAACATTTTTGTGAAGTTTCGGATCGACTCCTTCAAATAAATATACAATCGGCCTTTACAATTATTCGGTAATGTCTTTTCGTCCCAAAATTAACTCATGCCCTTCGCTCATCTCAATTTTTTAAACATCCGACCCTTTTGGAAAATATGGACAAAATTATTCATACCACGCTTTCCAAAATTTTGAATGCAGATTTGGACGACCGAGCGTGGCTCCAAACGTCTTTACCAATACGCTGGGGCGGCCTCGGTGTTCGTAACATCTCTGATAAAAGTTTACCTGCATTTTTGTCTTCAGTACACGGCACTGATGAATTGACCAGGAAAATTTTAATTCCTACACTGGTTAATTCTGAAGTGCCAGGCAAGATTGAAGCCATAAATGTTTGGAAACTTAAGTGCCCAGATACTGTTTTACCGACCAACCCGTGCTCCCAGAGGCAGTGGGATAGGCCGCTCTGCAACGAGGTTAGAAAAAATTTATTGAACACGTGTTCGAATGTTGCAGAACGTGCTCGCCTATTGGCTGTGGGAGAATGGGAGTCAGGTGTTTGGCTTCAGGCTCTTCCATCGCCCAACATAGGTACTATGTTGGACGACACTACATTCAGAATTGCTGTCTGTCTTCGTTTAGGTGCTCCCTGCGTTTCTCCGCATTGCTGTCAATGTGGTGAAGTAGTCGACAGCCTTGGGCATCACGGTCTCTCATGCAGCAGGAGTGCAGGTCGCAGGTCACGTCATGCATACCTTAATGACATTATCCGTCGGGCTCGTGGGGCCCAAGTGCTCGTTCACTGTATAGTGATATCGCAAAGCGACTGGTTGATTCTTCTCGTGACCATAGGGCTGGCCTCTTTCTCGCTCAGAGAATAAGCATTGCCATACAACGTGGCAATGCGGCCAGCCTTATGGGAACCTTACCGGTTGATTTTGATGGGGAGGAATTCTTCGACACCTAGTCGGGGCATCATTGTCAGTCTTGTAATAATTCCCACCACCCGCCCCCTTCTTTTTGTATTGTTTTCTGTAAATATGTTAAATTTTAATTTGTTAATAACCATGTAATTATTATTTCATTGTTTAATCATTATTTTGTAACGGCAGGTTCATAATGTTTAAAGGAATTTTATTATATAGGCCTACGCCAGGAATTGGCGTACGCCAGGAATTGGCGTACGCCGTTCAAAAGAGTCGTGAGCCTTTTGTAAACGACGATGCGTTCCAATTAATTTATGCTTATTTCTAGTATTTGTCGAATGTATGTCACTGTGTCTATTGTATAAATGTATGTTCTGTTTAACTAACACAATATTTGCAAATATATACTGTGATGCAACCGTTAAAATGCCAATTTCTTTAAAATTTTCTCTAAGAGACACTCTAGCACTCAATTTATATATTGCACGTATAGCTCTCTTCTGGAGTACAAAAATTACTTGTAGATCAGCTCAGACCAGCTGCTTTGCCCCACAGCTAATGCCGTAAGACATGACACTATGAAAATAACTAAAGTATACCAGCCTGACAGTTGCCACATCAGTAAGCTGCCTGACTTTACTAACGGCAAAGGCTGCCGAGCTGAGTTTACCTGCAAGACACGTTATTTGAGCATTCCACTGCAGTTTGCTATCTAAATGATCCCCAAATGTTTTTGTCGTACCATTCTCTCTTCTTTCTGAACGTAATTCTTTTTAAGGGATTGAGTTTTTATCAGTAGAATAGTCTTACAACTGACGATAGTAAAAGAAAGAAGCGTTTTTAAACTTTCTGACCTTTCAGCGTTTCGGTTATAATAGAATAGTCGTGAGACTGAAGTCTCTCAGACCTTGAGTTTGAGAGACTTAAGTCTCTTTTTTAACTAGATTTTTTCTTTAACTAAAACCCCAACGCCCAGCTTTTTCTTTAACTAGTCTCAATAATATTAAATAGATTGTTTTTAAGCAATTTATTTTTTATTTATTTATTTATTTTTGACCTCGTGAGCAGATTGCTCAAAAACGAAAAGGTCAAAGTACTCGGATACCTAGACGTGCGTGTATGAAGCGATTGATGAATCTTGAAGAAGCGAAAGAAGTATGCATGGATCGCGAAGCCTGGCGATCTCTCCTCTCTAACTACCCCGTCAGGGATACAGCGTGAAGATAGTTAGTTTTTAGTTGTTTAAGCAATTAACATGCTCTTCTTTAACTTTCAAATTAACATTAATTAATTAGAAGCTAAAATGACCCGTAAAACACAATAATCTCATGAGTTCAAAGACATGAACAAACTGGTAGATATTTTTTTTCCTAAAATTATTTTTTTCCCAGGAGTCAGTTTGTTCACTCATTTATCCTTTTAAGTAATTCCTAATATTACAAAATACCATCGTATTAGTTCTAACTTTATAGTAATGCAACTCGACTTTTATATCAATCTGTCATCGGGAAATGGGACCACACATCTGTCATATGAGTCTGGCCTCGGTCTCACACCAGACCATACGTGCACAGTCGTATCGCGCGGGTTTTACCCGGGTTATATCCCCTTTTCCTCATTCAGTGGTTGAATATATTGTCGATTATTTTTAATTCCATAATATTTTGGGACGTAGCCGACTTTGTTCCTTAGCTGTATGCATTACCTACTTTATATATTCTATTACAAATAAATCTTCTTGATTTTCAGCATTATTATATTATTTAAGCGTATATATTGGGTAAAATCAAAATAAGAAAAGCAAGCGGCGTAGACAGAAAAGAAGATGGAGGGGTATATTTGCACAGAGATGCGGTCGAGATTGGATGAGAATGGCGAGGGTCAGGGACATATGGAGAGATTTGGGGAAGCCCTACGCCGTGGAGAAGACTATCGTGGATATAATGCTAAATCAACGCTTTTTAAATATTGTTTATTTTTTAATCTTCTCAAAGAATGTACTTTTCTAGCATACAGGCCAGAACATATTATCTTGTGTTTGAAATAACGATAATTGATTTTACTTACCTATAACTGCTCCTCGGATGTTTACTGCTTGGTGGCATTTTTATTCACCAGCGTTTTCGTGCTTCGGAAGGCACTTTAAGCCGTTACAAATATGTCGGACCTGGTTGCCAGTAACATGGTAGATGTTAAGCCAAGTTGTACGCCGTATGGGCTACTTAAAAAATAACAACTTGCGCCTGTCCATTTCAATATGACTCACCACCTATTACGTGAATTAAAAAATGCTTACGGTTAAATGTGGACGTATATAGTATGTCTCTGCCACCTCTTGGAGGATAGAGGTGTGAATTGTATTAGGAAAATACTAATTGTAAATTTGAAAGTGGAAAACGTTAGCTTACTAATTGCTTTTTTCAAAAATTGTTTAAAATGTTTAGGCAGGTGTCATCACAAATCGAATGATTATATATGCAATTCTATACATTCGTACCGTGCAACTTTGCTAAGTGCCGGTAGATGGCGCCTTACGTCGCCTTAAGACGTAAAGAGGTGGATTAATTTGTCAGTTACGAGCAGGTCACGGTGGTGTAGTTGGCAACGCGTCTGGTGCATTGAACCAGAAGACGCTGGTTCGAGTCCAGCTCGTGAATGAAAAAAAATTCCACTTTAAAATTAAATTTATAAAAAGTTAGCATACTAATTGCTTTTCAAAAATTGATTCTTAAATACTACTTGTCAAAAATAAAACAAATTCAGGCAAATCATGAGCTCGTAGCATAACAATTTTTTTATACCCCTGAGGTGGCAGCCAAGTATACTACATAACTGTTTTCGTATTTTCTTTAGACAGTCTATCAATCACCTTTAATCATCATCGATCAATTCAATTATACTAACGGCTCGCTATGATGGCTGTTTTGACATATTACAATTGTGATGATATTTTATTTGTTCTGCATAATACTCTGTTTTTATTGTAGTATAAATACCCTCTAATGTGGTCGACTATTCACATATACTACAAATAAAATGTAACTAAAATTAATACGAAACATCATGAAAGGACAAACGTCAAAACGGCCATCATAGCGTGCCGCTAGTATAGTCTATACTATAGGTATCTAATACTGGTGGTATGCGGGTATTTCTTATTGTTAGGGGGAAACAAAATGCTTTCAGTGAAATATGGGAATACAGTATGCTTCTGCTACCATACTACATGACAGAAAGGCGTGAATGATAAGTAATTTGGCATGTGACATAGTACCAAATGACCTTTCACTTTATTATTAACATGTTGATTGTTTATGTTATGAGCAATTTATCGACATGTTAACGTGCGTAATATGCATAACTATATGTGTACTACGGCTACTAGGTAAGTAAGTGCACAACGGCTGGGAAAATCCTAATGCGACATAAATTGTTGATATTATTACATGTTATTATAATTACCGACTAGAATCGTAATCATTAGCAAAATGTAATATTGTATCGGGTCATCGGTTATACCATCTCCATTGTCAGCATCATCATCATCACTACATATTATATTATTATATCTTTATCTTAATAACATTATAAACATGAAAGTTTGTGTGGATGTTTGTTACCCTTTCACCTAAAAACTACTGAATGGATTTTAATGAAACTTTACAATAATATAGCTTATACATCAGAATAACACATAGGCTACTTTTATCCCAGGAACAAGTTCCTGTGGGAAACGGGAACGGAAAACTTCTCTACGCGGGCGAAGCCGCGGGCGTCAACTAGTAATATTATAAATGCGAAAGTTTGTATGGATGTTTGTTACTCTTTCACGTAAAAACTACTAAATGGATTTTAATGAAACTTTACAATAATATAGCTTATACATCAGAATAACACATAGGCTACTTTTTATCCCTGAAACAAGTTCCTGTTGGAAACAGGAACGGGAAAACTTCTCTACGCAGGCAAAGCCGCGGGCGTCAAATAGTAAAACATAATTATAATACAAAGTCGCTTCGCTCGCTGTCTGTCCCTATGTATGCTTAGATCTTTTAAACTACGCAACGAATTTTAATGCGTTTTTTTTAATAGATAAATTGATTGTTAAGGAAGGTTTTTATGTATCATAATTTAAAGTTTTTGTATGCATTGATATGCATACAAAAACTTCAAATTATATATAATTTATAACGATATATAATTTATAAATATCGTTATAAATTGATATATAATTTATAACGATATTTAAAAGGGGTGTCGGAAAAAATACCGTCTGGGAGCTTTCAACGAAAACCCTTTGACATATAGCAAAATAATGTATGGTGGAATTGTGTATCTAATATAGGTTTACACAAAAGTCCGCGACCGTATATGTCTGTCTCTTAAGGATAACCTACTATATTTGTTTTAATACTTTGGCTAAACAGGCAATTATAAAGTGGTAATTTGAAGTCTATTTTCACAAATATTTTATTTATCCTTATCATTTTTAATACTTTAGTTAGCTTCAGCATTTGTCCCTTTACATATTGCATATTAAATGAATATCTTAGGAGATATAGCAAAATCGAAAAAATGCGCGAAGAAATTAATTTCGTGTAACCATAATTCGACCGGGTCGTGCGGGCGTACTGGAGAGCGGAGAAGTAATCTACTAATTTGGAAAATGTTCATACATTATTGTGAAATTAATATAAGACGGGATTAAATGGGTGCCACGGGGTTCGAAGTACGTCACGGAACAAGTCGGGCGGGTCAGCTAGTTATATCTATACTAATATTATAAAGCTGAAGAGTTTGTTTGTTAGAACGTTGTTGGTAGAACGCGCTAATCTCAAGAACCAAAGGTCAGATTTGATTTTTTTTTTGTATTAGATAGCCCATTTATCGAGGAAGGCTAGGTATATCATCACGCTACTACCCTGGAAAGCTTAGCAGTAGTCATAAATGTCGACAAATCGGACAAATTATTATGCACATACATACATACATATTGTCACGCCTTTATCCCAGAAGGGGTAGGCAGAGGTATATGAAACGCCCACATTGAAGCGCTCGTGGCCCCGCGGTCTTAGTGTTCTGTAAATGATCACTGAGTTACGCAACTTTCACTATGGCTGGTCTTCGGATGGGTGACCACTTTGTGGCATTTACATTTGCGAGCGTTCCCGTGCTTCGGAAGGCACGTAAGCCGTTGGTTCCGGTTGCCAGTAAAATGGCCGTCGTTAAGCCTGGTTAAAGGCCTTATGGGTGGTTTCAAAAATATCAACAGCAGGTGCAACGGGCTCACCACCTATTACGTGGGATAGGAATACACACAGTGAAAAATGGATGTATAATATGCCTCTGCCACTCCTTTAACTTTAACCACGAGCGCTTCATAGAGCACTAAATAATAATTATTGTTATTTTGTTCTTATATTAAGTTTTTCCTAAGAACCTAAAAGGCCTGTTAAGGAATTCGGGAGTGTACCAAGTTTCCTGGATACACAGACCAATCTATTTTTATTATGAGCATTATATCAGGAAACGAGTAGTTACAGTTAACAATTTTGCCTGAAAAATGGTAATTAATTCGTGGTTCCTGGCAACGTATGATAAGAAGTTAAATCACACATCATAATCTTCCTGGTAAATTTTGGTAAATTATTATAACCTCTACTGGAAGTCCCCTATAACGTTTTTGGTTCGAAATTGCTTGGTACATCAGCACTAAAATCTCTTGACATTAATCTCAATATACTATCATCTCAATGTAGGTATTATATTCTGTTAGGTTAGGCTTCAGCTCCAAGGATTTTGACCGGCACCCGAATTTCGATTCGATAGAATACAACCTAATCGATTTCAACAGTTTTGCCTGTTTATGGAAAAGGCAAAGATATCGGAAAACACAATTTTCAATTTTTTTCTCATAACACTCAAGCTTCTTAAGAGGAAAAAAAAACTGGAACTAATGTGAACAAAATTGACAACAACAACTTTTAGTTACTTACTTTTAAAACTTTTTGGATTTTACCAGTTTATTTATTAATGTGTTTTTAATTTTTCGACAAATTCCAACAAAATACCCATTACTGTGACTGCTGCAAGTTAGAATCTACAGCAATGATCAAGACCAGAAAGGTACACCGAACTTGAACTCGGTAAAGTCCCAGAACAAGATAGAATATCTTAGAACCCGCTTTGAAATTATTGAAAAAAAAAGCAACGCATCTTTTTGCGTAAGACCTGGAGGGTACTAGGTGTATATCCTATACCAGAAGGGAAGCACCATAGTAATTATATCGTAGAATACGGGTCGTTATAACATTCGGTACGGTCACGAAAAAGCGATTTTACTAAACACTACACTCACAGAAAGCTCCCAGAGTATGAATTGTGATGATCAATTAGACAGCTGTTGAATACTGACAGAACGGTGACTAAACTTAGACGAATGTAGTATTCTCTTAACGTTACAATGTCCCGTAAGAAATTGAGCAACACAAGTGACTATGAGTTTTATTGCCAGGTTCTTTGTCAGATTTAACTTATTGCTTTTGAATCTGGCAGTAAATGTAAATGTAGAAGCAATAATCTTGATGTTCATAAGTGTTATATTGTGACCTACATGAATATAGATATTTTCATTTTCTTTAATCCACCTCCAGTCACGATACCCTCAGCCGCTGACGAACGTCTGGGAAAAACTGGTAGAGGCGCCCTTTGATGGAAGTGTTTCATAGCAGCTAAAAGTTTTTCACTCTTGTGTTATTAATGATAGGTCTAATGAAATAGGTAGGTACTGTTTAAACACGTATATACGTCTTGATGGTATTTCAAACGTCCATATTCTACGGTAGTTTGAAAATCTCTGAAAATAGATGCATTACAGCTTATACAGTATCAAAATAAAATACAGTTTTGCAGTAGGTTATATGTATGTACAACAATAAATCTCAGAGTTGTAGGTAGAGTTAGCGCTGTACTCGGAGAATCCCCTTTTCCATGTTGATTTCAATTATAATCGAGTACAAACGGCCGATTCTTGGTATTCGAGTGATGGATTTCTAATCTATATTAGAACGATGACGCTTGAAATCGTTGTGTCAATGTTGTTTGTTGTTCAGTCAGTTACAGGTCATCGACACTCGCCTCTCGCCAAAATAATTGATATTTATCAATTTTTTTTTTACATCACCACTTACTACAATCACAGCCTAATCATTTTCTCTCTTTATACTGTGCTACTATACGCGAAATACACATTGTTTTGCTAAGCATATATATCATATTATATCAAGAATGTAGATATTTTCTTTGAATTTGAGGTAATACTAAAAAGTAATACTAAATACAGTAATAGTAAAAAGCTGACACTGATTCAAAGCCATTGATATCTGGTATTTGCCTCTGCCACGTCCCTACGTGGAGTAGACCACTGTCGTATCATATTATGGCCTAGCCCTTCAGAGGCGGAGCACCGGAGTCGCTATATGCGTGTGTTCGTAGGGAAGCTCGATCATTACGTTTGCGAGACTGACGTGTTGATAAGAAGGTGAAGGCAGGGTAGAGAGTATCCCCAAACTGTCAAAGCAGTCAGAGCACTTCTATCGGATCTATGCTGGGCATTCACGCAACTCCAGAGGGCTCTCCTAGAAACCTTAATTATTCTGGCCTGGGGTCATCCAACCCAGATCGATACCTATATGGAGGCTGTAGGTGGGACAATTATCTAAATTATCTGAAACTGAAGTATTCGAATATCAGACAAAAATATCAATGCGCTGTAAAATTCTTGATGATGGCGATGAAAATTTTATTACGTCCGTCGATGTTCACTCCTTACTTCGAATCCGAGCGACCATAAAGCAAGCGGGTATTAGTTGTCGTCGGACTAAGCGATTTACGAGCACGGAGACCAAGTGCCTATAAACTTTTATACACTCAATATACTTTAGACGGTACAGCGTGTTTGACCCATAGAATGCAGCTGACCATTGCAAGACATTATACGTTAGAACTAGTAGTTAGATAAGTGAGTTCAATCAAGTAAACAAACAAACTCTTTAGCTTTATATTTTAGTATAAGCTGACGCCTGCGACTTCGCCCTGTTTCATTCGACATAGTTTGAACCCTTGTCCATCCATACGTCAATACATTAATCTCGTTGATTTTACATTTACAAAAATGTATGAAAATATGCCCGATTTGTTGACATTTATGATTACTGCTCCGATCGCCTGCATAGTAGCGTGATGTTATATAGCCTATAGAATTCCTCGGTAAAAGGACTATCCAACACAAAAAGAATGTTTCAATTCGGACTAGTAGTTTCTAAGATTAGCGCGTTCAACCTACTGGTTACACCTAGATGACCCCCGCGGCTTCGCCCGTGACATAGTTTGAAGCCCTGTCGCATCAATTTAATCCTGTCACTTTTACTTTTACAAAAATGTCTAATAATTATTTTTTATACCTCTGAGGTGGCAGACAAACATACGGCCCACCTGATGGAAAGCGGTCACCGTAGCCTATAGACGTTGCATTACAATATTGCAGACTAACTACAATATTCTGAGTGATTCTGTGGGCATCATTTTATAAATGACTAACATGGTGAGTCGCGACTGCACCTATAACCTTTACGCCCACTACCTCCTGCTCAGTACCTATGGTAGTCTGACTGATTATTGATATCTATAATTACTGCTCCGCTCCCTTAGGTACCTAGTAGTTTAACGATGTACAGTCTATTCTTTAATAAATGCCAAATACCATTCTAAAAGAATTTTATTAATTCAAAAAATCTTTTAGTGTAGATTGATTAATCGCTTCATACACGAACGTCTGGGTATCCGAGTATTTTGCACTTTTTCGTCTTTGAGCAATCTGCTCACGTGGTGTTCATATATGTAAGTCTCGGCCTACCCTCTACTACAACTACGGTTCTACCCTCTACTTTCGCACAATATGATTCTTCGTCAATCGTTCCTCATTTATTCGATGGACGTGTCCAAACCAACGGAGCACGCCCTTTTCCAGCTTAACGCTGACACAATTTATCAATTTAAACCTTTAGTTTCAGAGATTAATGCATTAAACAACCCAAAAAAAAACTATATTACCTGTTACGGTTAAGGTATCATACTTATACAGCATAACGTAACATCGTTGTTTTAAAAACTATCTGAAGCAAAGATTGACTACTGTACCGTGTTTCATTTTATCAATCAGGCTTTATCCCCAAAGGGGCGGCAGAGGCATATTATCCGCCCTCATTTCACCGTGTGTATTCCTCTCCACGTAATAGGTGGTGAGCCCGTGTTTAAATAGACAGACGCAGGTTGGGCTACCTGAAGTTGAAATTTTTCAAGCTTCCCGTATCTTGGCTATACGGGGCCATGTTACCGGCAACCGAGACCAACGGCTTAACGTACCTTCCGATGCACGGAAACGCTCATAAATGGAAATACCATTAAGCGGTCACCCATGCATAACCAGCCATTGCTAAAGTTACTTAACATAGTGATCGTTTACAGATCACGGACTAATCGGTACCACTAATGCTTTTATGTTTCATATTACCAAGAAGGACCTGTTTTCACACAGATTCATTCAATAATTTTAGGGCCGTATCTCAGAACGTTTATCAATACTCAAGAAACACTTGAGAGTAGATTTTTAAGGCAAAATCTAGCCTCAAGCGTTGATTGAGTATTAAGAAACGTTCTGGAATACGGACCTTAGGCTCCATTTCTGCATGAAGCTGAAATGGTAAATGGAGTGTCCAAGTACCTTACTGGTAAAAAAGATATTTCCCCAATTATAAACTACGGCCTATTAGAGAGAAGTGGAGAACCGTCCAAGCCCAACTGACAGTCAAAGAGCAGCCAGGACTAACGCTTGGTTGATGATGGCTAAAGTGTTGCTTACTTCCTGTGAAACGACATTACACAAATAACTACGAGTGTCCTAGATTCAAGGATGAATCATTAACATATAAAAGTATTTGGGAATTCAGATTTTCGAATACTTATTCATTAAACATTTTCCTGTAGTTGGGGATTTATACTGACAAATTATTTGTCACAGATATTTAATCAAATAGGGGTTTTTGTTAGATTAATCGGTTCCGTAGAATTTGGAAATTCTACTCCAACACGAGTGCCACCAGGGCGAATGATGCTAGGGCGTGCCCCCGAGGCGACGCGCACCAGTTCGTCCCCGCTGGTGCGAAAAGTGTGTGCCAGAGCGGCGTAGGGGACCGCCACCCTACACGCGCGGCCCGACACGGCGGGAAGTGGAGGACGGAGTGCAGGGTAGCTGCGTGGAATGTTAGGGGAGGAATGACAGATAAGATGAATGAGTTGATGGATGTTATGAATGAGAGAAAGTTAAATGTAGTGTGCTTGACAGAGACCAAGCGCAAAGGCAGCGAAGTCTTGGAGCTCCCGGGTGGGATGCTCGCGCTTTGGTCTGGAGTACCAGAGAGCGAGCATGGCAGTCGGGGGGTTGGAATTTTGCTGTCCTCGCGATTGGCCTCCGGTATGTATGAGTACAAACTGGTAGGTCCTAGAATCCTCTGGATCCGTGTAAAACTTGGTTTGACGAAGGTTTTCCTGGTAGCTGCTTACGCGCCAGTATCTTCGTCGAACGCGAGTGAGCTAGAGGACTTCTGGGAGAGTATGAGAGAAGCTCTAAATGTGATAGAAGGAAAGGAAAGACTTATAGTATGTGGAGACTTGAATGGATGGGTGGGTACCGCTCGCGATGGTTTTGAGGAACTCGAGAAGTATGGGGATAAAAGGGTGAACGACGCTGGCAAGCTAATACTGGCATTTTGTAAGGAAAAGGATTTGTTTGTGGCGAACACAATGTTCAACCACAAACAAATTCATTTGTATACGAGGAGATGTAAGTCAAAGAGAAGCATGATAGATCTATTCCTAATGGATAGTCGGCTCCGTAAACAGGTGATGACAAAAGGGTTTATCGAGGCGCTGAGCTGGGATCAGACTACTACCTAGTCATAACTAGGATTAGGGGTCTGTTCGCGGGTTGGCGTCGTCGTACCGAGTGTTCTGAACCTGAGCCGACTTATAACATCAAAAGCTGGAAGCTGCAGGATGCATCCATTAGGGATAAATATAATGAAAGGGTAGCCGAAAAGCTTGGCGACGTCAATGTAAGCAGTGAGAATGTGGAAAGTGTATGGCAGAACCTTAGGGATAGTATGGTAAATGCCGCTGTGGAAGTGTGTGGAGAAACGAAAAGAGGCAGTAGTAATAAGCGTGATGCATGGTGGAATGAGGAAGTGAAAGAAGCAGTTCGAATGAAGAAGAAAGCATGTCTAGACTACTTAGCCTCGCGGAATGATTTTAATATGAAAGAGAGATACAAGCTGCAAAAAGTTAACACGAAGGCTCTGATAGAAGAAGCTCGTGAAAGGTGCAGAATGAAAGCGGATGATAGGTTGTCGTCCAATTTCCGGGATAATGCCAAGCTCTTCTGGAAAGAGGTAGGCAAGACCCGGAGTTGTTCGGCAATCTGCAGTATAAATAAAGTGCTTAGTGTTAACAATGACGTCCTAGCAGACCAAAGTGACGTCCTGCAGAGATGGAGTGAATATTATGGAAAGATATATGCAAGAAAAGACAGAGATGCCACATCGGGAAGTGGACCTCACTTCGATGCTCCGGATCCCGATGTCATTGAAGTCATTAGTATGAAAGAAATAGAACAAGCGATAAGAAGTATGAAATGTGGTAAGGCTGCGGGAAAAGACAGAGTTACTGCTGAGATGATCAAGTACGGTGGGTCGCGCGTCTGGGACACACTATGTCTGTTATGCAACTTGTGCTGGCGGACGGGTGAGGTCCCAGATGACTGGCGAGTAGCAGTTGTAGTACCTATTTACAAAGGGAAAGGCTCGCGCCTAAACTGCTCTAGCTACAGGGCGATCAGCTTGGTCAGCTTAGCTAGTAAGGTGTATGCAAAGGTTATAACGGCACGAATGCAAGAAAAGTCTGAAAGGTATTTATGGGAGGCTCAATGCGGATTCCGACGTGGAAGAGGTTGTATGGATCAAGTGTTTTCTCTCCGCATGATCGCGGAAAAGTTTCTGGCCAGAAGGTTCTTAGCCAGAAGGTTTTCTGCGCTTTTTTGGATCTAGAGAAAGCATTTGATAACGTTGTGAGAGAAACGCTGTGGGACTTGCTGCCAGGATATGGTGTGGACGGCTCGCTACTGCGGGCAATACAGTCGCTTTATAGGGACTGTAAGGCTTGCGTGCGAGTAGGGGGGATGTGTCACCTCTTTTTGATGTCTGTACAGGCGTCAAACAGGGATGTGTCATGTCCGCCTGGCTGTTCATAGTGTATCTGGACAGTTGCCTGCAGAAAGATTGAAAGATTTTAATATGGGTGTGAATTTGGGTGACTTTTCAGTAAACTGTCTGCTGTACGCTGATGATGCGGTGCTCATGGCCTCATCAGAAGCCGACCTTCAGGCATTAGTCACTAATATGAAAGAGGGGTGTGAAAGTAAGGGTCTCCGCTTGAATGCAAGTAAAACTAAGGTTCTAGTATTTGAAAGAGGTGACGTAAGAACTAAATGCGAGATTAGGGTAAGTGAATGAAATTGTGTATTTAGGAAGTATGTTCAGCGTGGATGGAAGATGTGATTCGGATGTAGAACGGCGAGTAGCTGCCGGAAACAAAGTTAACGGTGCTTTGTCCCAGTTAGTAAAGCGACAAAGCATCGTAAAAGAAGCACGAATGGCGATTCATAACGCAGTGCTAGTGCCAACTTTGCTTTACGGTAGTGAAACCTGGGTATGTCAGCAGATGCATGAAAGTAAATTGAATGCTGTGGAGATGCGATCACTTCGAAAATTGTGCGGCGTTACCTTGGCCGACCGAATACGTAACGAAGTAATACGCAATATGGCAGGTTTGAATGAAAGTGTCAGCGTTAAGCTGGAAAAGGGCGTGCTCCGTTGGTTTGGACACGTCCAACGAATGAGTGAGGAACGATTGACGAAGAATATATATTGTTCAAAAGTAGAGGGTAGAAGGAGTCAGGGTAGGCCGAGATTTACATATGAAGACCACGTGAGCAGATTGCTCAAAAACGGAAAGGTCAAAAGTACTCGGATACCCAGACGTGCGTGTATGAAGCGATTGATGAATCTCGAAGAAGCGAAAGAAGTATGCATGGATCGCGAAGCCTGGCGATCTGTCCTCTCTGACTACCCCGTCAGGGATACAGCGTGAAGATAGTTATTTAGTTAGTTATTTTTAAAGCTATCAAGCGCATTAGTAATGTGTTTAGTGGATTATTACTGTTTAGTAGCAATCTATACAGATAATAAAATTGAAATATCTGTTTGAAATCCCAAATTAACATCCTAAATTTATTGTCTGTCTGTCTGATTGTTTCAGCTAATCTCTGAAACGGTTGGATCGATTTATACGGGAGTTTAATTATAGCTAATGTTATAAAGAATAACTTAAACTACATTTTATCCTCGTATTCACTAAGAAATCGCGAGGCTTCTGCTAGTATTTACCAAAGAACATTACAAGTGGAAGACAACGGAAATAGACCAGAGTCAGGGTGCTATACTCTTAGAATGTTTCCCTAATAAGGCGATGTTATATCGGGTTTAAGGGGCTCCCTCCCACCCGCAGAATGACTAGGATATATTGTTAGATATCCCGATACAGCATTGGATATCCCATGATAATGTAAAATTATAATGATGATTATGGTATCAGTGAAAGTGTGTGAAACTCACCTATGCCGGAGAACACGCTCTGGGGGTCCAAAATTTAATAACAACCTTTGTCCTCCACAACCGTGACGTGATGGCCACGGTTCGGAGTAGCTTTCACCACATAGTAACATCGTTCCTTGAGCAGTTTCTGTGTGCGCCTGTCAATAAGGAATTGGGATATTTTGCCGTGAAACCACAGGCAGGATTCGCCGGAGTTGGTATATTTACCTATCTAAACCTGGTCGAGGTCTTGGGGATTCTGTTTCGAGGGCATACCAGATGCCTTGGCTACACACAGCCGTGAGGACCACTGTATAATTTTAGTGGGTACGAATCCGTCATGATAGTCCCATCGCTAGCTTCAAGGACACGTTAAAATGAAGAGGTCACTGAGTGATTGAGAGTGCTACGGGAGTTGTAGGTTAGTACCATTCATTATTTTATTGAATCATCATTCTGATATCTACACCAGATTTACTTTACTGAATTCCACTCCATTTTCGTTTCTCCTTTATAATTTCCTGGTAGACCATCATCCTTATTCAAGATTTGCTAAAGGTAATTTGACATCGGGGTAATACCATACTTTCACTTGCCGATCACTGTTTGTTTGCACGACATTGTGTACTCATACTTAGAATTTGTCCTCTTTCCGATTCAAAGAAACTCCAGACACGCTATGAAAAGTAACTTTTATATCTCGAAATTAAAAAAAGAAAACAATGTGCTTATAATATAAAGATCACGTCCCAAGTACGGTAAAGATACTATCTCTAAGATTTTATCTTTTATTTTACTTACATTAATAATATTTTATACTATTACCTTTTACTATTAATAGTAATAAGGAAAAGGTAGTAGCCCGTAAGCTCAGTATTCTGTTAACAACTATAGCGGTGAGCATCTTACGAAATTCGATCATTGATTCGAAAAATGTGCGACGTAACATTGGTCAACCAACAATGTAACAAAATGATAAACAATATGGCACATTTGGATGAAAGTGTCAGTGTAGGCTGAAAAAGGGCGCGCTTCTTTGGTATGGACGGGACTACCAAAACTTTAATTGGTTGTGCTAATTAGTGTCTAGCACATAAGACCTTTTAGCCTTTTTGTTACCACCTCACTAAAAAGGCAACGGTTCAAAATTTCTTCCAAATTTAACATCTAAAGTAGACACATTTTATTAAATTTATTCGATTATTAAATTTATTTAGACCCGCCCCAGTTCCGTGCTTCGGAAGGCACGTTAAGCCGTTGGTCCCGGTTGCTAATAAAATAGCAGTCGTTAAACCCAGTTGAAGGCCTTATGGGCGGCTTAAAAAATTTCAACAGCAGGTCGTCACAGCCTGCGCCTGTCCATTTCAACACGGCAATGGGCTCACCACCTGTTACGTGGGACAAAAATGCATACGGTGAAATGTGTGGATAAAGGCGTGACAATATGTATGTATGTATCTTTGGCATGGACACATTCCACACATGAGAGAGGAATGTTTGACAAAGAATATTTTACAGCGGCCATAATTTGTCTTTGTAATGTTAAAAAGTAACTACTTCAAATAGTCAAATAATTCAATTGTTTGTTATAGCAGTATGGGAACGATAACAAAAACTTGGCAAGCGGGCATAGTTACATAGAAACTGCTGACTCAGTCATCTCCAAGATTGGACACAAGCCAAAGTAAAAAGCGGGCGTCACGCGAATTATGATGAGGCAGCTTTCCTACTGGACTAGCGAACAACTCTGACAAATGAGTCCACCCCGCACACGATGCCTTATGTAATAAATACATTTGTCAAAGAATGCTGTACTACGTTTTTCACCTAAATTGAAACGTTAATGTTATTCACTTGTTCACATGACTCAAGAGATGTTGCTTTATACCACAAAGGTGGCAGACAGGCACAAAGCCCACAGTGGCTTCAGTTCTGCTGCTGCTTTGTCTTTTGGTAAACCACTGTATTTTCATGGTCACTATGACAAATCGACATTTAATTTGAGAGTTAATCGGAATTTCTACCGATTAATTTTTAAATAAAATAATATTGTTTTAGAGTTCACCCCTCTCATGTTTGATCTCAAACAACACGTCCGGGCAGCGGTGCCCCTCTCATACAGTGGAGAGACCCATCATCAGAACTGAGCGATTCAAGAGGTCGTTTCTTTGTCAAACTATAGAAACATCGAACGTTCTGCCAACGAGCGCGTTTTTCTCCTATTACAACTTCTAAACGTACCGCTTGAAGAACCAGGTCTTAAAGTGGAGCGTGAAGAGGCACATCATTCACCAACTTGAGGACAGTGGCCCCTAGTCTTGTGGACTGTGATAGCGACCCCTCAATAGCCAGAGGCCTTAGATTTTTGGATTTAAGTACCTAGGTTTATAATATATTGAAAATGGCAACACATGCCTTTTAATTTAAGATTTTATCAATATTCCGATGAATATGAATGAAACTCTTTATGAAAAGATAATGTTTTTTTTTGTAGAGTGTCAGTAGTATTGCAGTGCATCTGCCAAAATAGCCGAATTGGGCCCTGGTTGAAAGTGATCACCGTAGCCTACGGACGTTTGCAACACAAGAACTCGTACACGTGTGCTCCCTATCCTAAACCATCCTAACTGAACTTTAGTTTCCTTCAGTTTGCAGTACAATATGGATAGGTGAAGTGGAATAAAGATTGAGGGCTGCATCAGGACTCTCATAAGTTCAGAGTCCTAAACTATGTGCTATTAAGACACCAAATCGTCTGCCTGTTAAACAAAATCTAGAACTCGTTTTGGTCTAAACCGGTGAATTGTTGCCATTAGCATAAGCATAGGCGCTTTAAGCACGAAGTTGTCTATGGATTAAACTTTTTATTTCCAAGAGTTTTGAAAAGCCATAGCATAAATGGCGCGGAACTGTAGGTTTACAAAACTTATTTTGTATTGCTAAAACTCAGGAAAATCCTAACAAATCCATGAATCAGCCGTTGGAATCGTAACTGAGATATATCGCATACCTATTGCGTAAACGGATAGGTACTCGTAACAGCAATAAGCTTTGTGACAAAGCGCCGCAACACGTGGTCTGAACAAAACTAGGTCAGGAAATCTCGTGCTGATTTTGTTGTTTCAATGCAACTGTAAAAACACACTACAGTGCCCTAGGCTTCACCTGTGATATTACTTACTTTAAGCTCCGGTTGCACTCCACACCCGTAACCCTTGCCCGGTAGTTAGTTTTTAAATAATGTATGGAAGTCTGCCTGATTAGATGACATTTATGATTATTGCCTCGTTAACTTAGGTAGCAGCATGAATATATAACGCATATATATTTATAGCCTTTATCTATAAATCCTCTGTTTAATACAAAAATATGTACGTACTCTTAAAGAAATTTTTTTCGTGTGGAAATCCTCTTGGATGCTATGTTGTGCTGCTACAGACTAAAACCATTCGTTTCCCTTCCATCTGTCTATGGTCGGGAGTCCCGGGTGAGCCCTCGGATAGATAGCCCCAGGGCTCGCGATAGACTTTGTCGGTTTACTACTCTTTTAGGTTGTAGCAAATAATACTTATAATGCGTTTCATGACTGTGATAGCCCTAAGCAAGCCTTAGGTGTAAAATCGATAGTCATATCAACCGCTAAATCACTGTTTAAGAGCTAAAATTTCTAACAAACTGTATAACTACTTTTATAGATTGTAGCACACAACACTCAAGGTATGAGTAAGATTTCCGAAAACTTCGTAAGTAATTTCGTATAAACTGTTGAATTTTTTTTAGATTGTTACCAACAACGCCCATGTTTCATGTCTGTATATTCGTTATATGAAATCTCTAAAAACTATAATTCCAATTTAATCAGTTTAACGGTGGAGTTTTGAAAAATTCTTTCTGAATGAAAAATTTAAATATTGTGAGGCATTATAAGGATAGCATAACTACCCTTATAATGCCTCACAATATTTTAATTTTGGCAGTATAGTGAACAATGTTTCGCGTTGATAGGAGAGTGATTCACTAGGTAATTTTTGTGATAATAGATTTTGTAGTTAATAGGAAAGATCACGTTTTACAATTTCCTCAGCTGCGGTTGTAGGCACACGTTTCCCGTTTCACTACCATACTTATCGTGATTTTGGTTTCTATACGGAATATCATTTTAATTAGGTGATGATTGTGTAGGCGGGTATTTTTACTGTAAAGTTCACACAGGAAACTACATATTCCGACGCCTAAACATCTGGCGTGGGATATTCCAGCGGCAACGGAAAATATTTGTTTAGGGTTTAGGTACAGTTTGTATTTGATTATTTTGTTTGCATTGGATCTTGCCCTGCATGAAGAATATTAGTGTATTAACATTCTAGAGATACTTGAAGCTGTCAAACAGAGCGACCTTATTTTGGGTTTTTTTGGTTTGGAATTATAACGATAGTATAGGTACAATTTATTTTTATCGGCTCATCATCAAATGTGAGATCCATAGAACAATTTACACCTCTACACATGTTAAATATTGTGTACTCTGATATGCACGTGTTCATCAAGCAAGGATTGACCAATTTCAGCACGTGTCCGCTCTACTTTAATTCAGTGGATATGTAGCCTTAGCCTTAATAAGTACTCGTGGCCTCGCTAGCTCAGTGTCCTGCAAACATTCACTGTGTTAAGTGTAACAATGTAGTTTTCTTTTTTGTTTGGCCGAAAAGCCGAAAAGCTTGGCGACGTCAATGTAAGCAGTGAGAATGTGGAAAGTGTATGGCAGAACCTTAGGGACAGTATGATAAATGCCGCTGTGGAAGTGTGTGGAGAAACGAAAAGAGGCAGTAGTAATAAGCGTGATGCATGGTGGAATGAGTGAAAGAAGCAGTTCGAATGAAGAAGAAAGCATGGCTAGACTGCTTAGCCTCGCGGAATGATTTTAATATGAAAGAGAGATACAAGCTGCAGAAAGTTAACACGAAGGCACTGATAGAAGAAGCTCGTGAAAGGTGCAGAATGAAAGCGGATGAAAGGTTGTCGTCCAATTTCCGGGATAATGCCAAGCTCTTCTGGAAAGAGGTAGGCAAGACCCGGAGTTGTTCGGCAATCTGCAGTATGAATAAAGTGCTTAGTGTTAACAATGACGTCCTAACAGACCAAAGTGACGTCCTGCAGAGATGGAGTGAATATTATGGAAAGATGTATGCAAGAAAAGACAGAGATGCCACGTCGGGAAGTGGAGCTCACTTCGATGCTCCGGATCCCGATGTCATTGAAGTCATTAGTATGAAAGAAATAGAACAAGCGATAAGAAGTATGAAATGTGGTAAGGCTGCGGGAAAAGACAGAGTTACTGCTGAGATGATCAAGTACGGTGGGTCGCGTGTCTGGGACACACTATGTCTGTTATGCAACTTGTGCTGGCGGACGGGTGAGGTCCCAGATGACTGGCGAGTAGCAGTTGTAGTACCTATTTACAAAGGGAAAGGCTCGCGCCTAAACTGCTCCAGCTACAGGGCGATCAGCTTGGTCAGCTTAGCTAGTAAGGTGTATGCAAAGGTTATAACGGCACGAATGCAAGAAAAGTCTGAAAGGTATTTATGGGAGGCTCAATGCGGATTCCGACGTGGAAGAGGTTGCATGGATCAAGTGTTTTCTCTCCGCATGATCGCGGAAAAGTTTCTGGCTCTTAGCCAGAAGGTTTTCTGCGCTTTTGTGGATCTAGAGAAAGCATTTGATAACGTGGTGAGTGAAACGCTGTGGGACTTGCTGCCAGGATATGGTGTGGACGGCTCGCTACTGCGGGCAATACAGTCGCTTTATAGGGACTGTAAGGCTTGCGTGCGAGTAGGGGGGGATGTGTCACCTCTTTTTGATGTCTGTACAGGCGTCAAACAGGGATGTGTCATGTCCGCCTGGCTGTTCATAGTGTATCTGGACAGCTGCCTACAGAAGTTGAAAGATTTTAATATGGGTGTGAATTTGGGTGACTTTACAGTAAACTGTCTGCTGTACGCTGATGATGCGGTACTCATGGCCTCATCAGAAGCCGACCTTCAGGCATTAGTCACTAATATGAAAGAGGGGTGTGAAAGTAAGGGTCTCCGCTTGAATGCAAGTAAAACTAAGGTTCTAGTATTTGAAAGAGGTGACGTAAGAACTAAATCCGAGATTAGAGTAAACCAGGAACGTCTAGAGCAAGTGAATGAAATTGTGTATTTAGGAAGTATGTTTAGCGCGGATGGAAGATGTGATTCGGATGTAGAACGGCGAGTAGCTGCCGGAAACAAGGTTAACGGTGCTTTGTCCCAGTTAGTAAAGCGACAAAGCATCGTAAAAGAAGCACGAATGGCGATTCATAACGCAGTGCTAGTGCCAACTTTGCTTTACGGTAGTGAAACCTGGGTATGTCAGCAGATGCATGAAAGTAAATTGAATGCTGTGGAGATGCGATCACTTCGAAAATAGTGCGGCGTTACCTTGGCCGACCGAATACGTAACGAAGTGATACGCAATATGGCAGGTTTGAATGAAAGTGTCAGCGTTAAGCTGAAAAAGGGCGTGCTCCGTTGGTTTGGACACGTCCAACGAATGAGTGAGGAACGATTGACGAAGAATATATATTGTTCAAAAGTAGAGGGTAGAAGGAGTCAGGGAAGGCCGAGACTTACATATGAAGACCACGTGAGCAGATTGCTCAAAAACGGAAAGGTCAAAAGTACTCGGATACCCAGACGTGCGTGTATGAAGCGATTGATGAATCTCGAAGAAGCGAAAGAAGTATATATGCATGGATCGCGAAGCCTGGCGATCTGTCCTCTCTGACTACCCCGTCAGGGATACAGCGTGAAGATAGTTAGTTAGTTTAGTTTAATTAGTCTATTATTGTCGACTGGTGAGGACAATTCATTCCCAACACTATGGGATCAGTTGTGTCTCTTCACTAGTCGACAGAGTAGGGGTGTGCCAAATAAAACGGTTGACTCTAAGCGCATCAACCTCCTTATCTCGCCACGCTCTCCACTTACACTGATCCGGGTAAGCTACTATAATAAAATTTTAATAATTACATTTTTACAGGGTTTTAAAATTTTAGCATTCACACGGCATCCAGTAAATCACGCTATGTTTGAAAACAGTGGAATTCTACAAATGCTATTTAATACTGCAGCATACTCGTTGTATGTTACCGGTTGCCTACCCACCTTCTTGCCGTGTTGATGAGGGTACATCACATGGGTTCCTGTGAATGCAATTTAATAGGGAGTTAAAGAGGGGTTCCTCTGTGTCCCGCTTAGCGGTATGTAAAATTACATACTGTCACCTTTTTCTTTGTTCACAGGGTCTCGTCTTCTATCTCCTTTTCTCCCCGTATTTGCTCGCCGTCGTGCCCGGTCGCACCAGCGCCGCGCCTACGCCGCCGCCTCCTAGTGCAATCTAAGGGTCGTATTACAGAAACTAACTCAAGTCACACATAAACGGAATTTAGCAGATTGACACTTGAGTGCTAAATCTAGACATAAGCATGTGGTTTATTATAGAACTATCCCCATGCTCAGATCGGTGAAAAGTAACCTTGAGTAAATATCCAAATCTCCAATCGCCAGAATACGCATTGGAATGTTGCAAGCCTAAAAACAGTCTGTTTTCTATTACATTTTTATTCATTACATATTTTGTTATCATTCCACGCAGCTTAGTTTTTGATATTTATGTTTCAAAAGCTTATTTTTTATTTACTTTTTTCATTGAAATGATTTAATCACCTCTGTGATTGCTTTAAAGTATCCTTACTTCAAAATACTAAACAAAAAACTGCTGTAGAGGAAGTCCCGGACTCATAAAATGAACCTTTTCTCTGCGTTAAATGGATCGCGAGTTTAATAAACTTTGCTTGACTGACATTGGATATTATGGTGCCAGTGTTATGTTTACATTGTAAATTAATTGAAATTCTTCTAATTCTGTACATATCTGAAAAAAGAAGAATTTTACGATCGTCCAAAGGGATATATAAATAAATATTAAAATATTGAAATCTTTCAAGAATATAAGGTATACAAAATA
Source organism: Thumatha senex (assembly GCA_948477245.1). Taxonomy (NCBI): domain Eukaryota; kingdom Metazoa; phylum Arthropoda; class Insecta; order Lepidoptera; family Erebidae; genus Thumatha; species Thumatha senex. The sequence continues at coordinate 1,084,764 of OX419731.1, forward strand.
AAAAACGATGCCATACAACGTCTTGGGCCAATATTTCAGAAAAGTATATTTACTACAAAAACTATCGAAACAGTAAGTGTTGGAGGTTCATGGTCTTATATATTTGTGCAGATATACACCATCTAGTAATTCATGATAACTGTTTAATAAGATTCATTCTATTTTTGTTCTAGGCATCCGGAGAGCAGTTGAACCGCTTTGTGGTAAAATTTCAGAACAAGACAGCGTGATGAACTTACGTGTGAAAGGCAGTACCATATAGCCACTGTCTGTAGAGGTCTTTATCCTGATGCCGATATGGATCCAGATATCTAATGTAACATATGCACTGAGTTTAAATACCAGAGACTATTGACACATACCGGGTAATTACCTATTATTTGTTGAAAATATTATAGAATTTTGTACACTTTGTAACATTGGTTGCATAGGGTTCGGGGCTCTGTCATAAACAACCTTGAGAGGATAGAAAGATAGAGCTTAAAGTCGTAAGTATAGAACAGAAGCTTTAACACCGTGAATCAAAGTTGTATGTAGGTAATGAGTTTATAAATAAACATTGTAGGACACTTTTCACACAGCGCCATCTAACCCTTTAAGCTTGGGTTATGGGAACTACTCACCTGATAAACATACTTATGTATATCTAAATATATACATTGTCATAGAGCAAACACCCAAACTTCTAAACAAACATTTGGGGATATAACAAATATTTATTCCAATCTGGGACCTTCACATGAGTAGCAGTCACATACACTATCACCTACACCACCGAGCCAGTAAGATACCTGAAGATTTTTTTTTGTTACAGTGATATTGTAAGCTGAAACAGATACTGTGGAAATAATAGTATCTCAGAGAACAGAAGTTGAAACTCTTGTGTTTAATGTTATGTGTTTGATGGTACATAGCTACACTACTCGTAAGCGACATTGACTCTACAACACAACCACAATAATGACATTATTTTTTAATATCCACATATCTCATTATTATCATAGGTATTATTTTATTATCACATTTCTATTAAAAGTGTGGTAGTTGAAATAAAAGAATGAAGTAATACGATCCACACTGCCACACAATACAAGATCACACTGTCTTCGGTATTAATACTGAATTAATATCTTTGTAAAATAATTGTTATTGATTGGTACGGGTCTGCTGTTTGGTAGAATGTGCTGGCACTGAAATAGGGGCGTAAATATGACTCTGCCACCCTTTCGGGGATAAACACGTGAATGATAAGTAAGTAATAGTCTATTTATCTTCAAAAATATTAATTTTAGAAAGATAAAGGAGTCCATCTTTTATTTTTGTTAACTAAAATCTCTGCTTGAGCGTGGTGTCGACTAAACTTACGAAAACTGCTCGCAAATCTCGAATCAAGTAGCGAATCTGAGCTGAATATGGTTTAAAAATAAAGGATTACTGATTTGACACATGAGCACTGTTCTATAATATGAATCAAACGTCATTTCACTGTGACAGCTCTCAGGTGATTCTAGATTGACGTTTCACGAATCGAGTAAGGTTCAATAATAAAAGCTCAGCTTAAAACTAGTTCTAAGTAATACTTGAGGCTTGAGTAAGGTTCTATAATACGACCCTAAAAATATGCGTACCGCGCTAAAAGAAGTTTTTCCTTCAAAAATTGACCGGGATCGACGTAAAGATGATGATGATAAAATCTTACGCTTTTTCGATCAGGACACGTGTCCTGACGCGAGTTTAAGATTTTATACCTTACGCCGCTAAAGAAGTTTTCACTTCAAAAATTATTACAAATAATATTATTTAAATTTAAGGCAAACTAAATTTAGTCGACTGTTCTCACATAAATCCAAAGGAACAATGTAAGTGTAATTTTAATGTTGTAAGCCACACCTACATTTTAAAAGAGCATCCATTGACTTTCTTGCTAGATTCTTCTTAAAGTGTAGGCTGCCCTTAGGGTCGTATTACAGAAACTAACTCAAGTCACACATAAACGGAATTTAGCAGAGTGACACTTGAGTGCTAAATCTAGACATAAGCATGTGGTTTATTATAGAACTATCCCCATGCTCAGATCGGTGAAAAGTAACCTTGAGTAAATATCCAAATCTCCAATCGCCAGAATACGCATTGGAATGTTGCAAGCCTAAAAACAGTCTGTTTTCTATTACATTTTTATTCATTACATATTTTGTTATCATTCCACGCAGCTTAGTTTTTGATATTTATGTTTCAAAAGCTTATTTTTTATTTACTTTTTTCATTGAAATGATTTAATCACCTCTGTGATTGCTTTAAAGTATCCTTACTTCAAAATACTAAACAAAAAACTGCTGTAGAGGAAGTCCCGGACTCATAAAATGAACCTTTTCTCTGCGTTAAATGGATCGCGAGTTTAATAAACTTTGCTTGACTGACATTGGATATTATGGTGCCAGTGTTATGTTTACATTGTAAATTAATTGAAATTCTTCTAATTCTGTACATATCTGAAAAAAGAAGAATTTTACGATCGTCCAAAGGGATATATAAATAAATATTAAAATAATGAAATCTTTCAAGAATATTAGGTATACAAAATAAAAAACGATGCCATACAACGTCTTGGGCCAATATTTCAGAAAAGTATATTTACTACAAAAACTATCGAAACAGTAAGTGTTGGAGGTTCATGGTCTTATATATTTGTGCAGATATACACCATCTAGTAATTCATGATAACTGTTTAATAAGATTCATTCTATTTTTGTTCTAGGCATCCGGAGAGCAGTTGAACCGCTTTGTGGTAAAATTTCAGAACAAGACAGCGTGATGAACTTACGTGTGAAAGGCAGTACCATATAGCCACTGTCTGTAGAGGTCTTTATCCTGATGCCGATATGGATCCAGATATCTAATGTAACATATGCACTGAGTTTAAATACCAGAGACTATTGACACATACCGGGTAATTACCTATTTTTTGTTGAAAATATTATAGAATTTTGTACACTTTGTAACATTGGTTGCATAGGGTTCGGGGCTCTGTCATAAACAACCTTGAGAGGATAGAAAGATAGAGCTTAAAGTCGTAAGTATAGAACAGAAGCTTTAACACCGTGAATCAAAGTTGTATGTAGGTAATGAGTTTATAAATAAACATTGTAGGACACTTTTCACACAGCGCCATCTAACCCTTTAAGCTTGGGTTATGGGAACTACTCACCTGATAAACATACTTATGTATATCTAAATATATACATTGTTATAGAGCAAACACCCAAACTTCTAAACAAACATTTGGGGATATAACAAATATTTATTCCAATCTGGGACCTTCACATGAGGAGCAGTCACATACACTATCACCTACACCACCGAGCCAGTAAGATACCTGAAGATTTTTTTTTGTTACAGTGATATTGTAAGCTGAAACAGATACTGTGGAAATAATAGTATCTCAGAGAACAGAAGTTGAAACTCTTGTCCTTTTGTTATTAATGAGATAGTCGACTGTGACACAAGCGTCCAAAAACTTGCAGAGCCTGTCGTACACAATATTCACCACAAGAAAGCACCAAAGAATCTGTCATCAAATCATTATCTTAAGAAATAATAATAATAATGATTAATTATTTTTAGGTTCTTTATTTAAATAAAATAAAATAAAATATAATTGTATTGTTTAATATGAATATTTAATTAATATAGTATAAAAATCATTAAAATAAATATTTTATCTATTGATGATGGTTGTTATAAGTTGTAGTGTACACACCTCTCATTCAAATAAATGTTATAACAGTGATAAAGATAACTCGGTTCAAGATGGGGCTTGAACGAGTGACAATGAAAATATAGTAAATAATTTCAACTTATTTTGGTCAGGTTATGATACCTCAGTGGCATAGAACATTGCCCTGGTTAGACATAGGTTACGGGTCAAACCCCATCCTAAACCAAGTCATGTTTTTCACTTTAATAAAAATTATATGAAAGTCAGCATCTACAAATCGCTTTGAAAATTTATCCAAACCTCTCCTTTATCTATTCCTATTCCTCCTACATATTGAATGATCATGTTCTTATTATATGGAGTACTCTCTTAGGGGGTAAAGTGTATTGGAAGTCAATAGGGATATTAATATAATAGGCACAATAGTGCAGTACAGCACAAGCTACAGTACTATCCTGAAAGGATGCTGTGGCATAATAAGGATGTCCACGCTGGTATTGCTTTAACAAATGTTCCATCATTTAAGGTATTATCTTGTGTTTAATGTTATGTGTTTGATGGTACATAGCTACACTACTCGTAAGCGACATTGACTCTACAACACAACCATAATAATGACATTATTTTTTAATATCCACATATCTCATTATTATCATAGGTATTATTTTATTATCACATTTCTATTAAAAGTGTGGTAGTTGAAATAAAAGAATGAAGCAATACGATTCACACTGCCACACAATACAAGATCACACTGTCTTCGGTATTAATATAATACTGAATTAATATCTTTGTAAAGTAATTGTTATTGATTGGTACGGGTCTGCTGTTTGATAGAATGTGCTGGCACTGAAATAGGGGCGTAAATATGACTCTGCCACCCTTTCGGGGACAAACACGTGAATGATAAGTAAGTATTAGTCTATTTATCTTCAAAAATATCAATTTTAGAAAGATAAAGGAGGCCATCTTTTATTTTTGTTAACTAAAATCTCTGCTTGAGCGTGGTGTCGACTAAACTTACGAAAACTGCTCGCAAATCTCGAATCAAGTAGCGAATCTGAGCTGAATATGGTTTAAAAATAAAGGATTACTGAAATGACACTTGAGCACTGTTCTATAATATGAATCAAACGTCATTTCACTGTGACAGCTCTCAGGTGATTCTAGATTGACGTTTCACGAATCGAGTAAGGTTCTATAATAAAAGCTCAGCTTAAAACTAGTTCTTAGTAATACTTGAGGCTTGAGTAAGGTTCTATAATACGACCCTAAGTCCTTCCCTCCATCTCGGACACGCGGAGGGACTTCCAAGTGTGATACTTAACTAATAATTCCTCGGAACCATTGCATCGAACCCGGCCCTGAATGTAATTAAGTACTTAAAATTCTAATATACATACTGTTGTATTTAAATTGTCTCGTCGCAAGCTATCGTCGTCAATTTATCTCTCAAGCTTTCACCTACCTAATTTTCCTTAACTTGTTGACTTGGGGTAGTTGGTCTACTACCAACCCACCTTAACGTTACATAAGCATCTTCTGCTACGGACAGCCAGAGATGGGTGACTGTTTGTGGCATTTCCATGTACGATGGTTTTCGTATCTAAAGGCACTGGATGCCAGGATCATGGTAGTCGATGTGCTAAGTTTAGGACCCTGTGAGTGTCTTGAAAACTGCTAAAGGCTACCCCCGCCCTGTTCAACACAGCAATAAACTCATAACGTGAAACTTACTATCGAATCGTATCGTACGGCTTTACCTACCCCTTTGGAGATGAGGCGTTAATGTTGTGTACATACCACGCCCACCCCCTCGCCATCAGAGTGTTGTTCGTTAGTCAGCCGGTGTACTACTTGTTGTAGTTTAGTTTCGACCTCGACGACCATCTTAAAACTCCATCACACCTAGAAAGTTACGTAGGTACATACATACATATTTGTTTTAAACTAACACGCGTTGAACACATAGAAAATATTGTCGAAACGTCGAGGAATAAAAAGGTATACTAACCTTTTAGTTGTAATATAGTGCCGCGCGAAATCCCGTTTAATACAAAATTATACATACATATTGTCACGCCTTTATCTCCGAATTATCTCCGAAGGGGTAGGCATAGGCATACTATACACCCACATTTCACCGTATGCATTTTTGTCCCACGTAACAGGTGGTGAGCCCATCGCCGTGTTGAAATGGACAGGCGCAGGCTGTGGAGACCTGCTATTGAAATTTTTATTTTACTGGCAACCGGGACCAACGGCTTAACGTGCCTTCCGAAACACGGAAACGCTCGCAAATGTAATTCCAAAAAGTGGTCACCCATCCAAGGACCACCTATAGTGAAAGTTGCTTATCGCACTGATCGTTTACAGAACACTGAGTCAGCGGGGCCACGAACAACGTAGGTATAGAAGAGTTTTTGTGTAAAAGTGTAACAAACGTGTAAACATTCATCCCAAACTTTCACATTTATAGTAATACTAGCTAGCTAGCTACTTCGAACCCCGTAGCACCCATTTAATCCCGTTGTTTAATAATTTCACATTCACAATAATGTATGAACATTTTCCAAAATCATTGATTACTTCTCCGCTCTCCAGTACCTAGGTACCTACCTACTACGCCCGCACGGCCCAGTCGAATTAAATTAATTTCTTTGCGGTTTATTTTGAATTTGCAATAACTCGTAAGATATTCATTTAATTTGCAAGGTGTGAAGGGACAAAATAATTTTTATGAAATGCTGAAGCCAACTAAAGTAGTAAAAATGATAAGGATTAATAGCATATTTGTGTAAATAGCCTTCAAATTTCCGCTTTATATTTGCTGTTTTTTTAAAGTATTACAATTGATATAGTATGTTATTCTTAAGAGATAGACATATGTCGTCGCGGACTTTTTTGTAGATCTTTATTAGCTACACAATTGCACAATACATTATTTTGTTATATCTCAAAGGGTTTAGGCAGCGTTTTTGTTGAAAGCTCCTAGACGGCTTATTTTTTCCGACATCCCCAACAAATATCGTTATAATTTGGTCAATATATACAAAAACTTAACAAATTATACATAAAAACCTTCTATGAGAATCACTCTAACTATTAAAAATAACCGTTTCGTAATCCGTTGCGTAGTTTTAAAGATCTAAGCATACATAGGGACAGACAGCGAAAAGCGACTTTGTTTTATAATATGTAGTGATGATGATGTGCCAAATTTGATAAATCTTTGAGCATTTTTATGAATCAGTTAGTTTGTCAATCAATTTTATATGTATACATAGCAAATAAAGCGCCAGTGGCCCCGCTGACTCAGTTTTCTGTAAACGATCACTGCGTTAAGTAACTTTCGCAATGGCTGGTCACGGAAGGGTGACCACTTTATGGCAGTTACATTTGCGGGCCTTTAAGCCGTTGGTCCCGGTTGCCAGTAACATGGCAGTCGTTAAGCCAAGTTGAAAGCCTTATGGGCGGCTTGAAAAATTTCAACAGATGGTAGCCACAGCCTGCGGTTGTCTATTTCAACACGGCAATGGGCTCACCACCTATTGGCCTATTGGCCATCCACGTGTTACAGGAATACATTCGGTGAAAAGTGGGCGTATAATATGCCTCTGCCACCCCTTTAGTGATAACGCGTGATTAATATAAGATAAGAAAGATAGAAGGAAACCACAACATTTTCGTTGAAACATCAACATCGAAACGAAATCGTCTCTCAATAAAAAGCCACCGGTACAATTTAGACACTTTTTCGTAGTCTACTATTACAATCGTACTCCAATAGACTTCTATCGGTCTGCCGATAGAATTCTACTAACACGTACCAGTGGCCACTAGTCATTTGCATTTTTGACAGCTAAAAACAGTGATTCTGGTTATATTCTACGGCTTGTCGATGGTAGACTCGGCCCCCTGGATTAACACTCGGTCAGTAGACCGAAGTTAAAAGTATTTTATCCTGAAAACAGGCTCCTATGGGAAACGTTCAAACATATTATTACGTATCAAATATGTTTTGTACGTATAATTCCCTTTTTTAAATAATACCTTATATACAAAAACGTGCCCTTCATTGACGAATAACCTGTAGCAGAAGGAATCAAACTACTTTTAAACCAAAACCTGTTTCAAAACCGTAAATGGTAGAAACTTCAAAATCGCTTATCACTTATTCATGGTGTCCTGAATCGAATTCCGCAAACTGTTTGTCTCAATCTGTTATGGTTCTTGAGAAATAGATGCGTGTAATTTAGAAGATAGATATCTATGTACAGACGGACAGACAGACGGACAACTTTTCTAAACTACTAAACTAGGGTTTAAAAGTCTAAAAGTACTGTGACAATGTAATGTACATACTAACAAACATAATTCGTCGATGATTTTGTTTTTTTTTTGCAAAATGTACATTTTACGTCATGCCCGACTTCTACCAACTAAAAACACATGGTTTCTTTCCATCTGCCTTCGACCTCCTTCGGCTCCCACAATGGCACGCGACATTTCCATTGAATTGTTCATTAGGTTTTTGTATAATATCTACTGTGGTGTCAGTAGGTAGCTATAAGATCTAATCTAGTCGCTCACCTTAAGTCCTGTTTAGCATTAAGGTCACCAAGTACTACGATATTGTCTAGTGAACTGGGATACATTTACATAAGTTAAGGTTCAGAGGGACTAAAAGAGCTGGATTTTAAACAAATTTCTTTGTAATTTATATCTGTTACCTACCGCAGATATTCATTTCAAAGTCAATTCAATATTCACAATTTGTGACAAACATACTTCTCAAACATATTAATAATAATTATATTAATAATAATAATATTTATTATTAATTATTATAGTGTCATTTTCAAGGGCATAAAGTGTCATTTTCAAGGGCATAACTACGGGGAAGCCCGCTCCGGGCCTGTCCCGCGAAGGTGAAACCGGCGCCGCACCGCTCGACACCCCAAGCCGCTCACACCGGTGTTGCCCTCTGTCGCCTTACAGGCTTATCATGCCTATGGTGATTGTATAGGGGGCCCATCTAGTGAGTTGGCGAGTCACCGTCTGCCAATAGTTTAATAATAATATATTAAAAAGGCAGACGCCGTTTTCATCAATAGCTTAAATCACCCAATCCATTTAACACCCAACCCAATAGCCCATTTCATAGTTAGCACATTTCACAATAGTTTAACTCCCATTGGAGATGATCCATTACCGTTCTTCTACATAAGGCGGGCGTGGACTATCTGTAGTGAGGGTCCCATTCCCTATTAGATTAAAATTCTCAAAGGGCCTCTGCGTGTTGGACCTATGTCTCCATGTAAGCCTACCAAAAGCCCGGGTATCTTCAAGAAAAAAAAAAGAAGATACCCGAGAAAAGAAGAGACATAATAATAATTATTATTATTATTTCTCTTTATTTCAATATATTACATATAAAGTATATTTTTAAATATACATATACAAAAAGTGCATTTAAAAATATAAAACATAGTATACCACCGGCATCGGGTACAGGGACCAAGCCGCCGGTGGTTAGGGTTTCAGAGAGAGGAACCTCCTCACAATACGTGCAGTATTAAGAAGAACCGCCTTCTGCATCAAGCCCTTGACCTAACTGCCTAACGTGAGCCTTTTAAGGTGTTGATCAAGGCTTTTGGGTATTAGTCCGTGCACAGAGATTACTATGGGAACAATAATAGCTGAGTCAATACTCCACATGTCCACAATCTCGTGGCCAAATCCATATACTTAGCCTGTTTGTCTACTTCTGCCTTCACGAGATTTTTTAGTTTGATAGATTAGATTTTTTAGTTAGTTAGATAGATTTTATAGTTAGCATATTTTACAATAGTTTAACTCCCATTGGAGGTGGTCCATAATCGTTCTTCTACAAAAGGCGGGCGTGGACTGTCTGTACTGGGGGTCCCATTTCCTTTTAGATTAAAATTCTCAAAGGGCCTCTGCGTGTTGGACCAATATGTCCCCATGTACGCCTACCAAAAGCCCGGGTATCTTCATAAAAAAAAGAAGATACCCTTGAAAAGAAGAAACATAATAATAATATGCTTTATTGTACACCAAAAATAAATTTAAAACTAAGAAATCAATATTATATATAGTAACTACAACGGGCGGCCTTATTGCAAGCGTCAATCTCTTCCATGCAACCTATAGATGGACAAGACTGTATTGAGATTTATTATAGGGCTTAAAGTTTGGTGACATATAATACCAGTAGATTCCAATGCATACATTTATACACATAAAGATACATGACATACATATACCTAAATAAACATAAACACCATACCTACATACACATACATACATACATATATACATATACCTACATATAAAAACAAATATACATTCTTAAATACAATCAAACATTTATATAATACATATCTTAGTGTACGGTAGTTTATGTTGAAATATAATATTCTTTAACCCTCACTTTAAACGTTTGTAACGTTTGAGCCCGTCTGATAGTGACCGGTAGTGCATTCCACAGTCGCGCCGCCTCAACAGTAAAAGACTTATCAAAAAACTTTCTTGAATGTGCCGGTATATGCAGTCGCAAGTTCTCTGACGACCTGAGGAACCTCGAATGCGTGTCACCTAGGAACTCAAAGCGTTCCTTGAGATAGGAGGGAGCTAGTGGGTTAAATAAAATATTATATAATAAGGAAAGGATATGAGTATTCCGTCGAAGGCAAATCGGGAGCCACTTAAGTTGGTTGCGGTATTCAGAAACGTGATCATATTTGAGTAAACCAAATATAAACCTTATGCAGAAATTTTGAAGGCGCTCAAGTTTATTTAGTTGCTCCTCCGTGAGATCAAGATAGCTGGTATCAGCATAGTCTAATATTGGAAGAAGTAGTGATTGTGCAAGCGAGATCTTCGTCGGAATCGGGAGAAGGCCACGCAATCTTCGTAAAGAACCAGCCGAAGCAAATAATTTACGATTGATGTCTTGTAATTGAGGCCCCCAGGACATAGTTTTATCGATATATCCCTAGGTTTTTAACCGTATCACTTACCGGTATCGGTATGGCATTAAATGTTATGTGGCAACTGAGCCCAGTCAACTCTAGAGATCATCCAGGTACTGCCTATAAGGATTATCTGAGTTTTTGTGGGGTTTACTTGCAAACCATAGTTTTAACTCCATGCATATATCTGTTCCAAATCGCAATTAGTTACCTTAAAAACCTCATGTATATCATTGAGTTGTGAAAATATTATTTATAGAAAATACCCAAAAGCCGCAAAAAATATTTGTTACGAACCCGAAACCTCAAAAGCAAATCTACTATGATCCTATGGTCTCACAAAAGTGACACACACATAACTGTGTAACCACCGAGAGGCACTAAGGGTCGTATTCCAGAACGTTTTTGAATACTCAATCGAAGCTTGAGGCTAGTTTATGCCTTATAAATCTACTTTCAAGTGTTTCTTGAATACTTAAATGAATAAACGTTCTGGAATACGCCCTAAGAACTTGAGATTTATAATTGTGAGACTAGCCTAACTACTATGTAAATACCGCTTCTATAAAAATATATTTAACACGAGTTCAATTCCTAGACGCCCATCATAATTCAAATTCGTAGAAATACGTCAGTACCTTTTAAGTACTGAAGAGTAAATTCACTGCAGGAAAATCCGTATTAAACTTTGTTATGCAACACCATTTCCGATTGCATCCGAATCTGAAGCTCTCGCATCGAAAGTCGAGCATCACTTCCTGTTTAGCGACTCTGTTAACATTTTGAGAATTAGGCCTTCTGCGCCTTATTACTGCCACTTCTCTTTATCTTCAATATTGCCTACAGTACAACATGTTTTCATCTACAAAGTCATGATTGACAGGTTCTGATTTGGATCCTGGGGTCCAGTTCTGGCTGCTATTGTTTAGAGTTTGATTTTCCGCATTTTTGGGAGCGATCGCCGTCTTACCTCTCAATCCCGTAAGAACGCCTATGTGTCGTTGGTTCGTCCGTCAGTCAGCAGGTGCACCACTAGCCGGTCTTTGGGCTATGGAGATTTTGGTGGGGATCCTTACACCCTAGGGGCTTATCTTTGCCATAATTCATCAAACCAATATCATTAGGGGTGTTTAAGCTGACTCAGTGTTTTGTATACGATCACTGCGTTAAGTAACATTCGCTATAGGTGGTCCTCAGATGGGTGACGACTATGTGGAATTTACATTTGCAAGCGTTTTCGTGCTTCGGAAGGCACGTTAAGCCGTTGATCCCGGTTGCCAGTCGTTAAGCCTGGTTGAAGGCCTTATGGGCGGCTTGAAAATATCAACAGCAGGTCGCCACTGGAGCCCTTTCGATCGCATAATTTTTTTCAGCATAATGTAGTTTGGGATAATAGTTTCAGCATAAAGTTTTCTCGCATAAATTATGATAAGCAGAGTGTTATAAACGCATAATGGTTTTATTGGTATAACATTAACTTACTCTAATTTTTTTATCATAATTTTAATCAGCATAAATGTGAAGGGTATAATTATTATACGCCTAAAGATAATTTATCATATACAAAATATAAATACAAAACGCATAATGGAGGTATGGATAACCGTTTTTAAATCATAAATGAATAATAATTTGACTAAGAATATTTCAGAAATGATAAGACACTATTGTAAATAATCATCTCACTCACAGCCAAGTTTCTAAGCTGTAACATATAAAACGATATTTTATAAGTGTTATTTTTTAGACTAGTCTTGAGCAGACGAAGCGAGCGAAGCGAGCGGTCGGCGCACGTCGGCGATGCGCCAGATAAGAATCGCTCGTTTTAATCTAACTACTTTCTTATTGTATTTTATTTATATTTTCCGGCATCTCAGCTGTCAACACTAGGGATAAAGTCTTGAAGAAAATAATTCTACAAAAATATCTATAATAACCTTCGAACAAGTATTTTGTCACTAAACACTAGGGAAACTACTGTGAAGTGTTTTTAATTAATTAGAATCTGTATTGTTGTTGGAGATCGCTGAAAAATTTTAGCACTATATCATCACAAATTAAGGTTAGAGAACACCACTGACATTATTATATTTATATTGCGGGCACTTGTTTATTATTATCGACATTGAAACTGACGTTAGAGTCAAGTCAGTGTTACCAACATCAAAATTTGATTTCTAACATTTCATACTATTACGTTCCACCATACGCAAACAAATCTTTTTGTAAATTAAATGGAAGGCCAATTCCAAATATTGTTTGACAAAATGAAGGTCGAAATGCAAAACCAAAATACTGAGTTAAAGGATTCGATAACAAAAAGTATTATGGAGAAAATGGAAATGAAATTAATTCCTATTGTAGAAGAAAATAAAAACCTAAAAATAAAATTTCAAAAACTGGTAAAAGAGTTAGAGTATCTAAAAACAGAGAAGAGGGAAAATAATATTATAATATTTGGCCTTGAAGAAAACGAATCGTCTAATATTCAATTATTAAGAGAATTTAAGAAAATTGTAAAACACGACTTAAATATTGACATGGAAGATTACGAAGTCAACAAAATACATCGTTTAGGTAAGAGTAACAGGGAAAGTGATAAGCCGAGGCTGGTATTATGTTCGTTCGTAAACAATTGGAAAAGGAACATAATTATTAAAATTAAAAAGAACCTAAAGAAAATTTATATCAGCGAAGATTACTCTAAGGAAGTGTTAGAAAAAAGGAAGGAACTGCAAGCAAAGTTAGTTGACGAGAGGAAAAAAGGTAATATAGCATACTTGTAATTTGATAAACTTATAATAAAAGAAAACAATAACAACAATGAGAAAAGGAAAAGAGAATTATCTGCATCACCTTCTGCTTACAACAACCAACCAAAAAAGCAATCGACTATATTTTCCTCCAAGACGCACAGGACAAATGCTTTCGATCTGATGCGTTCTAGATCCAGCTCTCTTTCTGATGTACCAACTACAAAAAAACAATAGCAGTTAGGATTCGGCAATCGAAAACTGAAACCAACCGAAGGAACTGGCAATGAATCAAAAGGAAAGCATCCACATCCCCCAAGCCGACTGGTCATCGTGGGGGAAAGAGACCAACCCTTCAACAATAACCGATAACATAAACCATAAAAATCAAACAGCTAAATTCTACATTGCATCCCTCAATGTACTTACCCTTAAAAATGAAGAAAATCTTACAGAACTAATGTATGCGTTAAAACACATAAAATGGGACATCGTCGGCCTAAGTGAAGTGAGAAGAATGGGAGAAAATATAATTTCAAATCTTGACTACATACTTTACTATATGGGCGAAACCCCAGGTCATCATGGGGTTGGATTTATAGTTAAAAAACAAATAACAGAGTATATAGAAGGATTCATAGGTATATCTGAACGTATTGCAATAATGAATTTGAAGGTGCCTGGATATAAAGATCTCTGGTCAATTGTACAAATATATTCGCCGACCGAACAAGCAAATCTAGAAACATTACATGCATTCTACAATGATTTAAACAAAGCTATTCAAGAGCACGGTCATAAAAACCTTATAGTTATGGGGGACTGTAATGGACAAATCGGAGAAAGGCGCCGAGGAGAAAACAAGATAATAGGACCACTCACGTACAGCAATAAAATCAGAAGTAGAAATGGAGAACTTATCACGAATTTTGCACTAGGAAACAATCTCACCATCTTAAATACTATGTTCATCAAAAAGAAGAAGAACCTGCGGACTTGGATCTCACCTGATGGCAAAACGAAAAACCAAATAGATTTCATAATAACAAATAGAAATAAGTACTTCACAAATTTTACAGTAATCAACAAATTAAACTTTAATACTAACCATAAACTAATTAGAGCAGAACTGGTAGCCAAACAACCAAAAATGCCTCGACCCAGACAAAGCCCAAGGAATGCAAGTCTTGGAAAGCTTCAGCTAGAATAAATAACCTCTGCTTTAGGAAAAAAATTTACAGACATCCAAGCTAAAACAAAAGAAATGGAAACACAAGAAAAATATGATTGGATGGAAAATACCATTAAAAACCAGGTAAAACTTACTGTAAACAACAAAACCGAACCGAAACAATGGCTAACTCCCAATACCATTAATCTCTTAGAGAAAAGAAATCACTTAATTAGCGCAAGAGATGCTCAAGATAGAAGTAAACATTTATCGGAAATAAGTAAAAAAATCAAAGAAAGTATAAGAAAGGATCGAAAACAAAGCAAAATGGAAATTATAGAAAAATATATGAGCAAAACGGGAGGAATCAAAAAAGCAAACAAAGAACTAAGTTCTATGGATTGGATAGTTAAAATGAAAAGCGACAGTGGAGAATGGAAACACAATAGAGTAGACATATTAGAAATAGCTACATCATATTACAAGAAACTATATGAAAGTAACACAACAGAACGCAAAATCGATTTGAACGAAACCGTGGACATTCCGAGTATCCTCCAAGCTGAAGTTGAGAAAGCTATAGATACCCAAAAAGCAGACAAATCACCAGGACCCAATGGTATAAATAATGAAATCCTAAGAAAATGCAAAGAAGCTTTAATACCAGTCCTTACAATGGTATTCAACAATATCTTGGACACTGAAATAATTCCCCAGCAATGGACAGAATCTAACATCATCCTACTATATAAAAAAGGAGACAAGTATGACATTGGTAACTATCGCCCTATTAGTCTTATGTCCAACATCTATAAAATATTTGCTAAGATAATTTTAAAACGGATTTAAAGAACACTAGATGAACACCAACCAATTAAACAGGCAGGATTTCGCAAAGACTATTCGGCGATCGATCATATTCATGTAGTTCGTCAGGTTCTGGAGAAGTACTACGAATACCAGCTCACTTACTATATTGCATTCATTGACTACAGCAAAGCATTCGACTCTCTACTACATAATAAATTATGGGAAGCATTAAAAAATCAAGGAATTGCACACAAATACATTCGACTAATAAGAAACATATACAGCAATAGTACAGCAAGAATTCAGCTAGAAAAGAAGGACAAGCCATTTCAAGTGAAAAGGGGCGTTAGACAGGGAGACCCCCTATCTCCAAAATTATTTTCAGCAGTACTTGAATCAATTTTTAGACGACTCAATTGGGAAAACTTAGGAATCAACGTAGATGGTTCATTGCTCACGCACTTAAGATTCGCTGATGACATAGTGCTATTCGACGAAACACCTGAAGCTATACATAAAATGATAGAAGATCTTGCCTTAGAAAGTGGAAAAGTAGGGTTAAAACTGAATCCAGAAAAAACCAGAGTGATGACAAATGGAATCAAAGCCACATTACAGTTGGACACCATCGAAATTAACTACACTGATGAATACATCTATCTGGGACAGGTCATATCGCAACAAGAACCTATGCGCAAAGAGGTTGAAAGAAGAGTTACTAACAGCTGGAGAAAAAATTGGAGTTTAAAAGAGGTTATGAAAGACAAAAAACTTCACATAAACATCAAAAGCAAGCTGTTTAACACCTGCATATTACCCGTCCTTATGTACGGCTGCCAATCATGGATTTTAACCCAAGAAATGACAAGTAAACTCTCAACCTGCCAATACGCTATGGAGAGGAGTATGCTAAATATCAAGAAATCAGACAGATTGAGAAACCATGCCCTCAGAAACAGAACAAAAACCAAAGATGTAACAGTGACAATTAGAAGACTCAAATGGAGATGGGCAGGTCACATGATCAGAGGCTATGACAAATGGAGTAAGAAAGTGACAAGATGGTACCCCAGGGACGGTAAAAGGAAGAGAGGCAGACCACTGAAAAGGTGGGATGACGACATCAGATTAGTGGCAGGAGTGATGTGGAACAGAGTGGCACAGGAAAGATTTGAATGGAAACGGTTGGAGGAGGCCATTGCCGATTGGCAAACAGACCTGCAGAAAACAAGCAAACAGCAAATACGGGAATATTTCTCTCAATTTTTATGTTAGTTCTTAAGAAATAGGAGTAAAAAAAAAAAAATGTTACTATTTTAAGTGGGTTTGAATAAAAGGCTTTATTATTATTATTATATATTATTATTATATAAATGTTGACATTTTGAACTTCAGTAAAGTGACTATTGACATTTTTAATCAGTGGGCATTTCAATCTTAGACAGGTCAAGCTTAGATATAAAAATAAAAATATGTACTCGTTAACATAATGGTATTCTATATGTAGGGCTTGTAATCTTTATGCGAAATTGAGTGAGATGCCAATAAATGTTATGATTAGTAATCGTTATTGTAAAAAAAAATATGTGTAAACATTTTATGCGGGTATATCATTATTATAAAAAAGTTATGGGAAAATAAAGTATGCCTAATGATTTATTCTGTTTGAACGTTATTCGAAACGAAGAGTTTGCCAAAAACATTACGCAGTTTTAAATTATGCCTCTAAAATTTATGCAATCCAATACGGACCCGGTCGCCACAGCCTGCGCCTGTCCATTTCAACGCGGCAATAGGCTCACCACCTGTTACGTGGGACAAAAATGCATACTGTGAAATGTGGGCGTATAGTATGCCTCTGCCTACCCCTTTGTAGATAAAGGTGTGACATATGTACGTGATATGTATGACATATGTACGTGATATAATATGTATGTATTTTAATATGAAATGAAATAACGCATTGTTGACATCGATTGCGAAGATTCAAGATCGCTATCTTCACCGCCTTAAAGATCATAGGATCATAGTAGATTTTCTTTTTATACTGTGCTATGGTCGGAAAAGAGGTCATGCTTTGCTTGAAGAACCATGGTTATAAGAGTAGGGAAACAAGTGCACCGGTAGAGATTTCCACGATGCATAGTACGGTAGAGAAAACACATTCTGATCGCTAACTTGAAGTTACGATTCTGTCGTTTGTTTGAGGGTGTTATGAACAAAGCAAATGTTTCATGCGTCTTTACCTCGTCCGTCCACTAGCAGGTGAGTTCGCCCCATATATCGGCATGGGCCCCTTACTTAACTTGTACATACATACATATCGTCACGCCTGTCTCCCATCGGGGTAGGCAGAGACTATGGCTTTCCACATGCTACGATTTCCACATGCTGGTTAAGGGAACTCTTGACCTGACCTTTTTCCAAAATATCTTTTATTTGATTAAAATATGTACGTTACTTAACTTGTATTTGAGCCTATTAGGGTATCATGTAATGAAGGTACCTATTTAAATAATGCAGTACACGGTTCCAAAATCAATCTTTGCTTAATTACTTGTGGTTTAACCTCATATTATTATTATTAAAGTTAAAAGTTATTGGAATTTCCATGAATTTTGTTTTTCTGAACTACTTGCCTAAAAGAAAGGGAAGAAAGTAGTGAAGCCCCACACAGTCTCGTTTAAAACGGCATTACGGGCTTGAGTATAAGTACCTGAAACTTATGTAATCTTCTTTGAAGGCTTCTTCTTGTATATTTGTTATTATAAAAGTTCAATGTTTTAATTCCTTATATCCTTTTATTCTTTATCATCTCAACAACAAGCTTTTGTCTTCAAATGAAGCAAATATATTTAATTTAAGCTATTTGGTTTAACTGTACTACGCATTTTGTACCCTATCAGTGATGTTCAAAGGAAACTACACGTAGGTACCAATTGGCTCGAATCTGTAGCGGGGGATTTCCAACTTGTTGATCTAACCCTAGTTAGGTATAGCCTCATACTGCGCTCTCATAGATTGTATTCTGTTATTCAACTTTTTATCTATTGTAGATTGAAGTTTAACACTTGAACATGACTCGGCTGGTGTTTTTTTGCCTGGTTTGGATAAATAAGTACTCTATGCCGCGTTTATGAAATTAGAAGGATACTGTGAAAAGGTTTATGCTTGTAGGTATATCCATACTTATCTATTTATAGGGGTCACAGTATTGGCACAGCCGAAAGACATACAGTCGGTCGACGAAGCTGTCTAGACAGAGCAATCGTGCGGGGGACAAGGGACGAGACGGGGGAGGGCTTGTCCCGACCTGCGAACAAAATTTTGTTAGTAGCTCGGGACAGTCTTTCAGGGCTGACGCATTCACGACCGCTTGCTATGAGTATTTTAATTTTGTATCGATTTCTTTAATTCTTTATTTTAATTACCGAAATAAAAAATGGTGCATACGAATTGTGCTGTAAGAGATTGCAAGTCATCATCGCGGAAAAATAAGGATCTGCGATTTCATCAATTACCGCACACGGAAGAAAGGTAAGGGGTATATTCATGTCGTTTGAATAGTTCTTTTTATTATAAAGCGTTGACAAAATGGCTGCCGCGTCGTAAATCGTAGTTTTAAAATTATCATGTAGGGTACATGTATAATTCATGGGGTTATTAATATTCTGAATAAATATTTCGTGTTCATTTTGCAATCTAATATGGCCGCCGAACCGTGCTCATAAAATTTCATGTTGGGTATCGTATAAAGGGTTGGGTTTTTTGGTATGCTGAGTATGAATTTCGAGTTAATTTTGCTATCTAATATGGCCGCCACGCCGTGGTCATAAAATTTCAAGTTGGGTATCGTATAAGGGGATTTTTGGTATGCTGAGTATGAATTTAGAGTTTATTTTGCAGTCCAATATGGCCGCCGCGCCGTGGTCATAAAATTTCATGTTGGGTATCGTATAAGGGGTTTTTTGGTATGCTCAGTATGAATTTCGTGTTTATTTTGCAATCCAATATGGCTCCAGCGCCGTGGTCATAAAATTTCATGTTGGGTATATTAGGTATATTATTACCAGTTTCGTTCGTTTATGACTATTTTTTGGTCTTAAAATTGGTCTTAAAATTACTGTTGTTTTTCAACAAAATAATGATTGGATACGCTTTAAACAAGTTTAAATATTAATTATGACGAAAAACTTGCATACACTTTACACAGGATAACAAAGTATAGAGTGTGGTTATAATCCCATATGTGTGCTCCGCATACCATATTACCCAACATGAAATTTTATAACAGCTGGCGCAGTGACTATATTGGATTGCAAAATTAACTCAAAATTAGCATGAAATTCGTACTCAGCGTACCAAAAAACCAATTATATGATACCCAACATGAAATTTTATGACAACGGCTCGACGGCCATATTGGGTACTAGAAACCTCATGAATTATAAAAGTACTTAACATGATAATTATATATCGACGACGCGGCAGCCATTTCGTAAACGTTCTCTCATAAAAAAAAATTATCGATTCGACATGAAATGAACCTTACCTTCTTTCGTGTGCGGCAATTGATGAAATCGCAGATCCTTTTTTTTATTAAACCGGTATTTATATTATTGATTAATTATATATTATATACATATAATATATATTGATAGTTGATTGCGACTGCGAGTCCATAAATAAGTTATAAATAACATCAGCCTTGTGTATACAAGTATTTGTGACAACCCTACAAGCATCACTGTCTAGACGTTGTCGGCATTTTTGTTAACTTCAAAGGCGTAACGCTACTGGTAGATTATCTTTATACTGTGGTATTGGCGACTTTTCATCCTAAGCACGTAGTACGTATATATGTATGTAGAACGTATTTTAATCTATGATCCTAAGGATGTAAATTATTGTCAAATTATGCAAGAAGTACGCAACAACCACATAATTATGTTTCATCACATGTTGGTTTCTATAATGTTGGTGCCCATAATCGTGTTCGCGGGAATCCCCGTTTTAAAGTTGCCAATCAAAATGTATTTGGAATATAATCGCTTCACTCCTTGTTACGATCACACCTTAAATACACACATTTTTTTCAAAGAAGTATGCTAGCCGGTACTTCTTTTTTATTACTGGGTTTTGGAGTAGGTTCTTAGAGTGGAGTAGAGTTAAGGACAATGTTTGCCGCTTGCGCTTTGTAACACTTACTTACTCTTGTGAATTTAGTAATACGACGCAACGATAAAGGAAAAGTAGTAGATACACTCATTTTTTTTTCGTGTGGAAATCCTCATGGATGCTATGCCGGACTGTTACCGACTAAAACTACACCTATCCCTTCCATCTGTCTATAGACGGGAGTCCCGGGTGAGCCCTCGGAAGGATAGCCCCAGGGCTCCCGACAGACTTTATCCGCTTCCGCGGCCTCGTTCAGGGGGGGGGGGTCTGAGTGTTATTTCGCTTCTTTGGGGGGATCAGGTTTTACACCACTTCCTTGAGAGGGAGAAGGGTGTGACTCTCCCTCCTCACTCCTCCATGACCGGCTTCACCGCCTCGATAGTGGTGTGTCCCTACTTAGGTTGCTCAAGTCGCACCTTCCATGTCTCCATGAGCTCCTGGCGGAGCAGGGATCGCTGAACCTCGATTTCTCGGAATTACAGGTCTGTATTCCCGCTCTAGCGCCTCCTTGCGCCATTGATATAAGGACGCAAGGGCCCTCGCTTCCAGATCCCATGGAGGGGTCCCGGCTAGGAGACATGCCACCTCGAATGAGATCGTGCGGTAACCTCTAATCACCCTGACGGCCATAGTCTTCAACGGACTATTTAAAATAGCCACGTTGGTGGCCGTCAGGTTCCCCGCCCATACGGGTGCCCCATATAGGGCCATACTCCGCACGATTCCGAGGTAGAGTCTCCTGCAGGGAGCAATAGATACCCTTATCCTCCAGATTGCTAAATCTGCAATATTCTACTTCACAACGTGACATTACGTCGATACATGTTTCGCCTTTACATGAGGTGCCCTCAAAACTGCGCACTGTACTTGGTATTTTATAACCGGACCTTCCCACCCATCATTGATTATCATGTGATTGCTTATTTGAATGTGCCTGATCGGTTTTTGATCAAACCACCTCTGTCGAAATGATTTTGACGACTTCGTATCAGCCCTATAGGTACAGTACATTATATGAGAGCTCTAGGCTATTGTTTGAAAAAGAGGATATGCAAGTACATACTAGTATCTGGGAAATGAATGAAATTGGTAAGGAAGAAGGCATAAGTATAATGGAAGAAATAGTGGAAGCATTGAATAGCATGAAACTGGGAAAAGCTGCGGGACTTGACAGGATCTCTGTCGAGATGCTGAAAGCGGGAGAAGGCGTGGTAGCTTGCCAGCTGTACCTTTGTTGGAGGAATGGCAGCGTACCAAGAGATTGGTGTAAGGCTGTCATCGTGCCGCTTTATAAGGGAAAAGGGTCACAGCAAGAGTGCAAAAACTACCGCGGCATAAGCTTGCTCAGCATCGTCGGCAAATTGTATGCAAAAATCTTGATAAAAAGAGTGATGAATAAAACTGAAGGAAAAATGTGGGAACCTTCGTCCAGCAGTAGATTACAATTTTAAAGTTAACTTTAATGTGGAATTTTTAAAACTTCACTCCACAGTCTTATTCGCGCTGCGATTGGTTAATTTAAGTGAACAATGTCGTAAGGCTCTGGACAAAGAAATGGCGTCTTTATTTCAAAGCCTGTGACATAATAGTTCTGTATTGTTCCGGAAATGAATCGTAGGTGATGTGGGGGAGACGTCGGGAAGGGGAACGCTGCTTTGTGTGTACGATGTGTAATTTACACTCGGTGGCTTAGACAATCTTTTTCGTAATTGATATTGCTATCAAACATTTGGTCCAGGGTCTGTAGTACCGTGTTACGCGGTTTGTTTGTTTGAAGGAGATAATATTAGGAATAATATTGATCCGATTAAAAAAATAAATGTAGTCCAGCTGTTCAATTTCCTATATTGCAGTATTGTCTACCAACTGACTAGTATAAAAAAGGTTTAGTAGATTTACCTAAGCAGCTAAAAACTGGCAATTTTAACTATTGGATTTGCTATGTGAACTACAGGGAAATCCCTTGTTGCGATATAAATATTTAGTCAATGTGATTTTATGGGAGGCTGAATAATATATTAAGGTAAATATACTTTGTACCTATCACTACTGTGTTATAATAATGTACAATAGATATCTCTCTAAATATGGGAACGACAGGTGTCTCTATTGTATGAGAAATAGGGATTCTATTAGGGAATATAATAGGGAACTTTTTTTCGAGTATAATGATGTTAAAAGATAAAATTCATACGTAAAACACATCAAGGCGTTGTAACCGGCAGCCAGTAACAAGGTACATATTTGTCAACTTACCTTACACTCTATGGGTGGTTAGAAAAAAATGAGCAGATAGCCAATTCACCCAGCCGTATCAAGTTAAACATAACAATAGGCTCGCCACCTATTACATGGGACTATATATAATTAGTGCAATGTGAGCGTATTTGTGTGAGCAGTCTAGGCCAGAAAAAGGCGTGAAAATATAATATTATGTATTTACTAGCTGAGCCCGTGACATAAGGGGAAACCCATCAAATCCCATTCTTTATTTTTCTTCGTTTTTACGTGGCAATGCGGCCAGCCTTATGGGAACCTTACCGGTTGATTTTGATGGGGAGGAATTCTTCGACACCTAGTCGGGGCATCATTGTCAGTCTTGTAACAATTCCCACCACCCGCCCCCTTCCTTTTGTATTATTTTCTGTAAATATGTTAAAATTTAAATTTGTTAATAACCATGATATTAAGAAAATATAATATTGTTTATTTTACATAAATGTATGAAAATTTCCTGGGTAGTAGCGTGATTATATATATAGCCTATAGCTTTCCTTGATAAATGGGCTATGCACAAAAAAAAGTAAACTATACCTGAGATTAGTACCTTCAACCAAACAAACAAAATAACTCTTCTACAATATTAGTATAAATATGTTATAAAAGAAGCCTGGCAATATATGAAAGTATATATTGCTCTTGATATTGTTGTAGGCGTTCGAAGTTTTTGTTACCTTATATAGTAGTTATTATGACTTGATAATTATAGAGATAATTTTATGACAATTATGAGGGCTTTTCCTGCACTATCAAGTTAGAGATTATTTAAATTTTGAGGGAGCAAGCACTAATGAAGGTGTCACTTCCCATTCCCACCGACCAATCGCAGATGCTCAGATATTCTGGAACATAATTTAGGCGCCTAACTCTTTTCACGCCATCCGTAAAAGAATTTAGGAAATTGACCAGTGTTGTATTTACTTCAGATAGTGTGTGTTGAAATTTATAAAATACAAAGATTTTGTTTAGTTATTGTTTGTGATGCAAGACACGTCTGTAGTTTGTGCTTACGGCACGAAATGAGTACGAGAGATCGTAGTTCGAGGCTAGACGTGCCATTCTTCACAAGTTTGTTGTTAAAATAAATAGAATTGCTGATAAATTTATGTTTCGGATATTAGGATTTTAGTAAATTGGGTTGTAGAATTCTGAATGAGGCTATTCGCTCGTTTTAAATTATTTTATTAAAGCGTTGGATTAGCAAATTGCTCAAAAACGGAAAAGTCCCCCGACGTGCATGTATGCAGCGACTAGTCATTTTCATTTCATTTAAAACAGCTTTATTTAATCATAAAATATAAATTACAGAAGTGTAGTACTTACATTATATATACACTAGCCAATATAATTATACACTTTATCAGACTGATGTCGCCTCTAAAAGTTTATCAAAATGTAAACTGGAATTTTTAATAACGTAATAATAATTAAATAACATTAACTTTGCTACGATTGTGATGTATTGAGTACGAGATATTTAGTTAAATATTCTCGTTCGTTTCATGAATGAAGCGACTAGTGAATCTGCAGAAAATGAAAAAAGTATGCATAGATTACGAAGCCTGGCGATGTGTCCTCTCTGACTAACCGTCAGGGATACAGCGTGAAGATAGTTAGTTAGTATTAGTTTAGTTAGTGTTGATTTAGATATGCGTATGTCTAGGCGGAGATGATAAGTAGTTATTATCCCCGAAGAGGTGACAGAGGCATATTATATGCCCACTTTTTACCATATACTCCTGTCCCCGGTAATAGGTGGCGAGTCCATTGCCGTGTAGTATATATATTGTAGGTAGTTGACTCTCTGTATAACAAAGATATACTTTCTAAATTGAAAAAATTATAATTAATAGCGTGATTCTGTAAAAAAATCAGTTCAAAGCAGGGGGATGTTCTCAATTCGCCCTGCGCTTAATGTATAATAAAATTATTTGTCATTTTCTGCGAGGTCAAAATGAGTAGGCAAGTAAAAAGGCATAAACTTTAAAATGGCTGTAATGACTCAATAAAGCGGCCGCAATAATGCCTTTTATTGAATAAAACGGTGAGCTAGGTTAAGCATGTCTATTTATTTCCTTATAAAACTTTTTACACTTTTTGTTATTCATTTTAGTAGCGAAATGAGATCTTTTGGGTCGGTATAATTTCCTTTTTTAAATTCTCTGAAAGTATAAGTACTTTGAAATGTTTAGAGTTTATTGGTAAGAGCCAATTACCATAATAAAATGACTCAGGTAGGTAGGTATTGCGTAGGTAAGTTTTCAGTGGATTTTCGCCATTATTGTGTTGGTATTCGTGCTTCTGATTATGTCTGTAGACGTATGAGAATCCTACTTATATTATATGTAGTAGTTATGTTTGTTAATCTTTCACGCAAAATTTACTAGATGGATTTAGATGAAACTTTACATTAATATAGTTTATACATCAGAATAACACATAGGCTGCTTCTTGTCCCAGGAACAAGTTCCTGTGGGAAACGGAAACAGAAAAAAAAACATCACCACGCGTGCGGAGCCGCGTCAACTAGTAAAACATAATATCATAATATTTGTCCAGTATTTTTTTAATTTCATTCCAATACCGCTATGTTCGTCAATTAAATTTCCAATAATTTACTAAATGTTTTGGGTCATTCTCACAGAATGACATTTAGTCCTAATTAAGCTAATACAAGCTTGGGCAATAAGACCTAGAGAATTGGTAAACATACGTACCTACGAGTACATAGAAGAGACCCAAACTCCGAAACAACTAAACAACAATACAAAAAACACAAATATTTGTTATGACCCGGGATTCGGACGCGAGACGTCAGCACGGCAGTCACATACATTTTTTTACCACTGTGTCAAGGCCGCAGGTCATAAATATAATTCAGCGATCCAAACACAATTTGTACAAATTGCTCTGATTGTAAATGATACGTATAAGGTCATTTTTCCTTCAGTTTCGGGTATGGTAAATTGGTAATCACCTATGTGGACAAACTTTGCTGTTCATTGTAGTATGTCCAAGATGATTTTTTCAAGTACTGTGAGTTTCTGATGTGGTTATCAGTTATGTGGACAAACTGTATTGTTATATTAGAATAATACTTTCGTGAGCGTTATTACTAACTAAACGGCTTTACTCACGTGTAAATTTCGGTAAATCCCGACTAGTTTCGGACCTCACGGAGGTCCTTTTTCAAGAGCAGCGTCAAGGTACGTCGGAAGCTGCGCTGGCTAGTGCCAAATCTAGTCAGGTCATCCCGAAATTTTGTTTTATTTTACTTGTGATCTACCCTTATGGGTATTGGACAAGTGGTCAAGAGTTTGTGAAAGACGTGGATAGAGTGGTCTATCCAATTTCGATATTTTATTTGCTCTATAAGATCTTGTGGAGCTCTTCTTTTGATTCTTTGAAAACGTCCTCCTGGTTCGATCCATTAGTGAGTAAAACCGTTTAGTTAGATATAATACGAGTAAGTATACTGTATTGTTTTACAAGTATTAACAAAGCTTATTCTATCCAATGACACTCCAGCACACAAAGAACTATGTACTATAACGAAATTCGTTTTCTTCTCATAACCATCCCACTTTCACAAGAGCAAATTTGTGTAGATAATAATGATTATGGAAGTTCCTGAGAACTAAGTAACTCGCTCAAGTAGTGGGTGTCTTTAAAGTTTAACGTGAAAAAGTTTGATTGGTCGGTTTGACTTCGGGTCGGAGGGGTTCATTTAAGTGAGTGGCCGTATCCATTGGCCGCTCACTTATGGAGTCGAGTTATAAACTGACGGCGATATATGCAAGTAGGTACAATACCGACGTCTACTTGGACTCAGACAGTGGTAGTATGGCTAAACTTTAGTTCGACATTTTCCAAATGTGACCACGCCACGCCAGCAAAGGGGACATTGCTGAATATTGATAATAATGTGTAGAGAAAAGTGTGTTAGAGAAAAGCCTTTGACTGCCTCGGTGGCGCACTGGTAGTGTATGCGACTGCCGCGACTGAGGTCCCGGGTTCGCTTCCAGGGTTGGCATAAATATTTGTGTGATCCACTAATGTTTGTTTCGGAGTTTGGATGTTTCCTATGTATAATATGTATGTATTTAGCAATATTTAAGTATGTTTGTATGTATGTCACCTAAATCAGAGACCCAGCTAGAAGAAAGACAAAAACATTTGGACAACGAAAGTGCACGCCTCTCACGCTTTTATTATATTATAAAAAAAATAGAATTACAAGCTTACTGACTTTGCTATGAATTATCGTGTAGGGGTGAAATAAATATGAAATAAATAAAGTAAAGATAATAACAATTAAACCACATCGAATCAGACCGTGAAAAGTGAAAGGGTTCTATTCCTAATTATACTGAAGCGTAAGAGAAAAAAAAACACTCGATTAGTAAAGTATTTCGGTCGTTATCGTGTTAACAAGAAAATAATCCATAACATACAGACACACAAGACATACAAACAGTTTTTTAACTAGTTTAAATAACTAAATGGCATCAAAAATATCATGAGTGTTAAAAATAGTGTTTTTTCTTGATATGTGTGTTTATATATTTTTTACGTTTTATAAGTGCAATATATGATAAATAGAGACATTTTAAGTTTGAAAAATCAGATGTTTTGCGCGAAGTGACAGTAGTACCCACCTCAACGCTTCGCTTATGAGGCGTGCAATAAGCGCGTTTAGTCTCAACAAATCTGAAAGATATTTTGACAATTAATAAATGAGTGCATACTGGAGTCGTCAATAGATTCCGTACCGGACCGACGATGTAGAGATCTGAATCACCGGGCAGGTATAAAAATATATGAAGATTCCCGCTTCAGTCCATATCTTGAAACACTACTGAACAAATAGCAGGCGGCATACAAATTCATCAGCTATGTTTGATACTAACTTTGTTCTCGAGGTAGCCATAAATTGTAAGGGCGATGCCACTACTATCATAAGGGCCAATCGGTCTGATTGAACGTTGACTCATAGATTGAGGTCGTAAACGTAAGGTCATACGTAAGAATTTTACGATCACGTGTTGAATTTTACTCAGTTATTTTTTTTTTGAAACCCCGACGAAAACTTTAAAAAGATCCTGCTATATCATTATTTGAATGGTACAGAGAAACGGAAGTGAAATGACCAAACGAAATGAAACAAAAATTGGGGGCTGCTCTAGTCGCCTTATCAGAGGATAAGGCGACTAGAGAAGCCCCATTTTTGTTGACACACGTTCTTAAAAACGTTTTTAGTTATCTATGGTTTTAGTTGCACGACTTGCACACCAGTCGAATCGTCGATAATTTTCCTTTATAAAGCATTCATACAACTTCATGTGCTAATATCAACATGAAATATGTATAAACTCAGTATAAGCATTGACGGCGCGGCGGGCATTTTCCCGCCATTTAGTGACGGTCATTTTCACGTGTAAGTCACGGGTGAAATAACAGGGCACAGCTAGCTTTCAACATAATTTAGTACACACTTGGTCACATAGTACCCTTGCCCTTTTTTTAGTTTCTAACTAACTATCTTCACGCTGTATCCCTGACGGGGTAGTCAGAGAGGACAGATCGCCAGGCTTCGCGATCCATGCATACTTCTTTCGCTTCTTCGAGATTCATCAATCGCTTCATACACGCACGTCTGGGTATCCGAGTACTTTTGACCTTTCCGTTTTTGAGCAATCTGCTCACGTGGTCTTCATATGTAAGTCTCGGCCTTCCCTGACTCCTTCTACCCTCTACTTTTGAACAATATATATTCTTCGTCAATCGTTCCTCACTCATTCGTTGGACGTGTCCAAACCAACGGAGCACGCCCTTTTCCAGCTTAACGCTGACACTTTCATTCAAACCTGCCATATTGCGTATCACTTCGTTACGTATTCGGTCGGCCAAGGTAACGCCGCACAATTTTCGAAGTGATCGCATCTCCACAGCATTCAATTTACTTTCATGCATCTGCTGACATACCCAGGTTTCACTACCGAAAAGCAAAGTTGGCACTAGCACTGCGTTATGAATCGCCATTCGTGCTCGCATGCGTGCGACAAAGCACCGTTAACTTTGTTTCCGGCAGCTACTCGCCGTTCTACATCCGAATCACATCTTCCATCCGCGCTAAACATACTTCCTAAATACACAATTTCATTCACTTGCTCTAGACGTTCCTGGTTTACCCTGCACCTTTTTTAGTTTCCATTAGATAAAGATCTATCTGATCGAAATTATTCACCGTAGCCTATGAATGTTAACAAAACCTGAGGTGCTACTTAGAGAGAAGTAAACACGGAAGTAAAGTTTGCACAGCAACATAGAATTTAGTGACCTCCAAGGAACCCTACAGCTTTTGGCCATCTTAGCCGTATCCTCTAAATGACTACGGTACTGTACTAGATATCTCAACGCCAAGGATCCTGATACTATTTGAGATGTGAAATAATTATGCTCTGGAATTGCAGCGCCACAGTAAAAGAATTAAAAGTATATTTTATAACCTTTATATTATAACATTTAATAATAATAATAATAAGAACTCCTTATTCTTGACATGGCCATTAATCAGCAGGTCCGCCGTAACCGAAGAAATCTGGCAACATGCTGGATTGATTACAAGAAGGCCTATGACTCTGTGCCTCATACGTGGTTGTTGAGGGTGCTAGAGTTGTATAAAGTTGATACAACTCTACGCACCTTCTTGAAGGCATGTATGGGGCAATGGAAAACGGCTCTTGTTTATCCAGGATGTCGTCAGGTTCTTGGGAATGGTGAACCTGTAAAGATCGAAAGGGGTATATTTCAGGGTGACAGTTTGAGTCCCTTATGGTTTTGTCTGGCACTGAATCCTCTCAGTACTTTACTGGAGAATTCAGGGCTGGGCTATCAGTTTCGGAGAGGAGGTCAAGTTGTGTCGCATCTTCTTTACATGGATGATTTGAAATTATTTGCCTCCACCGAATCCCATATGAATGAGTTACTAAAGGTCACTATAACCTTTAGTAAGTCAATAAAAATGGAGTTTGGTGTAGATAAGTGTGCTGTCATGCATGTTAAGAAGGGACGAATTGTGGAATCTGTAGGAGTACAACTTTCAGATTTCACAAAACTTAGGTCCCTTTCTGCGACTGAAACCTATAAATATCTGGGTATGTCGCAAGCATTGGGTATTACTGAGACTGACATGAAACGTTTGTTGCAGGATCGTTTCTTGGGCCGCCTGAAAAAGGTACTAAAAAGTCTTTTATCAGGCGGAAACAAGGTGCGCGCTATCAACGGGTGGGCCATGCCAGTCTTAGTATACTCCTTCGGCATACTTAGGTGGACTCAAACAGAGTTAGAATCCCTGGATAGGAAAGTCCGTTCGTTATTGACATCATATCGGATGCATCACCCGCGTTCGTCCATAATGAGGTTGTATATCCCACGGAAATGTGGAGGTCGCGGCTTTTTAAATGCCAAGACTTTGCATAACCGTGAGATATGCAACCTTAGAGAATATTTTCTTCGTACTGACGTGGGTATGCATAAGGGTATGGTGACAGTAGATAACGGACTGACCCCACTCGCTCTTGCCAAAGAGAACTGGCGCAAACCACTAATACTAAGTACTGACGATCGCAAGGAGATATGGCAGAGTAAGGAACTGCATGGACGGTTTTATCGGGCTTTACATAGGCCCGATGTAGATTTATTAGCATCTGTCTCCTGGCTACGGTTCGGTGATTTATTTGGCGAAACCGAGGGTTTTGTCTGTGCAATTACTGATGAAGTTGTAATGACGAATAACTATCGGAAGTATATTCTGAGAGATGGTACGGTTGACATATGTCGGGCATGCCACCTACCTGGTGAATCTCTTAGACATATAATATCTGGTTGTTCTCGTCTTGCCAACGGCGAGTATTTGCATAGGCACAACCAAGTAGCCAGGATTGTCCATCAGCAACTTGCACTGAAATATAACCTTGTCGATTCAGAGGTACCGTATTATAGGTATGTACCCGACCCAGTTTTAGAAAATGGTCGTGTCACATTATACTGGGACCGATCTATTATCACTGACAGGACTATTGTAGCCAATAAGCCTGATATAGTGGTAATAGATCGGTCAGAACGCCTCGCATTAATCGTTGATATAACCATTCCACATGACGAGAATCTCGTAAAAGCCGAAAAGGATAAAGAAATAAAATATTTGGACCTTGCTCACGAGATTGTCGACATGTGGGATGTGGATTCAGCGATTATTGTTCCGATAGTTGTATCGGCACATGGTCTGATTGCCAAGAGCCTCGACCAACATCTCAAGAGGCTCGCGTTAGGCAGTTGGGTCAAGGGCTTGATGCAGAAGGCGGTTATTCTGGGCACGGCACGTATTGTGCGGAAGTTCTTGTCTCTGCAGCCCTGACCACCGGTAGCTTGGTCCCTGTACCCGATGCCGGCGGGATACAATTTTTTATATTTTTAAATAGATTTTTAATTTGTATAATTTATTTAAAAATGTAATTTTTATGTGTATATAATAAATAAAGGAAATAATAATAAGTTAAGTTAAGTTTGCAGTTTTCATCCATAGTTCAAGTCACCCAGTACATTTAACCTCCAACTCAATAGCCCAATAGTAGTTAGCATATTGTACAATAGTTTAACTCCCATTTGAGATGGTCCATTACCGTTCTTCTACATAAGGCGGACGTGGATTGTTTGCAGTGGGGGTCCCATTCCCTGTTACATTAAAATTCTCAAAGGGCCTCTGCGTGTTGGACCACTATGTCCCCATGTAAGCCTACCAAAAGACCGGGTATCTTCGCAAGAAAAAAAAAAGGAGATACCCGAGAAGAAGAGACAAATAATAATAATAAACCCCTCGAGGATAGTCGTTATCTTTTATAGGATTAACGCAACCCTATGATAGTAGATTCGCTTTTTGAGTCATCCACTTTCTGATATCAACAAAAAAAATTATCAGAAAGTTATTGAAAAGCTCACATCCGCAGGGCAGCTTGTGGCGAGCTGAATGTGCGTGGCTACTCATAGGTCCCGATTCCTCAGAGTTTTGTTGCCCTTCTGCACCGGTTAGCATTTAATGGGCTAACGGGAGAGCAGTGAGAGTGCTACTCCCGGGAGTACAGCAAATCTCAACTCTGGCTTGCCTTAATTGGCCAGTCAGAGGGAGGGAGCCAGAGCTATATGCTCCGGGGTGGAAGTGTCATTTTCAAGGGCATAACAACGGGGAAGCCCGCTCCGGATCTGACCCGCGATGGTGAAACCGGGCCGCACCGCTCGACACCCCAAGCCGCTCACACCGGTGTTGCCCTCTGTCGCCTTACAGGCTTTTCATGCCTATGGCGATTGTATAGGGGGCCCTACTAGTGAGTTGGCGAGTCACCGTCTGCCAAAATTTTAATAATCAGATATTAAAATGGCAGACGCCACCTTCATCCATAGTTATAATCACCTAGTTCAAAAAACCCCCAACCCAATAGCCCATTTCATAGTTAGCATATTTTACAATAGTTTAACTCTCATTATAGGTAGTCCATTATCGTTCTTCTACGTAAGGCGGGCTTGGACTGTCTGCAGAGGGGGTCCCATTTCCTTTTAGATTAAAATTCTCAAAGGGCCTCTGCGTGTTGGACCAGTATGTCCCCATCACAGATATAGAAGAGTAAGCAGATCAAACATATTCCTTTGTTTATGGTACTTTATTCTTTTCACTCTTGCCATTTGTTGTATAAAGCTATCTTTATTATTTCAGTGTAGCTACATCGAACTTACACTTTGACAGCAACCAGCGTGTAGCCAATTTTTCTACTAATGTCAACCGTCGCTGTCATCTTTGAATCAAAGATTTATGTATCGAAGTGAAAATATTACATAAAATTATTGTAAAATGTAACAAAAGTAGTCAAAAAATATGTAAACAGTTCAATTATTCAAACAAAACATAGAGTGGTGAACAAGAAATCACCAGGAATAACTTTTCATGGATAATTTATGTACCACTTACGACTATATACCTACTGATACACTAAGATTAGTATCCAAAATGATGAAATTTCTTGGTGGACACTTGAAAAGGTTATTGCTAACTGTTCATAGTATCTGTTCCATAAATCGTTTGGTTGCTGTCGTCATATACAGCTAAGTTTTTTGTTAATTTAGTTACACTTTGTACTGGAATGTTATTTCAAGTAATCAGGGACGAATTTAGTACAGAGGCCACAAAATTTTATATTTTAATACTCAGTGTATCTAAATGTTATGGAAATCTTGTTTTAGGTTTACAATAATATAATCAATAAATAACTGTTAAAAATGGTAAAATAAAAGGTTATTTTATTAATTAATAATAAATAACTTTGTACAATAATGGTTTAAATTTTATCTTATCTTAGACCCTATAAGACAGTATTTCTGTTTGGTAAAGGTGCTTTCGGTGTAGTACAAATCGTGGGTCTATATCTCAGGAGTGCATCAAATCTCACAACAGGCTTGCCTTTGTTGACCGGTTAGTCTTCCCTCTCCCAACTACAGCTATATGTTCGAATGAGGGTCCCATTTCCTATAAGATAAGTCCCAAGGGTCAAAAAATCTCAAGGGTCTCTGCGTATTAACCAGTATGTCCCTATTTAAGCCTACCAAAAGACAGAGTTTCTTTGTAAGAAAATAAAGATTTTATTAAGTTCATATTTCAGTTAATATTTGTGAGCTCGTAAGAATTAATTAATAACCGTAAAATAATCATTGTATTGATTAAAAAGAAATAACTTATTTAAATTACTGTTTTTTTTTAATCCTTATCTTTAGATACTGTAGGACAGTATTTTTCCTGGCGAAGATAATAAGAAATATGGGCATGCAGGTGTCATCTTTTTGCGATCGTTATCAACCACAACTGCAGGATTATTTGGCATCCCATCACTCACGAATACTGCGTATGTCTTATACACCAGGAAATAAACAGGAGTAGATAGCTAAGGTCCTAATCACCGACGTGTCTTATATTTTTGTCAATTTGTTACGGAGTAGGTTCTGTCAGCATTATACTGTCGAGCTGCGCCATGGGTTTGCTTCAAAGGAGTCCTAGGTCTCTTCTTCGTCAAGTATAGCATGTCTCAATGGACAAAGTACGTGTGCGCAGTAATGCGGTTGGAAAGGTCAAGATCAAAGGAGCTAGCACCGGCCCAACCCCATCGCCTGTGATTTTCACTAGGTGCATAGTATTATAATTCAAGCAGTAGGTATCTACCCTAAAATTAAAAGAATGGAATAACTTTATCGTCATTGATTATGCTGTTAGCTACCTGGTCTTGACATTTTGCTGGAGTTTTACAAATGGTCTACTTTGTATATACCTACTAAACCCTATGCCGCGATTCACAGCATCGATTATCGTCTATCACGGTGGCGTAAGTGGTGGTGTATGCGATTGCTGTGCTGAGGTCCCGGGATCGATACCCGGGTCAGAACAAATAGTTGTGTGATCCACAAATATTTATATTGGAGTTTGGGTGTTCTTATGTATAATATTTTTGTATTTATAAATATATAAGTATTCTTATCAGTTGTCGAGATTCCATAGCACAAGTGCCCCTCAATAGTTATTTATTAAATTGCTGTTCAAAATCGGGTTCCGAAATCTATGTCATAATGTGTCAAAAAGCATCTTGTTGGTTCGATTTGAAACTTCTTTATTGCCGACTCATTTCATTACTAATAACCTATCAACAGGTATTATTAAATGATAGCTGAATGCGACCCTGGATTAAGCTACCTGTATATATGTGTGAAATAGGCTAAATATTTTTCGCAAATGTTTGATCTGCTTACCCTTCTATATCTGTGGTACCCATGTACGCATACCAAAAGTCCGGGTATCTTCATAAAAAAAGAAGATACCCGTGAAAAGAAGAAACATAATAATAATAATAAACCTGGCAGCACTATGCAACCAATTGTCAATATCTGAGAAAAATATTTTAAAATAGAATTACAACAAATAAAATCATCAAATATATTATTTATAACAACCTAAACATGATTTTAAGAGCAGTAAATATTAATTTTGGTAAATCACCTTCAATACAATATTATTTATAAAAAATTTAATTTTATAGATTTGACATGACGTCTAACGTCATACCTTATATTAAATAACATTGAATTAGATGATGTCACAAAACTTGGATCGTACCTAAGTGTGAACCGACTTACTAAACCCCTACCAAATCCACACTGAGTTATTGGCGGAGCAATAGTATCGCCACAAGAACAAAAAAAAACAAAAAATTAGATGATGAAACACGAATATTGGCATGTTGACAATGCAGCTGTTGCAGCATGTCGAGTAGCTGGTTTTAAGTTCCCAGGTAACAAAACCACTACTCGACCAATTTCTGTTGCTGTGGCAGTGCAGGATTGAGCGGCGGATTGCTGAGACCAGGGTACTCATTGGCAAGCTTAGCTGCTTAAGATCAGGCAATACTCGCCCGAGAGTGATGCGTTTTGTAACTCGGGCTTTTGCAGGAACTGGAATAAGTGATTACGCGAGCAGAGTTACAGAACGCATTGATTTCCTAAATCAGAAAGTTTATACATGGGCAAACCGCATTAGACGATACAAAACTAGAACAGATAGATATATCCTAAATCGCACATTCCAAAGAGGTGAGCGGTGAGTTTACAGAAATTGGGAACAACCTGATGCAGTGGGTGACATGCATTTACCTGATACTCAGGCTACAAATTCATTTTGGCGTAGTATTTGGTCAGTGCCTGTCACCCATACAGAAGGTGAATGGATGAGAGATGTCAAAAGAATGTGTGACTCCATTCATCCAATGGAGCCACCATCAATAACATCTGAAATGCAGTTCGTCAACTTCCTAACTGGAAAGCTGCAGGACCGGACGAACTGCACAATTTTTGGTTAAAGTAGCTTCGGAGTTCACACAGTCATTTGGCATCTCAATTTCAATCATCCTTAGAATCTGGGTTGCTTCCAAGTTTTATGACCACTGGAGTAACCCACCTGCTTTATAAGTCAGGTAGTACCAAGGACCCCAAAAATTATAGTCCTATAACGTGTCTTCCCACGTTATATAAACTTCTTACATCTATTCTGGGAGTAAAAATAAATTCTCATATTACTGAAAATTCAATTTTATCAGGCTCTCAGAACGGATGTAAGACTGGGGCCCGTGGTACTAAAGAACTCCTTATTATTGATACGACTATTAGCCAACAGATTCGTCGTAAACGGAGGGATTTGGCGACATCGTGGATAGATTATAAGAAGGCTTATGACTCCGTGCCACATTCATGGCTCATGAGGGTGCTGGAGTTGTATAAGATTGATGCAACTCTATGCACCTTCTTGGAGACATGTATGGGGCAATGGCGTACGGTCCTTCGCTATCCAGGATGTCGAGAAATTCTGGGTGATGATGAACCTATAAAGATAAGTCGCGGGTTTTTTCCAGGGTGATAGTTTGAGTCCTTTGTGGTTTTGTCTAGCACTTAACCCTCTAAGTACTATATTAGAGGGTTTAGGGCTAGGCTATAATTTGCAGAGAAGTGGTCAAGTTATATCCCACCTCTTTTACATGGATGATTTGAAACTCTTTGCCTCCAACGATATCCAATTGAAAGTCTTACTAAAGGCAACTGAAAACTTTAGTAATTCTATCAAGATGGAGTTTGGTGTAGATAAATGTGCAATCATGCATGTTAAAAGAGGTAAGATTGTGGAATCTGAAGGGATGGAACTTTCAGATTCCACAAAACTTAGATCCCTTTCTGCAAATGAAACCTACAAATATTTGGGTATGTCACAGGCATTAGGCATTGATGACAAGGGTATGAGACAATCGTTATTGGAGCGTTTCCTGGGCCGCCTGAAAAAGGTACTGAAAAGTCTTTTATCAGGCGGAAACAAGGTGCGCGCTTATAACGATTGGGTCATACCATTGTTAACCTACTCCTTTGGCATACTCAGATGGACTCAAACAGAGTTGGACACCCTTGATAGAAAAGTTCGAACTCTGCTTACTACGTACCGAATGCATCACCCACGTTCGTCTGTCATGAGGTTGTATATCCCGCGGAAGTTCGGAGGTCGAGGCTTCTTAAATGTTAACACTCTCCACAACCGCGAGATATGCAACCTTAGGGAATATTTTCTGTCAGCGGACGTGGGTGTGCCTCGGGCTGTAGTAGCAGTAGACAATGGACTTACCCCGCTTAATCTGGCTAAAAAGAACTGGTGCAAACCTGTGATACTCACCACTGACAATCGAAAGGAGATATGGAGGAGCCAGGAGCTGCATGGACGATTTTTCCGGGCCCTATATGGGTCCGACGTAGATTTTACAGCATCTGTTTCCTGGCTAAGGTTTGGTGACCTCTTTGGAGAAACTGAAGGTTTTGTCTGTGCAATTACAGACGAAGTAGAAATGACGAATAACTATCGGAAGTATATTCTGAAGGATGGGACGATTGACATTTGTCGGGCGTGTCATCGTCCGGGAGAATCTATTAGACATATTATTTCTGGTTGTTCTCGTCTTGCTAACGGGGAGTATTTGCATAGACACAATCAAGTAGCCAGGATTGTCCATCAGCAACTAGCTCTTAAATATAAACTTGTGGAATTACAGGTATGTACCCAGTTCTTGAGAATGGTCGTATCACTTTGTACTGGGATCGATCTATCATTACTGACAGGAATATTAATGCCAATAAACCTGATATAGTGGTGATAGATCGATTAGAGCGTCGCGCAATTATTGTTGATATTACCATCCTACATGACGAAAATCTCGTGAAAGCAGAAAAAGAGAAACAATTGAAATATTTGGACTTGGCTCACGAGGATGTTGACATGTGGGATGTGGATTCGGCAATCATTGTCCCGATAGTCGTATCAGCACATGGGTAGATTGCCAAGAGCCTCGATCAACATCTTACGAGGCTCGCGTTAGGCAGTTGGGTCAAGGGCTTGATGCAGAAGGCAGTTCTCCTCGATACGGCACGCATTGTGAGGAGGTTCCTGTCTCTGGAACCATAACCACCGGTAGCTTGGTCCCTGTACCCGATACCGGTGGGCTACTATTTTTTTATATGTTTAAATGTAATTGTTTTTATAGATATATTTAAAAATGTAATTTATATATTTGTATTGTAAATAAAGAGAATAATAATCATTTAATTCAGATTTGCATCCGTAATTGTTAGTAATAACCTAGCTTATAAACTATCAATATAGTATATTGGAGGTTTTTAGTTAGGTACTTATTTATGGAATGGTAATATAATACTAAAAATAATATAATTCACTAAATTTTAATTACATAATATTATACATCACTAAATTTAAATTGAATATAAATTATTAATATATTTAAAGTATAAATTTAAAATACAATTTACGTCAAAATTAAAACATTTAAATATAAAAAAAATATAAGGAAGTAAAAGAATAAAAAAAAAAAAAAAATAAACAAAAAAACAATAAACTTTTTTTTCTTTAACAAACGACATATTTGATCCTTAATATTAATTCATGTACCTGAGTCCCGCTCCCGGTATACTAGACCCATACATGTGCATACCTGTCCAATGCAACGCGAACGGACAATCAGGTCGATTCACCACTGTCCTCAGAATACTGTTGTTGCTCCCTGTCAAGCGGCGCATAAGCGATGCGGTCCTTTTTCTCAAAATAGTTGCAAATCCACACACGCTTCAGCGAACATGCCCGAAGCACTACAAAACCGAGGGAGCCCCAACAGTACGATAGAGGCATTATTATATTGTACGCGAAGAACGTTGTAAGCCCTCTGCGTATACCTGATCCACTCCCAAGAAGTCACTTTGTCTCCCTCGGGATCATCGACTACTCCCTGTGTTACAGTTTGGGACCCCGACACGACCTGAAAGTGCCTGCTAAATAAATTCGCGGTATTCCGGTTTAGTTATGCCATTCACGCTCACAGGAGCCACAGGTCCAGCGTTGAGCCTCTTTGTTGATTTCCAGAAACTCTTAAACTGCTTATTCCTATGTTGCGAAGCCATTTGGATCTGCTCTTTATGGTTTAGACAAAATTTTAATTTTTTTAAATATTTTTCTTGTATCCTTCTTATGCCATGAAAAGTAGTCCAGTCTGTGGTTCCCCATTTGATACCCAGTTCAAATAGGCCTGCCTGGCGTTCCTGTGAGCGTCCTTGACATACCTATTCCAACCAACTACTGTACGCCGCCTTACCCCACCTACTTTAGACCTTGAGCTACCCTCCGCTGCATTTCTAAGTGACGTCACACTATTGCTGTACAGGTTGTCAATAA
The DNA here is from genome assembly GCA_948477245.1 of Thumatha senex. Taxonomy (NCBI): domain Eukaryota; kingdom Metazoa; phylum Arthropoda; class Insecta; order Lepidoptera; family Erebidae; genus Thumatha; species Thumatha senex. The sequence goes on from OX419731.1 coordinate 1,124,029, forward strand.
CAACCCTGTGATCTGAGTTGGTGCAAAATTTATCGCAGCATTCAGATCGTTCTGCAGGAAAGTCAACCTCTCTTAACGCCTCCATACATAGACTACTGAAGTATTTAATTTGACTAGCGTCCCTTTCGCTCCATAACACTTTATCTTTCGGCTTATCATTCGATCTACTTATATTATCCATTCGCCTAACCATTCCCAAGTTGACATGTAAGCATAGTGGAAAGTGGTCTGACCAGAGAGTATCATGAAATACTTCAACCTTCTCTATTGATGGCCATGCTGCTGCAGTCACAAGGCAATAGTCAAGCCAACGATTACTACCACATGTATCACTTATGAATGTGTACTCACCAGAGCTCATACCAAGTTTGATATGATCAGCACATCGCCATTTTTGTTCGACACAAAATTTTAGCATCTCCCTACTAAATAATTCCAAAGGGTGTGCATTATAATCTCCTAAAATATATACATACTCTAAATTTGAGCTTTCAACAATAGCCGCTATTTCACTTAAACAATTACAAAATTCTACTAAATTGTCCGCAGAGTTGGTACACACTCATAATAAACACAGTGCGGCCAGAAGAAGTGGTCGCCCTTATAGCCGCAATTCGATCATTATTATACTGCACAATCGACACCGATGTAAATAATAACTTACGCCACAACAGCGCCACCCCTCCATATGGTCTACCCCGCAACACACCTAATGATGTGTCTACGGCAGATTTATTTTCCATAATAACCGAAATTATTACCTATATTCCCTAGCATTGTTATTTCATGTGACAATAGCCAGGTTTCTTGGAAAGCAACAACATCTGATTTACACAAGTTTTGTAGACATATTGTTGATCTCTTCACTGACTTACAATTAAAACTTGTTGTACAAATAACATAATTTATTAAGCTATCGACGCTATTGTTTCTTTGCGCGATAACACAAGTATCTTTCAACTCAGTCATTGAGTTATTTTCAAATTGTGTCATCAATAGGCCATCCGTTCGGCTCTCATAGTCGTAACTGTCCGTCAAACATACGCCCCTTTGACTATTCATATTTATATTCCTATATATAGGTTTATTCATTTGCAAATCCTTAAGGTCGTCAGCCGTAATGTACTTATCCTTTATTACAGACACGTCGTGTTGAAGTTTTATTATATCCCGCAGAATTTTAGTGGCGTCCAAATGGTCGAATTTTACTGGGGGTAATTTATGAAGGTATCTAGCGACAAAAGTTGGTACTAGGTCAGGATCTGTCACTTTAATAAAGCTATTAATCTATATTAATGAAAGGAATGATTAAATTAAGTTGATTACTATGGCTTGAAAATATGTGTGTAGTTAGTAAGTGTAATTCGTGTTTGGTGAAATGGATACATTCAATCTGCGTGCGCTTCCGAGTCAGAGCACAACTATCGCTCGCAAAATGTTCACTGGGCTGTATGTGGTTCTCATGAATGGGTTCAACTTGTTAAAATCTTACTGTCGCCGCCGGTTTTAGTTTAGCTTTTATGTTAATATATTTAGCCGCATTTTGCATTCTAGCAATTTGTCAAACAATCAATATTATGAACTAAGTAGGTACCTATTGATAGTTAGACCACTATAATTCAATCGTAATACTGAATTCTTTTCTGGGTATATTAATTACATTACATACAGTTTGTAGGGTAGCTTGTGTTAAAATAACACAATTTGAATCAGCTATTCGACCAAAATCTGTCCCAGCCTGGCAATGCAGAATTGAGCGTCGTATCGCCGAGACTAGGGTGCTCATTGGCAAGCTGTGTTGCTTCAGGGCGGGTAATACACGTCCGAGAGTAATGCGTTTTGTGACCCGGGCGTTCGCAGGGACTGATATCGGTCCTTGCGAATATTCTTTACGGGTCACAGAACGTATTGACCACCTGAAGCAGAAAGTTTATGCGTGGGTAAATCGTATACGACGATACAGGAAGAGAGTAGATCGCTATGCTCAAAATCGTTCATTCCAAAAAGATGAGAGGTGGGTGTATAGAAGATGGGAGCAGCCTGATCATGGTGTGACTGACATGTGTCTACCCGATGCTGAAGCCACAAATTCATTTTGGCGAAGCATTTGGTCGGCGCCTGTTAGTCATACAGAGGATGGGTGGATGCGGGATGTCGGATTGTCATGTGAGTCCATTCAAACTAAGGAACCAATAATAATAACGTCTGATGACATCGCCAGTGCAGTTCGTTCGTTACCCAAATGGAACTCATCTGGGCCGGACGGACTGCACAATTTTTGGCTAAAATGGTTCCATAGCTCACATGATTGTTTGGCATCTTGCTTTCAAACATCACTTGAGTCAGGGTCGCTTCCATCTTTTATGACCTCAGGCATTACTCACCTTCTCTATAAATCAGGTAGTACCACGGACCCTAAAAATTATAGACCGATAACGTGTTTACCTACGGTCTATAAGCTTCTTACATCTATTTTGAGAGTAAAATTAACAACTCATATTGATAATAATTCCATAATGTCCAACTCTCAAAATGGATGCAGAAGCAGGTCACGTGGTACTAAAGAACTCCTTATTCTTGACATGGCCATTAATCAGCAGGTCCGCCGTAACCGGAGAAATCTGGCGACATGCTGGATTGATTACAAGAAAGCCCATGACTCTGTGCCTCATACATGGTTGTTGAGGGTGCTAGAGTTGTACAAAGTTGATACAACTCTGTGCACCTTCTTGAAGGCATGTATGGGGCAATGGAGAACGGCTCTTGTATATCCAGGATGTCGTCACTTTCTTGGAAATGGTGAATCTGTCAAGATCGAGAGGGGTATATTTCAGGGTGACAGTTTGGGTCCTTTATGGTTTTGTCTGGCACTGAATCCTCTCAGTACTTTACTGGCTTTTTTACTTATTAAGCGTATTTGCATAGGCACAACCAAGTGGCCAGGATTGTCCATCAGCAACTTGCACTAAAATATAATCTTGTCGATTCAGAGGTGCCGTATTATAGGTATGCGCCCGACCCAGTTCTAGAAAATGGTCGCGTCACGTTGTACTGGGACCGATCCATTATCACTGAAAGGACTATTGTAGCCAATAAGCCTGATATTGTGGTAATAGATCGGTCAGAGCGCCTTGCATTAATCGTTGATATAACCATGCCACATGACGAGAATCTTGTAAAAGCAGAAAAGGACAAACAAATAAAATATTTGGACCTTGCTCACGAGGTTGTCACCATGTGGGATGTGGATTCAGCGATTATTGTTCCGATAGTCGTATCGGCACATGGTCTGATTGCCAAGAGCCTCGACCAACATCTCAAGAGATTCGCGTTAGGCAGTTGGGTCAAGGGCTCGATGCAAAAGGCGCTTCTTCTAGGCACGGCACGTATTGTGCGGAAGTTTCTGTCTCTGCAGTCCTGACCACCGGTAGCTTGGTCCCTGTACCCGATGCCGGTGGGATACTATTTTTTATATTTTTAAATAGTTTTTTTTTTTATAAATAATGTATTTAAAAATGTAATTGATATGTGTAGTTAAAGAATAAAGGAAATAATAATAATAAAAAAAAAATAAAAAAGAAAATGTTTTAGTATGTTATTGTAAAGCTCACATCCGCAGGGCAGCTTGTGGCGACCTACACATCGGTCCCGATTCCTCAGAGTTTTGTTGCCCTTCTGCACCGGTTAGGATTTAATGGCCTAACGGGAGAGCAGTGAGAGTGCTACTCCCGGGAGTGCAGTGAGAGTGCTACTCCCGGGAGTGCAGCAAATCTCAACTCTGGCTTGCCTTAATTGGCCGGTCAGAGGGAGGGCGCCAAAGCGATATGCTCGGGGGTGGAAGTGTCATTTTCAAGGGCATAACTACGGGAAAGCCCGCTCCGGGCCTGTCCCGCGAAGGTGAATCCGGGCCTGTCCCGCGAAGGTGAAACCGGCGCCGCACCGCTCGACACCCCAAGCCGCTCACACCGGTGTTGCCTCCTGTCGCCTTACAGGCTTATCTTGCCTATGGCGATTGTATAGGGGGCCCATCTAGTGAGTTGGCAAGTCACCGTCTGCCAATATTTTGATGATATTATATTAAAATGGCAGACGCAGTTTTCATCCATAGTTCAAGTCACCCAGTACATTTAACCTCCGACTCAATAGCCCAATAGTAGTTAGCATATTGTACAATAGTTTAACTCCCATTGGAGATGGTCCATTACCGTTCTTCTACATAAGGCGTTGGTACGTGGATTGTCTGCAGTGGGGGTCCCATTCCCTGTTACATTAAAATTCTCAAAGGGCCTAGGCGTGTTGGACCACTATGTCCCCATGTAAGCCTACCAAAAGACCGGGTATCTTCGTAAGAAAAAAGAAAGGAGATACCCGAGAAGAAGAGACAAATAATAATGAAATTTTATAGATTGACATGACGTCTAACGTCATACCTTAGTTTATACAACAATGAATTAGATGATGAAACACGAATATTGGCATGCTGACAAGATCCAGGGCAAAACACAATGCACAAATTCCATCTCCGGACTCGCCGCAAAGCTCCGCCTCGCAGCCCACGGTGAGCAAAGTCGCTACACCGACTGCTGCTAAGGCGTCGAGCTCAAGCTCCAGCGGCGAGTATTTCTTTCCGCCGTCGTCACCACCACCAGCGCGGCGGCGTGGGAGAGGCAGGCCACCGACACGCTTGGGGTCCCGAGGCCTATCGGCTTCGAATAGGGCTCCCGCTGCCGGTGGTGATGTACCGCATGCGATGGACTCATTCAATGAATGAAAACGTCATGCGGGCATATTTTGTGGCTACAGAGGGGGGAACCGACCTCACTGCGTATCGTGATCGAATGCTTCCTATGTTTCAGGACCTTGAACCAGGTGTCAACGTTACGGCACAACGTCTATCGGATCAAGTGCGTGCCATCCAACGTTGTCATTTGTTGGATAGTACTGCACTTGAGAGGCTACTCTCTGACTTACGGCAAAGAAATGCTATTTCTCCCGCATCACAACCCATAGGGGAATCAAGACCTCTCACACCTAACGATGTTGGGATGGATAGCGTGCCTTTAACCGTGAGTAGTTAGTAGTGCAATGAACAGATTAGGAGTGCTTTGGAATGTGCGGTACGGGAATATTTTGATGTTGATTTAGATTTAAGATCGCGTCTACCACGTTTGCCAATGCATAAACGCAATATGGCACTGGTGTGTGCCCTGGATTCACTATTACCTAGTCATTTAGATAATAGTGAAAATCTCAGTGATACGCACTCAATTTTGTATTGTGCAGCTGTTGCAGCATGTCGAGTAGCTGGTGTTAAGTTCCCAGGCTACAAAACCACTACTCGACCAATTCCTGCTGTACCACTATGCAGTGCAGGATTGAACGGTGGATTACTGAGACCAGGGTACTCATTGGCAAGCTTAGCTGCTTTAGGTCGGGCAATACCCGCCCGAGAGTTATGCGTTTTGTAGGTGCTTTTGCAGCTTTTGTACTCGGGCTTTTGCAGGAACTGGAATAAGTGATTACGCAAACCGAGTTACAGAACGCATTGACTTCCTAAAGCAGAAAGTTTATGTATGGGCAAACCGCATTAGACGATACAAAACAAGAACAGATAGATATGTCCTGAATCGCACATTTCAAAAAGATGAGCGGCGTGTTTATAGAAATTGGGAGCAACCAAATGAAGTGGGTAACACGCATTTACCAGATAATGAGGCTACGAATTCATTTTGGCGTAGTATTTGGTCAGTGCCTGTCACCCATACAGAGGGTGAATGGATGAGAGGTGTCAAGCGAATGTGTGACTCCATTCATCCAATGGAGCTACCATCAATAACATTTGATGATGTCTCAAATGCAGTCCGTCAACTTCCTAACTGGAAATCTGCAGGACCGGACGGACCGCACAATTTTTGGCTAAAGTGGCTCCGGAGTTCACACAGTCATTTGGCATCTCAATTTCAATCATCCTTAGAATCTGAGTTGCTTCCAAGTTTTATGACCACTGGAGTAACCCACCTGCTTTATAAGTCAGGTAGTACCACGGACCCCAAAAATTATAGACCTATAACGTGTCTTCCAACGTTATATAAACTACTTACATCTATTCTGAGAGTAAAAATTAATTCTCATGTTACTGAAAATTCAATCTTATCAGGCTCTCAGAATGGATGTAGGACTGGGGCCCGTGGTACTAAAGAGCTCCTTATTATTGATACGACCATTAGCCAACAGGTCCGTCGTAAACGAAGGGATTTGGCGACATCTTGGATAGATTATAAGAAGGCTTATGACTCCGTGCCCCATTCATGGCTCATGAGGGTGCTGGATAAGATTGATGCAACTCTATGCACCTTCTTGGAGAAATGTATGGGGCAATGGAGTACGGTCCTTCGCTATCCGGGATGTCGAGAAATTCTTAGTGACGATGAACCTATAAAGATAAAGAGGGGTATTTTCCAGGGTGACAGTTTGAATCCTTTATGGTTTTGTCTAGCACTTAACCCTCTCAGTACTATATTAGAGCGTTTAGAGCTGGGCTACCATTTGCGGAGAAGTGGTCAAGTTATATCCTACCTCTTTTACATGGATGATTTGAAACTCTTTGCCTCCAACGATATTCAATTGAAAGTCTTACTAAAGGCAACTGAAAACTTTAGTGATTCTATCAAGATGGAGTTTGGTGTAGACAAATGTGCAACCATGCATGTTAAAAGAGGTAAGATTGTGGAATCTGAAGGCATGGAACTTTCAGATTCCACAAAACTTAGATCCCTTTCTGCAAATGAAACCTACATATATTTGGGTATGACACAGGCATTAGGAATTGATGACAAGGGTATGAAACAATCGTTAATGGAGCGTTTCCAGGGCCGCCTGAAAAAGGTACTGAAAAGTCTTTTATCAGGCGGAAACAAGGTGCGCGCTTATAACGATTGGGTCATACCATTGTTAACCTACTCCTTTGGCATACTCAGATGGACTCAAACAGAGCTGGACACCCTGGATAGAAAATGTCGTACTCTGTTTACTGCATACCGAATACATCACCCACGTTCGTCTGTCATGAGGTTGTATATCCCGCGGAAGCTTGGGGGTCGAGGCTTCTTAAATGTTAAGACTCTCCACAACTGCGAGATATGCAACCTTAGAGAATATTTTCTGTCAGCGGACGTTAGTATGCATCGGGATGTAGTAGCAGTAGACAATGGACTTACCCTGCTTAATCTGGCTAAACAGAACTGGTGCAAACCTGTGATACTCACTACTGATGATCGCAAGGAGATATGGAGGAGCAAGGAGCTGCATGGACGATTTTTCCGGGCCCTATATGGGTCCGACGTAGATTTAACAGCATCTGTTTCCTGGCTACGGTTTGGTGACTTCTTTGGAGAAACTAAAGGTTTTGTCTGTGCAATTACAGACGAAGTAGTAATAGTAGTAGTAACTGAATTTGAATTAAATAATGGTGTCCAATCAAGTTTTAGTGCATCTTCTCTTAATTTATCTACGCTCATCCGGCTGAAATTTCGCTGCATTAACACCTTAGACTTTGCTTTGGGAGGACGAACTTTATAGGAAAGGAAGATAAGGTCATGATAGGAGAAAATATCAACATTAGAATATAGAAAATCAAGAATCCTTATTAATAAGTAAATTGTTTTACTCACATGTATTTTTTTGGGTAGCCTAACCAAAAAATTACGCGTGGGTTTTATTGTTTGGTTTCGGACATAGATAATATCTTAACTAAGGTTTAGTTGAGATGTCTAACTGTATTGTGATCTGTAAACGATTAATGCGCGAAGCACTTCCGGTCATTCCTGTGATAGGGACCGTTAAGTCATTGGTCTCGTCTGCCAGTAACATGGTAGTCGAAAAGACAAGTAGAAAAATGTCGGCAGCAGGTGGTCACCACCAGTCCCTGTCTGGGCCGTCTTTAACCTATTGGAGGCCCTGGGCATGTTAGGATAATGGGGTCCCAATGACTTTGACAGAGCACTATTTTGTTAGAATAGACAAAGAAATTAGATAAACAATGTTAAATATTTATTTTTATTGACAATCACATAAACGAATACATGAAAGTAGTCATCATCATCCGAGCGTCTGTCCCAATTGCGTCTCGCGACGCCCGGGGTCCGCTTTACTACATTTTCTCTTCCACTTGGCATGGTCGTCGGCACCCCCTGTAGTGAGACCATAGCCACGCATGTCATTCCTTACGACGTCAAGCCAGCACTTCTTGGGTCTTCCTCTCTTACCGGGTCCCGGCGGGGCTGACATGGCCAGACATTTGTTTCCCACGTAGCCCGGCGGTTGCCACAAGACGTGACCATACCAACGAAGGCGAGACTCTTGCAACTTGTCTGCAATGTCACGAACGTGAAGGCTGCCGCGGATGCGGGAGTTCCTCACGCGGTCCATCCGCGTTACTCCACACATCCACTGAGCATTTTCATTTCCGTGACACGCAGCTCCTGCTTGTGTCACTCCAATATTGGCCACGTCTGACTGCCATGTAGAAGGACAGGTCTAATGATGGTTTTGTAGACCTGTCCCTTCAACCGGATCGGCATTTTTGGGTCACAAAATGACACCGGTCATCTCCCACCACTTGGCCCACGCGGTAGCTATGCGTGACTTGACATCGCAATTGATGTCACTGGACGTTTCAAATACAGATCCCAGGTATTTAACATGGTCCGCGCGGTCGACCAAATCACCGCCTATGCGGACGGATGTGGGATCTATTGAGTTGATTGCCAAGTACGGTCTTCGCCACATTTTGTTTTAGATCGCTAGATCGCGTTCTCAAGCGTCTCTTTCCACGCCTTGATGTACTTGTCACCGACAGCTGAGGCAAACTCCTGGGACCTAACTTCATCAAGCAGCCACCATCGGATACGGCGCTGGCACCACTCAATGTGTTTGCCTTTGAGCTTCACGTAGAGGTCCAGGACAAGAAGACCATGTGCAGTGAGACTCTCTCGGGGTATGATCTTGCAGTTGGCCACCTTGCCGATGCTGCGTCGCCTAGTGAGTAGGAAATCGATCTGAGTTGTGCGCCTTCCGCTCTTATACAGGCGGGTAGTAATCCCATCGATAAGCACCCTCACGATCATAAGCCGGTCGCAACTGCGTTTTACCTCCAAGATGCCGCTCTGCAGTCACTCTCAGTGCACACACAGGAGTCGGGCGGGTCTCGTCGTTTTGCGGCGGCGCATTATACCTAGCTGCATTCCTATTGTACAGAAGGTACAAACTCTTCGGCAGTTGACTTTTATGGGAGCGACGACCTCAGACCTCCCAATCCCAGAGGGGAAAACCAGCACCGGAGCCTCGTCTGTGATTCAGCACGTGCATGCACTAGCACGTGAGGCTGACTTGGGCCCCAAAGATCTTGGTAATGCCCCTACACCCAATAGATAAATGTAATATAGTTGCCTCCGTTACACGCCCAGCAGCGTGTACATCTACTTAGTTTAATGAATGTCCCGCTCATGGTACAAAGGTACTGAATTCACATTTCTCCTTAATTCTTGCTTGTAGACCAGTATACTTCCCCGACATACTTGAAGTATTGTCGTAGCTTTGTTAATAATATCATGGTTATCTAAAAATTCAAGAAGATGCCGCTGAAGATTTTTCTTTGTAATGTGTGCTTAGTATACCATTGTATTTAAATTTATCTAAGCATGCTGAAGTGGAAAGCCTATTTTTTGGGCGAGATTAAAATAGTTTCGCGCATGTAAAAGCTAGTAAGTTGGTATTGTAGTCAGTAACTTAAGTTGGATTTCCTCGAATTATATAAGGTTTTGGTAATACATATTGGTTATCGTTTGATGATCTGACAGGAATGTGCTCACCACCTGTTACGTGGGATAAAAATGCATACCATGAAATGTGGGCGTATATTATGCCTCTGCCTACCCTTTCGGGGATAAAGGCATGACAATATGATAATATGATCTGATAGGAACTAAGGACTTTGTATAAGATCTGAGGGGGGCCCCTATGGATCGCGGGGCCCTGGTCACTTGTCTAAAGTGCCCACTGGGAAAGAGGGGCCTGTTCCCGGTCTGTTCCTAACTAAACATTTAACTAGACGGATACGTAATAAGCAGTTCTCGTTAAGCTAAGACAGATATTCTAGGACTTGAGTAAAGCAGGAATAATAACATTTTCTCGAAGTACACAGATGAAGTCGTTCCAAAGTAATAGTTCAGAGCGTGAAAATACGAAATGCATTGACAGTTACTTAGTATAGTAGTATAAATTGTAGATAGTGTACAGCAATGGCTCTATAAAGGCGGTATTATACTATAAAAGTACACGATGACAGACAAAGATAGAGGGACGAGTCTACAATATTCCAATAGAAAGCCGTTCTAGTTCTATTCTATAGCGGTTCTATTGCTATTAGTCCAAAACTAGATAGTCTACTAAAACTATTATATATTTCACAATCACACAGAGACAAAATAGCTGTTTTTAACTATCAAAATATTAAAAAGACTACCAAAAATGATAATTAAGAGCTTCTTACAGGCAGTTTTCTAAAAGAAGAAGAATGTGTGCTAAAAAGATGGAAAGATTATTTTGAAAGCAGAATGTGTCTGAGAAGGCAAGACTGGCTGTGCATAGAGGAGTACTTGTTCCTACACTCATGTATGGTAGTGAAAGTTGGGTGTGGCAGAAGAAGCATAGAAGTAAAATTAATGCAGTGGAAATGAGAAGTCTGCGGAGTATAGCTGGAGTGAAATTGATCGACAAAGAAAGGAACAGTGTGATAAGGGAACATTGCGGTATGGTAGAACATGTAGTGACTAAGATAGAAAAAGGTATGCTTAGATGGTTCGGACACGTGGAGAGGATGGATGAAAGTAGACTAACGAAACAGATTTATCAGAAGAGAGTGAATGGGCAAACTGGTAAGGGGCGACCTCGACGTACATATGTCAATCAAATAGAAGACATTTTGGAAAAAGGTCAGGTCAAGAGTACCCTTAACCGGCGTGTGTGTATGAAAACACTTATGAAAGTGGAAGAAGCGAAAGTTGTATGCCAGGATCGTAGCAAGTGGAAAGCCATAGTCTCTGCCTACCCCGATGGGAGACAGGCGTGACGATATGTATGTATGTATGTTACAGGCGCTACACGTGTTAATAACATTCTATCGGCCGGCCAATAGAATTCTATTGGAGCGCAATTGTAATATTAGTCTACGAAAACAGTTTTTTCTTCTGTCGGCTCTCTATTGCACGACGCTGTCTATTCTCTTCTGACGCGATTGAATTAGTAGACTAGACCCCCAGGTTTATTGTACATTTCTTCAACTATCGCTATATTTTGACTAGGGACTTAATTCTGAGCTGATACGTTAATTAAATATTTAAATATCCATCACGCCTTATCCCCGAAGGGGTGGCAGAGGCATATTATATGCCCACTTTTCACCGTGTGGATTTCTGTCGTTGAATTAAATATTTAAATAACTAGAAAGCGACATTTCGATTTTTTGATCTCTCCCCCTACCACCAATAGGGGGACAGGTCGAACTTTTTTTCCTATCTGTCCCCCTAGAGGGACAGAGCAGGGGGACAGATCGAGATTTTTAAATTTTTTGGCATATGTAATTAATGCTCTGCTCCCTTAGGTAATAACGTAATGAAAAAAAGGTTTTTTTTAAATAGGACCCGATTTAGAACATTTGAAGAGTTTATCGACTACAAACAAACAAGCCCTTATTATTCTTTATAACATTAATATAGATATTATAGATAATACGATCGCGACATAGAACTGTAAATATAAAACACCCAAAAAAGAGGGATATTCCTAGGTAAGAGTCATCCTTTTGTATCTCGTCTGGTTGCAAATCGAAGAACAATGATGACCAACAGATTTTCTTTATTTTATTATTTTATTTATCTACCACACCTTATCCTCGAAGGGGTGGCAGAGGCATATTATATGCCCAATTTTCTCCATGTGTATTCCTGTTTCATGTAATAGGTGGTGGGCCCATTGCCGTGTTGAAATAGACAGATGCAGGTTGTGGCTACCTGCTGTTGATTTTTTTCAAGGCGCCCATAAGTCCTTTAACTTGACTTTACGAAAGCCGTGTTACTGGCAATCGTGACCAACGGCTTAACGTGCCTTCCGAAGTACGGAATCGCTCGCATATATAAATGCCACAAAGTGGTCACCCATCCGTGACCAGCCATAGCGAAAGTTGCTTAACGCAGTGATCGTTTACAGAACACTGAGTCAGCGGGACCACGAGCGCTTCATTTTCTTTTATCCGTATTATTTCTTACAAAAGTAATATCCACCACTTTACAAATTGGATGGCCTTAGCTAAAGTTAAAAAGTTTAGCAATCAATATTAATGTATAATGTATAGGAGTAGCGAAGTTTAGACACGCGGTAAGCAATATTTATTGAAGAACTATCGTACTTCTTTGTGAGGCGAGAAGGGAGCTGAAGAGGAATAAATAGAAATTGGTAATCTTCACTTTTCTATACTAATATATATTCGTAAAGCTGAAGAGATTGTTTGTTTTGTAGAACACGCTAATCTTAGGAATTATTAGTCTGAAATGAAAAAATCTTTTTGAGTTGGATAGCCCATTTATCGAAGAAGGCTATAGGCTATATATCATCACGCTAATACCGGGTTCCGGTACCAAGGGTAGTCCCTTATGAAATTCTTTTATGCCAAGTTTTTTTTACCAGTTTGTAAAAAAAATGTGACACTGGCAGCAATAGTGTGATATTTGTACCTTTTTAGAATTCGTGTCTATAAATGCGTTTTCGTGGTAAAATAAGGTCTTATTTCCGTAATGAAATGTCACGTTAAGTCCTACAACTATCTTCACTTTAAAATCATGTCGGTCCATTGATTCCCTATATCACAATTGTCATAGACTAATATATAAAGCATGGCGTGTTGATAGTAAGAAAGCCTGAACCGCGCCAGAATCGTGATAAACCAATATAACCCAGATAATATAATAGTACTACATAGTCCAACTGACAGTTTTACGCCCCAGTTAAAATGCCCAGGAACAGCAATAAGTAGTCTTTATTGAATGACCATAAATATAGGAGAAAAATTTACTGTATGACACAGAAAAGACTGACTTAGTGTCCGTAATTACAGCGGGAAGCTACAAAATCAAACAAACCTTACTGAATTTTGCTGGAAATCGAATATTTTATCACACTAAGCCGTATTATATTATGTTTTTGTATGTAATTTGTTAGTATTATACACTCTATCTTTTTATTATTATTCTTACAAAAAAAAAACTAACTAACTATCTTCGCGCTGTATCCCTGACGGGGTAGTCAGAGCGGACAGATCGCCAGGCTTCACGACCCATGCATACTTCTTTCGCTTCTTGCAGATTCATCAATCAATTCATACATTCACGTCTGGGTATCCGAGTACTTTTGACCGTTTTTAAACAATCTGCTCACGTGGTCTTCATATGTAAGTCTCGGCCTACCCTGACTCCTTCTACCCTCTACTTTCGCACAATATATATTCTTCGTCAATCGTTCCTCACTCATTCTTTGGACGTGTCTATACCAACGGAGCACGCTTAACGCCGACACTTTCATTCAAACCATTATTATTCTAGTCTTACTTTTACCACAGATAATATTTAAAAGTTAACTTTCTAAATAGGGTGACGATTTACGACTCTGTCTATCTCTAGGGCTTACACAAACCTGAGTTTCTGAAATAAAAACACATCTAAATTAGCCCAGTAAACATTATTAAAAAAGCCACTCATATTTTAGACTTAATCGTTTTCCAATAAAAAGTCAGCTCTCAAGGGACTTAATAAAGCTGCTGGTCATCTATCACATCGTCTATCACATACCTTGTCCGGTCGTATAGCCTTTTTGCATTCACCCAAACCACTCAGTAAATTCCTACATATATTCAAATGTACGAATAAATACTCCATATTATTCAATATTAAGAATTTATCACAGAAATGAAATGCCTAGTATCCTTTATCTTAACACTAATGTGTTATAATAAGGCATAAAGGGCGCATCACGGTCTCTTCGGGCGTAGTCAACCTCAACTACATCGTGGGCGCCCATATATGGGCCAGGTTATATAGGTATATTCGTTGCCAGGTCAACACTGTCAACAGTTGGTCGCTTTGAACAATACCGAAAAAAAATCCAAATCGTACGGCTACCAAACCCCAAGCTCTCTAAGATTTGTTGTACAGTAGAATAAAGATTTCACGCCTCTTTGACAATATATTCGTTTTTTCACTGAAAGCTTGAAGACAGATCTCAGCGAGTAAGACTTAACCGGTGAAATAGAGTGGTCGGGTAATTGGGTAAATCTCTCTGTGTACGTCCGTGGGAGATAGCAAATCCGCCGTTGGTAAGACACCGGCCGTAGTTCCGCGCCATAATATCTCCGAGGATTACGCTACTGGTGAGAGACACACCATCGCTGTGCGCAATCAGGGACGGATTTAGAATCAATTTATTATTGTTAATCTTGTCTAGTAATTAATTTTATAAATACCTACTGCTATCTGTATATCTGTGATGAATGAAGCAATTTCTCACTAAAAGTAATAAATTGGATAGCGTTACGGTTGTCTAAAGATAATTTTACTGCTGAATTGGGGATTGATATAAAAACAGATGGCATTGTGGGAGCCCGAGGAGTGGGGTATATGGACCCATAGAGACTCAAAATTATCCTAATGTAAGAAATGTTGAATTATTGGGAAAGCAAAAAGCACTGCTGTAAGGGAAAAAGCAGGCCAAAAACTCAAATAAAAAATAATAATAAAAATGCTCCTAGTAGCAAATTTTAGTATATTTAGAGGTTATTAAATAGTAGGGGTTAAAGTACGAAATTGGCGTTTTCTTGTAATAGGTTTTTTGAATTGACATAGAATCTTCATGGTTTGAGGTTTTCGAATGATACTTTTTTCACATGATGATGTTCTTATTTAAAAAAATGTGAAACATTTGCATACCGACTTTCAATTGTTTTTGTTATTCAACTTAGACAAGAAAGATGGATACTGCGAAAATTTGAGTGATTTTTTAATATGAGTTCCGACGCGGAAGTAACGCGGCAGAAACAGCCCGCAATATCAATGTTGCGTTTGGTTAGGGGTCCGCTAATAAACGCACCGTGCAATTTTGGTTTAAACGCTTTCGTGATGGAAACTTCGACTTGAAGAACGAGCCACGAGGAAGACTGCCTGAATGACGATGAATTAAGAGAGATGGTGGAAGTCGATCCTAGTCAAACTACCCAGTAATTAGCGGCATGGTTTAACGTTACCTTCCCCGCAATACTGACTCATTTGTTTCAAATCAATAAAATAAAAAAATACGAAAAATGGGTGCCTCATGATTTGACTGATCTGCAGAAAGAAACGCGTGTTGAAACTTTTGTTGCCTTGTTAAATCGGTACAGAAATGAAGAAATATTAAATCGAATTGTGACATGTGATGAGAACTGAATTCTTTATGATAACCGTAAAAGAAAAATGCAATTGCTGACCCCAGGTCAAACGCCACAACAGTGTCCTAAAGCAAAACTTACCAATAAAAAGGTAATGGTAACTGTTTGGTGGTCTGGAGGTGGCCCTTCACAAATCCGAGGCTCTGTGCTTTCACGGACCTCGGAAAGGGCTGCCCACGGGATCCAGCATACAAGTAGGGGGCGTTAGCATCGGCATTGAGCCCTCAATGAAGTACCTGGGGCTCGTACTCGATAGCCGATGGAACTTCGGACACCATTTCCGAAGTTTGGTCCCTAAACTGAGGAGAGTGGCGGCAGCGCTCTCGCGACTGCTGCCCAATATAATGGGCATCGTGCGGAGCATGGCCCAATATGGGGCCCCAGTATGGGCGAGAAACCTGACGGCCACCAACGTGGCTATTTTACATAGTCCGCTGAAGACAATGGCCGTCAGCATGATTAGAGGGTACCGCACGATCTCCGTCGAGGTGGCATGTCTCCTAGCCGGGACCCCTCCATGGGACCTGGAAGCGAGGGCCCTTGCGTCGTTGTATCAATGGCGCAACGAGGCGCTGGAGCGGAACAATAGATCTGTGCCCCGAGAAATCGAGGCTCAGCGATCCCTGCTCCGCCAGGAGCTCATGGAGACATGGAAGGTGCGACTTGAGCAACCTAAGTGGGGACATACCACAATTGAGGCGGTGAAGCCGGTCATGGAGAAGTGGCTGGAGAGGCAACACGGCAGCCTCACCTACCGGATGTCACAGATACTTACCGGGCACGGGTGCTTCGGTAAGTTTCTGTGGCGTATACACCGGGAGGTAACACCAGAGTGCCAGCACTGTACGGACTGCAGCGAGGATACGGCTCTGCATACACTGGCAGAGTGTGCAGCGTGGGAGATGCAGCGCCGAAACCTCGTTGCGGGTCTGGGCGTGGACATTCGCACGCGGGAGACCATGGTGAGAGCCATGATCTCCAGCGGGAGCCATGATCTCCAGCGGGAGCAAGTGGGACGCCGCTGCGTCTTTTTGCGAGCAAGTCATGCTCGCAAAAGAGGCGGCGGAGAAAGAGCGAGAAAGAACTCTCCCTCCCGAGTTCCGCAGTCTGCGACGAGGGCGCCGCAGACTTGTCTTCGCCCAAGACTACCGGCCTCCATGACCGGGGGCCTGAGTACGGTGAGCGGGCTGCTCGCCGTGCTTACAGAAGCAGGCCAGGGAAGGTGGCGTAGCGTGAGGGTTACACGCACGTAGCTTACTCCCTCAAGGTAGTGGTATATAACCCGAACCCCCCAAAGAAGCGAGATAACACTCGAACCCCCCCTGAAGGAGCCTGCGGTAGCGGACAAGGTCTGTCGGGAGCCCTGGGGTTATCCTTCCGAGGGCTCACCCGGGACTCCTGGCCATAGACAGATAGAAGGGTAACGTGTGGTTTTAGTCGGTAGGAGTCCGGCATAGCATCCATGAGGATTTCCACACGAAAAAAAAAAAAAATGGTGGTCTCAGCATGGTCTTATTCACTATAGTTTTCTTCGATCTGATCAAGCAATAACGGCAGAGGTCTATTGTGCCGAACTCCGAACAATGTTGGCAAATCTAGCAGTAAAACAGCCCCGACTCATGAATCGATCTTCACCATTATTGCTCCATGACAACGCGAGACCTCATACAGCACGTGAAACCGTTTTGACCCTTCAGGAACTGCAGTTAGAAACCATTCGTCATCCTCCGTATTCTTTTAATAAATAAATAAAATAAAAATATCTTTATTTTGCATAGACCATTTTAACGGCGCTTACAAAATGTCATACAATATTTAAAATATTTAAAGCGACCACCGGTTCGGAACGCGGCCCACCTGAGAAGAACCGGCAAGAAACTTAGGAAGGCTTTTTTTTTGATGGCCTATTTACAATTTAATATTATTTCATTTTGCCAGCAGATCATTTCCAGGCGTCCCTGTCCTGCAAATAGTCTGTAACGGAGTAAAAACCTTTTTCACAAAGCTTGTTTTTAATAAACTTTTTAAATTTATTTAAAGGTAAATTTCTCAGGTCACAGGGAAGCTTGTTGTAAAAGCGTATACAGTTACCCTGGAAAGAATCGCCAATCTTATGTAGTCGACTGTGGTGGACTGAAAGATTATTTTTATTTCTAGTGTTTATATTATGTTTATCACAGAGTTTAGAAAACTGTGATAGATTTTTCTGGACATACATAAGATTGGCAAAAATGTATTGTGATGGTACGGTTAGAATATTCACTTCTTTGAATTTTTCTCGGAGAGAAACTCTGGGGCCCAAATTATAAATAGCGCGTACAGCCCGCTTTTGTAGAACAAAAATAATATTTAAATCTGCAGCACTCCCCCAAAGGAGAATACCGTAAGACATAATACTATGAAAATAGCTGAAGTAAACCATTCTAGCCGTATCCACATCTGTTAGAGTCCTGATCTTTTTTACAGCGTATGCAGCCGAACTTAATCTAGAGGCTGTCTTTTCTATGTGTGGGCCCCACTGCAAATTGGCATCAATAGTTATACCTAGGAACACAGTTGATTCTACAAACTCTAACACTTGTCCATTCAGTTGAACATTGGCCGCAACTTGTTTTACATTTGGTAGAGTAAATTTTATACATTTAGTTTTATTTTCATTAAGGCAAAGATTATTTGAGCTGAACCAATGAACTACTCTTGCAATTGCATTGTTTACATCGTCATAGTTATCTAATTGTCTTTTAATTTTAAAAATTAATGAGGTGTCATCTGCAAACAAAACAATCCTATTCCTGTCCCCTACATAAAATGGTAAATCATTAATATAAATGAGGAACAAGAATGGCCCAAGTATCGAGCCTTGCGGCACACCCATTGTAACCATGGATCCTACAGAACGTGTACCATTAATATCGACCCTCTGTATTCTATTGTTCAAATATGAAGACAGAAGGTCGAGAGCTTTGCCTCTTATTCCATAGTGGTGTAATTTTTTGCACAGCGTTTCATGTTGAACGCAATCAAAAGCCTTTGATAGATCGCAAAATATACCTAATGCATCGTGCTTGTCTTCCCATGCTTCATGAATACATTTTAATAACTCAACACCAGCATCGGAAGTTGAGCGCCCTTTCGTAAACCCAAATTGATTCGCATGGAGTATTTTATGACTATTAAAATGGGATAGCATTTGATTCAAGATTATTTTTTCAAATACTTTGCTCAAAGTTGGCAGCACTGACACTGGTCGGAAATTAGACGGCTCTGTAGCGCTGCCAGCCTTGAACAAGGGAACGACTTTGCTGTGTTTCATTAAATCAGGAAATGTACCACTAGAAACACAGTCATTAAACACAGTTGCTAGATTCGCCAGAACTTGCTCCAACGGACTACCATTTTTTTCATGATTTGGACAGTTATCTACGTGACAAGTAGTTTTCGTCCCAGGAGGCAGTACAAAATGCTTTCACACAGTTTGTGAAGTCTAGATCCTCAGAGTTCTACCACAAAGGCATAAATGACCTTCCTATTAGATGGCAGCAATGTATAAATAATAATGCTGTTTTGATTAAATAAATTTGTTATAAACTAAAAAATAAACAATTTAGATTTTCAGTAAAAAACGGCAATTTCATACTATAACCCCTGTTATTAAAAATATATTTAGAGGACGTAATGGATTGTAATTATAGACGCTTCCTTTTCTTTATTTATTAATCTTTATTGACTTAAGTTATGGATATGACACCATCAATACATATTATAAAAGTAAGTCGTTTTTCGCTGTCTGTCCCTATGTATGCTTAGATCTTTAAAACTACGCAACGAATTTTGGAGCAGTTTTGTTTAATAGATAGAGTGATACATAGAGAAGGTTTTTATGTAAAATTTGTTTAGGTTTTGTATACATTAGCTTAATCATAACGTTATATGTTGGGGGTGTCGGAAAAAATAAGCCGTCTGGGAGCTTTTAACGAAAACGCTGCCTAAACCCTTTAGATATAACAAAATAATGTATCGTGGAATTACATATTACACATATATATATACATTAATCTACAAAAAAGTTCTCAACGGTATATGTCTATGTCTTAAAAATAACATACCATATCCATTTTAATACTTAAAAAAATAAAAAAATAAAGCGGTAATTTGACGGCTATTTACACAAATACATTATTAACCCTTATAATTTGTGATATGTTAGTTGGCTTCAACATTTCATGAAGATTATTTTGTCCCATTCCACCTTGCAAATTAAATGAATATCTTGGGAAATATGGCAATATCAAAAAAATGTGCTAAGGAAATAATTAAGGGCCGTGCGGGCGTAGGTACTTGAGAGAGGAGAAGTAATCAAATAATTTTGAAAATTTTCAAACATTATTGTGAAATTAATAAACGACGTGATTAAATGGGTGCCACGGAGCGCGTCACGGACGAAGCCGGGCGGGACAGCTAGTGGCCAATAAACAAGTGTTGCAATTATCCTTCCACTCCAATAAAATATAACTTGGTCCGTGCGTGATCCACCAGCGCCACCGATTTAGTAACTATATCATATAGAAACGCGCTCGTGGCCCCGCTGAATAAGTGTTCTATAAACGATCACTGCGTTAACCACTCAAACGTTCAAGTGACTTTTTTTGTTTTTTCTTTTTTTGTACTGACCTCCTTTCAAAACCTTTTTAAACAATGTTGTCTTTGGTTTGAATAAATGAATTTTATACCATTAGAATCGTGGATAAAAAGCCCGTGTATTAGAGGTTTAATATCTACATGTCACCATATCAAAATTAAAAGTAAACGCGATATAAACATTGCCGGCGGCCATTTTCCCGCCATTTTTTTTGTTTTGCTTTAATTTTTAATGGGTTGACATTATAAGTTATTAGTGTCATATATCGTTTTAATCGTTATAATTCCAGGAATTTAATTATGTCAAAAAAAATAATAGTGTTTAATATTAGTTTTTCGTGTAAGTGGCTAATTTCTGAAAAATAACAATTATTTATTTTTTTACCGACTTTTGCGTGTTTATGCCAATATATCAGTTAATTATCATTAAAATGCCAAATTATTATAGCTATAAAGTTTTATCTTTTTATATTTTACGATTTTTCAGTAGTATAAATTTTTTGTCTATAATATTATAGTTTCCGAGATATCACGATTTTAGTTAATTAGGTCATAGGTTAATTACGAAAAACGGGCTGCTCTGGCAGCGCGAACGTTGAGCGGACGTTGAAGTGGTTAAGCAACATTCGATATAGGTGGTCCTAGGATGGGTGACCACATTGTGGAATTTACATTTGCGAGCTTTTCCGTGCTTCGAAAAGCACGTTAAGCCGTTGGTCCCGGTTCCCAGTAAAATGGCAGTCGTTAAGCATGGTTGAAAGCCTTATTGGCGGCTTGAAAAATTTCAACAGCAGTTCGCCACAGCCTGCGTCTGTCCATTTCAACACGGCAATGGGCTTACCACCGTACAAAACGTTACGTGGGACAAAAATGCATACGGTGAAATGTGGGCGTATAGTATGCCTCTGTCTACCTCTTCGGGGATAAAGACGTGACAATATGTTGTATGTATGTATCATATAAAAACGAATTGTTCAATGTAAGTAAGAAGTACTCCTAGTCCCGCTGGCTTAGAGGGTAAACGATTATTGCATTAAGCATTCTACGCTTGAGATCAGTGACCGTATGCTTGTCTGCCATCAAAGTAATATAATTAAAATAATTGAATGAATTTGCCGATCAATCCATTTGGCCGCTAAGTGCTAGGAGCGGTTTCAATCCGGCCCTGTTTTTATGTTATAAAGCGACGTGAAAAGCTCTCAAAGGATTTGAATTAATAATTTTATTATATTTTTTTCACAGAATATCGAAAAGGTTGAAGGAAATCACCATTTTACGCTGTTATAATATTCCAATTCAAAGATTAATATTGTATACAATGTTTCTGCATAAATTAATAAATGAAAGTGATTCTTTGTAATAAAAATAGTTATGTTCATCAGTATAAACAGCAAATAATTAAGTATATATCTTCTTTCAGGCTTAAAAGCCAAAATTTTCGTACGTGTTCGAGATTTTATGCTCAGAGCTGTCTGATCCGGAAATCTGGCGTAACAATGAAACTTTTTTGATGAGATTTTTACTACAAAGAGCAACTAAACTAAGGTAACTATCCGTTTTTCGAAGGTTTACACTTTATGTTACCGTATATGTTTACAGTTCATTGAAAATGGGTACCATTCCGTATTCAGATTTTACTTTAATTACTTTTCTCAGTCTGTTGTACGTAATTGACATTTTTAGACTGTTATAGAAAAAAAGCGCACAAAAATATGCACATTTTTTATTTGCACCCAAAGCAACCGATTTCTAGCTGACAATTGTACTAGAATACGCGTAGATGGTGTTCCTTTAATATTAAGTAAAAAATAAATTACCGGACACTACTAAATATTTATTTATTTAGGTATTTCAAATACTTATGCTAAAGAAATAAAAGCTTGTTATTTGTACACCGATCTTAGCTTGAGCAACATTTATCCATTATGATCTATAAATGTTAAATAATTTGTGTCGAAGTTTTATTTTATTGTGCTATAGGAACAATATGAATAGAAAGAAAGTAAATTACATTGTTGTACACAAAGTTGTAGAAACTATATAGCCGTAGTAACGCGTTAGTCACAAGATAACTGTAACTCATTTTTCACAAGCAGTAGCTATCTCGGGTTTCCATTCGAAAATCCAACAATGCAGTAAGTAGCTCGCAAAAACACCGGTGGTCGAAGATAGGCAGTTTTGTTGAGAAGTCGCCATTGTTTGCGAAATTAGGGAGAAATCGATTGCTGACATCGTTAATGTTTACTTCCAATAAGATTATATAAAGCAATTTTTAGTTTAAGTAATTTTTACAAATAAGTAAAATTTTTTGCATAATGATTGTTGTTTCGTTCAGAAGATTACTTTGCAGCTTAGCTTAAACTCCCAGTGATACAAAAGTTCAACTTTTGTGCCCAAGTTCGATAAACTGATTTAGGCAGAAGTGAATTAGTTTTTATTTCGGAATTGATAGAGGCAAATGCTTTACGGTGCCTACGCCATGAGATAGCAGGTACATCACTGGTTTGATGAAACAAAATACATGAAATCGCGCTGAAAATAATTGTTAGTGTCTCACCAGTATGGTTTATTTAAAGTAATTGTTAGATAACAAGGCAAATTTGACTGATTGTCAGATGTTGTGGACATGTGAAAGTTTTTCTGTTACCTTTGCTTGATGGTCCTTCAAATTCTCTTCTATGATGTGATCTGCGCGGCCGTACGAGCGCTTTGTAGATTGTTGAGGTAAGCCTATATTATAAATACTTATTAGAATTTTTTTCCTCCACCAATGCTCACTATTTGGGCCGTCGTGCCCAGACATATAAATGATATACGAATAATATTAAAACAAAAGTAATTTATCTATCTATGGTTGCAATAAATCACGTTTAACAACATTACATGATAACTAAATTGAAACCTCGAATCTATACTAATATTTTAATAATTTTTATGCATTATTGTAGAATTTATAAGCGATGGGAGTAAATAGGAGCGACGGGAGTTCGAAGTATAAAACGGGCGAAGCTGGGGGGGTCACCTAGTCAAATCTTAATAATATTATAAATGCGAAAGTTTGTGTGGATGCTTGTTACTCTTTCACGTAAAAACTACTGAATGGATTTTTATGAAACTTTACAATTATATTTTTTATACATCATAATAACACATAGGCTACTTTTTATCACCGGAACAAGTTCCAGTGGGAAATGGGAACGGAAAAACATCTCTACGCGGGCGAAGCCGCGGGCGTTAACTAGTTATATATATTTTCATTAACTCTATATATATAAGCGCTCGTGGCCCCGCGGTCTCAGTGTTCTGTAAACGATCACTGAGTTACGCAACTTTCACTATAGCTGGTCCTCGGATGGGTGACCACTTTGTGGCATTTACATTTGCGAGCGTTTCCGTGCTTCGGAAGGCACGTAAAGCCGTTGGTCCCGGTTGCCAGTAAAATGGCAGTCGTTAAGCCTGGTTGAAGGCCTTATGGGCGGCTTGAAAAAAATCAACAGCAGGTAGCCACTACCTGCGTCTGTACATTTCAACACGGCAATGGGCTCACCACCTATTACATGGTACAGGAATTCACACGGTGAAAAGTGGGCATATAATATGCCTCTGCCACCCCTTCGGGGATAAGGCGTGATGGATATATATTCTACAAAATATAAAAAAATGAATTTTCGTATTCATAATGCAACCATTAGTAACAGAAAAAGCAAAGTTAGTGATTTTATAAATTAATAAACTTGGCGAACTAGTGGGGCAGTTCGCAAAGTGATTTTATTAATTTAATAAACTTGGCGAACTAGTGGGGCAGTTCGCAAAGTTTATTAAATTCGCTTTCAGTCCGACCCTGCTTTTGTGTCATAATATAACATTTTGCTTTTATTTATATTCTTGCAATAAATTACTTAATTTTTTATTGTTTGTAAGCACATAAGGTCAACCTGTGATCGCAATCGTAAGTCAATCGAACGATTGGGCAATCAGTGGAAATTTATCTGACCCTTTCCACTCGATCTGTTGCTGTTTGATTATGTTTGTTGAGGTGTATGCGGTTCAGTAGATATTGAAAGGAACGAGATTTGGGACATGATTCCTTTGTGTATGAAAAAAAATAATTGAATATGCTTAACGGTATGGTCAGCAACGAAAGTCACTCAGCATAACCTAACATTATCTTAAATATTAAATATAAAAGGATTCAACATAAATTATGATTGGGGACTATTTTAAACAGGCATAATCTGTTTTAACAATTTGACATAATTAATTTTTATTTACAAATCTAATTTGGATTGTTTTTATATGTATGTAATTTTAATGTAGTAAGAGCATCCATGGACCTTCTTGCCACATTCTTTTTCATAAAGGGTTGGCTGTCCTTAGAACTGGCAACTAGAATCGCTCTCATTTTGATTTGATTTTGAACACAATATAGATTTTGTTTGTTTTGTATAACTTAAGAACTAAATGCGAGATTAGGGTAAACCAGGAACGTCTAGAGCAAGTGAATGAAATTGTGTATTTAGGAAGTATGTTTAGCGCGGATGGAAGATGTGATTCGGATGTAGAACGGCGAGTAGCTGCCGGAAACAAAGTTAACGGTGCTTTGTCCCAGTTAGTAAAGCGACAAAGCATCGTAAAAGATGCACGAATGGCGATTCATAACGCAGTGCTAGTGCCAACTTTGCTTTACGGTAGTGAAACCTGGGTATGTCAGCAGATACATGAAAGTAAATTGAATGCTGTGGTGATGCAATCACTTCGAAAATTGTGCGGCGTTACCTTGGCCGACCGAATACGTAACGAAGTGATACGCAATATGGCAGGTTTGAATGAAAGTGTCAGCGTTAAGGTGGTGTAGGGCGTGCTCCGTTGGTTTGGACACGTCTAACGAATGAGTGAGGAACGATTGACGAAGAATATATATTGTTCAAAAGTAGAGGGTAGAAGGAGTCAGGGAAGGCCGAGACTTACATATGAAGACCACGTGAGCAGATTGCTCAAAAACGGAAAGGTCAAAAGTACTCGGATACCCAGACGTGCGTGTATGAAGCGATTGATGAATCTCGAAGAAGCGAAAGAAGTATGCATGGATCGCGAAGCCTGGCGATCTGTCCTCTCTGACTACCCCGTCAGGGATACAGCGTGAAGATAGTTTTTTTTTTATAAACTCATTACTATAATTAGTCAAATATCATGTAATTCTAATTATTGTAATTACTGGCGGTTAGATAAGAGTGGCCATGAGTTTTATTACCAGGTTCTTCCTCAGGCTCTACCTATTGCTTTACGAATCTGGTAGTAAATGTAGAAGCAATAATCTAGACGTTCATAAGTGTTACTTTGTGACCTACATGAATAAAGATTTTGCATTTTTATTTTCATATACTTCTGAGGTTAATTGTATCTATTCAGTTTGTTGGCATTGCTTCTTGCTTCAGTATGGCTTCAAGAAAACATAGAAGAAGGCCTCTTCCAATTTATATTGGGAGTGGGAGGGTGTTTAGCCTTACTGTACGACGATGGGAAACGGGTTGGAACAGAGTTTTGTTTCGTTTTCCTTCTTTCCAAAAATCTCGATAAGTTATGTCGCACCCATCATCTACATCATATCATCATCTACAACGAGGTATATCAATTCTGTGCTTTTTTATACCACTGAGGTGGCAGACAAGCATATGGCCCACCTGGTGGAAAGTGGTCACCAAAGCCTATGGACATTTGCAGCACTCACGCTGCCGACCTTTTATAAACCTTCTAAGACCTCTTTTGAAGGACCCCATACTGTAGACGTTAGGGAAAACCTAGGCAGGAAGTTCATTCCACAACCTAAGCGTTGTGCTATTGATGGTTTTCTGTGTAACTTATCTCTGGGATTGCCTAAAAGCTAAAAACATAAATATCAATTCTATAAGCTGAAAATTAATTATTTGAACATCAGACAGCCGTCGCATCGTAGCTCGCGTAAACGAGTTTTTGTCGTACCTAATTTGTCGCACAGTGATTCAATTATCGAAAGCCGTCCATTGCAATTAACATTTAAATGGAAAGGATTTAAGAGTGTAATTTATTCGAACATTTCAACTGAAAATGGAATAACAATAATTTGATTACTGATCTTGTTTGTACTTTTGAACTGTAAATCTCTCGACCAATTGCCTTTTTAATTATCGTATTTCTCACAATACGGTATTTGACTATATTTTTTGTTGTAGGTTACTCTGAGTGTAAGGTGTATTACTTTAAAGACCTTTTAAGTAAGGGACTTGTATATTTTATCCTGGATAAAAATCAGAAAAGATGTAGGTACATAATGAAATATTGTGTATGCTCCAACATCTACAACGGCTGTGAATGTTACCGTATATAATTAAATTAATAACCTTTCATTTAATATTTTGTTGATTTTATACTCGTACTATTGATATGGTGCAAAGTGACCTATGGGCGTTTACAAGACAAAGGTGAGGCCACTCGCGCTGCCGACTAATATTTAATAATAATTGTAATTATATAATATTCAATCAATCTTACGATATAATATTCTTAACCCTCAAGTCAAATTAAGTAAAAAAACTGTATCACAATTTGAAAATCCATTTCAAAATAAATAATAAATAAATATTAAATATTGTGGGACACTTTTCACACAGCGCCATCTAGCCCAAAGTAAGCTAATATTAGCTTGTGTTATGGGATCTAGATAACTAAACATACTTATATATTTCTAAATACATACATATTATAGATAAATAACACCCAGACACAGAATAAATCATCGTGCTCATCACACAAAGTTTTATCCTGGGTGGGAATCGAACCCACGACCTCTTGCGTAGCAGTCGGATGCACTCCCACCGCGCCACAGAGGCAGTCAAATGAAATGCAAGCAAAGAAATACCTACTTCTAGTTGATCTCTAAGGGAAAATATTGTGCTGTGACGTAAATAAATGTTGTTAACATTCATTACGTCAAGCCATAGCGTGAACAATGGAGAATACAAAAGGGTCAAAATATTACTATCAAATACAACTAAAACTAGAGCGTAGCTCATGTACATTACATTACTTTTTATTTCACTTCAATACATGCAGTATTACCGAAGTTATAACGGTGAGAAGTTTTAGCCCGTTTTTTGAATTTCCGAGATTAGGCGCGCTCATTATGACGTCACAGTGCGACACGGCGTTCGGCCCGGTGGGTTGACCCTACTACATTACGCGCGTTTCGTTTCATTTTGTTAAGATTTTCTTCGTTTTCCTATTACTCGTATGTCAAAGAAATAATATTATGTGTTATCCTTTATATCCGACTTGCTGACTTGCCCGGCTTACATACATCCAAAAAACGTGACATACATCCAAAAATGTATGAAAGTTTCCCCAATTTGTTGACATTTATGATTACTTCTCCGCTATCCTCTGTAGTGGCGTGATGGTATATAGCTAATAACCTTCCATAATGAATGGACTATCCAATACAAAAAGATTATTTCAAATCGGTCCAGCCGTTCACGCGTGATGGCGTGACCAAGGGAAATAGTGATTCATTTTTATATATATAAATGTATAGATTACACTAAAGTAAATGCAAAGAAGAATGGAAGCAGATTTTCTAAAAGAGCAGTTGGGTGCCAGGGCTCCAGTGCCATTGTGGAGTAGTCGTCCATCGCCTTGGTCATCATGGTTTGTCATGAGGCAGGAGTGGTGGGTGATTACCACGGTACGCGAGCTTTAACGACTTAATTCGACGTGTTCTTGTCGCCACCAGTGTGCCAGCTAAACTTAAACCGAATGGTTTGGCGCGCGACCACGATATGTCTTTAATGCCGTGGAGGATAGGTAGGTGTTTAGTGTGGGACGCTGTGTGCGTCGACATTTTTGCTCTTGCTCATCTTTCCGGTACTGCTGGTTGTGGCGGTGTCGCCGTCGCTACTGCGGTGATTACGTTCACACACTGCACAATGGCACAATGGTAAAGGATAACCTCAAACAATTGTAAAGGAGAAATATAATATCGAACTCCTCAAGGAAAGGGCTGTTGGATAGGTAAAAGATGTATTCTCCAGATTGTTAGTAACATGCAATATTCCCCTTTAGAACGTAACGTTAAGTCGACACGTGTTCTGTCTACGAGGCAATCTTAAGACTGCTTGGCAGCAAATAAGCTCAGTTTATAGCCATGACCAAGGTATTACATTAGATGTGTTGCTTGTTGGAAAATTTAAGTATTGGGGAAGTGTGGAAATCGATCTGTTCGTTCAATATTCTTCATGTTTTATAATTTCTAATAATATTCTAATTAAAGAAAAAGGTTCAACCGGATCTTTGGAATCCCTGAGGGGCGTTACAAGGGGATTTATATTCGGACCCATATTCATATGTCCATTTTCATATGTCCATATTCATATGTCTTGTTCCGACCTGTATGCCAATGTACTAAATAATCCTATTGTGTGTTATGTGTATAATTGCCAGAATAAAAATCTGTGTAGTTTTCGTAAGTCGAACTTTAGAAGGTTCTTTCCTTTGAAAGCAAAACTGATACCTAGTACCTACTACTATTTAACAAACGCTGAACGAACGAACAAAACGGGCGAGACATGATAGAGCTCTCTTCCGCCGTACCGTCACTATTATAATTATTAATTACCTATGCGAAATATAAACTGGTGGTTGGTCCTAAACTGAGCCCATTCGGTGTAGCGATTGCAGTCAAAAAAGTTAAGGATAAAAAAATAAGATGTATAAACTATAAACATCACTGAGATCAGTTCAAAATATGTGTACATTAACATTTACACCTCATAGTTCCTTAGTAACTGGCTTTCTGTAACTTATGAGTTTAATATTTAGGTTTATAAGCTGTAAGATTTCCATAAATAAATGAAAAAAAAAAAAAAGTAATGCCAGGAATCCTGATCAATATGCAGATGAAATTGTTAGATTCTAGCTTTGTAATCAAGGACGCAGACACCCGCAGGGAAGGGTTAAATAAAACGGTGGTTCAGCCTTTAATCAGCACTGGGAGTCAGCGAGCCGTGCGCGGGTTAGCGAGAGGGTTAAGTTAAACATGCATTCCGATCCTGTTTGTGTTTCGCACCACTGATTAAATGAATTTTGATGATTGAAGGGTTTTAAAAGTAAAAAGTACAAAGGCGTTTATTTTTAATGGATAAGTATTTTGATTTAGGACAGGTACCTTCCGGCCGCTTACGAAACCGGAAGTACGTAACCAGTTACGGTTATAAAATCTCCGCTATGGAGCTCAGAATTTACTTTTGTGAATGTATTTAAGCTTTTATTCACTTTCTATGTATGTTCATTCGGGTGTAATCTTGCAACTCAATTTTTAAGATATATTGAGCTGAAATTTTATATACCTACACTTTTAGTTTGGCTGAGAATACATGATTATCTGTGTGACGTCATTCGAAATCCAAAATGGTGAATCACGCAC
Source organism: Thumatha senex (assembly GCA_948477245.1). Taxonomy (NCBI): domain Eukaryota; kingdom Metazoa; phylum Arthropoda; class Insecta; order Lepidoptera; family Erebidae; genus Thumatha; species Thumatha senex. The sequence continues at coordinate 1,153,650 of OX419731.1, forward strand.
GTTGGAGGGCTAGTTATTTTTAATTTACTTACTAACAATCTAAATGAAACGCACCGGTTCACATGCAGTTTTATTTTTATAATGAAAATCGCCAAAGTAACAGGAAAAAGGAATAGAAAAATATGACAGTAACACTAGAATTTGGAAAACAAATGTGTCGCGAATTCGCGAGCAGTTCGCAACAGTACTTCTGCAAAAGAGTATCATATTAAAGGACATACAGAGAATTATAATATTAGTCCACTTAAAAATTATGTTTTAAAAAGAAATTTATTTATTTATCCATCACGCCTTGTCCCCGAAGGGGTGGCAGAGGCATATATATGCCCACTTTTCACCATTTGTATTTCTGTCCCACTTACGTGTACCGTGTATAATTATTATTATTCGGTGACTTTATTTCTAATATCAGATACCTAGCAGTGAAAGTCCTATTAAAATCAGTCAGCGCATAGAGACCGTTAATTAACGTGACAACTATCATAACTATTTTAAGATTTTTTATGGTCCTGCCGTTTCAGAGATTAGCCACAACAAGCAAGTCGGACAGACAGACAAAAAGAAAATGATATATATATACTTTCTTATGAATTTAGTGAAAAACTGTTAATTTGGAATAAAACATATACACATCAATTTTATTTATCTGTATAAATTAATTATATTGTTAGAAGTGATTATTAAAGAGCCTCTAAAGAACTTATAGTGTCGTATCTTTTCTCGTCAACTATTAATAATAAAGAACTAAGACAAAACAGTGATTTTACTTGACTGGTAAAATATCTTTAACCAGTCAAGTAAAATCACTGTTTTGTCATTCAAAATCAAAATCAGTCAAAATTATATTGATATAAATTATACAAGTAGAAACTTCAACTGACTAATAATCAGAATGACAAAACATTCAAACTTTAGAATCGTCTCCCAAACCATTAAACCCTAAGAAGGTCTCGGGTTTTGCTCTTTAATTAAAACAAAATAACAACTTGTCTTATAGTTGGTTGCTCATCAAGTTAAAGCAACTATTACTTGAGTGCGGCTAATTTGTTCGAAATTTTAATAGCATTGCAAAAAAATTTAGACGGGGTTAGAAAACAATTCTTTTCATGTATAGGAATAATAGACTGTGGTGGACTGAAAGATAGTTTTTATATCTGGGCGGCTTGAGAAATTTCAACAGCATGCAGCACGACCTGCGTCTGTCTATTTCAACATGGCAATGGGCTCACCACAGGAATACGCACGGTAAAAAGTGGGCATATAATTCAAGGGCCACCCCTTCGGGGATAAGGCGTGATTGATGGACAAACAATGTATAATGATACATTGTTTGTTCATCAATCACGCCTTATCTTTCAGTCCACCACAGTCCACTACATAAGATTGGCGATTCTTTCCAGGTTACAAAATGCTTCCCTGTGACCTGAGCATTTTACCATTAAATAAATTTAAAAAGTCAGTCCGAGACTACCAGGACTTTAATTGGTCGTGCTAATTAGCTTTTTGTTACCACCTCACTAAAAAGGCAACGGGTTTAAAATTTCTTCCAAATATAATATCTAAAATAGACAAATTTTACTAAATTTATTCGGCCCTTTAGTCCCATTCCAGTTCCGTGCTTCGGAAGACGTTGGTCCCGGTTGCCAATAAAATGGCAGTCGTTAAGCCAAGTTGAAGGCCTTATGGGCTATTACGTGGGACAGGAATACACATGGCGAAAAGTGGGCATATAATATATATGCCTCTGCCACCCCTTCGGGGATAAGGCGTGATAGAAAAATAATAATAATAATACATTTAAAAAGTTAATTATAAAAAAGCTTTGGGATAAATGTTAATTACGCTCTTAAAGACTATTTGCAGGACGGCGACGCCTAAAAATGATCTGCTAGCAAAGTGAAATAATATTAAATTTTAAATAGGCCATAAAAAAAAGTCTTCCTAACTTTCTTGCCGGTGGTCACTTTCATTATATTAAATTTATCTTTAGTTATAGTGTATGACATTTTGTAAGCGCCGTTAAAGTGGTCTATGCAAAATAAAAGCATTCTTAACCTTATTGTTATTCATCAATAACACCCAAGTTCCGAAACTAACATTTGGGGGGATCACACAAATATTTGGGTCCGTTCCGGTATTCGAACCCGACACCTCAGCAATTTAGGATGCCTTACCGAGGCAGCTTTTGGTGGAGGCCGAACCGATTATTGCCAGTATACTAGGTTCAATAAACGGAAACAAACTGTGAAAGCAAATTCCTATAATAAATTTATTTTTGAACAGGCCACATAGCTCATGTAATGCCTCGGTGACGAGTGGGAGCAGCGCGGAGCTCATTTGTTGCCAATCAGTCTTGAACATGCCTCGTGTGTAGGCGAAACATGTGTACACAAAATGTCACATTGTAAAGCAAAGTATTGCACATTTTTAACAATCTGGAGGGTAAAGCACCTATTACCTATCCTACATCCCTTTCCTTGAGGAGTACGTTTCGTTACTACTCTATTACAATAAGTAGAGGTTATCTTTGACCGTTCTGCCTTAGGATTAACGAATTGCGGGTGTGTGGTGGGATCATCTTCTCCCCTTCAATCGTGCTATGATAGATTTCCGCCATGTAACACGTGATTAAATTAATTGACAAACTGTGACCCAAATCAGTCGGTGAAAGACATAACACTCACAGTAATTTTCCCAGGCGAGATTATAGAATAACCAGTTTATTGCGGGTAGAGTGATTTTGTGTAAATTTTAGCTCAATTATGAAACAAGCGATGCGAATACGATGCTAAACAACATCAACAACTTGTTATGCAAATATTATTCAAATGATTAATGGGCTGTCATGATTGTTTCGTGATTTTGGCTTCTAGTGATATCTACTTCAATCATTTGTTGTATTTTTATTAGTTACGTCGTTATCCTCAAAGGGATAGTACACGTACAGTCATATTATACGCACTCATTTTTGTCCCTAGTAACAAGTGGTGAGCCGTGTTGCCGTGTTGAAATGAACAGGTGCAGGTTGACTGTGCTGATGAAACTTTTTAAGCCGCCCATAAGGCCTTCAACTTTGACGACTTTCATGTTACTGGCAACCCGGACCAAGGGCTTAACGTGCCTTCCTGAGCATGGAAACGCTCGTAAATATAAATGCCACAAAGCGGTCACCCATCCGATGACCAACTATAGCGAAAGCTGCTTAACGCTGTGACCATTCACAGAGCACTGAGTTAAAATCTAAATTTATACAGAACAAATTCCAAATTATGATTCCGAAAGACTAGTAATACAACAAAACACAAGTTTGATTGAGTATTCATAAAATTTAGGTACATGATCTTTTCCTGTACCAGAAATTATAATTATAAACTAAAAAATACTTACTTAATTACCAGGATGCTTGTGAATTTTATAGTAACCAATAATTACTGTAGTCCTTTATTTAAGTAATACAAGAAAAAACCCCTCGCTCTCCCGCCGTACGACCACTATATTCTGTCTCAAGTTCCAATGCCTTTAATATCAGGAACTTAAGGCTCAAAGATATTTATTATCAGTCTCCCTGTTCTGAATGCTTCATACCACTTCTGTGAAGCCATATAGGCATTGTATGCCATATTTAATCTCAAGTTATTCACGATATTAGTAATCTACCACAAGTTTGAATTAATATCCTAAGAAATTTATAGATTTCTGTTGATTTTTTTTTTGTGTGTCTTCTTTTTGTAATACATATATCTAATTGAAGTGCTCGTGGCCCTGCTTACTCAGAGTTCTGTAATCGATCACTGCGTTTAGCGACTTTCGCTATGGCTGGTCCTCGGATTGATGACCAGTTTGTGGCATTTATATATGCGAGTGTTTCCATGCTTCGGAAGGCACGTTGAGTCGTTGGTCACATTTGCCAGTTACATGGCAGTCGTTAAGCCGAGTTGAAGGCTTTAAAAATTTCATCAGCAGGTAGCAATATTTTGTCACGTCTGTCTGCTTCAACACGGCTATGGGCTCACCACCTATAACGCGGGACAGGAATACACATGGTGAAAAGTGGGGATAAAGTGTGATTGATTTTCTACTATTCTGTGTAGCACATGTAAGATAAAGCCAATACCTTATAATATACCAATACTTGCCAACTATGTCTTCCAAACGTATTATTAACTAACAAAATTTTGTCGACATATCTATTATATCTAACGGGCTTATCAAATTTAGGAAATGATGGGCACTATAATGCGGTATTGAATACAGCAATGCAAATATTCATCACAAGATTTAAAATTATCATGAAACCCAACCGGCGTCCATCACAACTTTACGGTTGATTAAGACTACGACAGCGGTACAATCAACGAGTGAAAATGTTCTCTGTGGTAATAACTTGAACAATCAACACAGAATTTTAGATCTCAAATTTGTAAAATCAAATGACAAAAGATACATCTCTCTTAATTGGTTTAGTGGTAGCCTTCATCTTGGTCCTTCATGGTAAAGTGAATAAAGAATATTTCTTACTGATTTTAAAATCAGTAAGGTAAATACTCGTTAAGATTTAGAAATTTTAATAAATAAGTGAAGAGAAAAGTGAATAGATAGGAGTTTTTGTGTAATACTTATTTATTATATTTGATGTCATTCATTAAACAAGTTTTGTTTGTATGGAGCTCCACCTCCAGGGCTGCACCTTACCTGCTGGCGGTGCATCAGCTGATGGTCGAGGCAGTGATACAGGCATCCATACGGAGTTGAGAGGTCAGATAGCAATAGTTAGTCAGAATGCCGAAAATAAAAAATTAGATACTCTTCGCAGGCAATTAATAGTGGACCCCAGACTTAAATCCAAAATCCTCTGTCACAGTATAAAATGATGCACGTAACCATTTTTGCATCACTCCGCAAGAAAAGACAGGGGGTTCGAGCGATCATATAAAAAGGAAGGTCTGAAAGCTCGTATAAAAATACGAGTATCCAGACTTAGAGTTGCTCTCCGACAAAAATACAAAGAAGTAAATATTCTAACCGTACCATAACAATACATTTTTGCCAATCTTATGTATGTCCAGAAAAATCTATCACAATTTTCTAAACTCTGTGATAAACATAATATAAACACTAGAAATAAAAATAGTCTTTCAGTCCACCACAGTCGACTACATAAGATTGGCGACCTTTTTCAGGGTAACTGTATACGCTTTTACAACAGGCTTCCCTGTGACCTGAGAATTTTACCATTAAATAAATTTAAAAAGTTAATTAAATACCAATAAATAAATAAATAAATATCCATCACGCCTTATCCCCGAAGGGGTGGCAGAGGCATACTATATGCCCACTTTTCACCGTGTGGATTCCTGTCCCACGTAATAGGTGGTGAGCCCATTGCCGTGTTGAAATAGACAGACGCAGGTTGTGGCTACCTGCTGTTGAAATTTTCAAGCCGCCCATAAGGCCTTCAACCAGGCTTAACGACTGCCATTTTACTGGCAACCGGGACCAACGGCTTAACGTGCCTTCCGAAGCACGGAAACGCTCGCAAATGTAAATGCCACAAATTGGTCACCCATCCGAGGACCAGCCATTGTGAAAGTTGCGTAACTCAGTGATCGTTTACAGAACACTGAGACCGCGGGGCCACGAGCTTTGTGAAAAAGGTTATTACTCCGTTAAAGACTATTTGCAGGACAGGGACGCCTGCAAATGATCTGCAGGCAAAGTGAAATAATATTAAAAAGTAAATAGGCCATCAAAAAAAAAAGCCTTCCTATGTTTCTTGCCGGTTCTTCACAGGTGGGCCGCGTTCCGAACCGGTGGTCGCTTTAAATATTTTAAATAGTGTATGACATTTTGTAAGCGCCGTTAAAATGGTCTATGCAAAATAAAGATATTTTTATTTTTATTATTATTTATTTTAAGAATCAGTCAAAAGGGGTAGGAGGTATCTTGAGGCCATTTCTAAGTAACAAATTAAAAGGGACAGAAGGTATCTGGTATTCAGGGTCAGCAATGTTAAAGTAACTCGTTTGGTGTAAATAGTAAGGCGTTTCCATGTTCTTGGGATACGAAGATCCAGTTCGTAGTGCAATATACTGCAATTTTATAATTCAGTCTAATTACAAACATTAGTTATGTACTTTAAATAAAATAATTATTGTAACTTTCTTTAATCACCTCATTTTACAATTTTAAAGTTTGATGCTGCAATTATCAAGCGTCATATTTCAACGTCAACGGAGAAGACTCCAAGTTACCTGGATAGTTCGACCCACTTCGAAACTTCCTCATTTATTAGAAGACGGGACGATTTAAATATTTGACCTGCGTACTTCGAAAAGCGATTTGATTCATGGTTGAAAAGAGTTGATAAGCATGGTTGATAAGTTTAATCTGAGACTGAAAATTTCAGTTGTGCCTTTGCTGACAAATGGATATCTTAAAGTTTGTATGTTCTAGGTTATGCAAATAACACGTGGTTCAATAAGTCCCGAGACTATGTACTAAAACAAAGTTTTTTTTTATAAAATTATTTTTTATTCATCAATGTAGTCTCCTCCAAGAGCGATACAGTCCCTCCAACGCTTTTCTAACTTTTCTATCCCATGCGTGTAGTAAGATTTGTCTTTGGCTTCTAAATAAGCCTCCGTTGCTGTGATAACTTTACTATTTGAGTCAAATTTCTTACCCTGGACCATTTTTTTGAGATCTGCAAACAGCCAGTAATCGCTGGGGGCCAAGTCTGGCGAATAAGGGGGATGAGGAAGCCATTCAAAGCCCAATTCATTAATTTTGGCCATCGTTCTCACAGACTTGTGACAAGGCGCGTTGTCCTGGTAAAACACCACTTTCTTTTTGTTCATTTGAGGCCGTTTATTCGCAATTTCGTACTTCAATCGCTCCAATAAGCACATGTAGTAGTCACTATTTATATTTTGCCCCTTTTCAAGGTAGTCGATGAAAAGTATTCCATGCGCATCCCAAAATATAGACGCCATAACCTTACCGGCCGATTTCCGAGTCTTTGGCCGATTCGGGCGGCTTTCACCAACCGCTCTCCACTCCGCTGACTGCCGATTGGATTCCGGAGTAAAATGGTGTATCCATGTTTCACCCATTGTCACATACCGACGTAAAAAATCCTTTTTATTACGATTCATCAGCGCCAAACATCGCTCTGAATCATTGATACGTTGTTCCTTTTTATCAGTTGTAAGCAAACGCGGCACCCACTTGGAAAAAACCTTTTTCATGACCAAATTTTTATGTAAAATATTAAAGACACTACCAGCTGAAATCTTCACTATCTTGGCTATCTCGCGCACTTTTATCTTCCGATCTTCCATTACGATTTTGAGGCGTTAGCTGAAAATCAGCGCTGTCTAATTTTTTTTTAATAGTTAGTGCAGCTTGAGCTGAGGTGGCGCCATTTCTGGCACGCACAGTGTAGCGATAATTGTAAAATTTTATTTATACCAGTATTTGATTTTGTGCGTGTCGAATAAACGGTTAATTTATTTATTTATATTTTGTTGAGTCACTGCTTCATATGGACGACCTGAGCGTTCCCCACCATTTGTGTCCATGCGACCGCGTTTGAAGTCGGCGTACCACCGACAAATAGTTGCTTTAGAGGGAGTTGATCCCGCATAACATTTTATAAGCCATTGCTGTGCTTCACCGGTATATTTTCCCATTAAAAAACAATGTTTTATCAACACGCGAAACTCGTTTTTTTCCATTGTTTCGAAATTAAAAGCGTAGCGTCACTTAAATGTCTGCAAAATCAATATTTTAAGGTTCCATTTTTAAAAATTTGACACATATCTTTTATTGAAGGCTAGTACTATTTAAAAATCAAAAGAGTTTTTAATATATACGCCATTTTCAAGTTAGTCTCGGGACTTATTGAACCATCTAGTATACGTTATTATATTTAAAAACTTACCGTTTTTACCCTATAAATTGTATTCCCCGTAAAACATTGTTGCCCAAATGCAAAAAAAAACATCAAAATATAAATTGAGTCCTGTCACAGATTTAGAAGAGTAAGCAGATCAAACATATGCCTTTGTTTATGGTCTAATACTTCATCCTTTTCACTCTTTTTATTTCTTGTATAACGCTATCTTTTTTTGTCATGTGTAGCGACATGTAACTCACACATAGACAGCGAACAGCGCGTAGCCTAATTTTCTACATAATTTCAACTATTGCCGCCATTTTTGAATCAGGATTTTGTTAGTGTTTTGTGCCGAAGGGAAAATATTGTGTATATATATTTAAATAAAGGTTATAAAAGTATAAAAAACATGGTGAAGTGTTGTGTAAAATGTTGTGATAGCTACAGTCACAAGAAATCACCAGGAATAACTTTTCATAGGTAATTGATGATTTAGTTACGATTACGTGTTATTATTCTAAGATTTTTATTCAAAAATGGTGATTCTCCGAGACGAACACTTGAAAAGTTGTTAATATATGGTTCATAGCATCTGTTCCATAAACCGTTTGGTCGCTATCGTCATCTATATCTAAGTTTTTTGTTAATTTACATACATTTTGTACTGTTACGGCATGGGGACGAATTCAGTTCAGCTAATTGTTTGCAATTTCAATATTCAAAATCAAGCTAAATGTAGTGCATGATTCAATTACTTATGTTAATATTGTTTTAGGTTTCCTAAGGATACCATTAAATAAGATGATTGGTTAATAAACATAAATTATGAAAGATATTAAAATGACAATGCGACCCTGGATTAAGCTACCTGTTTATATGTGTGAAATAGGCTACGCTATTTTTCGCAAATGTTTGATCTGCTTACTCTTCTATATCTGTGGGTCCTGTAGTGTTTGTGGTCTAGTATCTATAGTTAAATAGATACACGCTGTATCGGGCGAGCACCGAACAGAATGACAGGTCTGTCACACGAGAGCTGCGGGCGAGAGTGGACGTGTTCCATTGCTGTTTGGTGTACGTGAACGAGCCGGCGTCTCCGTATAGCTGCTGTGGACGAAGGTCCTACAAGTCCTCTAGAATGTCCGACGGGATTATAACATGCTACTCCTACTGTGATACGCGATTACACAGAAACTTCTATAAATTAAAAAAAAAATGTTTGCACTGCATGTTTTTTCTCAATCCTAGTATCAGCTTACCTAGTTCCTTTTCAATAATATTATGGACAAATATGATTTTTAACCGACATGTTTGCCATCTTCAGCTCATTAACGGTAGAGTGGGTCCAGGGTCCAGGGTCTAGATCCTGTCAGACATTGATTACAATAGGTAGATACTAAAACGGATAAATTTATAGATGGATAATAGGACCATTTTCTTTATGTGTCATATTCCCAATATTTCCTTCCAAATCGTTGACAAAGCAATAATTTTCACGTATACATGTTTTTATGAGCTATTCCAAGTTGTGGCACTAGACATCGGCATTGTAGCTTGGTGTGTTGTTTACGATCAGATATTTGTGGTTTTGAAATAAAATGTTTAGGTACTAAATATTCTTTTAAAATACAATAACTTCCTTTAATCATTCGCGATTCAAATTGCTATGATAACAGAAATAAGGATTATGGCAGAGTGGCTTGTGGATTATGTATTGGTTTATTGTGTTGTGTGTCCCGTATAACTGGTTAATGCAATCGGATAAGCCTAACAAATAAAATTGCCTGACCGATCGATTTTTCACATCTAAGCCGGCGTAACTCTTTGCCAGTAATTGCTGATTAAATATGGAATAGAAGCACATCCTTACGTTTCAGAAAGCGCTTGATTTCATAATGACTTCTGTAAGTATAGTAATTAAAAAAGTGGATATTAAATTATAGATTCTGAGCCAAATTTCTTAAGTGTTATGGTTGTAGTATGATGTATAAACCCAAAACCCTGAATTGCTTGAATCTAAAAGTTTGTGCTCAGGAAAGCAAATATATTTAATAATAACGACTTCAGAGTTGTGCTATCGTTGACAAGTTTTCCCACAGTTTTATGTTTGTTGCTCATGAAAATAATTATGACATTTAACTAAATAAAGTAGATAATTTTTGTGCAAAACTTTGTTTGTAGTATTAATCTAATTTTTTTGCGAAAAGCCGTGTACTATCTAGAAAAGACAAGTTAATTTATATAACTTTTCAAGTTAATATTAACTATATTCACTTATTTATAATAAAATTAATGGGGATGAAGAGTAGAAGCGTGCCCATCGCCATCCCTGCCAGCCAAGGCTGCAATTGTACTCCAACACGAGTGCCACAGAGGCGAACCATGTTAGGGCATGCCCCCGAGGCGACGCGCACCAGTTCGTTCCCGCTGGTGCGAAAAGTGTGTGCCAGAGCGGCGTAGGGGACCGCCACCCTACACGCGCGGCCCGACACGGCGGGAAGTGGAGGACGGAGTGCAGGGTAGCTGCGTGGAATGTTAGGGGAGGAATGGCAGATAAGATGAATGAGTTGATGGATGTAATGAAAGAGAGAAAATTAGATGTTGTCTGCTTGACAGAAACCAAGCGCAAGGGCAGCGAAGTCTTAGAGCTCCCGGGTGGGATGCTCGCGCTATGGTCTGGAGTGCCAGGGAGCGAGCATGGCAGCCAGGGGGTTGGGATTTTGTTGTCATCGCGATTGGTCTCCGGTATGTATGAGTATAAATTGGTTGGTCCTAGAGTCCTCTGGATCCGTTTAAAGCTCGGCTTGACGAAAGTTTTCCTGGTGGCTGCTTACGCACCAGTGTCTTCGTCGAGCGCGATTGAGCTAGAGGACTTCTGGGAGAGTATGAGAGAAGCTCTTAATGTGATAGAAGGAAGTGAAAGACTTATAGTGTGTGGAGACTTAAATGGATGGGTGGGTACCGCTCGCGATGGATTTGAGTTGGTACTCGGTAAGTATGGGGACAAAAGGGTGAATGACGCCGGCAAGCTTATACTGGCATTTTATAAGGAAAACGATTTGTTTGTGGCAAACACAATGTTCAACCACAAACAAATTCATATGTATACGAGGAGATGTAAGTCAAAGAGAAGCATGATAGATCTATTCCTAATGGATAGTCGGCTCCGTATACGGGTGATGGACACAAGGGCTTATCGTGGCGCTGAGCTGGGATCAGACCACTACCTAGTCATAACTAGGATTAGGGGTCTGCTCGCGGGTTGGCGTCATCGTGCCAAGTGTCCTGAACCTGAGCCGACTTATAGCATCAAAAGCTGGAAGCTGCAGGATGCATCCATTAGGGATAAATATAAAGAAAGGGTGGCCGAAAAGCTTGGCGACGTCAATGTTAGTAGTGAGAGTGCGGAATGTGTATGGCAGAACCTTAGGGATGGTATGGTAAATGTCGCTGTGGAAGTGTGTGGAGAAACGAAAAGAGGCAGTAGTAATAAACGCGATGCATGGTGGACTGTTGAAGTGAAAGAAGCCGTACGAATGAAGAAGAAAGCATGGTTGGACTACGAAGCCTCGCGGAAAGATTTGAAAATGAAAGAGAGATACAAACTGCAAAAGGTTAACATTAAGGCACTGATAGAGGAAGCTCGTGAAAGGTGCAGAAAGAAAGCGGATGAAAGGTTGTCGTCCAATTTCCGAGATAATGCCAAGCTCTTTTGGAAAGAGGTAGGCAAGACTCGGAGTTGTTCGACAATCTGCAGTATGAATAAAGTGCTTAGTGTTGACAACGATGTTCTAACAAAACAAACTGACGTCCTGCAGAGATGTAGTGAATATTATGGAAGGATGTATGCAAGTAAGGACAGAGATGCCGCATCGGTAGGTGGAGCTCACTGTGACGCTCCGGATCCTGGTGTCATTGAAGTAATTATTATGAAAGAGATTGAACAAGCGATAAGAAGTATGAAATGTGGTAAGGCTGCGGGAAAAGACAGAGTTACTGCTGAGATGATCAAATACGGTGGGTCGCGCGTCTGGGACATTCTTTGTCTGCTATGCAACTTATGCTGGCGGACGGGTGAGGTCCCAGATGACTGGCGAATAGCAATTGTAGTACTATCTATAAAGGCAAAGGCTCTCGCCTAAACTGCTCCAGCTACAGAGCGATCAGCTTGGTCAGCTTAGCTAGTAAGGTGTATGCAAAGGTTATTACGGCAAGAATGCAAGAAAAGTCTGAAAGGTATTTGTGGGAGGCTCAATGCGGATTCCGACGTGGAAGAGGTTGCATGGATCAAGTGTTTTCTCTCCGTATGATCGCGGAGAAGTTTCTGGCTGTTAGCCAGAAGGTTTTCTGCGCTTTTGTGGATCTAGGGAAGCAATTGATAACGTTGTGAGAGAAACTCTGTGGGACTTGCTGCCCGGATATGGTGTGGACGGCTCGCTGCTGCGGGCAATACAATCGCTATACAGGGACTGTAAGGCTTGCGTGCGAGTAGGGGGGGATGTGACGCCTCTTTTCGACGTCTGTACAGGCGTCAAACAATTTTGTGTCATGTCTGCCTGGCTGTTCATAGTGTATCTGGATAGTTGCCTGCAGAAGTTGAAAGATTGTGAAATGGGTGTGAATTTGGGTGACTTAACAGTAAATTGTCTTTTGTACGCTGATTTATTTACTTATTTATTTATTTGGACAACCAGTAGTTGTTACATTATCATATAACTCAAATTATACATCATTAATATACCGTTTAATGCACAACATTTTAAGGTGTCACATCATGCATAGAAGTGAACCCGAGCATTTTAGATGCTTTCTTTATGACATTGTCTATGTGTGGTAGGAAAGTTAATTTAGAATCGAAAAGGACACCCAAATCCCTTAGTTTCTTTTCTTGTATCGTCGTTCCATCAATATAATAAGGATTTTTTATTATATTATGATTGCGCGTAAACGTGATGGTATGGCATTTGTTGATGATGCGGTGCTAATGGCCTCATCAGAAGCCAAGCTTCAGGCATTAGTCACTAATATGAAATAGGAGAGTGAAAGAAAGGGTCTTCGCTTGAATGCAAGTAAAACTAAGGTTCTTGTATTTGAAAGAGAAGACGTAAGAACTAAGTGCGAGATTTGGGTAAATCAGGAATGTCTAGAGCAAGTGAATGAAATTGTGTATTTAGGGAGTATATTTAGCGCGAATGGAAGATGTGATTCGGATGTAGAACGGCGAATAACTGCCGGAAGCAAAGTTAACGGTGTTTTGTCCCAATTAGTAAAGCGACAAAGCATCGTAAAAGGAGCACGACTCGCGATTCATAACGCAGTGCTAGTGCCAACGTTGCTTTACGGCAGCGAAACCTGGGTATGTCAGAAGATGCATAAAAGTAAGCTGAATGCTGTGGAGATGCGATCACTTCGAAAATTGTGCGGCGTAACCTTGCCCGACCGAAAACGCAACGAAGTGATACGCAATATGGCAGGTTTGAGTGAAAGTGTCAGCGTTAAGCTAGAAAAGGGCGTGCTCCGTTGGTTTGGACACGTTCAACGAATGAGTGAGGAACGATTGACGAAGAATATATATTGTGCGAAAGTAGAGGGCAGAAGGAGTCAAGGTAGACCGAGACTTACTTATGAAGACCACGTGAGCGGATTGCTCAAGAACGGAAGAGTCAAAAGTACTCAGATACCCAGACGTGCATGTCAGGGATACAGCGTGAAGATAGTTAAGTTAAGTTAAGTTATAATAAAATTTAGTTTATGGCGCTTAGTGGAAAAACTGAATGATTCAGTACTTATATTAAAGTTTAAAGTTTCTTTAAAAAATTTGCCAGAGGTTTAGTAGTAGGACCACGATCAGCCATAACAATTTCTGAAACACTCTTGGCCCTTCTAACACTGTTCTGTAAACAATCACTGCGTTAAGCAAAGTTTGCTATGGCTGGTCCTCAGATGGGCGACCGTTTTGTGGTATTTCTATTTAAATTTACGTGCTTCGGAAGACACGTTAAGCCGTTGATTTCGGTTGCCAGTAACATGGCAGTCGCCTGGTCATTTCAACAGGACAATGAGCTCACCATCGCTTATGTGGTCGTGGAACAAAAATTTTGTGGTAATTTATTTTTCCACAGGCCGCCATTTCTGTTGCCTTTGCCGCATTTCAGCCTAGCCTTTGACCTTACTTACTATTTTTGCAAGTGGGTGTAAGGGACTCTACCAATATTTGCGGCTAGGCGACCTCATCTGCTAGTGATGCACCTACTAGTAATGGCGCAATGACGTAGACGCTCTTAGGGTGGTTGGGAGGTCAAACGGCAGTCGCTAAATAAAAGTGAACCCCAGGATCCATATCTAAGTAGGATGTGGAAGCAACTAGGAATACACTCAGATGAAGAGATAAAATAAGACTATTTTCCTACCTATATAGACCTCGGACATCATATTACTGCCTCTCATTAAGCTACATTAGAGTTTAGTTACTTTATCTATAACTAGTTGAAGCCCGCGGCTCCGCACGCGTGGTGAAGGTTTCCCGTTCCCGTTTCCCCCAGGAACTAGTTCCCGGGATAAAAATTAGCCTATGTGTTATTCTGATGTGTAAGCTATATTGTTGTGAAGTTTCATAAAAATCCATTTAGTAGATTTTGCGTGAAACCCTAAATTTCCGCGTCGTTTATACAGCGTGTGATTTAACTTAGAAACAACGAGTTTAATTTTAAAATATACTGTATACCGATAGGCATACGGTTTATATTCCCTTACAGATGTATTATAATAGCAAGATCTTCTATATTTAATGCGTGTAATCAAGAAGAGTGACTGAGAACGTGTCGCCTGAGGTTCAAAACGTAATCACACCTTCGTATCTTTCAATATGGGTAATGCGTAAAGTATGTAATGAACATGTTACATAACAGCGCTTTTAAGTGATTGAGATATTTTAAGTCTTGTTATATTAAAATATTACGGTTTACTCACAATAGGTCTCTGTTTCTTACGCTATTCTTCGGGATATAGATAGATAGATAACTCTTTATTGTACACCATAACATACAGTATATTTATGACTTAAATCTATTGATCAGAGTACAATGGGCGGTCTTATCGCTAAAAGCGATCTCTTCCAGACAACCTTAGTGGTTGCGCCGGTATACGATTCAAAAGTGGCCGCGTTATTATTTCTATGTTGCATCGCCGATCTCGTCGACACTCCCACCCCGCTTCCCTTTGTCCCATTTTTTGCACTTGCTTTGCTTCTTACTGCTTTCGCACCTACCTTGTCTCGCATAAAAGAAGAGCGAGACAGCTGTATTATGCGCCAGCTAAAACGCCACTCACAGGCAGCGACGATGGACTTAGGATGCTCTGTATAGTACTGCAATGGCCGCGCGCGCGTTCGCATCAACTTTTCGCAAGTTGTGTTTTCCATGGATAAATAGTGTTGTCGTGCAAAAAGGGACGTCCCCGGCAGCCTCCACCTCAGCATCTCGCAGCAGCAAGGTAGTGTGCCCATTCCTGTTACCATTTCTTTTTCGTCGACAACCGCGTGTAAATTTCATTTGTCTTTCCCCGCAAATACAGTCCACTTCGAATTTATTTATCTCGCCCGCTCAACCACTTAGTATGGAAATAATAATATATTATGAATGTAATTTTTAGTCTCAAATTCTCTGATGATCTTAAGCAATTTAAATGAGTATCATGAAGGAATTAAAATCTTCCTTTGAGATAGGTAGGTGTAGAAGGGTTGAACAGTATACTGTATAACAAGAAGAGATTATAAGCATTCCAGGGATGACGAATAGGTAGCCACTCGAGTCTTTTTCGAAAAAAATCTAGATATTTTCGCGACTGTTTGATTTTCCGTCGTAATGCGAACTGTCTGGTGTTTATTGTGACTAAAATTACATTATTTTTATATTTATTCGCCAAAATGACGCCCACCGCATGATGGAAAGCCGTGAAGACATCTAGCAAATTGCGGGGCATTCTCTTAGGTCCGTATTCCACAACGTTTATCAATACTCAAGAAACACTTAAGAGTAGATTTTATAAGGCAAAATCTAGTCTCAAGCGTTGATTACTGACAGCGTCCCTCAAGTTGGCGGCCCAATGTTGTGCCTCTTCACGCTCCGTTTGCAGAACCCGGGATTGTAAGAGGAAGGAAACACGTGTGTTGGCTGAGCGTTCAATGTTACTATCGTTTGACAGAGAAAAGATCTTTTAAATGGATCCGTTCCGGCGAAAATGATCTATTTTTTATCGCGGTTAATATTTGGATCTCAATACGTATATTCAATAGGACCTCATTTTTTTTACATTTTCATGCATTGTAATTAATATTTGAGCTATTGTTTGAATTTCAAGTATCTAGCTGATCGGTAAGTGTGTTTAAAACCAATTTCAAAAGTCAGAAAGACTAACAAGAAAGCGAGTTAATAATAAAAGCATGGAGATTAAAGTGTTGTTGTCGTCGTGGCAGCATTTTATAGATCAGGTGAGTGGTGAGTGTTGTAAAAAGCTCGTCATCCAACTTCTATCTTCCTTCTTTTAATACATAACAACACTTGTGGAGCAGAAGATACCCTCATACAGAGCACAGAGTCTTCTTATTTTTAAACGATTAAAAATGTGTTCGTCATCGCACAACCTCAGGTTGATAAGTATCTTAGAGTCGCCAAAGTAAGGGCTATTGCCAATAGTTTTACCGACTGTGAAAGAGAATTTGCAATGCAATAATCTTGACGTTCATTAGTGTTATTTTGTTACCTACATGAATAAAGATATTTTTATTTTCATTTTTCTATTAAGCAAGGAAAATACCCCGTAACTGTAAAGGCAATTGCTCTAATAACTTTATTTCATTAAAAGTCCTGTCATAAATTTAGATTAGGTACATTTAAGTTAAACACACAATTAATTGAAAATTAAATACAGCGATACAATTCAAAGGTGAACTTTAGCTAAACGGAGAACATTTACTGTAAAGCGTGAGTACATTTATGGTACAACCATCTCATTTATAAAGCTCAAGGCTATCTAAGGCTTAAGCGTTAGTTGAATTACGCTTAATTAATTAGTGCAAAGATTGTTTAGCTAGTTAATATGTAACTAAGTACCAGAACTTTACTGTCTTTGTTTGTCTGAAATGTACTCTTGAGTATTGGCGAAAGGCTGATAAACAGTGATGTGGATCATCATAAACTCGTTTATTAAGTCGTGTATTTCTTTGAAATTCGTATCAATATTTCAAAACTTCAAATGTTAATCAGCTATTTGAAAATAGAACTTCTTCTGCAGACGCCTTTACAATAAAAATAATATTAATGGACACTAAAACCCTAAAATCATGCTCGATATTGCTTATTTAAACCGTTGGTAATAGAAGCCTATTGTATACATTTCACAACTAAATATTAAGAAAATTAGAAAGACATTGGAACCCATATCTTTTTATGAAATAACTTTTAAATTGGTTTAGAGGAAAGAATAGAGATCGGAACCTCGAATAACATTTACTTCGATCTGCAGTTTATGCTACTTTTTACTTTGAACTGCAGCAGCTGTCATTATTACACGATTTGCCGATACAGTACGCTGTTCGTCATTACATAACACATCACACATAATATTGTCACGAGGCATGTGAGGCATACTATACGCCCACATTTGACCGTATGGATTTTTGTCCCACGTAACAGGTGGTGAGCCCATTGCCGTGTTAAAATGGATATTCGCAGGCTGTGGCAACCTGCTGTTGAAATTTTGCAAGTCGCCCATAAGGCCTTCAACAAGGCTTAACGACTGCCATTTTACTGGCAACCGTGACCAACGGCTTAACGTGCGTTCCGAAGTAAGGAAACGCTCGCAAATGTAAATTCCACAAATAGGTCACCCACCCAAGGACCACCTATAGCAAATGTTGCGCTTATATATATAGGGCTTCTATATAACGTGTCATATATATAGAGATAACACTACATAGAACAGCCAGAAATACATTCACTAATTATAAGCATAACAGGCCTAGTAAAACATAAAACCATACACATTTTTTAAACAAGGGTAAACCCGCCATGGTGTTAACCTCGCTTCAGACGAGGAGTTATTGAGCGATGTTTCTGGCGACCAGCCAAGTACTTGACACGGAGGCTTCGACAACGCTCTACGGGTATGTTGTGGCTGGGTTTAGATTAGGTTTTATAAAGTTTTTAACTATGTTGTATTAAGTACGAGGCCGACAACTATTCTGTGTGTTTTGTACGTGTATTTCTTTTATTGCATGTGGTGTCATAGATTAATATCTTCGACGAAATTGTGAGGCCCTTTTGGACAATAACCAATTACTTTATAATATTTTTGACGTGACAACGTCTTATAATTCGATAGAGTCGGCTGCACGCACGAAAAAACATGACTCATGCGGCGTTACCTCGCTCTGAGGCGTTCCATGTAAGGCTTGAAGTGCAAGCGAGAGCGCGGAACGAGCGACAAAGAAGCACAATCGGCCTTTGCGTTCGGCAGCGTTCGACATCCGTCTCTCTCCTACTTGAGTGAATTATCATTTAATAAAATTGTAATAATAAGTAAATGCAATTGAAAATTAATTGATTGTCTGTAAAGTCGGTTAAATTTCATTTTCTATATAATAAGTCATAATGCTATATCAATTATAAGTATATATCATAAATATTATTTTATATATAAATAAGTTTTCAATCAAATCGTTAAAATACGTTGTCACGTTCAACTATCGTCAGTAAACCGACTTTACAGACAACCAATTTTTTCAGTGTAAAGAAGTTCTCGTGTTTGATTGAAGTATGTAAAACCACATACTAATGAAAAAAGCATGAAAGTATTTAAAAGGAACTGCAGAGGGTTAGACTAAATGTTGGAAGTAGTAATTAAATAAAGAAATGTTGGGAGTTCAACAAATAAAGGAATAACACGTTACTTCCATTAAATGATACTGAAGTAAGCTTGCCTTTTCATTCAATCTAGTTAAAAGCTGCCGTGCATTCACATATGGTTACAGCTAAATTTGGACAAAGTTAAACAGCGAAGGTAGTTGAAACTTTAGTTCAAAGTGAATGCAAACCTCCTTTAAGTGTAATAATAATAATAATAATTTATTTATTTTTAACCCTCGAGGACAGTCGTTATCTTTTATAGGATTAACGCAACCCTATGAGGGCATAGTAGATTCGCTTTTTGAGTCATCCACTTTCTGATATCAACAAAAAAATGTATCAGAAAGTTATTGAAAAGCTCACATCCGCAGGGCAGCTTGTGGCGAGCTGAATGTGCGTGGCTACACATCGGTCCCGATTCCTCAGAGTTTTGTTGCCCTTCTGCACCGGTTAGGATTTAATGGCCTAACGGGAGAGCAGTGAGAGTGCTACTCCCGGGAGTGCAGCAAATCTTAACTCTGGCTTGCCTTAATTGGCCGGTCAGAGGGAGGGAGCCAGAGCTATATGCTCGGGGGTGGAAGTGTCATTTTCAAGGGCTACGGGGAAGCCCGCTCCGGGCCTGTCCCGCGAAGGTGAAACCGGCGCCGCACCGCTCGACACCCCAAGCCGCTCACACCGGTGTTGCCCTCTGTCGCCTTACAGGCTTATTTTGCCTATGGCGATTGTATAGGGGGCCCATCTAGTGAGTTGGCAAGTCACCGTCTGCCACTATTTTATATAATAATATATTAAAAAGGCAAACGCCGTTTTCATCAATAGCTTAAATCACCCAATCCATTTAACACCAAACCCAATAGCCCATTTCATAGTTAGCACATTTCACAATAGTTTAACTCCCATTGGAGGTGATCCATTACCGTTCTTCTACATAAGGCGGGCGTGGATTGCCTGTAGTGGGGGTCCCATTTCCTATTAGATTAAAATTCTCAAAGGGCCTCTGCGTGTTGGACCAATATGTCCCCCATGTAAGCCTGCCAAAAGACCGGGTATCTTCATAAGAAAAAAAAAATAGAAGATACCCGTGAAGAAGAGACAATAATAATTTATTTCATAGGTGAAAGAAGGTACAGTAATATTTATAATAGTCCTTATTCTATTACATTAAATGGGCTAATATTAGTTACATTTGCGCCTGAACTAGGTAATCCTGTTTTTCAGGCTTCATCTGCAAGTTTGTTAATAGCCTATACTAATCATAATGCATACTATAGGTATTTATATAATCTCTCAAGTAAAAAATAAAGTAAGCTTAGTAGATGAAATATTTTCTACACTACGTATACTACAATCCTAAATAATAATACTTACAAAACTTATTTGAACACAACTAGTAACCCCTCTGTTTCGTCGTAGGACATGTTTTGTAGTGCTATCTTTAGGACTTGCTTACACTGGTTGTAATTTAAAGGATATATGTTTAGTTTTGCATTTAATCTATTATACAAAAGTCCCGAGGAATCAATACAATTTGGCCATAGATTCGTGACTTATTGCAGTTCTTTGAGTACATACAATATCGCTCCTACTGCATCCTTTTTATTACAGTTGGAAGAATCAAAGCGATTAAAGAAAAAATATGACTGCATATGTTATTTAAATACATACATCTCGTCACGCCTTTATCCCCGAAGGGGTAGGCAGAGGCATATTAAACGCCCACATTTTACCTTAACGTACCTTCCGAAGCACGGAACTGGGGTGGGTCTAAAGGGCTAAATAAATTTAATAAAATGTGTCTATTTCAGATGTTAAATTTGGAAGAAATTTTGAACCCTTGCCTTTATAGTGAGGTGGTAACAAAATGGCTAAAAGGGCTTATGTGCTAGACGCTAATTAGCACGACTTATAAAAGTCCTGGTAGTCTCGGACTAGATATGATATGTTATTTAATGCATTGAAAAAGTGCGCAGGATGCAATGCTTCGAAGTATGCTATTTTTGAAGTCACAAAACGACTATACAGTTTAGTCAAAACGCTGTGCTAAATATACAGTACGTCACGTTTGAATCAACTTTGTTATCTTGTTTTATAGAAATAAAATTATGTGGTGTCGTGGGACACCAGGTAGGAACGAAGTAAACAAGTTCACGATTCAATTAATCATACAAAAAGTCACCGTTTGTACTAGGATTCGAAGTCAGGCCTCTTGCGTCTCAGCCGAGCAGCATACCACCCAAACCACACAGCTACGTTACTGCAATCTCCAAATTAGTGTTCACTTCACTGAGGAAAATCGACACAATTTGCAAAACAAACGACTGTCGCGCCTGCGCACGTCTCATTTAACGCTTTTATTCCACCCAATTTTTCTTACGGTTTTACTATCACATATTTTTCAGTTCGGTCGCGCAGCAAAATCCCTATCTCCTCCAAGCCTGCCATAAGGAACTTCGTTCCAAAAACAAAGAAGTGTGCCTGAATCACGAGGCCTGGAAACCTATCCTCTCTAATTATCCTGTTAGGTATACAGCGTGAAGATGTTAAAGTAAAATAAAGTTTCTAAAAGGTCGGCAGCGCGAGTGGTGCTCTTCTGGCGTCTATAGGCTATGGTGACCAGTTTCCATCAGGTGGGCCGCAAGCCTGTCAGTCAAAAGAGCGCCATAAAAAAAAAATTAAAGAAAGTGCGGACGCTTGCTTTATATTATTTTCTAAAACTAGTGCATTTATCTTGTTTTATGTGCGGGAGTGGTGGTTTCTTGGACATAAAAATTGTGTTAACGTGCTATAGTGAAAGATAATGATATATATGCAGTGAAATGCTATTTTCTCTCTTGCCGCGAAACGTCCACTGACAACCTTAGTATAAGAATCATCATTATACTGAGGGCAAGGACCAGGACGTAGCCTGAGGACACGACATCGACTGGACAGGACTAATTAGAAGATAAGATTGAAGAAATATGATATAAAAAATAAGATTTGGCTAAAAGGTCTTAGAAACCAGGCCATTAAATAATTATTAAAAGAAAAAAAAATATTTGAGGCTTTAAAGTTGTTCGTTTAGCATGATCGTCGAGTAAGTCTGAACTTCGTTCTGCAGACATAATATAACGTTCCAGGTCTTGTCCTGAAATGAGTAAAAAGTCGAGAGTAATAAGACATTTAGCCTAGACTAAATACAATAGGTTTAGGCTACGGCTGGTGTTTCCCGGTCGAAACGTCGGGTAGTATAAGGTAGGCTTATATAAATACAATAGGTTTGTCTTTTATACTTTCTCAGCAATAATGGTAAGTAAAAAGGTTCTTTAATACATATTACATAAGTATTCTGACTATAATTTGTTCATTGAAACTACCACATTCATAGCGGGCGTTTCACAGGCGCCTTTGAGAGATTTCAGTGATATCCTGTCCGTATTTTGTACTAGGTGAAGCCCGCGGCTCCGCCCGCGTTGTGGATTTTTCCCACAGGAACTTGTAGCCGGCATAAATAGTAGCCTATGTGTTATTCTTATGTGTAAGCTATATTATTGGAAAGTTGCATCAAAATCAATTTAGTTGTTTTTGTGTGAAAGAGTAACAAACATACATATATATATATTCTTACAAACTTTCGCATTTAAAATATTAGTAGTATCTGTAGCTCCTTTATCAAGCATATTTCTTCCTAATGCCAAGTTTACTATTTCATAAGTGACTGATTTTGATCTTGGGGTACATCTTAATCTATACTAATATTATAAAGCTTTTGAAAGAGTTTGTTTGTTTGTTCGGTTAAACGCGCTAATCTCAGGAATTACTGGTTGGATTAGAAAAAATAGTTTTGTGTTAGATAGCCCATTTATCGAGGAAGGCTATAGGCTATATATCATTACGCTACTACACTGGGGAGCAGAGCAGTAGGCATAAATGTCAACAAATCGGGCAATTTTTTATGCATTTTTATAGAATTTAAAAGCGACGGAATTAAATAGGTGCGACGCGAGGTCGAAATATTCCACGGGCGAAGCTGTGGGGGTCATCTAGTAATATTATAAATGCGAAAGTTTGTGTGGATGTTTGTTACTCTTTCACGAAAAAACTACTGAATAGATTTTACTGAAACTACGATAATTTAGCTAATACATCAGAATAACACATAGGCTACTTTTTATCCCGGGCACAAGTTCCTGTGGGAAACGGAAACGGGAAAACTCTACGTGGGCGAAGCCGTGGGCGTCAACTAGTAAAGTATATATGTAGCATCAAAATATGTGTCGCCTAAACACAAATGGGTCTATTTGTATCGTTTATGAATTTCCTGTTAAGAATATGAATGACAAAACCCGTAACCGGTTACAGAGGTGCGGACGAATCGATTTACATTTTATGGACTGTCAAAATCTACCAAAACGAATGATCGTAGAAAAATGCGAAATAAAAGGGTAATACTTAAAGTAGCAGCCAATAACTACGCCAATATGTAGCATATTCCCTACCACCTCAATTTCTTTTAATTTGTTTCATACCACTGATGTACTCGTCAAGAATACAGTCCACCTGATGGAAAGTAGTCACTGCAGCCTAGAGGTCTCGCGCTCGCTCGCTCGCTCGCGCTGCTGATCCTGTAAAAGCCTTCTAAAACACCTTTAGAAGAACCTCATTCGTTGTACCTCATGTAGACGGATACTGTAGAAGTTCGAGAAAGTCCGAGCCAGGGAGTTCACACCACAATCTAAGCTTGCGAAGTAAGCCCCTATCGAACTTTACGTGCGATGATAGAAAGTAGCCGTGGGCATCATCTCATACAATTCCTCAGAGTACAGACCGCTGTTTAATGATAATACTAGATTTTGGCAGCGACAACATTTATGTTAATATTGATTTCTTTAACACGGAAAGTTTTAAAAGTATCCCAATTCCAATTCTCATTTAACTCTGTATCAGAAGCGCTCCTGAGTAGTTCTGAGTAAAAATACGACACACAACTTTTCTTCATAATTATCTGGAAACAGTATATAATGTAACATATAATTGTGTTATTGGTGCCTAACCTCTTAAAACAATGAATTAGTTATATTTTAATGTTACCAGATAAATATAATCATTGTAAATTAGTTATTGCGCACTTATATCATATGTCGTCATTAAAGATTATAAATACTTTAAATAAATAAGGGTAAAATATATTGGGATATAGCGTATTTTATGGCAGTGCCTCACCTAATCTTCACCATTTGCAAATGGCGGGAGGAGGGACGGAGCGCAACCCTGCGATCTATCATCCACCTCCACTGGTTCTCCTGTCGCAATGAAATGAATATCGGAGCCTAATTTGCGCACCGTTCCGTGGCCCACTGCCAACAAAGCCTTTTTATACATTTTTCAATGCCCTCGAAAGGTCAGTTAAGGGTTTTGTTATTTACTTTTTTAGGTAACGATTGGATTTCGGGACATCCGAGATTAATTAAGTGCCTGAAACGTTGGTAATTGTTGCGTAACGTTGAGTTTGTTTATTAACCCTTAACGATTTAATTACTCTCAATTCTGCGAAATAATAACAAATAACTTATGACTAACTTAAAAACATATCTTGAATGGCTCGTAGCTGCGGACTCAGTGTTCTGTAAACGATCACTGAGTCAAGTTACGCAAGTTTCACTAGGGCTGGTCCTCGGATGGGTGACCACTTTGTGGCATTTACATTTGCGAGCGTTTCTGTATTATGCCGATTGCTAGTAACATGACAACAACAATAAAATACAACCTTATGGGCGGCTTAGAAAAATTCAACAGCAGATAGCCACAAACTGTGTCTGTCTGTAAAAACAAACTGTCTAAACTGTGAATATGCCTCTGCCACCGCTTCGGGGAAAAGGCGTGATAGATAAATAAAAATAATAACATATCTCAGAACTTACTTAAATTAACAAGTTGAACTAATCTAATAATATTTAATTTTGTTTTTAGGATTGCATAAGCAAAGTTTAAAGATAAATGGTGAAACTTTAATAAATTTTAAATTTAATTAGTCGAGAAACATTTAGGTTCGAATAAAACTCTATCTGTTCCAACTGGAATTTTATCTTAACGGTAATCCTGATTACTTAAATACCAAATATTAATTATTGTATATTGCATTAATATGCCTGCTTCATATTTATTTCAGCCACTAAGGTGGTTGACAAACGTACGCGTAAACGCCCTATCTGAAGGCAAGTGACATCGTTTTACTATTTGTTGTTTTTCGTGATCAAAGCTTCGAAGCTTACAAGTCGGTAGGGAAGACGGAGTGCAAGTGGACGAATCCAGGAATTCCCGGTCTATCCAAGAATGCATCAGCGATTTGAGGAATCAAGAGATTGCAACACATCCTTGGTTAATTGTACTTCATCCCCCAAGGGACATTCAACTACGTCTCAAACTACAATATGAGGCGGTGTCCCTTTGGACCCGGTTGCCCGGAAATCTCCTCTGAAAATGACTTTATCATTTGCAACGATTGGACTAAATCTATCTTCATGCTGTATCCCTGACGGAGTAGTCAGAGAGAACAGATCGCCAGGCTTCGCGATACATGCATACTTTTTTCCACTTCCTGAAGATTCGTTAATCGCTTTAAAAATGCACGTCTGGGTATCCGACTACTTTTGACCCTCCGTTTTTGAGCTAAATTATATTACCGTATTTGAGTTTTTGAATATAACGAGTGTTTTAAACAATTGCACGAATAATGACTGGTGATCATATAACACCTCCAGTTTTTTGCTTTACTATGAAAACTAAAAACAAAACAACAAAGCAAAGAAAAAATAATTTGAAATAATGAGATTTTAATTTGATTTTTCTTCATTTCTTTAATGGCTGTGTATCAATACGCTTTCCCTCATAAAATAGAATAATATTCTCTCATAAAATTTCTTTTTGCGGTAAAAAAATAATTTACTTAATTAAAGAACTTTAACTTTAGCCAAATTATAACAGCGATAGCGGCCACATTCTTGTTTCTAATATTTTATTTTAGTAAATTGTATTTTGTTACTCTAAGTTGCGAAACATCTTAATAATGTATCTTCTTGAAAACTTTAGCCTTAGTATTTTTGAAAAAATAAGACAAATATGATAATTTTAAATGTATTGTAACTTAACGTAACTATCTTCACGCTGTATCCCTAACGGGGTAGGCAGAGAGGATGTATTGTAGTACTGAAATACCGCGGTACTGTACCTAGTTTTCGTTGCCGTGGGAATATAGGGGATAAATTGTAGCATAAGTGAATTGCTTCTTATAACATCAGCTATCTGCCAAAGTTCCGTTAAAATCGGTCCAGTCGTTTTAGAGAGTAGCCGAAACAAAGAGATAGACAAACAGAAATAATAGAAAAATATTGTTTATAAAATATTTACTTCACCATCTGAATTTCTAATCTAAAGTTATTGATAACCAAGTCAGGCGCCCCAGTCCAAAACATAGTTTTACATTGAGTAAGCTTATTTTGCGGGATATTACTGAAATTAAATATTATATACCCTAATATGCACGTTTGGTCTGTAGGAACGTCAGTTACTTCCAGTCATGTTATACAGTATCAGCGTATATGAGACAGTAGGTGACCACAGCTTCACGGCTTCGCCCGTGACATAATTCGTATCTCATCGCACCTATTTAATCCCGTCGCTTATAAATTCTTAAATAATGCATAAAATGTTGCCCGATTTGTTGACATTTATGATTACTTGACTGGCAACACTACTGCCGTAACGGACTGGCAACACTACTGCCGTAACGTAAACAGTGTCTCTGTATATTTTTATAAAGAAAAATTATAAATTTTAAAGTATAAAACCCTATAAAAGTGTTTAAAGTACAATTTAACACCTAGAAAATTATCGTAAATAGTATTATATTCAAGCACAAGGCGAATACGAAGTTATATGTGAATTAAGTGATCGACCATAAATTTTGAAAATTTTTACCGTTGTGAAAAATTAAGTGAACGAAAGTATACCTACAATAAACTGTTATTGGTGATCAAAAACTTCACAAAAACAAACTAATATTGTGAAACGAATATAATCAGTAGAATTACGTTTATAGTAATCTGTAAAAAAACAAATATCGAACATAAAATTTTATGGTAGGGTACCTAGTAGCTATATGCCCTACTGAACAAACATCACATCACATATCGGAATACACTTATTTACTAAAACACAAGTACACTCTTCTGGATTTGATTTACCTATTTATTATAGATTAATTTTTTGTAAAATTGGAAATGTGATCATAACTTAGTATCATTTAAAGCGTAATGTACCTAGTTTTATATTGATTTGGATGATAATTATGCTAAGTACCTAAACAATTCAATTTAATATCTAATTTGAATATATTATTTCAAATATATTGGGTTTGTTGAAGACATTGATACACACATATACTTCAGGTTTTTATCTTTATAATAGTCTTGTCAATTGTGCGTTTTTACTGATATTTATTAGCAAACAAAATATAAAAAATGATGACCCGTAGTGCTGTATCCCGTGACTTGCAACAGAAGTTTAACCTCACTATAAAGGAACTGGAGATTTGCAAAAATCTCAACAAACAGTTGTTAGAGGAACGGGATGACAGTGAAAAGGAAATACTAACTGTAATTGAGAGAAACACCCAACTCAAACAAGAGTTGGCTGAGCTACATACACAGGTCATGGAGCTCACACTTCAGCGGGATCACCTCCAGTCAACAGTGAGGGGTCGAGAAGAGTGTAGCGACACCCATGAACGTGCTTTGAAACGTATAAGCGTTTTAGAGTGCGAGCTGAGTGATGCTCACAACTCCATCACTCTTAGGGAAAATCTTAAATCGGTTGATCAAGCAGACCTTTCCAACAGTCTGTATAATGAGCTAATGTGTAGGAGGACAGAGACAGATCTTGATGAGCCCATCACCTCGCACCCAATACAAAACTCAGCATTGAATATTCCTATTATAGCAATAGACAAAACCGGTGACCACTTGTTATTGCCGAACAGCAATACATCATCATCATCAATAAGATTAGTAAGTAGTAGCAGGAATAAATTAAAAAAATACATAAAACTCAATAAATTTATTTCTAAATCACAGAAAAACATGAAAAAGCTTAGAATAGGAGCGAACAAATATCTTAGGACTTGTAAATCAAATGTACAGTTAAAACAACTAATAGAAACAAGTAAAAAACAATTAAACACCCAAACAGAGCAATATGAGACTGATATACATCAATTACAGACAGAAATTATGTGTTTACATGATTCCTTAGAGTCTATAACTTTAAAATACAAAACATCACAGAAAGAAATTGGGGAGTACATTAAGGCATTGAATAGCTTGGTGGAGTCTTGTCACAGCAATGAACAAAGGTTCTATTCACTTGAGAAATGATATTGTCAAACACCTGACTGTGAAAAATCCCTGCCATGTTCTTCCTTGTCTATAACATCCCGCGACGAGTCAACTTCTCCAATGGTTGACTCTGTGGGCAGTATATGTGACAATATTATAAACACAAATAACACTTGCTGTAATAGCCCTGTAACAAAAATTACACAACCTTTAAACGTTGGAAAGACTGTTGTTTATTGTGATGAAATTGGCAAAAGTTTAGGTTATCACTTAGTTCAACATCTGGGTAATTCGGTCATAACCCTTTCATTTCCTGGGGCATCCTACTCTCAAATAATTAATAAGGTATTAACCAGTACACATTGCCCACAAACAACAATAGTGATACTTATTGGCAGAAGAGATAATGTTAACACTAAAACAATCATTAAGTTTTACGAACAGTTATCAAACTTGCAAGTTAAACAGGTTATACTGTCAACACTGCCATATAGCAAATCTTTTACACAAATTGAAAACAACATTAGATACAATATGAATAGAAAATTACATACCTTGACCACATATTGTAGGAATATAGAATTATTTGACTGTAATGTTTTATTACAGAATAATTACTTTTTGACATTAGATAGTTATTTACTATCAAATTTTTTACGACGTCAGATAGCTGTATTGTTATCAAATTTTTTATTGAATAAAGCCAAATTATTGGCTTATAAACCAGCTCCTTTTGAGCTTAGTAATAATGACTAAGGTCCGTATTCCAGAACGTTTATCAATACTCAATCAACGCTTGAGTCTAGATTTTGCCTTATAAAATCAACTCTTAAGTGTTTCTTGAGTATTGATAAACGTTCTGGAATACGGCCCTTAGTAACTTGGGATATTATCTCAAAAAACTAGTTTGTAAGACAACAGGTAAAAAATCTGGCCATGGTTATAGGTCTTTTGAGCCCATTCGGTCTACTTTTTTTAAAGACACTGATAATAATATTGGTTGTAATAATTCTGAGTATATTAACAATACTTCTAGTAGTTTAAACTTAGTTTACCAAAATATTGAGGGCATATCTGAAAAACTACTACAAATAGAACTTTATATAAAGGAACACAATGTTCTCTTTTTTTTGTATTACAGAACATTGGTTAAAAAGTCATGAACTATTGTTCAACAATGAATTTTATTCACTTAGCAGTGCGTTCTCAAGAAAGAAAGCCATTCGTGGGGGCTCTCTTATATTTGTATCTAATAATTTAAAATGTAAAGAACGTAAAGATATTGTGGCCCTTTCTATTGAGCGTACTGCTGAATTTTCCTGTGTTGAGCTTGAGCAACTCATTGTCCTCTGTGTCTACAGTCCTCCAGGTAGGGATTATAATTTATTAAAAACTGTAATGGAAAATGTATTGAAGCGTTTGTTTACTAGTAGAAAACATGTTGTGGTGTGTGGGGATTTTAATGTTGACATACTTGTGCAGTCTTCGAAATTTATCAGATTTATAAATTTGTTTAAGTCTTTTGGCTTACAAAATTTATTTTGTGAGCCAACTAGAATCACCTCACATTCTAGAAAATGTATAGATAATATATTCTACAACTGTGCAACAACAACAAGGGAGATACTAAGTAACTTTCCATCAGATCATCTTGGTCAAAAAGCAGCGTTTTCTATTAATGTCACTTCCAAAGGAAATAAAATTGTATGTAGGCCAATGAGTGCATATCGACTTAAACAATTTAATGTTAATGTTTCAGCAAAAGTCACTAATATTGATTTTAATCAGTAGGATCCAAACGGCTTATATAACTCCTTATTTAATACAATTAAAGCTGAGTACAACAATAAATTTAAATCAAAAACATTTTATAAAAACAAAAGCCTGCAATTTTGTGAGTTGCCAACTACAGGTATTTACAAAAGTAGGGCTAAGTTGTACGAACTATATGGTATGAAGCAATTTAATTTTGATCCTGCTTTTATTCAATATGTAAAAAAATATTCCAAGACCTTCAAAAAGACCTGTGCTGCTGCCAAGTCGTTGCATATCAGTAATAAGATTAAAGATTCAAAAAATAAGGTAAAAATGACTTGGAATGTAATCAATACTGAATGGTCGATTACTACCCCGTGATAATAACTTTGAGTTAATTATAAATAACAAGGTGATTAATAATAAAATAGATGTAGCACAAACTTTTAACAACTATTTTATAGACATACCCGCGAAAACAACTAGCTCCTTAAATTCTTGCCCAATCAAAGCTCAACGCATACTTGGGGGCAGCGTAGATCAGTGCAATGTCTTATTTAGCTTTAAATGTGTTAACCCCAACGATATCATTAAAGTATTCAAGTCGCTTAACTCATAAAAGACAGCTGACTTGTGGGGCTAATTTCTGTAAAATTGATACAGTCTATTATTGTTAATTTATCTCCACATCTAGCTGAAATATTTAATAAATGTATCGATAAAGGAGTGTTTCCGGATTTAATGAAACACAGTAAGGTAATACCTCTATTTAAGTCTGGATCCAAAACCGACCTTGGTAATTTCAGACCTATTTCAATATTACCTGCAATTAGAAAAATTTTTGATAAAATTATATTGCAACAACTACAAGCTCATTTTAATTCAAATATGCTACTACATAAAGAGCAGTATGGGTTCACAAGGGGTCGTTCTACCATTCATGCAGGTGTGACACTTCTGAATCATATATATGACGCCTGGGAGCTGTCTATTCAGACAAGATGCTATTGGTGTATTCTGCGATCTCTCCAAAGCATTTGATTGCGTTGAACATAAAACACTATTGCGAAAACTCTTTTATTATGGTATCAAAGACTCTGCACTGGATCTACTTGCCTCCTACTTAAATGATCAACATGTTGATGTTAATGAAATTCGCTCCTCTGGAGCATCTGTAACTATGGGCGTACCGCAGGGATCAATTCTAGGTCCGTTTCTATTTTTAATTTATATTAACGATCTGCCATTCTATATACAGAACGTGTGCGACATTGTTCTATTTGCTGATGATACGTCACTTATTTTTAAAGTAGATCGTACGCTTACTGATTTTAACGGCCTGAATAGTTCACTTGCCCAGATTGGTTTACGACCAATAATTTGCTACTAAACGCTAAGAAGACAAAATGTATTAGATTTAGCATGCCTAATGTCAGGAATTGCGGTACAAATAT
The DNA here is from genome assembly GCA_948477245.1 of Thumatha senex. Lineage (NCBI taxonomy): Eukaryota > Metazoa > Arthropoda > Insecta > Lepidoptera > Erebidae > Thumatha > Thumatha senex. The sequence goes on from OX419731.1 coordinate 1,185,031, forward strand.
AACATTGAACGGTGATACCCTTAATGTGTCTTGCAGGTAAACTCAGCTCGGCAGCCTTTGCCGTTAGTAAAGTCAGGCAGCTCACTGATGTAGAAACTGCCAGGCTAGTATACTTTAGTTATTTTCATAGTGTCATGTCTTACGGCATTTTGCTGTGGGGTAAAGCAGCTGATCTACAAGTAATTTTTGTACTCCAGAAGAGAGCTATACGTGCAATATATAAATTGAGTGCTAGAGTGTCTCTTAGAGAGAAATTTAAAGAAATTGGCATTTTAACGGTTGCATCACAGTATATATTTGCAAATATCATGTTAGTTAAACAGAACATACATTTGTACAATAGACACAGTGACATACATTCGATAAATACTAGAAATAAGCATAAATTAATTGGAACGCATCATCGTTTACAAAAGGTTCACGACTCTTTTGCAGGAATTGGCGTACGCCTATATAATAAAATTCCTTAAGACATTATGAACCTGCCGTTACATAAATTTAAGGCGGAAATTAAGACGCACCTCTTGAAAAGGGCTTAATACACAATTAATGATTATTTGAATGATAAAAATAAATGGAAATGAGTTGCTTGCTCTTCGCTCGAGCTATTTAGGATTCAAATGAATCTTGTGTTATATTATCTACTTGTCTTGAATCTGCATATATATGTTGTATTTTTTTTTTACATCATTTTTATTTACATTCTCCAGTATAAATAATTTGAAACGCCAGGCAACTAAAGGTATGGCTGCGTTTAGTCCCGGTAATAACTAATATACATAATTATATGTAATTTGACTTTGTTATTGTGTGAGCACTATGTAGACTTATTTATAATTTTGAAATTGACATGATAGTTGCTGTGTAGTTTTTAGGTATGTCATGCTCGCCTAAGTGTCCTGGCAGTGGTGGCGTATGTATCGGGTCGCCTTGTTCCCTACAATACGTTTGAATAGGGCGATGGCTGATATATGCGTCATACCCGTGAACGGGTGCCGTCTGTTGGGACTGGTCAGCTCATAGCTGTTGTAGCAATTGTTACAAATAATATTATTTAAATTTAAGGCAAACTAAGTTTAGTCGACCGTTCTCACATAAATTCAAAGGAACTATGTAAGTGTAATTTTAATGAACACAACATTTATTTTGTTTTTTTTTGTATAATTTCATTACTGTATAATTTGTCAAATATCATGTTAATCAAACTGTGTCAAATGGCGGTTAGAAAAGAGTGGCCATGAGTTTTATTGCCAGGTTCTTCCTCTGGCTCTACCTATTGCTTTGCGAATCTGGCAGTAAATGTAAATGTAGAAGCAGTAATCTTGACGTTCATAAGTGTTACTTTGTGACCTACATGAATAAAGATTTTTGCTTCCTTCCTTCTCACAGGAATGCACACTGTGAAAAGTGGGCATATAATATACCTCTGCCACCCCTTCAGGAATAAAGCGTGATAGATTAAAAAAAAAACGTTAAACGCAAAGACGTACATTACGACACTCTAAAGGAAATCAAAATTTGTTGGGTATTTCCCGTTGACATTTGGCAAGTAATATCATATTATTCTATAACTATTTTTTGAAAGAAATAAAAAAGCGTCTTGTTGAGTCGACTGGTGTCCCAAGGGTTGGCAGTAATTTCTCTCAGCAAAAAATATTCAAGGAGCCAAAGCTAACAGACTTTTGGGCACAACGCCCTGGGGATCCTATTTTGATTTAGTTTAGATACATTTTTTTTGTATTTGCGATATTTCTGCATTTCAATTTAATATTAAATAAATAAAAAAACTGGCCGTAATCACAATTGGTTCTTTGTTGACGCAGGAATTGCTTTTCGCATCGTTATTCCCCCGCGGTGTTCCGCCTTCTTCCTAACCGGGTTGCAGGCTATTCACGGCGATCCGGCTAAGGGAATGCCGCAAAAAGAGGCTCTCCTCGGAGGTCTACCCCACGATCCCCACGATCTCTTAGAGGTGATTAGCTTCAAGCCACCCTCGAACGTTCCTCTAAGAAAAGAGGAGGTAGAAAGCGATTGAGCGGGACGAGAAAGGCACCCCAGAACACAAAGGGTGCCAGCCGCCAGAAGACTATAGTGAGTGGGGTTCCCAGTTCTTTCGCCCACACAATAATGAAACGAAATCTTACGGCCGAATACTGAAACGTCACTTAAATACAACGCACAGTGGAAGGGCTCTCAGATTACAGTATCTCTCAAAATAGTGGTATACACAAAGGCTACTCAAACGATTTGCAGGCATAATCAGCTAAGCAGCCGCCAAATAATATGCGTCATGGCAACATTCACGATGCCTCATTTTACGCAACAGTTATGGACTTAACAATATTTACAATGCTACTTAATTTTGTTAAAATAATAGAAAATAATAATAGTTTTATTTGGTACACAATGTAATTTCTATAATGTTCTGAAAGATAGGTTTTTAAGTTATGTATAAGAATAAATAACTTATAAACTATTTCGAAATTGAACGTAAACATTTGCTGACCCAATTGTCGTAGAACGAAACGTTCAATTTGATTGAAACCAGTGACATTAGCGTGACTTGTAAACATTTTTCAAAAATAAATTGGGAGACGGAAGAAAAACATTGGAATGTACTTCTTCAGCAGGCGTCTGTATGTAGTAATGGAGTCAGCACAGCAAATACGCTGACATGAACAGCCGCTATCTCCAAAAATTACCATATTGACAAAATCACTATCATCAAATTGCGTTGATAGTTACTGTTTATTCTCCACTTGTTTTTACAAAGCGTTTCAAGACTTCTACTAAAACTTAATGTAGAAAAGGAAAGATGAGAAGGGATATTAGCATAAGACATTTATCTTTCTTGTGTGGTGTGAGGAACACAGTTTAGTCGGTATATATTTTTCATCTTTGATGTTTTTTTGGTCTGTTATATTATAAATAACTTTTACAAGTGTTCTATTAAATGTCTGTCTTTTTAGTCCCAAACAAGATTTTTTATTTTATACAAATGTCTGTTTTAATTTATACAAGTTGACGCCCGCGGCTCCGCACGCGTGGTGAAGTTTTCCCTTTCCCGTTTCGCACAGGAACTTTCTCCCGGGATTAAAGTAGCATTATGTGTTATTCTGATGTGTAAGCTATTTAATTTTAAAGTTCCATCTAAATCCATTCAGTATATTTTTGCGTGAAAGAGTAACAAACATCCATACTTGAAATCTTTCGCGTTTATAATAGTAGGATTTTTTACTAATAATAAAGCTGAAGAGTTTGTTTGTTTGGTTGAACGCGCTAATCACAGAAACTACTGGTCGGATTTAAAAAATCCTTTTGTATTGGATAGCCCTTTTATCGAGGAAGGCTATAGACTATGTATCATCACGCTACTGCCCTGGAGAGCGGAGCAGTAATCATAAATGTCGACAAATCGTGCAAATTATGCATTATTGTAGAATATATAAGCGTCGGGATTAAATAGGTGAGACGGAAATTCGAAGTATGTCAAGGGCGAAGCCGTAGGGCTCACCTAGTATTAGCTATTTTATAAGTACGGTGGATGGGTAACCCCTGTCCTTACAGATACAGGCTTAAGATGACGGCTTTACGTGAGAATTTCACGTACGTAATACGTAATATGCGTCAGGCAATACATTTGTACATTGAGATTGAAAGCAGTGGAAAAAGTACAATGGGCGGCCTTATCACATAAAGCGATTTCTACTAGGCTAAATTTTATAGACAATAGTACGAGTCGTAAACCAAGTCCGGAAGAGGACAGCTCCCCTACTGCCCTCCCCTGGGTACGCCCATGGAATAAATTATCCAAATATAGAACTCGTGCGCGAAGCGCTCGTGGACCCGCGGTCTCAGTGTTCTGTAAACGATCATTGAGTTACGCAACTTTCACTATGGCTGGTACTCGGATGGGTGACCACTTTGTGGCATTTACATTTGCGAGCGTTTCCGTGCTTCGGAAGGCACGTTAAGCCGTTGGTCCCGGATGCCAGTAAAATGGCAGTCGTTAAGCCTGGTTGAAGGCCTTATGGGCGGCTTAAAAATTTCAACAGCAGGTAGCCACAACCTGCGTCTGTCTATTTCAACACGGCAATGGGCTCACCACCTATTACGTGGGACAGGAATCCACACGGTGAAAAGTGGGCATATAATATGCCTTTGCCACCCCTTCGGGGATAAGGCGTGATGGATATTTATTTTATTTTATTTAAATATAGAACTGTGTCATTGGAGATACAGAACTAAGCAGGAAACTCCGCATTATTGCATTTTTTGAATGTATTTAGGTTCTCTAGGTTTCGTCGACAGACGGTCAGTCTTTCATGGTCAGAGAGTGAATATAGCGAAGATAAAGACATTTTTTAACTCTTCAATATATACAGTTCCAGATTTAGGAGACCTCTCGACCACTCTTACATTTAGGGGACGTACAAATCAGTTTGACAGGTCATTTGACAGCTAAATTAAATTAAGTGGCATTCCAGTATACGAATTTTACATTGAGTGGCGTCTGAGCACAACTATTGTATTTAGGAGCTGCTCAAACATTTAAGATGCCGTTAGATATTTGAGTGACCTTTCAGTATTCGGCCGTTAGAGCCTTTTGCCGTGAGTGCTATGTATTGGACGTTAAATGTAAAACAAAACAACAAGCGCTTCTCTCACTTGAGCAAGTCTACTCAAGAGTATAGTGTCTTGTTACTGTCAGAGCAATATTCTATGTAAGAGACATCTATTTTCATTTGCATACTTATGTGGACAAAAATAGCAAACGAAATAGTCCATCAAAGTCACTCAGTGCAGTACAGAAGTGCCGAAATCGTCGCTTCTGTTCGTCGAAATGACGTTGGCAGGTAGTGACATTGGCATGTAGACTTCGGAATCCCCACAACAGCATGTCCGGTTTCCGGTAATGCTGGCGTGTATTACATTTCTGATATTCGACAAATGAAAATGGTAATGTTGACATTTGGGATTTGGAACTTAATTTTCAGGTTCAGCAAAATACTTAGAGCATTTTCGATACCAAATCCTCAGTAGTAATAAGCAGTAACGTTTTAAATACTATGACAATACCAGTTGTACTGGTGCTCAGTCAATTGTACAATATATTTGCCAACAAAAACGTTTTTTCTATACTAATATTATAATGATTTGTTTGTAAAAATAGGTTCAGATTCTACTGGGCTGATTTTAAAAATTCATTCTTCGAGTAACATAGGCTATATTGCATGTTAAAAAAGTTTAAGGTTCCGTACGAAATTTTGCCACCGTGCAAAGCCGGGGCGGGCCGCTAGAATTTTATAATTTATATTTATTTATTTATCTATCACGTCTTATCGTGGTAGAGGCATATTATATGCCCACTTTTCACCATGTGTATTCCTGTCTCACGTAATAGGTGGTGAGTCCATTGCCGTGTTGAAAATGGACAGCCGCAGGTTGTGGCGACCTGCTGTTGAAATCTTTCAAGCTCCATAAGGCCTTCAACTATGCCTAACGACTGTCATGTTACTGGCAACCGGGACCAACGGCTTAACGTGCCTTCCGAAGCATGGAAACGCTCGCAAAATGTAAATACCACAAAGTGGTCACCCATCCAAGGACCAGCCATAGTGAAAGTTGCTTAACGCAGTGATCGTTTACAGAACACTGAGACCGCGGGACCACGAGCGCTTCTGTATTTGATAACCTGTTAAATCAAAATTATTTGGATAATATTAGTTCAGGAGCATGTAGCACCGTTACTGTGTTAAGAATGCCTTACGGTAATCACTCATATAGTATTGTACTGGCGCTCTACTAAAGACACCTTATACTTCACTAGTCGATGCGTGCAGCTTTGCCCGCGTTGTGAAGTTTCGTATTTTAGATTTCGTACGCAATCCTTAACTTTTTGAAGATCAAATATAGTCTATGTTACTCACGCTTTCTATTCGACTCAGTGGTTTCTGAGATTAGCGCATTCAACCAGAAAAAGAAACTCTTTAACTTTATATCTTACTAGCTGACCCGCCCGCCTTCGCCCGTGACATACTTTGAACCCCGTGGCACCCATTTAATCCCGTCGTTTATTAATTTTACGAAAATGACGGCCCGGTCGAATTACACGAAATTAATTTATTTGCGCATTTTTTTGATATTGACATATCCCCTAAGATATTAATTTAATTTCCAAAGTGTAAAGGGACAAAATGATCTTCATAAAATTCTGAAACCAACTAACATATTAAAAATGATAAGGATTAATGATGTGTTTGTGTAAATAGTCTTTAAATTACCGCTTTAATATTGCTGTTTTTTTTAAGTATTAAAATGGATATAGTACGGTATCCTTAAGAGATAGACATATACCGTCGCGGACTTTTTTGTAGACCTATATTAAATACATAATTCCACAATACATTATTTTGTTACATCTTAAAGGGTTTAGGCAGCGTTTTCGTTAAAAGCTCCCAGACGGCTTATTTTTCCGACACCGCCGACATTATATCGTTATAATTAAGTTAATGTATATAAAAACTTAACCAAATATACATAAAAACCCTCTATAAGAATCACTCTATCTATTAAAAAAAAATTGCATCGAAATTCGTTGCGTAGTTTTAAAGATCTAAGCATACATAGGGACAGACAGCGAAAAACGACTTTGTTTCTCAAGTACCTACGCCCGCGCCCACACGGCCTTGTCGAATTATTGTTACACGAAATTAATTTATTTGCGCATTTTTTGATATTGCCATATCGCCTAAGATATTCATTTGATTTGCAAAGTGTAAAGGGACAAAATAATCTTCATAAAGTGCTGAAACCAACTAACATATTAAAAATTATTGCTGTTTTTTTAAGTATTAAAATGGATATAGTACGTTATCCTTAAGAGATAGACATATACCGTCGCGGACTTTTTTGTAGACCTATATTAGGTACACAATTCCACAATACATTATTTTGTTATTTCTCAAAGGGTTTAGCTAAGCTCGAAGACGGCTTATTTTTTCCGACACCGCAAACATATATCGTTATAATTAAGTTAATGTATACAAAAACTTTACCAAATATAAATAAATACCTTCTATAAGAATCACTCTATCTATTTAAAAAAAACTGCATCGAAATTCGTTGCGTAGTTTTAAAGATCTAAGCATACATAGGGACAGACAGCGAAAAACGACTTTGTTTTATAATATGTAGTGGTGATGAAGTACAGATATAAACCAAGCGTATTAGAGAGCGTCATCATTTACTCATATGATTTAACTAATTACTACAGACGAATTGCAGACAACTTCTATTTTGCAATTTTCGCTTACAGTCTGACGTAAACTAGGCACTTGTATTACTATTACTCTCGTCTCTAGAGCGTAAGCAATATTCGATGCTCTATGGCATTTTATTTACAATGGTCATCGTTCCCACTGACCACTGTTCTTATGGTTAGTTCTTGTATCATATTATTCCAAAACCAAGGCTTGAATACCATTTAAATCCGCAAATAATCTTAATAATCGTTTGGAAAAGAATGTGACCAAACCAAATAAAACTTTATATCAACAGCCCCCAGTAAAACTTGCCTGTTAAATAGAACTGCTTATGTAGGTAAGTTAAGGAAAACGCTATCGTAAATGGTAGTCAGTTTTATTCCATAAATCTCCGGTGCAAAGTTTTTATGTCCCAGTCCGATAAGTAGCCACGTCCCGGGGGTGTAATTCCAAAGAAATATTTTTGGAAGATTGTCTACGGATGTCAATGTAAATGTGACTTGGTTTTATCAGAATCTGACTTTTTGATTATATATTGGTATTTTGGAAGTTATACTTCTCTTGGCGCGTTAAAGAAAAATTATGACAATAAATTTTTACGAAGCGCGCGCAGACCTTCACGAAAAACCAACACCCTGAAGTTAGTTGATAAGTGTTTCATGGCAACTTATAGCTTCATTCAAAGGAGTTTTCAAACACCCTGAAGTACTAATCCCACCCGCATTCCCATTTCTGTGACTCCTGTGAACCAGGATCTACAGCAATGACCAAAACACCAGAAAAGTTACACCGAGCGCGATCTCGGTGAAGTCCCAGGAGAAGTTAGCATGTCTTGGAACCCGCAACGAAATTAATCAGAAGATAATGTGAGGAAGTAAGAAAAGAACGTAATGCCTCTTCCCTCCTTTGCAAAGCGGGAGACCTGGAAAGCAACTAGGTGTAAATAGGGAAGCACCACGGTAATAGTATATTACGGGTCCTATGTGAGCTATGTTTGATTCCAGTAATATGTATGGCAGAAACGTTTAAAAGCACGAAAATTCACCCTCGATGCTACGAGATCTGCATAGTAAACTACTCCCGATTTTACTTGTAAACAATTAAGCATTAATATGCTATCGCTCATTTTGCCAAATGCTACACTCCCAAAGTATATGATGGGCGGTCTGATCATATTTGGCATCAGCAGTTGAACACAGACAGAACGGTGACACAACCAGCTTAAACGATTGTAATTTGCTCCTAAAGTTACCATGTCCCGTAAAAAATTGAGCAACACAGTGATCAACCTCCAGCCAGGACATTCCCAGGCGTTCACGAACGTCTGGGAAAAATTGGTAGAGGTGGCGCACTTTGATGGAAGTGTTCCAACGCAGCTGCCATTCGTCTAAAAGTTCTTCACGTACATTATCACGATACAGTCTGGCAATTCTATGGCGATCTCTTTCTTACAAAAACCTATCATCCATGCCATCCTTAGCCGAATAGTATAAAGCCGCGCGTCTCTGAATTTGAGGTCAACCGGGAGGACACCTGCCATCATCGGCAGAGCCTCCGTGCTAACCGTCCTGTAGGCCTTGCATAAAAATATCAATGCAAGGCGTTACTTTGCAGTAACTTTAAACGTGCAGCATCAATAGTAGCCTTATCGGCCCATACCGGCGCCCCGTAACAAATACAGCCTAGATAAGTGGCCCCGTAAACGATCTTCAGTGTTTTGAAGGTTGTTGGGTGTGAAGAACCCACCAAGACCTCCAGGGGTGCATTTGCTGACTAAAGGACGAGGCAATGTCGGAGCCACCGGGTTGGGAATTCAGACAGAAGTTCAAACCACACGAAGACACGTTGACGACACACAAAACTGAAACGAATAACTGCTCGTAGTAGACAATTATAAGTGGACGCCATGGTCCAGTTCCAAGTAGGCTTTAGAAGTATCTGAGACTACATTAAGGCAAAGTAAAAAAGGTTGTCGTCCAATTTCCGAGATAATAAGCTCTTCTGTAAAGAGGTAGGCAAGACTCGGAGTTTTTCGACAATCTGCAGTATGAATAAAGTGCTTAGTGTTGACAACGATGTCCTAACAAAACAAACTGACGTCCTGCAGAAATGGAGTGAATATTATGGAAGGATGTATGCAAGTCAGGACAGAGATGCCGCATCGGGAAGTGGAGCTCACTGTGACGCTCCGGATCCTGGTGTCATTAGTATGAAAGAGATTGAACAAGCGCTAAGAAGTATGAAATGTGGTAAGGCTGCGGGAAAAGACACTGCGGAGATGATCAAGTACGGTGGGTCGCGCGTCTGGGACACTCTTTGTCTGCTATGCAACTTATGCTGGCGGACGGGTGAGGTCCCAAATGACTGGCGAATAGCAGTTGTAGTACCTATCTACATAGGGAAAGGCTCTCGCCTAAACTGCTCCAGCTACAGAGCGATCAGTTTGGTCAGCTTAGCTAGTAAGGTGTATGCAAAGGTTATAACGGCAAGAATGCAAGAAAAGTCTGAAAGGTACTTATGGGAGGCTCAATGCGGATTCCGACGTGGAAGAGGTTGCATGGATCATGTGTTTTCTCTCCGCATGATCGCGGAGAAGTTTCTGGCTGTTAGCCAGAAGGTTTTCTGCGCTTTTTTGGATTTAGTGAAAGCATTTAATAACGTTGTGAGAGAAGCTCTGTGGGACTTGCTGCCCGGATATGGTGTGGAGGGCTCTCTACTGCGGGCAATACAGTTGCTATACAGAGACTGTAAGGCTTGCGTGCGAGTAGGGGGGGATGTGACACCTCTTTTCGACGTCTGTACAGGCGTCAAACAGGGTTGTGTCATGTCTGCCTGGCTGTTCATAGTGTATCTGGACAGTTGCCTGCAGAAGTTGAAAGATTGTGAAATGGGTGTTAATTTGGGGGACTTAACAGTAAATTATCTGTTGTAAGCTGATGATGCGGTGAGTGTAAGTCCATGAGCAAAGTCTGAAAAATGTGATTAATAAAAGCCTACATACAATATACAAGCATGCAAGTAAGGGCGATAGTAAATTTTGTATAGCATCTTATTTCAAAGGCACTATGTAGCCTTTAATAAATAAATAGTTTATTTGTCATCACATTATTGACTTAAACATAACTTATTTACTATACACATTGTGATGGCATCGGAGATTGACAAAATATGGACGCTACTCTCTGAACTAGGTGGAAACCTGTATCTCAAAGCGTAGCGTTCAGCCTAAATAATATACATACAAATAACGTATACTCCAAAAAAGGTTTAGATTAAGTGCTTTTGTGTTCAGTGATTTTCCTTGTTGTGTGTGTGTGTGTGTGTGTGTGTGTGTGTGTGTGTGTTTTTGAGCGTGATTTAATATTTAGATATTTTGTAGATGCATACAGTTAGGCAATGAAAATTAATAACTCTTCAGTGTTATGGTAATCGAGCTGCATGAGCCAATCTTTGAGTGTATTTTTCAAATTGTATCTAGACAAATGAGAAATGTTTATAATTTTATTAATATGTTTGTAAAGATATGAGCCTAGTACATAATGCTGTCTCTCTGCGAAAGTAGTGCGATGTGGGATGGGTAGGCAGACAGGTTTGTTGCTGCGTCGACTTCCACTGGGATGCAATATCGTTCGGTGTCTTCACAGAATTGATTCCAAAATGAAAAGTCGCCGTGTACTTAGTACTTGACAATCGGAGCTGCGTTGTTGAGTATCGAAAGGGTTTTTTGGTCATAACTTTAAAAACTGCCCGTTGAGCTCTCTCTAGATCGATTAAAATCGTTTTAGCGGCTCCACCCCACATCACAATGCAGTATCGCAGAACCGATTGGCACAACGCAATGTACACTTTTGTGAGAAGTAGGAAAGACGACGATTCCCTGAGGTTTTTAAACAAGTGGATCATGCTTCTAATCTTTGCAGTCACTTTACTGACTTGTAAGTCCCATCTCAGTTGGTTATCAATTATCACTCATAGGTACCTTACGCTGTTTGAAGGCAATATAGACTGACAGCTACACCTGAGCATGTATGTATTGTTAGATGAAAGTTTTCGGGTGGTTGGGTGTTATTCTGTAACACTTCTGAGTGTCGGTTACATATTCATAAGAATTGATTTACTAACCTTATTTTTATATACATCCCTTTTGTGGAAACAAACTCAATTTTCACAATACTTTAGTTATAACTCTAAACTTATTTGTCTAATTATTTAATATGTTAAAACATTTCATTCTCGTTTGTTTTTGTTTTGAGTAACATGAGTTTGACGTTGTCAAAACTGTCACGGTCGTTTCGAGTTTCTGGGCGCGTTCTAAAATTAACGCGTGTGTCTATGGTGGTTTTCAGTTTGGTGCTGGACATTGAACTTAGATAGATTGGCTGTCCTGACTCACATCCACACATAATGTATTGCGTGCGGTGTGACAAACAGGAATAGTAAGGTTTTTATGTTGGTTTCGTTTATTCTGCCAATGTTTTGTCAAGGCTGTATGGCCGTATGACTTGGCCGCCGTAATCGAGCGAAAAAAAGAAAGGAGCTCGTCCCTTTTTGTGACGACATGGCGTGATGAGAATATGCCTGTCATGGTGATTTAATTCGGATTAATATCCGAAGTCTTTTTAGCAAATACGTAGACATAATAATTTTTGAAGCGCTCGTGGCCTAGCGGTCTCAGTGTTCTGTAAACGATCACTGAGTTACGCAACTTTCACTATGGCTGGTCCTCGGATGGGTGACCACTTTGTGGCATTTACATTTGCGAGCGTTTCCGTGCCTCGGAAGGCACGTTAAGCCGTTGGTCCCGGTTGCCAGTAAAATAGCAGTCGTTAAGCCCGTTAAGCCTGGTTGAAGGCCTTATGGGCGGCTTAAAAACTTCAACAGCAGGTAGCCACAACTTGCGTCTGTCTATTTCAACACGGCAATGGGCTCACCACCTATAACGTGGGACAGGAATCCACACGGTGAAAAGTGGGCATATAATATGCCTCTGCCACCCCTTCGGGGATAAGGCGTGATGGATATTTATTTATTTATAATTTTTGCTATGAGTCTGCTTTTCAAGATACTTAGCAAATAATATGAAGAAGATTGATGGTAGAAGGATCTGGTTAAAACCCCACTGAAATAAGTGGTAAGTTAAAACTATATAATCTCTTAGACTGCATTCCTTAACAGAATGTTGAGGGTAAAAGTGATTTTATTACAAATTACTAATGTCTGTAACTTTTCTGTTGTTACAGGGGTTTTTTCGTTTTTGTTCTTTTTCGTTTTGGTTCTTTATCTTATATCTACATAATAATTGAGTTTAACGTGTTTCACGTTCTCTGTATTCTACATTTTTACTCCTGAATGTCTGTAAGAAGACTTAAAGTAAGCTGAGACAATGTGCAAAGAAGATATTTTTCTCTACTCTGATTACCTACTACCTGGACTTCTAGAATAGGAAGAGATGTGAAGGATTTGGATGTACCCCAAACTTATAATCAGATAAGTAGTAATCTTTAATTAGTTTCTATGTATAATAACCCGGTAAAGGCCGACTGATGTTGATAGTTTAAAAGGAATAACTTTTAACTTTAAATATTCATTGTTCTATTACATATGTAGCTTTCAACTACTTTAATATACTGGACTACCGATGTGACGTTCCAGTTACACATATTATGTAATCTTTTTATTATCACAAAGGAATATTAATGTGAAACTTTATTTTTACCTTGTTATGTTGTAGTGTATGATGATGATGATGATAATGATAGGAAGCGTGTTGTGTGTTAACAAAATTCAAAGATAGTTTAAATGTATGTCTGTATATAATTTAGATATTTTTAAGGCATCTGACAACTGCTTTAATATTTGTCATTTTAGGCCACGCCCCTTTCCATACTTTGGTTTAAATTTTTATTTGTACTAAATATAAACTTATTTTTAAGTGACCATATATATATGGATCCCACTATGCTTGACTAAGCCATTTCTTTTTACTTTCATATATGTATATTCATGGTTACATATGGATATAGTTTAAATAAATATAATTAATAAGTAGATACATGAGGTTTTATAATTGCATCATTCGTTTGATGGAGAGATGGCGCTCTCTTTTTTTATAAATTCTGGTATTTCTCTGCTCCAGGTTGGTCCATACTCACTCCCTATACACATGCTCTGCTAGCTGGTGCACCGGTGATTCTTTGAGATAGTGTTACTTACACATCTCCAAGGATTACCAACCGTACCTGATGGGTGTGCGTAGGTGTGTTGTTGCTACCTAGTGCGCACCACCCCTACCAAGCCCGTCAACCGTTATAAGTTGGCGGCCCAACGGTTGAGCTTAGAGAATGATGCAATTAAATATTAAATATGTATTTTTATTTAGTGATAAGCATGTACTTAATTGTGTGTCACTATGGTTTTGTTAGTCTTAAGGTGTACTTTAAAGGAAACTTATAAATTTTCTTTAGTCTTAAGCGCTATGGTATATCCAAGTTACTTTTGAACAAATCTACTACTTTTATGTATTTGGTTAGATAGTTAAAGCTGATAAACTTGAACCTATCCAACATCAATGAAAGGCAATATATTCAATTTAAGCTTATAAACTTAAAGAGATATTTTTAAATATGCCGTGCTTATATCTACTGTTTTCTATTTTTCTTTCATTTTGATTAGGTGCCATAACCTAACAATTATACTTGTTTTGAATTAGAATTGAATTTAGAATTCAATTTTATATCATGGATTTTCTACAAGCTGGATGCAAGATCTTTCATTTACACAAAGACGAAATTACACATGAACTGTCCATTCGTAAACTAGAAGTTAATCATCTCTCGCGACGATCCAGTCTTTGTCAAGCGTTAAATGAGACATCGAAACTTGCTCGAAGGGGTAGTTTGAAATTTACTGATTTGGTCAATGTTAATTTGACTTCGGAATTGGAAGTGTGTCAACGAAAAGTTGAGGAGATCGAAAGAGAAGCTAAAGGTGATTTGTCTACATCTGCTAGAGGTCGGTTAAATTCTCGTTGCAGATACTTTCTTTGCCTTCTAGGTCGTATTGATGAGAATGAGGAGGTAATGCTTCTCAAAAAGTAATTGAATTCTATAATTGAATGCTTACAAGATAGTGATTCTGCTTCTTCATCGGATTCAGAGGATGACGTTGACTCTGTAGTTACTGAGAAGCATGTAGTCAGAGAGGTCATTTATAAACCTGAAAAGATTTTTAATATTAATTCTTTAAACTTGAAATTCAAGGGGGACACTTGTGTCCGTACTTTCCTTTCTCGCTTGGAAGAACTTCGTGTTGCTAGGAATATTTCTGAAGACAGAATATTCAGAGGTTTCCCGGAAATTTTGGATAGACCGGCGTTGTCTTGGTTCCGTTCTCAACGTATTAATTATACTACTTATCGTGAAATAAATGTAATAATAATAATCCAAAAAACTGAATAACTTTGTCTTTTCGAAAAAAACATGTACTTTAACTTCTACTCCCGTACTCGACGAGAAGACAATATTTTTTCAACCCTCTGAGGGAGATAACAGACTTTATCTAATTTTAAACATACTTGGTATACAAGTGAAGGCCCTGCTAGATAGTGGTGCCAGTACTTCTTTTTTTGGCTCTGATAGTCATTTAGTTTTTGCTTTAGCTGGCATACCTGTTCGTACTCATAAGATTTCGGTTAGAATCCGGGTAGCTAATGGTGAACGTTTGATATGTACCCAATATATGATAGTACCAGTTAATTATAATAATAATGTACAGCTCATTCACTTTAATATTCATCCTGGACTTGCTACTCCTATTATCCTAGGTTTAGACTTTTGGAGATCATTCCGCTTGGCTCCAGAAATAATATCTGAAGTATGTACCGAGCAAAACTTCTCGACAAAAGAAGCAGAAAAAACTGCTTTTACTGTTCCTGGAAGAGGACTTTTTCATTATAATCGAATGTGCTTTGGTTTGGTTGGCGCTAGTGCTACCATGCAACGTCTAATGGACACTCTTTTTACTGCTCAATTTGATAATAAAGTATTTTGCTATAAAGACCACATATGCTATATGTACGTCTGACTTTGATGAACACTTGCGATTACTTAAAATTAAAGAAAAACTTAAGGCTGCAAACCTTACAATAAATATGAAGAAATCTTTATTCTGTAGAAGTGAACTCAAATATTTGGGATATATAGTGGATAGGTACGGCTTACGCACCGACCCTTCTAAAATAGACGTCATTATGAATTTTCCTATTCCGGAAGATGCGAAAAGCATCAAACGCTTTCTCGGTATGTGTGGTTGGTACCGACGTTTTATCAATAATTTTACTAAAATCGCTCGTCCCTTGTCTCGATTAACGGGTAAGAGAGTGAAATTTGATTGGTCAGAAGAGGCCAATAATTCTTTTAACTTTCTTAAGTCTGCTCTTATCTCGGCACCTATTTTGAAGTGCCCTAACTTTGAAGAACCTTTCTATATACATACTGACGCGGCATCTTATGCTATTGGTGCAGTATTGACACAAAAGTATGACGGACTCGATCATCCTGTAGCATATTGTAGTAGAACACTTATAAAACCTGAAATTAACTACCCAGTTACTGAGCGTGAACTTTTAAGTGTAATTTATGCCCTGGAACAATTCCGAGCATATGTAGAAGGTAGAAAAAACTACATAGTTACTGATCACGCATTTTTAAAATGGTTCTATAATTTAAAGAATCCTTCTGGTCGTTTGAACAGATGGGCTTGCAGATTGAGTCAATTTAACTTTGAATTTATACACCGAAAGGGTAAAGAACACATAATTCCTGACTGTCTGTCGCGAATTCATTTAAACTCAATTGACGTTCTTTCTACTCAAGATCCTTGGTACTTCGACATCTTTAAAAAGGTCTCTGATACTCCATCTATGTTTCCTAATTTCAAAATTGAAAATAATAAACTTTATCGTTTCTCGAAGAATAAATATCGCTTGACAGATCAATTTGACTGGAAGTTGGTAGTGCCTTATGAGGAACGAAAAGAAATTCTGACTAAGTGTCATGATAAGGTTACTTCTGGCCATTTCGGTGTGTTCAAAACTCATTTTAAAATAGCTAGTATATATTACTGGCCTAATCTCTTTGAAGATGTTAAAGAATATGTTGATTCTTGTGAAATATGCAAAAGGTATAAATCTACTAATTTAGCTTGTCCTGGATTTATGGGTAAACCACGACGTATTACGTTACCTGGCGAGGCTATCTCTTGTGACATTCTTGGTCCATTTCCTCCCTCCTATATGAGAAATCAATATTTATTTGTTTGTACTGATTACTTTAGTAAATATGTTACTTTGTTTCCTTTGCGAACTATAACTGCTCGAGCGATAGTTAAGTGTTTGGAGAAAGGATTTTTTCTTGTACATGGGGTACCTAAATATCTTTACTGTGACAACGGCGCACAATTCACTTCAAAAGACTTTAAAGACCTAATGGTTAAATATAGTGTTCCTCATATCTTTTACAATCCTAGATATCATCCACAGACAAACCCTACTGAGCGTGTAAATCGTGAATTGGTAAGAACCATAGCTTCGTACGTGCGATCTGATCACCGAACTTGGGATAAGAACATATCTGAGATACAATGTGCTCTTAATACAGTTAAACACGATGTAACTAAACATACTCCGTACTTCTTAACTCACGGACGTGAGATGATTCTTGATGGTTCCATATATAATGATGACACTCCCATTGATCCTAACTCTTTAGAAGTTGATTATGAGAATAAATTTTCTAACGAGAACTTGAAACTATATTCAGTAAAGTTCGAAACTGTTTACTCGTATCGCATGAACGTAATGCTCGTTATTATAATTTGAGAAAACGTAATGTGGAATTGAAGGAAGGTCAAATAGTCTACAAGCGTTGTTTTCATTTGTCAAATGCCTCCAAGCATTTTTCTGCAAAGTTAGCTCCCCGCTATGATAAATTTGTTATACACAAGAAACTTAGTCCTCTTGTTTATACTTTAAAATCTTTAGATGGAAAGAATCTTGGTAATTTCCACATAAAGGACATTGTTCGCCCTCGCGAATCCGTTCCTCAATAAATGTAGTTAGTGCTTTTCCTAGCTATATCCAAAACTCCATATAAGTAGAAACTCGACGTTGAGTTATAGTTGATACTATTTAAAAGGAATCATAACTGAAAAAAAACATATACTTAGAGTTTTCTTTCAGTAGTCGTCTAATTCGACAAAGTGTTTCGAGATCTAGTACTTTTGGAATCTCTTGGAATATAAGATTTTCCTATACTACCTCGGTTGTAAATAAAATGGCATCTTGTAATATAATAAGTTGTTTTTTTGCCATTTAGAATTAACTAGATAGTTTTAACAGTATTTATACATAGTTTTGTCCGTTCTGTTTCAATAGTTTTTGTCATATTCTTTAGAGCTGAGTGTTATCTGTTAGTTAGATAGGTGTCTGATGTCTATAGTTGTTGTAAGATTTTTTTTTGTTGTTGTTGTATATAAAAAGGTTAAAAAAATTTTTTTTAAAACAAAAAAAAATTTTACCCAACTGAGGAGGAACTGTAACACTTCTGAGTGTCGGTTACATATTCATAAGAATTGATTTACTAACCTTATTTTTATATACATCCCTTTTGTGGAAACAAACTCAATTTTCACAATACTTTAGTTATAACTCTAAACTTATTTGTCTAATTATTTAATATGTTATAACATTTCATTCTCGTTTGTTTTTGTTTTGAGTGACATGAGTTTGACGTTGTCAAAACTGTCACGGTCGTTTCGAGTTTCTGGGCGCGTTCTAAAATTAACGCGTGTGTCTATGGTGGTTTTCAGTTTGGTGCTGGACATTGAACTTAGATAGATTGGCTGTCCTGACTCACATCCACACATAATGTATTGCGTGCGGTGTGACAAACAGGAATAGTAAGGTTTTTATGTTGGTTTCGTTTATTCTGCCAATGTTTTGTCAAGGCTGTATGGCCGTATGACTTGGCCGCCGTATATGAGCGAAAAAAAGAAAGGAGCTCGTCCCTTTTTGTGACGACATGGCGTGATGAGATTATGCCTGTCATGGTGATTTAATTCGGATTAATATCCCGAAGTCTTTTTAGCAAATATGTAGACATAATAATTTTTGCTAGGAGTCTGCTTTTCAAGAGACTTAGCAAATAATATGAAGAAGATTGATGGTAGAAGGATCTGGTTAAAACCCCACTGAAATAAGTGGTAAGTTAAAACTATACAATCTCTTAGACTGCATTCCTTAACAGAATGTTGAGGGTAAAAGTGATTTTTATTACAAAATACTAATGTCTGTAACTTTTCTGTTGTTACAGGGGTTTTTTCGTTTTTGTTCTTTTTCGTTTTGGTTCTTTGTCTTATATCTACATAATAATTGAGTTTAACGTGTTTCACGTTCTCTGTATTCTACATTTTTACTCCTGAATGTCTGTAAGAAGACTTAAAGTAAGCTGAGACAATGTGCAAAGAAGATATTTTTCTCTACTCTGATTACCTACTACCTGGACTTCTAGAATAGGAAGAGATGTGAAGGATTTGGATGTACCCCAAACTTATAATCAGATAAGTAGTAATCTTTAATTAGTTTCTATGTATAATAACCCGGTAAAGGCCGACTGATGTTGATAGTTTAAAAGGAATAACTTTTAACTTTAAATATTCATTGTTCTATTACATATGTAGCTTTCAACTACTTTAATATACTGGACTACCGATGTGACGTTCCAGTTACACATATTATGTAATCTTTTTATTATCACAAAGGAATATTAATGTGAAACTTTATTTTTACCTTGTTATGTTGTAGTGTATGATGATGATGATGATGATGATGATGATGATGATGATGATGATAGGAAGCGGTGTTGTGTGTTAACAAAATTCAAAGATAGTTTAAATGTATATCTGTATATAATTTAGATATTTTTAAGGCATCTGACAACTGCTTTAATATTTGTCATTTTTAGGCCACGCCCCTTTCCATAGTTTGGTTTAAATTTTTATTTATACTAAATATAAACTTATTTTTATATGACCATATATATATGGATCCCACTATGCTTGACTAAGCCATTTCTTTTTACTTTCATATATGTATATTCATGATATGGATATAGTTTACATAAATGTAATTAATAAGTAGATACTTGAGGTTTTTTAATTGCATCATTCGTTTGATGGAGAGATACCTGGCGCCCTCTTTTTTTATAAATTCTGGTATTTCTCTGCTCCAGGTTGGTCCATACTCACTCCCTATACACATGCTCTGCTAGCTGGTGCACCGGTGATTCTTTAAGATAGTGTAACTTACACATCTCCAGGGATTACCAACCGTACCTGATGGGTGTACGTATGTGTGTTGTTGCTACCTAGTGCGCACCACCCTTACCAAGCCCGTCAACCGTTATAATTCCTCATTGAAAAGGTCAGATAATTGGTTTTAGGTATATTCAGAGTAAGTAAGTTATTAAGCCATTGAGTTACTTTTGCCAAACAGTTTTCAGCGTTATCCTTTACATCCTCCCAGCTACGCCCATATATCACAATAGCTGTGTCATCCGCATATGTATATATGTTTGCATTGTGTAATTTGATTTTACAAATGTTATTTATGTATATTTTAAATAGAGTTGCCGCTAAAACGCTTCCCTGGGGAACTCCATAGGTCACAGTTTGCTCTTCACTGAGGTAGGAACCAATAACGATTTGTTGCGTTCTGTTTGTTAGATAGTCTCTGAACATATCCAATTGCTTCCCTCTAATACCGATACATTCAAGTCCATCAAGTAGGATAGGGACAGAGACTGTGTCAAAAGCTTTCGCCATATCGAGAAATATACCAATGCATTTGTTTTTATTGTCAAGTTGTTTTGCTACGAACTGCGTTAAGTCTAATACCGCGTCTTCGGTAGATATTCCTCTTTGGAAGCCATATTGATTTTCGGCTATAATATGGTATTTGTTTAGATAGTTATTTAGTCTTAGATTAATTATTTTTTCTAGAATTTTTGACAAACTTGTCAGCACTGATATAGGCCTATAGTTGTTAACACAGTCCCTGTCTCCTCCCTTATGTATCGGATGGACGAGAGCTCTTTTGAAGGCTCGGGGAAAAACAGCTGTTTTAATCGATAGGTTACATATATGTGTAATAGGTATAATAAGAACTCTACGGCATATTTTTAATATGTTTGCTGGGATTTTATCCCATCCCGCCGCACTGTCACTTCGTAATTGTAAGATTATTGTTTCCACCTCAGTAGTATCAGTCTCTTCCAGTATAAATGAATTAACCATGGGGGCTTGTTGACGTTCGAATGGTTTTGCTTTGCTTGACTGTGAGTTAATTATTTTATTCGCTAAAATGCTACCAACATTCACAAAGTGTGAGCAAATACTGTTTACGGCAATATTAGGGGTTTCGTGTATATTTAATAGGTTTGTAGGAGGCTCATTTATTTTTTTCGTGTTAGTAATAGTTTTGATAGTCTTCCACAAGGCTTTAGGATTTTGACCCGCTTTATCAATTTCTTTTTCTTCATACTCTCTTTTTAATTTACGAAGGATATGATTGCAGTAGTTTCGGTAACGCGTATAAATTAGTTTTGTGGTTAAGTTATTCGGTGGTCTCTTATATTCCTTGTGTTACCTATCACGCTTTCAATCTGTCATAGCAAATTGCTTATTAAATTGTTCAAAGATCGAGCCGTGTTAAATGTAGTTCATTCACACTGCGTACGTATAAAAAGAAAAATACGATACGAACCGCCAAAAAATGTAATTATTAAAAAATCGTATTTTACATCTCTAAAGTAGCTGTAGTGTCAAGATACGTAACGAAATGTTCTTTTATTGGTACTTCACTTGACTTGACACCTCTGAAGGATATTTTTAAGTGTCAAAGTTTCTAAAGCAATTTCTGTAAAAGTTTCAAGTGTAAGGAAAGGTTTCGAATCTCCCTGCAAGTGACACCCCTTGAGCATTTGTCTGGAATTGGTAATATTTTATAAGAGGTAGCCAATTTGCCGTTTGCTTGGAATATTATAAAAGTAAGAAACGAATATCTTTTATTTATTTTTTATTACTAGCGACGTTTCATAGTTCGTGTATTGTGTGAAACCTTGAGATAAAGCTGCAGTTATGCTGTGTACTTTATCATGGGTTTTAAAATGTTATATATTTATAGGATTTAACTCAAATAGTTTATAATGCTTCAGTTCCTGTGAAATTTTGTCAGTCATGTATATTTTTCACTTAAAGATTTTTTAAAGGATGATTTTGCTTTTTTTAAAGTAAAACTTACATCTGGCTGTGTAAACCTAATAATATTTGTTTATAAGGGTTCTTCTATTCCCACTTGATGCTGAAAACTTTTCCATTTTATAGATTTGAATTTATCAATTGGATTGTTATTATATTTGGATTGCTGTTATCCTTGAATATGGTCTACTGCGAGATTGAAGTTTTATTCCATTAACCCAATAGTAGGTGCCAGCGGAGCTATATATAGAAACTAATATAAAATAAATAAGGATAGAAACTTTTAATAGCTCCGCTAAAAAGCTCCGGTAAGACTACCGCAATTGGGACGAAATTTAATCCACCTTTTAACATGCAAATGTCTTCAATATCCTTTCAAGACGTTTTAAGAACGACATAAATGTTGTAATTTAGAGATTGCGCAGTTTTCACTTGGGTTATTGCCGCCGTTGGTTTATCTAATGACACCTTGTGTTCGCCAAAATGGTCATTAAATAAATAAATGCAAAACATTTTTATTTTCTTTTCTGTTTTATTTTTTACAATCTCACAGAATCTGATTTAAAGATTGTAATAACATATCGACTCATTTATCTATGGACAAAAACGCTTTGTTGAATACTGTATAAACTAGTTTGGATCCTGTACTTGTTCATCATTTATTGGGCCCAACGATGTATGGGAGATGGGTATACTCATTTGAATTTAAACGAATAATAAGCAGATAAGTACTACCTCCGGACACAAAGCGAAGGTCGAAGGGGAAAGATCGAAGGGATATATAGGGCATAGGACATAGGTCAAAGGTCAGTGCAAAAGACATAGTCCAAAAGGCATAGTGCAAAGGACATAGGGCAAAGGGCACAGAGCGAAAGTCGTATGGCATAGATCAAAGCGCAAAAGACACAGGGCGAAGGTCGTAGAGCAAAGAATATAGGGCTAAGGACATAGGGCAAAGATCAAAGGGGATTGGGCAAAGATCATATGGAAAAGGTCATAGGACATAAGGTAAAAGACAAAGGGTAAAGGGCATAATTATTTATTTTATCTCATAAGGCACAATAATTAAAACCCACAGTTCATAGCAAATATTGATACAGCATAGAAATCTAATTTCTTTTTAAATATTATGTTACTATTACTATTAACCTGAGCAAGTTTTTATGTTTTTTTTTATTTCATAGGACATAAGGTAAAAGACAAAGGGTAAAGGGCATAATTATTTATTTTATCTCATAATTATTGTGTAATTAAAACCCACAGTTCATAGCAAATATTGATACAGCATAGAAATCTAATTTCTTTTTAAATATTATGTTACTATTACTATTAACCTGAGCAAGTTTTTATGTTTTTTTTATACCGCTGAGGTAGAAGACTAGCATACGGCCCACCTGATGTGAGTATTCACCATAGAATAGAATAGAATAGAATACTCTTTATTGTACCCCATAAACTTAAAGTACAATATTACAATGATATTATATTAAGTACTACAAATTACAGGGTACAATCGGCGGTCTTATCGCAAAGCGCGATTTCTTCCAGACAACCTAATATGGATACGGGTCAATGAATTTGTGTCCATAGGTAGTCCATTGGTGCACAGAATTTACAAGACATTTATAAGTACACATAACTAAACATAATTCTTAATACGTACACATAGGTATAAATATATATACGATAATCTCATACATACATACCGTATAATATATATATATATATATATATATATATATATATATATATATATATATATATATACCATATATATATATATATATATATATATATATACCATATACATAAATAAGTATCCAAATACATACTTCGACATATATTCTATATAATAATTCTAAGCTCTAAGCATAAATAAATAAATAGCTAAGATAAACTTACAGACAAACATCTCATACTGCTAAGTGAGTAGGAAGTGTTAGCGGAGTTACATTGATAAATAGTAATTGGTAACCAATTTCTTGAAGTTGCTAAGAGACTGTGCACGTCGTATAGTTACAGGCAAAGCATTCTATAAGCGAATAGCCTGTATTGTAAAAGATTTATCCAAAAATATTGTGGAATTCATTGGCATTTTAAGGCGCAAGTTCTCTGATGACCTCAGGAATCTCGAATGCGTATCACCTAAGACCTCGAAACATTCTTTAAGATAGGCGGGAGTACAGGGATTAAACAAGATATTATATAAAAGAAATAGGATATGCGCATTACGGCGAAATCTAATGGGAAGCCACTTGAGTTTCGTGCGAAATTCAGAGATATGATCCTATTTGCGCAAAGCAAATATGAATATAATGGAGAAATTTTGGAGACGCTTAAGCTTATTAAGTTGTTCCTCGGTGAGATCTAGATAGCTGGCATCGGCGTAGTCGAGGATTGGCAATAGTAGTGACTGAGCCAGTGCAGTTTTATTGGCAATGGGCAAAAAGTTACGTAATCTCCTAAGGGCACCACCGGAAGCGAAAATCTTACGACTAACCTCTCTGAGCTGCAGATCCCAAGACATCGTTTGTAAACCTTTAGGTTGTACAGGACCCTACGGGAGATAAATAAAAGTAGAAGTAGTTAGAAAATAGTATATATTTCCCGATAAGGCCAAAAGTAGTATAGTCAGGGTCGCGGGTGTTGAATATAGGTAGGCAACCGTAAGGTGGACTCTGCCGCGAGAGGCCGCGGAATCTGGACTTATCTGAGGGAGGGCCAGGTGATCTTCCACGGGTCGGATGTTGTTCCTCTCGCTGTCGTAGGTTTCTCCGGCTGGGCGACGGCTTCCACTCCCGGTCTAGGCGCGACTAGAAGGAGCCTCGGAGCAGCGCTCGGCCAACAAGTAGTAGGTATAGTGGTGAACCGTAACAAAGTACCCTGGAAGACAGAAGCCTGGGGTAAGAACCTCAGCCGGAAACCTAAAAGGCTTCCAGCCTCTCCTCAGGCCCAGGTTGGCTGGAGAGGCGGGAAGTCTTACAGATAGGTTGTAGGTGGTAGGTACATAGAATAAAATTTAGTAAGGGTTGGTTGGCACACTTGTGAAAAATTTTGGCTTTATACATATTCCTACCCACTTATAGCTATGGCTGAAAATTAGCGATTGTAATAGATTTAGCATTTATAAAAATAGCTATTAATTGCGGTAATACATTCGCTGAAAAGGAAATAGGTAAGAACACTATAGATAGAATTAGCTTTAAACACTCATTCCTGTAGGAAACAAAAGTTAGTAAGGATGATTGATTATAATTAGAAACTTACCGGGATATTCCGGGTCCAATATTTTAACAAATATTTTATGAATTTAAATAGTTTTAGGAAAGTACTTTTGTGTGGTAGTACACAGTATCGTAATTGACAAATCTAGGTTGTTCTCGAAACTTCCTGTCAACTGCTTATGGCCAGGGGTGATTCGAGGCGCGAGAGACGGGACCTCGAACTCCCCTCCACGCTTACACGGAGTAACTTTAATGCCGCATGCATCCGATAGATGGCGTTAGTCGTGTGATAGCGCGGCTTGGAAACGCATCATTACACGTTTTATCAAAGTACACACCCAAGTTCTTTACTTTGTCACTGAAAGGAATGACGGTACCACTGAAAACAATTGCAGGAAGTTTTGTGCAGTCAATTTTCGGAATAAGCCCGGGGCTACCTACAATAATAACCTGACTCTTTGATGGATTCACTGTCAGTCCATACTTAATGCTCCAGTCAGCTATGTGTGCCAGGTCTCTATTTATTAAATTAATAGCGTCAGAAAGCTGGGCAAGTGGAGTATGTGTGTAAATTTGTAAATCATCTGCATAAAGGTGGTAGGATGAAAGAAGTTTAGAGGAGATGAGGTTAATAAATACTGCGAATAGTAAAGGAGATAACACGCCACCCTGCGGCACCCCAGCTGATATATTACTCCAAGAAGACCTAGTATCCTCTATTCGAATACGTTGTCGGCGGCCAGACAGGTAACTGCGAGACCATGTAATCACTGTTGGAGATATATTAAGAGAGCGGAGGATGGCCAGCAATACATCGAAATCCACGGTATTAAAAGCATTGCTGAAATCCAGCAGAGAAAGCACCGTAAGTTTCCCATTCTCCATACCCATTCTTATATCATCTGAGACATTGATAAGGGCTGTCGTAGTACTGTGCCCAGGGCGGAAGCCTGATTGGTTACTGTTTAGGAGATTATTTTTTATTAAAAAAGGAGCTAATTTGGTTATGAACTTGACGCTCCGTAACTTTAGAAAGGAATGGGAGTATAGAAATTGGACGATATTCTGAGAAGGATGAGGGGTTAGGATTTTTAGGTAAGGGAATAATTTGGGCGTCTTTCCAGGACAACGGGTAGACACCAATGGATAGGGAAAAATTTAAAATATGACACAAGATTGGGAGGATCTCGTCTAATATGGGAATTACCATGTTGCGGCTCAAAAAATCAGTTCCAACTGCGTTGGATGTTATTGACAGTATGCTCTTCTTAATATCACAAGCAGTGACTTAATTAATGATAAATGGGATATAATCAGGAGTTGGAAGCGATGATAGATAATCTAAAGTATTAGCTTTAGTTGTCCTATTTAAGTTAGACAAGGCTGTAATAATAATAATAAATCTTTATTCATTTAGGTCACAAAGTAACACTTATGAACATCAAGAATATTGCTTCTACATTTACATTTACTGCCAGATTCGCAAAGCAATAGGTAGAGCCTGAGGAAGAACCTGGCAATAAAACTCATGACCACTCTTTTCTAAACGCCAGTAATTACATTAGTTTGATTAACATGATATTTGACCAATTATATAGTAATGAATTTATACAAACAAAAAAAAACAAAATCAATGTTGTGTTTAAATCATATCAAAATTAGAGCGATTATAGTTGCCGGTTCTAAGGGCAGCCTACCCTTGAAGAAGAAGAATCTGGCAAGAAAGTCAATGGATGCCATTTTAAAATGTAGGAATGGCTTACAACATTAAAATTACACTTACATTGTTCCTTTGGATTTATGTGAGAACAGTCGACTAAACTTAAGTTTACCTTAAATATAAATAAGATTATTTTTAATAATTGTTATAACAGCTATGAGCTGACCAGTCCCAACAGACGGCACCCGTTCACGGGTATGACGCATTATATCAGCCATCGCCCTACTCAACCGTATTATAGGGAATAAGGCGACCCGATACATACGCCACCACTGCCAGGACACTTGAGGCACTTGAGGCCCACTTGAGGCACACAGGCCACAGGAGACATACTCAAAAACTGCACAGCAACTATCATGTCAATTTCAAAGAAATAAATAAGTCTACATGGTGCTCACACAATAACAAACTCAAATTACATTGTATACCGGGACTAAACGCAGCCAATTTAGAAACCTTTAGTTGTCAGATGTTTCAAATTATTAATAATGTAGAGATGTAAAAATACAACATATATATGCAGATTCAAGGCATATCACAAGATTCATTCGAATCCTAAATAGCTCAAGCGAAGAGCAAGCAACTCATTTCCATTTATTTTTATCGTTCAAATAATCATTAGTTGTGTAATAGGCCCTTTCCAAGAGGTGCCTCTTAATTTCCGCCTTAAATTTATGTAACGACAGGTTCATAATGTTTAAAGGAATTTTATTATATAGTCGTACGCCAATTCCTGCAAAAGAGTCGTGAACCTTTTGTAAACGATGATGCGTTCCAATTAATTTATGCTTATTTCTAGTATTTATCGAATGTATGTCACTGTGTCTATTGTATAAATGTATGTTCTGTTTAACTAACATAATATTTGCAAATATATACTGTGATGCAACCGTTAAAATGCCAATTTCTTTAAATTTTTCTCTAAGAGACACTCTAGCACTCAAGTTATATATTGCACGTATAGCTCTCTTCTGGAGTACAAAAATTACTTGTAGATCAGCTGCTTTGCCCCACAGCAAAATGCCGTAAGACATGACACTATGAAAATAACTAAAGTATACCAGCCTGGCAGTTGCCACATCAGTAAGCTGCCTGACTTTACTAACGGCAAAGGCTGCCGAGCTGAGTTTACCTGCAAGACACGTTATTTGGGCATTCCACTGCAGTTTGCTATCTAAAGTGATCCCCAAAAATACAGTTGATTCTACAAGATTAAGGGTATCACTGTTCAATGTTATATTTGTACCGCAATTCCTGACATTAGGCATGCTGAATCTGATACATTTTGTCTTCTTAGCGTTTAGTAGCAAATTATTGGTCGTAAACCAATCTACAACTTGGGCAAGTGAACTATTTACGCCGTTAAAATTACTAAGCGTGCGATCAACTTTATGCTGTGAAATGATGATTTAACAAACCAAGGTTTTTTTTTTGGAAATAGGTTCTGGTCGTGCTTTTCCAACCCCTAGTGATTTCAAAAAGTTCAAATACCTTAGATGGATCACCGTTTTGAACGGACTTATGAATGTGTTGTCGTTGTGCTTTCCTACACACCTTATTGCAGTGATTACGAATATGTATATACTTGTTCAGGTTTTCTTGCGTAGCCCGGCGTTTATATCTAGTTTTTGCTGCTGCTTTTTTTGCTATTAAGGCTTTAATGTCTTGAGTAAGCCAAAGTGATGGTAAATGTTTTAACTTTATTTTCCGGATAGGAGCATGCTTATCATATAAATTCATTAGTTGATCCGTGAATAAGTTAACTTTTGTATCAACCGTTTCAGCAACCAGTAATGGTGTCCAATCGATACCCTTGGCATCTTCGATTAGTTTAACATGGTCCATGCCACCGAAATTACGCTGGCGAAGGATTTTAGGCTTTGCTTTGGGAGGATTTTGTAGGATAGAAAAAGGAGATCATGATAGGAAAACATGTCAGCTGGATACTGCCCATGATTAATGACATGATTTGAGGACGACACAATTATGAGGTCAAGAAGTGAAGGAGTACAATTAGGAAAGTGGTGAGTGATTGACAGGGGAAGAATGGACAGGTTGCAAGAGCCTAAGAAATTTTGAAGTGCAGAAGAGCGTGAGTAATTTTTGAGAAGACATGTATTAAAATCTCCCATGATTATAGTGTGACTGTAGGAAATTACATGATTTTCTAAAAAAGTTTAAATCGAAGAAAAGTAATTGACACTTGAGAGATGAGAGTAAAATACACCTACCAGGATCTTTACATGATTAAGTATCACTTCAATGAATATTTGTTCACCAGCATTAAGTGGCGGTGGTTGTGGTGACATATCAATAATTTTAAAAGGAATATGTTCTCTGAGGTTTATAGCCACAGCACGACCTCTCTGCCCCAAATAATCATTGCGTATCAGTCGAAATCTCGGTAGTGCTACAGATTTAGAAGAAAGAGAAGGTTTCAGCCAAGATTCAAGACTACGATAGCATGTATATTCCCACAGTCAAACGTAGCCAGCATATCAGAGATGTGAACCGGAATGCTATGTGCATTGATGTGAACAACATTAAAGCTCCTCAAAACATCAGAAAACTAGGCCTGCAGTGAATCGGCGAGTGACGGCACACTAACAAAGCTGTCATTACTGGAAGCAGAGACGAAACTTTCAGAATCAGAATCGGAGTCGAAATCAATGTTTAGCATATCAATATCATACATAGCAATAAAGATATATGTTTTATATATGTATATTGAAAGTAATATATAAATAATATATATATGAATAAAATAAATAAATAAATACTTATTATATACATTTATGCAAATATTTTATGCACAAACAGTCAAATTATGATGTCCACTCGCCAGTTGAGTGCTTTATTACAATTTAAATTTACACGATAACAGCTTACTTAAGAACAACAAATACAATGTTAGTGTTACTTACCATACAAGAGCAACACAAAAACATAAATAAATAATATGTGTAAAAGAACAACCAACCAAAATCATCACACAAGCCACGACACGACACGACACAGTAAGCCACAGTAAGCTTTTTCTTTTGGTTTGTTGTGTAAGCAGCTTGCGATAGTAATCGAGACAAAATGACAGCTGCAGCAATGCGACTACGTGACACTTGACATGACAGATAACCTAATAAAATTGTGAAAATGATTGGTTTTGGTGATTACAGTTGCACATATAACAATTATAAAAAAATAATCTGTTTGTGGGTAACTAAATGTAAATAAAATAAGGTTTATAGACTTAAATAGGAAGTGCCTTACTTGTTATAAAGTTATACTTGTATATCTCTTACCCGACCGGTATGAAATTACATGGAGGGAAGTGTTCACTTTTTTGTTGAAGCGACTCTTCTTGACTTGCTGCTTTTATCCGCTGGTGGTGGCTTTGGATTTCTTGAGAACTGATTTTAGAAATATCGCCTAATGTATTGATTTTATGTTTGACGTTATTGGGCCCGGATACAAAAATGGATCCCTCCCTCGTCCAACATTTGGAAATGCCAAATTTAGATCGAGCAGCCATGAAGATATCATGTCGAGACTTCGTCAGAAACTCTGATATTGTTATTCCAGAGCCTTTCAATTTTGTCTTTGCAAACCACATTTTGTCACGCAGCGCATAGCCATGGACCTTTGCAACACCAGAGGTGCAGCACTCGCTCTGTCAACTCTAATAGTCGTTGCTCTGACTTTACTAAGATAAGTGTGGCTTTATAGTGCAGCTAAGTAAAACCAAAGCAAACTACGAAAGTGATACGTTATTCGCAAAGTTTATATTACTTGAAAATTGGTAAAATAGATCTTGTGATTATTTTTTGTAAAAATTAAATATAGGAGATACATTAGCACATAACAATGCTTAAAAATGCATAGCTATAATATTATTAAATGAAATAATATACAAAGTAGGTACCATTGGTAACCTTATTTAAAAATAATCGTATTTATATTTTTTTCTGTATGGGTTTAAGCGGCCCCACCAATATCTCAGGGGCCTTACCTACTAGCGGTGCACCTGTTAATCAACGGACGAGGTAATGATGATGCAGGCGCCCTTGCGGGGTTAGGAGGTCAGAAGGGTTCCTCTCCCAACTGTGAAGAAAATTAAAAGTTAAACCAAAGCTGCTCCTAGCAGCCAACAAAGACGGATTCCAGGCTTCACATTCAAGTAGGGTTTAGTAGTAACTGGAAATACACAAAGATGAAGAAGATCTGCATTTCTGATGCCTTATAATTCGTTTGTAACATTATAAAATAATAACATTGAGCGGCAGAGGACTTTCACACACACAATAGTCAAGTAAAAAAGGCACAGTTAAAAAAACCAGAAAAAAATCTAATTCGAACAACACAATATAGTTCAGTTTGTCAACACATCTCAGAAATGACATTTGAGAGCAAAGAGTCCAACTAAATTGAATTGACCATTATAATGTAAGTTTTACGTTATTACTACTCTCTTCACGCTGTATCCCTGACGGGGTAGTCAGAGAGGACAGATCGCCAGGCTTCGCGATCCATGCATACTTCTTTCGCTTCTTTGAGATTCATCAATCGCTTCATACACGCACGTCTGGGTAACCGAGTACTTTAGACCTTTCCGTTTTTGAGCAATCTGCTCACGTGGTCTTCATATGTCAGTCTCGGCCTACCCTGACCTCTTAACGTTATTCACAGGACTATTTAAATTGAAAGTATACTCATTCAAAATTTACTTTGCGCGTAAAGTTATCAATATCGTGCACTTGTACTTTACTAAGCAAAGTAGCGCACTAAGGCTGAGATTTTTTTTGCCAAGCTGTACATTACTTACTAGGCAGAGGGATACTATACTATACGCCCTATGTAATAAAGCCTCTATGGACCTAACCGAATGTGAGTGCTCCGGAAGCAATTTTGCTTCCGGAGCACTCACAACAAAGTACAGAACTTTACTTCGCATCAAAGTAGACTTCGCAAAGCTTACTTTAACATCTCAAAGTATTCTTTGGCGGATTTCAATTTCATATACGTTGCTCTGACTTTACTAAGCAAAGTGCTGCTTTATGGTGCTAAGCTTAGTAAAACCAAAGCAAACTATGAAAGTGGTACGTTACTCGCAAAGTTTATATTACTTGAAAATTGGTAAATTAGTTCCTAGTGATTCAATTTTTGTTAAAAAATAATATACGAAATACATTAGCACATAAAATGCTTGAAAATGCATAGTTATGATATTTTAATGCAATAATAAACAATGTAGGTACCATTGGTAACTTTATTTAAAAATATTCTATCTTTATTTTTTTCTTTATGGGTTTAACCTGCTAGCGGTGCACCTGCTGATCAACGGACAGGGCAATGATGATCAGAGGCACCCGTGCGGGGGTAAGAGGTCAGAAGGCTGTCTCTCCCAACTGAAGAAAATAAAAAGTTAAACTAAAGCTGCTCCTAGCAGCCAACAAAGACAGACTCCAGGTTCCAAATTCAAGTAGGGTTTGGTATTAACTGGAAATACACAAAGATGAAGATCTGTATTTCTTACAATTCGTCTGTAAAAAATTTAATCTACGTCAACAACATTATAAAATAATAACAATGCGCGGCAGGGGTCTTTCACACAGACAATAGTCAGGTAAAACAAGGTGCAATTAAAAAAAGCAGAAAAAATCGAATTCGAACAACACAATAGAGTTCAGTTTGTGAACACATCTCAGAAATGACATTTAGGAGCAAAGAGTCCAACTAAATTCAATTGACCATTATAATATAAGTTTTACGCTATTTACAGGACTGTTAAAATCAGAAGTAATAATTCAAAGTTTACTTTGAGGCGTAAAGTCATCCATATCGTGCACTTGTACTTTACTAAGCAAAGTAGGGTTTCGCAAAGTAAACGCCGGCGTTTGAGACGACTATGAAACATTATTCTGGTTCAAAGTGCGACTTTGATGCAAAGTACGCACCCGCCAGTGACCGTATTGCGTCATCCCGAGTGCACATCTTCCGAGCTGCGAGACAATATTTCGAAAATGCCTTCTTGTGCGTTGCAAATTTGTAAAAACTATGATAAAAAAAAGATATTAATAGTGACATCACATTCCACAAGTAAGTATTTAATTTCACCATATATTTCTTTAATAAACATTTTAAAACAATTATTATGTCGGTGACTACTACTTGTACACAGTGTTGCAAGGAAGCGAAATCTATTTACCCGTGTTTTCTTAAAAGTATTAGTAACTTCAAGTATTTGCTAATGATGTATTGACTGTTAGTTTATTTATTTTTATTTTACTTTATATGCGTAATTTAGGTTTGTTTATTATTAAGTGGGTAGGTAAAACAGGCCATGAGCCATCGATGTTATAAAAGCGGCGTAACACTTAGAAGACTTCTCATTCTAGCAGCGATATTTTAAGAATGTAAACAAGTCTCAAGTTTTTTTTTAAATATAAGATACTACCTTATGTCCGCAGCTCCACCCGCATGAAATTTGGTCATAACACAAAAAGTGCTTCCAATGAGAATAAAAAGTTTTTTTTTTTCGAAATTAGAAGTACTATGTATGTCAATCCAGTCAATGTTTTAGCTATATGCCGTTTTTTATTTAAATCGGTTAGCGCGTGCTTGAGTAACAAACATCTTCACAAACTTAAATATTATAATATCAGTAGAAATAAAAGACGCCTATAGCTCCGCACGTGTTACAACCAGTTGTTTTCTGGAATAATGTTGATCAGTTTATTATATATGTCGAGTCATTCGTCGGGCAGTCTAGCGAGAACACGTACACACGGTAAACCCGTTTTCAAAATTATAAAAGAGATCACCAACCTTTTGTTAGTGCTTATAGTGTGATTATTATTCATAATCCTTATCAAACATAAGAATGAAGACCTGCGCAGCATGTAACTCCCACTTCAGTGATGGTGTTCAATGTTCGAGCTGCAAAGATGAGCTCGATTTCAGATGTGCAAGCATATCTGAATCGGGATGGAGAAAGCTGGGAGCTGAAAGGCGCGTACAGTGGAAGTGCCCTAAGTGTAGAATATCGTCGCCAGCCGTTTCCAAAACGGAGTCGTCAACTACGTTGGAGACAATTCTATTGGAAATCCGTGCAATGAAACGTCAGTTGGAAAGCCTACCCACTTTGGTTGAAGATATTCAGACGATTAAAACTGAGCTTGTTGAGTTGAAGGATGTCTACGCCCTTTGCAATGAAAAAATTGATGATTATGGCAATAGAATCATTAGCCTAGAAGCAAGAGTTGCTGATTATGATAGGATTCTGGAGGCGTTCGACACAATGCATGCAGGTGGACTTTCAAAAATACAAGTATGATCTTTTATCATATGAACAGCGATCCCGGTTGAACAACATCGAGATCAAGGGGGTCCCCGTAAAAAAAGAAAAAGACCTTTTTTCAATCTTGGATGCCATAGGGCATAAAATAGGTCAAGTGTGTCCGAAAAGCCAAGTTAATTATATCACCAGGGTTCCGATACACAACTCCAATGAAAAGCTGATCATAGTGAGCTTCCTCAACCGCTATGTAAAGGAAGATTTTATAGCGGCAGCACGCCTGGTAAGGGACCTGTCGGGCATTCAAGGAAGTCACCATATTTATGTCAATGACCATTTAAGTGTGGAGTATAAAAAACTATTAACGAGGACCAAGATTGTCAGCAAAGAGAAGAATTATGAATTTGTATGGGTGAAACACGGCAAAATCCATGTACGTAAATCGAACACTTCTAAATCCTTTGTTATTCGTAATGAAAAAGATTTAAACAAAATAATTTAATATGTAATTTAATCTTGCTTTTATCGCTACCACTTACAATATTTTACTATAAAATTTTTGGCACCTGTGCCGCTTTGTATAACTGGATACTCTTTCATCGTTTGCTTGATGTAGTGTATTGTACTCACTATCGCGCTGTCAATTTTCGAGTACAAGCGCTTATAAATATACTTAACCCACTCGCACTTAGGAGCACGTCAGAGGCGCGCGCGCCTAGAACGATATATTGCTTTCTTACTTTTTTTACTGTTTATTTCGAAACCGTAAGTACCTGGGGGGCGTCTGCTAATGTTACTGATTACTACCCCATATCATGTTATTATTGTCTACTTTTTAATTATTGTAGTTTTCAGTTGATAATGGTATTATTTACTAAAACCATTGTATTTGTTTTCCCTGGTATCAAATCAGTGGTTACCATGCATTTTTTCATTGTATATGATCTGAATGTTCGTACTCGTAGATTAAAATCGAGGGCTGAAGCCCGTTACCATCGAATTATAAATTGTAACCTATTTATTATTGCGTGGCGCTGCGCTGGACATAATAGTATAACTAGCTTGTGTATTTATGTTGGCGTTCTTGGTGTTTTCTTGATAGGCCTAAGATGTCTTAGGCCTATCAAGAAAACACCACGAACGTACATACGTGTTTGTTTGAGTCAATCATTACTTAAGCTTTCAAAAACAGTATAAAAACATTTCAAAAAATTGCAATAAATACACATTACAATAAATGAATATAGTAACGCAAAGTAAGGCAAACTACGCTTGTCAACAAAACATAAAGCTAACGCCGCATCCATGACCGCTAGCGAGCCGTAAACACAATTACAATGTTGTAATTGTGTTGACAAGCGTAGTTTGCCTTACTTTGCGTTACTATATTCATTTATTGTAATGTGTATTTATTGCTATTTTTTGAAATGTTTTTATACTGTTTTTGAAAGCTTAAATAATGATTGACTCAAACAAACAAAGTTTAAGTATATAGTACCAAAACGTTCGCGGACTACGAACCAAGACAAATGCATTCCTTAGGAAGATGCTAATGTGCTCGTATAACATTATTATTATTACAGAGACATGGTTACTGGAGGGTATTCAAAGCTCTGAGCTCTTTGATGATCTTTATGTTGTTTGGAGGCGTGACCGTGATTATGACCTAACTAAACAAACTAAGGGTGGTGGCGTACTCATAGCAACTCGTAGGGAGTTATCAGTTATTTCTCAACCTTTTTTCAACACCACTGCAGAGGACCTGTGGATTAGCGTACGTCTTAAGAAAGTACACTCACATTCGTGGACGAATCTATTCATCTGTGTACTTTACCTGTGCAAACAGAATAAAGGCTTAACCTTTTCACCACAACTGTCAAACTTTCTGACTCAGTTGAACCAATCAGTCATATCTCATCCTTCCACTGAGTTCCTGGTCGTTGGTGACTTCAACATGAGTGACGTCAGGTGGTTACCCTCTGTTAACAATACCTTTACGCCAAGCAATTACACCTCGAGAAACGAATTTTCTTTGATAGATGAGCTGTGTGTCTTCAATTTAGGTCAATATAATGGAATCGTCAATAATCAAAATAAAATATTAGACTTAGTAATCTCAAGCATAGCCGTCAAAGTAAATAAATGTTTAGAGCCTTTAGTTCCTATAGACCCCCTTCATCCGGGATTATTAATTGATATGAGTTTTGTAGAGATATCATGGCTTATCCTAAAACAGCAAGCTCAGTATAGATTTGATGGGGGAGATTATGATTCTATCAACAGGGATATCAATTTGATGGACTGGGAAGGTGAATTTTCAGGCCGGTCCTTGGATGATGCTGTCGAATTCTTTAATAGGTCAATGGCAGGTTTGCACGGTAATTATATTCCCCTTAAAACTATGAAAAGTAAGGGTTACCCACCTTGGTACAGAAAACATATATATATATATATATATATCCATCACGCCTTATCCCCGAAGGGGTGGCAGAGGCATATTATATGCCCACTTTTCACCGTATGGATTCCTGTCCCACGTAATAGGTGGTGAGCCCATTGCCGTGTTGAAATAGACAGACGCAGGTTGTGGCTACCTGCTGTTGAATTTTTTTCATGCCGCCCATAAGGCATTCAACCAGGCTTAACGACTGCCATTTTACTGGCAACCGGGAAACATAAAAACATAAAAAAATAAAAACATAAGTATTTTAAGAAAATGAAAAAGTTGGCAATACTTCCGATATCGTGGCATTTAAGCTGCTTCGAGGAAGGGTTAAAACCCTTGAATCGACCTGCTATAATAAATATATAGAACTTACTGAAAATTCTATTAGAAATAATCCTAGATGGTTCTGGTCTTTTGTAAAGAAGCGAAACAACACAAATGCTATACCCAGCGCGTTAACATACAATGATAAAATCATATCAACAGGTGGGAGCATTTGTCAGGCCTTCTCTTCATATTTTCACACCACTTTTCTTGACCCCATTTCCTCGACTACAACTCTTGACTCTAACTTCAGCGCACATATTGATACGGACCAGATTGCCAACATTTCTCGGATTGAGATTGATACCAATGAGGTCATAAACTTGTTGAGATAGCTGGATTCGACTAAAGCGGCAGGCCCTGATTGTTTATCAGCAATATTTCTAATACGCTGTGCATCCTCTATATCTCAAACAATCTCATTGCTGTATAAGAAATCTTTAAACTTATGCGTGGTGCCTAGGATCTGGAAAGCAGCTTTTATCACCACGATTCACAAAAAAGGCCCTAAAACTGAAATCACCAACTACCGACCCATCTCCAAGCTATGCATAATAGCTAAAGTTTTTGAAAAGGTCGTTTATAGACAGGTTTATGCCGCCCTGAAACATTCTCTCAGTCCTTATCAACACGGTTTTCTTAAAGGAAGATCTACAGTCACGAACCTTGTCTTGTTTAATGACTACATAACAAAAGCAATGGACAATGGTAACCGAGTGGATGTTATATACACCGATTAAAGTAAGGCTTTCGATCGCATAGACCATAATCGGCTTATCCTGAAACTGGATAACATAGGAGTGTGTGGTGACCTATTGAGATGGTTCTCATCCTATATTGAAAATAGGTCGCAAGCAGTAGTGCTCAGCAATTACATGTCAGGTTGGGTCCCTGTACCAAGTGGTGTTCCACAGGGTTCTTTGCTTGGCCCACTACTGTTTATTGTTTATATAAATGACATAGACCAGTGCTTTAGGTCGTCTGGTTTATTAAGTTTTGCGGATGATATGAAGATTTATGCTACGATATCTTCACATAAAGATATAATTTCATTGCAGACTGACCTAGATCGTCTGGAAGTCTATTGCAGTGTCAATAAACTAGATCTGAATGCTAGCAAATGCTCAGTGGTAACATTCACTCGTAAACAAAGAATTATTCCCACTAGTTACACTCTGGGAGGCCGAAATTTGGCTAGGGTCAATTCAGTTCGTGATCTGGGTGTGCATATTGACTCGAAATTAATGTTTGATGACCATATTGACAACATTTTAAAAAGCTTTGGGTTTCATAATATATTTGTCCAACAGTTTCAGACAGGTTAAAACTTTAAAGATCCTATACTGCTCATTTGTACGGCCTCATTTAGAATATGCATCGCAGGTATGGAGCCCCTGTTATACTAAATACATAGATAGAATTGAATCTTTACAGAGAAGATTCATGAAATACTTATGCTACCATCAAAACATTCCACATAGCTCTCAAAGTTATCTTAACCTATGTAAACGGTTTCATATCTTGCCTCTGTCAATTCGCCGCGAGATTGCTGATTATTTGTTTTTGCTAAAAATAATAAACCATGATGCCGATTGCTCAGAACTCCTATCTAAATTCTCCTTTAATGTTCCAAACAAGGTAATCAGATACAATCCTCAGCTGCATATTCCATCCGCATCAACAACCTACAGACAGAATACTTACATTGTTAGGGCGAGCCGTAATTTCAATAAATTATCCAAACAACATGATTTTGATGTCTTCTCCACCAAAGGGGCCTGTATTAAGAAAACGCTAAGTGTAGGGTTTTTTGGTGCACCTGACTAAATGGGTAATTGTGTTTTTTGTTTTTGTTATCTTTTTA
The DNA here is from genome assembly GCA_948477245.1 of Thumatha senex. Classification (NCBI taxonomy): domain Eukaryota; kingdom Metazoa; phylum Arthropoda; class Insecta; order Lepidoptera; family Erebidae; genus Thumatha; species Thumatha senex. The sequence goes on from OX419731.1 coordinate 1,223,478, forward strand.
TTTATTGTCTACTGCGTGATGTCCACTGTTTCTGTCTGCATTTAATTTATCAAGAAAACTAAAAGTGAAAACTTGTTATTGGCTTTCTGTAACTTATGAGTTAGATATTTAGGTGTATAAGCTGTGAGTTTTCCAAAAATAAATAAATAAATAAATATCACTGCAAGGATATTATTTTCATAGCGATGATATTGTGGATATATTGAGAGTCCGATTCTACCAGGACTTTAATTGGTCGTGCTAATTAGTGCCTAGCACATAAGACCTTTTAGCCTTTTTGTTACCACCTCACTAAAAAGGCAACGGGTTCAAAATTTCTTCCATATTTAACATCTAAAATAGACACATTTTTTCGACAAATTTATTCGACCCTTTAGACCCACCCTAGTTCCGTGCTTCGGAAGGCACGTTAAGCCGTTGGTCCCGGTTGCTAATAAAATGGCAGTCGTTAAGCCTGGTTGAAGGCCTTATGGGCGACTTAAAAAATCAGCAGGTATCCGCAGCCTGCGCCTGTCCATTTAAACACGGCAATGGGCTCACCACCTGTTACGTGGGACAAAAATGCATACGGTGAAATGTGGGCGTTTAATATGCCTCTGCCTACCCCTTCAGGGATAAAGGCGTGACAATATGTATGTATGTATGTTTGTATGTATGATATTGTCGGTTTTTTTTTACTCAGTACCATCTAGCCCATAACTAGATAATATAAGCTTCTGGTAACTACTATAGACATACTTCAATCTTTCTAAATATATACATATTATACAGAGAAAACACCCAAACATCGAAGAAAACATTTGTAAATCACACAAATATTTGTTCCGACCAGGGAATCGAAACCGGGACCTCAGCGCGGCGAGTAACTGCCAGAAACAAAGTTGACGGTGCTTTGTCCCAATTAGTAAAGCGACAAAGCATCGTAAAAGAAGCAGGACTCGCGATTCATAACGCAGTGCTAGTGCCAACGTTGCTTTACGGCAGCGAAACCTGGATATGTCAGAAGATGCATAAAAGTAAGCTGAATGCTGTGGAGATGCGATCACTTCGAAAATTGTGCGGCGTAACCTTGGCCGACCGAAAATGCATAGCACCGAAGTGATACGCAATATGGGAAGTTTGAGTGAAAGTGTCAGCGTTAAGCTAGAAAAGGGCGTGCTCCGTTGGTTTGGACACGTTCAACGAATGAGTGAGGAACGATTGATGAAGAATATATATTGTGCGAAAGTAGAGGGTAGAAGGAGTCAAGATAGACCGAGACTTACATATGAAGACCACGTGAGCGGATTGCCCAAGAACGGAAGAGTCAAAAGTACTCGGATACCCAGACGTGCATGTATGAAGCGATTAATGAATGTACAGGAAGCGAAAGAAGTATGCATGGATCGCGATGCCTGGCGATTTGTCCTCTCTGACTACCCCATCAGGGATACAGCGTGAAGATAGTTAAGTTTATCTCATAAAAATATATAACGCATGTGCGTGTGGTCACTCAAAAGTTCGCCACACTACAAATATACAATGCGATTTTTTCCACTAAGCTTGAGTGTCGAATTTAAATATGAGAATTAGCTAAAAATATTGAAAGGAATCCCGAGTCGAGCCCCATTTTAAGTAAATTAAATCTGTATCATTGTACCTATTTTTATAAATGGCAGTAATTAATTCTACGGGTTTGATAACTGTCAAACCCGTAAAATTAAAAAAAAAATATACAAGCGTTGTACCTATTACGCCAACCATGTGATAGTGTTGCTAACGAGGAATGAATTTTGGAAAATAATGATATACGTACATTAACGATATTTTTTAAAAAATAGACTTGTCCTTAGGACATTTACTAATACCTTAGAAGTTAGTTACCTACTTAAAATATAATATGGCTTTATAAATAAAAATTGCACACTGTATTAAATTAACTTCGTAAATTAAAATGTTATAAATTTAAATCAAGTAAGTGCCCGAAGTCAGTGTTCGATTACTGACTATTTTTCAGGAATCAATTATGCAGTTAAGTGAAGCGGTCGTGGCCCCGCGGTCTCAGTGTTCGGTAAACGATCACTGAGGTACGCAACTTTCACTATGGCTGGTCGTCGGATGGGTGACCACTTTGTGGCATTTACATTTGCGAGCGTTTCCGTGCTTCGGAAGGCGCGTTAAGCCGTTGGTCCCGGTTGCCAGTAAAATGGCAGTCGTTAAGCCTGGTTGAAGGCCTTATACGCGGCTTAAAAAATTTCAACAGCAGGTAGCCACAGCCTGCGTCTGTCTATTTCAACACGGCAATGGGCTCACCACCTATTACGTGGGACAGGAATCCACACGGTGAAAAGTGGGCACATAATATGCCTCTGCCACCCCTTCGGGGATAAGGCGTGATGGATATTTATTTAATTATGCAGTTATAGTTTTATTATCATCGGGGTCAGGATACCTTTTAGTATTTCTCACTATTTCTCATAGTTTTGGATTCGACAACCTTGCGAGTTGAAAAACTCCCCCTGTACATATTACTATAAACTATACAAACTTCAAACGAACCATTTAATTCAATACCATTGATATAAACAATTTTTAAACTGTCCCCTATCTCATATATTATTATAAGCAAAATCTCCCAATATTTGGGGTAAATGTTTTTACACGCTGTCTTTTGCACTACGCACACACATGCAACGGAGTACGTAATATACTCGCGCCGCGCGCGGCTTACCCACACATGGCTAAAAAAGTTGCAGCAACTTTGACGGCATGCGTTGTACTGGACGCGGTATCTAGGTGTTTATATAATCTAAGGTACCTACATTGTTTATTATTGCATTAAAATATCATAACTATGAATTTTCAAGCATTTTATGTGCAAATGTATTTCGTATATTATTTTTTAACAAAAATTGAATCACTAGGAACTAATTTACCAATTTTCAAGTAATCTATACTTTGCGAGTAACGTATCACTTTCATAGTTTGCTTTGGTTTTACTTAGCTTAGCACCATAAAGCAGCACTTTGCTTAGTAAAGTTAGAGCAACGACTATGAAATTGAAATCTGCCAAAGAATACTTTGACACGTGAAAGTAAGCTATGCGAAGTCTACTTTGTTGCGAAGTAAAGTTCTGTCTATGAATCTCGGCCTTAGCCTAAGAGACGACCGTGCGAAAGGGAGGAGCAAGGTAGAAAGTAAAAGTACTTGCCCACACTTCACATCTTGCGTCCAGAGCACTCATTATCATAGGTTTATTACATAAGTTTAAGATGATACGCTACATAATAACAATAGGTACATAAGTAATACTCGTTTATCTACGTACTTCTGCTGTGATAGTATCTACATACAGCAAATATTTGTTTACTCTTTCACAATCTCGTTTAAGTTTTATGTTCTGTTTGGTATAAGGAGACGATCTTGAAACTGAACTATTATTCTTAGTGTTGTGGCAGATTAAAACGGTTCTCTTGAGATCTGGTGTATTTGTTTTAGTAACAGTGTAGCTATTTACCCTGTAATTGTCTTTATAAATAGTCTTAGTACTCAAATGTTAACTCCAGTGTAGCTATGTCAGCTATTTCAAACTAGGGATTTAGGGATAGGATAGGATTCTATATACTCGAAATTCATGTGCCATTTAAAACTACCACTACGTATAATTATTTGATTGTATTTTTTGTTTAGTTTCCTTTGGGAAATAAGACATAGTTATATATGTATATACGGGTGTAAGGCCAAGATCCAAGAGCAAGGTCTCCGAGGCCCATGCAAGCTCATCTGCTAGCTGTTCACTTACGGACGGCGACCTTAAGGGGTTGAGAAGGCAGACGGCATTTGCTCCCAAAAATGCTAAACGTCAAATACTGACGATAGCTGTTCCTAGCAGCCAAACAGAAATGGACCCTGAGCTCTAAGTCCAGGCAGAATTTAGAAGAAGCGACCGGAAAAAACACTAAGATTATAAGGAGGGGTATGTAAGTAAAAATAAATCGATATGTAATAAATAAATAATTAACTATCTTCTGGCGATCTGTCCTCTCTGACTACCCCGTCAGGGATACAGCGTGAAGATAGTTAGTTAGTTAATAAATAAATCGGATTAAATATTTATCGATTGTGCTCGAGGCACAAAGCTTTGAGACGTCTTATAGGTAACTTTATCTTTATGAAGGGAACTACAATTTGCTAATCATACTGCAGTATTTATAAACACAATAATAGATGATCGTTATCAAATAACGTTCCACAAAAGCATCGACCAAAGAGATTGCTTCGCAGAGTAATATGGCAAAGTAATATGGAAAATCGTAGACAGTAGTATTCTCTGTCTACGTGGAAAATGAAGTGAATACGACTATGTCACTTCCTGAGGCACCGAATGTCATATAAATTTTCTTTGACGTCCAGAAAATATAAACCATTTATTAGAGCTATATTTGTAAAATTTAATGCACCCTATTATGCAATTAGTTTGTTTAATATACATTTTTTATGACTAACATGTAAAACAATGATATCCCTTGAAATATAGCGGAAAATGGTGTGGTACAGAAAGTAATACACGTTTCGATCAAATAATCTTTGATTTATTATTTACAAGGTATGTCGTAAATAATAGGTTTATCAATCACGCTTTATCGCTGAAGGAGTGGCAGAGGAATATTATACACCCGCTTTTCACTGTGTATATTCCTGTCCCACGTTATAGATGGTGAGAGCCCATTGCCGTGTTGAGTAGACAGACGCAGGTTGTGGCTATCTGCTGTTGAAAAGTTTCAACGTGCCCATAAGGCTTTCAACTTGGCTTGACGACTGCCATGTTAATAGCAACCGGTACCAACGGCTTAACGTGCCTTCCAAAGCACGGAAATAATAGGTTACCCGTTTATTGGAGGAGTCCTGATAAATAAAATTACTAAAAATTAGTTTGGAATATACTTGAACTATAGTTACTTTTTTGTCACAGTCAAAAGTTCGAGGAAAGAATGGTAACAGCGCCCACAATTAAACTAAAACTATTAAAATAAACTATATACTCGTATTACTATATAATATCTAGGAGTACTATATAAAACTGGCAAGAAATACCTTTGCATTCCGTAATCTCACAACCCTGACATCGGTATATGAAGTTCATAGGGCTAAGAATCAGGGCCGTCTCCAATTAATGGTTTTTCTATTATAGATCCTGAATATACCTAGTCAGGTCATAAATTCTGTCACATGTTTAATATAAAATAATTGAAACAAGTTTATTCATTATGTAACCATATATATACCAAAATGAACTTATCAAAACATAGATTCTTATGACAATAAAGTTTATTCAAAATGACCTCCGTGATTTTGAATACAGGCTTTCAATCTGCGCGGCCAGTCGTCTATCGCAAGCACGAACGAGGTCCATGTCAATATCGGCGGCTGCCTTAATCAAGGATGTCTTGAGTGATGAGGGATGAGGCTTTGAGCACGCCTTTTCCTCCAAGTGTTGCCATATCTTGTAATCTAACGGACTCAAATCTGGACTGGAGGAGTGCCCCAATAAGAAACTCTCAACCATACCATGAGCGAGGATGGAAAATGACCTCGTTGGACACGCGGAATACGGTTGCTCGCTTCTTCACTACTGTGTGCGTACACCTTATCATTTTGTTTGTTGTAGCTCTCTGCTACGGTAAAAATTTGTTTTATCCGAAAAAAGAATTTCTCGATATTTTTTTCCCGCGTACCGCTTCAACAAAGCGCGGCATCTCTTCAGTCTCAGGTCCACTAGACGAGCATTTAAACGATGTCCTGTTTTTCTTCGATATGACCGAAGCGCTAAGTCACCCAGTAACACCCTTTTCACCGTGGTTCTGCTTAACCCCATCTGAAGGGCCAACAGTTTCTGCTTACGTTTGGTATTTCTTTGAATTCTCCAGCAGTGAAAAAAAGCTTTTATCACTGATGGAGTCCTAACAGACCGAGGGCGACCACTTCTTGACCTGTACACTAGAGTCTTCATTGTTTCGTTTAATGGTACGATAAACGAATCTTTTGGTTATATTCAAATTTTTCAGTAGGTAAAAAAATAGAATTGGCGCGTAACCGCAACGATGCAACGCAATAACTGCAAAACGGTCTTCTTTAAGCGTTCACTCCATATTTAAAAATGAGTAAAATTCTAATAAAAATACATTTTTATTTTCATGAACAATTCGAAATTCGAATTCAATAAACTTTTTTGTGGCCAGCATTCTAAAAGAAAAGTTTTTACTGTGTGACAATACTTATGACCTGACTAGGTATATGTAATCGAGGAATACACGAGTAAATATCACAAAAACCTAATGCATTTATTATTACCGCTTCGCTGTAGCCGTTGCTTTCGCCCCGCTCGTCGCTTTGACTTAAAACTTAAAAAAAACTTGACCTAAAATTGCCATTAAACCTTTTTATTTTTAAAACTTTTCTGCACGCTGAGTGGGAACAAATTACAAGAGCAAATTAAACTTGGAAATTAATGTTTTTAAACATTTTATTTGTATGAGTATATTTAAGAAATTATTTAGTAATTATAACAAACTTTATTGCACATCAATATCAAGAGATTACAGTCTCATAAATATATAAAGGGCGGCCTTATCGGTAAAGAGCAATGTCTTACAGGCAACCTTTAAGAGATTGAGAGCGGTAGACAAGGCAGGTCAAAAGACATAGGTTAAAGTACATAGGTCACAGGTCATGGGTCACAGGACACGGTCAAAGGACATCGGTCAATGAACATAGGTCAAAGGACATAGGTCACAGGACAAAGGTCAAAGGGCATAGGTCTATGAGCAAAGGTCAAATGACATAGGTCAAAGGACATAGGGTAAAGGACATAGGGTAAAGGACATAGGTCAAAGGACATAGGTCAAAGGACATAGGTCAAAGGACATAGGTCAAAGGACACAGGCCAAAGGACGTAGGTCAAAGGCCATAGGTCAAAGGACACAGGTCAAAGGACACAGGTCAAAGGACATAGGTCAAAGGAGGATAAAGGGCAAAGGACATATGTCAAAGGGCATAGGTCAAAGGACATAGGTCAAAGGAGGATAAAGGTCAAATGACATATGTCAAAGGGCATAGGTTTAAGGACATAGGTCAAAGGACATAGGACAAAGGACATAGGTCAAAGGACATAGGTCAAAGGAGGACAATGGTCAAAGGACAGAGGTCAAAGGAAATGCAATGGACATATGACAAAGGTCATAGGTCACTTATCTTACCTATCTAAGGACAAAGGTTAAATGACAGAGGTCAATGGTCATAGGTCTAAGGACAAAGGTCTGAGGACATCATAGGTCTAAGGACATCATAGGTCTAAGAACAAAGGTCTAAGGACAAAGGTCAAACGACATAGGTCAAAGTACATAGGTCCAAGGACATAGGTCAAAGGACATATGTCAAAGGACATAGGCCATAGGCCATAGGCCATAGGCATTAGACAGACTTCGCTGTAGCCGTTGCTTTCGCCCTGCTCGTCGCTTTAGTTTAGAACTTGACCTAAAATTGCCATTAATCCTTTTTATTTTTAAAACTTTTCTGCACGCCTAGTGGTAATAAATTACAAGAGACATAGGTCAAAGAACGTAAGTCATAGGGCATAGGACAAAGGTCTGGGCAAAGGACATGGGAGAAATGGCAAAGGACATAGGGCAAAGGTCAGCGCAAATTACATAGGCCAAAGGGCATAGGGCGAAGGATATGTCCTTGGGCAAAGGGCGTAGGGCAAAGCGTAAAAAACGAATCGACCTATGCATAGAAGGTCACATCGGCATAATCCTTGCTTTACAGCAGAGCGGTTTTAAGTTTGACATCTACAAAACTAGCCGTAACTTTTTTCTTAGTTATTTTACAGAATCGATTATTTTACCAATCATTATGAACTATTATGATGCATCGATTAATGAGGGTTTTTTGAAATGTCCCCCGTGAGATGGCAGCGCTGTAACGTCAGGTCCAACTACCTGTCAAAACACATACAAGATTTATATTTTTCGATCATTTTTTTGGTTTATTTATTCTTAAAAACGTTACAAACGGAATATTGTTTTCCAAAATGCCACAGTGTTGTGCAGTGCCTATGTGTGCAAAAAAAAAGGAGGCCTCTCTTTTTGAGCTCAATCTTCAGTTCGGCAACCTTTCTTTGGCCGTAATCCATAATAAAATCAATAACACTTCCAAATACATAAAATTTTACTAAAATAATAATACGTTCGGTAAGATTCTGTGCTATCTGACAGCTGTTTGGACCTGACGCATACGAAACCCTCATTGGAAAATAATATATTTTAGGCCAATATTTTGTAATTTAGAAGTATCGATGTGAATATGTAAAATTCTGCGGACATCACGGCATCATCATCGATCTTGTTCTTGGAATAAGTAACAATATTATTTGTAAGTATAACTTTGTTTTAAGTAAATAATTCTAAACTAACTAAAATTAACTAGGGGAGCCTGTAAGTATTGCTGTACATTGGTCTAGTACCGGGTTGTATTGTTATTGAATGTTTAATATAGTTGTCGTAGTGAGCTGGTCTCCTTCGAGATAAAAGGTTTCATTATATTTTGCACATATGTTTATCTAATACTAATTTGTTCCTACTTATTTAGATGGCCTAATTTTAATAAAGGTAGCAATTTTTTGACTCATTCTGCATATTTACTAGGCTTGTCAAATATACAGATATTATAATCGCTAGCTTTATGTATATTAGGTTGAATGTTATGTAAATAAAAATCTTTCTCTGTGGTATTTAAGATTCTAATTGGTAGCTTTCCATCCACGGGGCTTGCCAATGTACTTGCTAAAAATATTCCGTTTCCTATTTCCGCCGCGCAGACTATACAGTCCTCCGTTATGTGGGTCGTAATGTAATGTGTTCTTTCGAATCTAGCCGGTATAGTTAGCGTGTCATTATGTTTGTTAATCGGCAACCTAATTTCTTTTTTATTATTATATACATAACTAAAGAGTTATTTCTAAAGTTAATTATCGAATGATATTTCCTCAAAAAGTCTTGGCCTAAAATGCCACTTGCCTTACAGGGTAAAGATTCAAATACGTAGAATTTATGGTTTAGAATTTGATCACCTGCTCTTAATTCAAGATAAACAAAACCGATCGCTTCAATTTTCCCCCCAATACCATTTACAATAAGCTTCTCTTTTTGGTTGGATACATTCAACTCAGCAATGTGTTTATTATTTATAGCCGATATGGAAGCACCGGTTTCGATTAACCACGTATAAGTAAGATTATTATGTTTAGAGTGTAATGAAATATGATATATGCTACTACATGACATCATAACGCTTTTTTTCACGAAAAGCTCTTCTAAATTATCATTATTATTTTCAGATTGACTTTCTCGCGGTTTTGCATCTGTCAAAATATGCGTATTTTGTTGCTGTTCCTGGTTATCCATGATCCTGGAGATCCATGGTTTGTTGCACCACGGCAGCGAAATCTCCATCCACCGCGACCTGTTTGCGATATTCGATCATCCCTCCATTCCGCCGGTGGGGTTGCTTGTCCTCGTCCTCGTGACACCCCTTGACCTCTGGAATTCCTAAATTTTTAGTAAATATTGCATTTTGCCCTTGCCCCAATTTACTTGGGGTCGGCGCAGTATGTTTTCTTCTTCCATTCATCCCTGTTATTCGTCATTTGATCATTTACTCCTTTCATGGTAGTAGCTGTTATTACGACGCATAAATAAAATATCACCTGAAGTGGACAGTGTTGAAACCTCCTCATCGATGGCTGCTTGTATGGCATCGCTTAACGATGTAAATTGTCGTGCTGCTATTATAGTGCTTAGCCGACGATTTCTCAATCCGTCGGCAAAACTTTTAATGGCTAATTTTTCGTTTATAGGCTTCAATATACCGAAGTTAGACTCGTTGCCTTCAGATTGGGAAATTGTCAAGTCAAGAAACAAATCAGTTATTTTCTTACCGTAGTCATCAATAGAAAGATCGTTTTAGTTCAAATTGTACAATTTGTGTTGTAGAGCTGTTGCCGATTTTTTAGGTAACAGGCATGTTTTCATAGCCTTGACTAACTCACTTACACTGTCATACGTTGTATTAAGTTTGAGTTTAGCAGACTGCGAAAGTCGACTTTTTATAACAAAATTTATTAATTTAATTCAAATTTCGCCATATTTAGTTCTATTATCGATCCTTCAGTCGATAAATTATTACACAAATCTAAAATATTGTCATACAAGCTAACAAAATCTTTGTTTAATTTATTAAATTTACATAATTCCTCATCTTTTAATCCAGTTAAGCAAACTTAAATGGTCTAAACACTCCTTGAAAGTAGTCAGTAATTTAACGGCCTCTCTTAGCTTTTTCAAAACGAAACCTCTTCGTCTACTTGGCCCTATTTTAATTAAATATATTCTTATCTTACCAAGGTCATTGTATATCTGTAATAACTCCTCATACATAACTGTTCAGAATTATTTATGGTTCATATTCCTAAATCGCGATTATGATGCCACTGCTTAGGCACGCGTACACTGTCCGTATTGGAATTGCCGCACTTTCACACATTTATTAGAACACAGAACTCACGAGAACACTAGCTGAATTGTATATTTTGTTACACGCCTCTTGTTGTCAGGGACCCTTGTTGGAAGCATGGACCTGACATTCCTCGCTTGCAGCCATGCCACATGCACCGCCGCGGTTCCTTCTGGATCAATCTAAAGAACGCCTTATATGTCTCGTTATTTGCTCTTGCGCCCAAGACTCATGACATCTCTTGTAAATTTGTACAAAATATGAATGTACAAAAAATGAAGTATAACGCACCAAGGAATAAAACCGTGCAAATTATTGTGAACAATAATTCATTATTAATTATTGTTGATACTTATGGCCGACAAATGAAATTTCAATTCCTCCACCGTCGCGGTGTTTTTAGCGGCGCTATTTTGATTAAGAAATACCTCTTCATTAGTTACTTTTGAGTTACACATGATTGAAAGTCACTTTTAATATATCTCTCACTTAAACAGTTGCCGCGCAGAGCAAAGTTTACGCGAAACGCGCACATGATTCAAGCCCTGTTTAGTGGCAGGGTCGCCATGTAAAGTCGGGTGTCAGATTGATTGAAAACATCACAAGATATGGTACAAGACTGCTCTTTATTATGTTAATACACGAGTTATATATTTGGTTACACACATTGAAATAATAGGTACGTACATACTACATCACAGCAAAGGACATAGGACAAATATCAAAAGGCATAGAACTTAGGTCAAAGGTCAGTGCAAAAGACATAGGCCAAAGGGCAAAGAGCGAAGGACATAGGGTTTAGGGCGTAGGGCTAAGGGCAACGGACATATGGCAAAGGGCACAGAACGAAAGTCATAGGGCAAAAATCAAAGCGCAAAGTACACAGGGCGACGGTCGTAGGGCAAAGATCAAAGGGGATCGGGCAACGGACAAAGGACATAGGGCAAATGTCATAGGGTAAAGGGCATAGGCCATAGGACATAAGAAATAGGGCAAAAGGCAAAGGATATGGGGCATAGGACATTGGACATTTGACATTGGAAATAGGTCACAGGATATAGGGAACAGGGCAAAGAAGAAAGAAAGAAAGAAAGAAAGAAAATTTTATTTGGTACAAGGTGTTACATAAAAAAAATGTACTTTATAAATAATCGAGATTGTACCGTATAGGTTTCAGCATATGCTAGTTGTAGGACACCTAGCGCTGGTTTTCAACTGGGACCCGTCGTTACAACCACCTTATCCTAACTTAAAAATTGGTTTTTAAAATATTAAATTATAAACAAAACAATCAGCACTATTCATGACAATTAGAAAAATAGTAATTATAAAATAAATAATTTAATTAAAATAAAGTCAGTTTTATTAAATAATAATAATTTAATTAAATAATATACATTTTCATTACAAATACACATACACATACATAATAGAACAACACACAGCCCACAGATATACATACATACCTACATAAATAAAGACACTCAACCCATATAGTAAACTAATATAAAGACAGCACGATCAAATCAGTGCATTTACACCGTCAGGCTCCGCTGCGCCTCCAAAAGGTACTGACGCAAACGTTTTTTATTTATTTATTTCACACAATTACAAAATCCTTACAGTACATATGCACCAAATCGATATTGTAAGCAATCATCCAAAAAAATAATGTAATATAAGATCTTATAAAATAAATAATATTCGCAAATCATTATTGTTCAATTCATAATTCATAGCAATATAATTACAGTAAACAATGCAATTAATATATTCAATGGATTAATTTATTTAACCTATTAAACCCCTTATTATATAAAACTATTATATATAAACAAATATATATTATATAAACTATTTAACCCTAAAATTTTAAACGTGACCATAGTCTTAGGGACTTAGGACTTAGGGTATAGGGTATAGAGCAAAGGTTTTAGGACTTAGTGCATAGGATAGAGGGCAAAGATCATATGAAAAAGATCATAGGACAAAGGGTAAAGGACAAAGGGCAAAGGGTAAATGGCATAAGGTACAATAATTAAAACCCACAGTTCATAGCAAATATTTATACAGCATAGAAATGAAATTTCTTTTTAAAACATTATGTTACTATTGTTTATGCAACACCGGAGGTGCAGCACTAGTTCTGTCAACTCTAAGAGACGACCGTGCGAAAGGGAGGAGAAAAGTAGGAAGATAAAAATACTTGCACACACTTTGCGTCCGGAGCGTTAATTATCATAGGTTTATTACATAAGTTTAAGATGATACGCTATAGAATAACAATAGGTACATAAGTAATACTCGTTAATCTACGTACTTCTACTGTGATAGTACCTACCTTGTAACACTTTTTTTTTTAAGGTTCTACCACCATCTTCACTCCTGGCAGAGCAATGAAGAGAGACTCCAAAAATATCCCAGGGCGCCTTTTATGAAGAATATGTGTGGTTGGGAGACAAATGATATGCTTGCCTAAAAATAAAAAGTATAAGTTTTTAACAATATAAGATCATTACAAAAATTCATTAATATGTTATGGCAATACTATAGGTATAATGTTCTTATAGAGGTAATCTTCACACACACACGAGAAAAGATGTAGCATATGCAGAAGAAGTAAGAAAATGTACTCAGCTATGTACTAGGGTGCGAAGCTTGCGGAGCGAGCTGATTATTCCTTGACTGCCTCTGTGGCGCGGTGGGAGTGCATCCGACTGCTACTCAAGAGGTCGTGGGTTCGATTCCCACCCAGGATAAAACTTTGTGTGATGAGCACGATGGTTTATTCTGTGTCTGGGTGTTATTTATCTATACTATGTATGTATTTAGAAATATATAAGTATGTTTATCAGTTATCTAGATCCCATAACACAAGCTAATATTAGCTTACTTTGGGCTAGATGGCGCTGTGTGAAAAGTGTCCCACAATATTTATTTATTTATTTATTTATTTATTCCGCTCACGCCAAGCCCCTGTGCGTTGATCCACTGGTACACGATTTGAAGAGGACTGCCCAAGGACCAGGATTGCCCTCTAGAGCAGCAGTAACCAGCGATAGCTCACAAACACCGTGAGCAGTGGCTCCGCCTCCCTATCCTCCAGGGGAAACCACAACGCTTCGAGCAATTATGTGGATAGCGGGGTTTCTAAGACACTCGTACGTGACTATATATTTCAAACGGCTATAGAACTTGGCTTGATTGGCCAGAACTTGCACAAGAAAAATCATGATCGACGAATTTGGAGAATATCTAAGAAATCTGGAGAACTTCGGGTATATTTTAACTGTCACAGGTCTATAATAGATCTCGATCCTTCTACACTCCTCCTTTTTATCCTTTTTTTCTTCTAGACTCCACTCTTGAGAACTGTCCAAAATATTTTTACTTATCGTTCAGTAATCGACATACTAAGTTCTACCACCATAGACCAAATTAAAGTTATTTTATATTTATGTTAAATAATTAATCTAAATACTTGTATTCCTTAAAAAAAACTGTTTATTCAATTTTATTGTTACTTTATTTTTAATTAAAATGGGATATCTTGAACATCAGACCCGGTAATGCCATCTATACGAAAACGCTAGGTACTAACATCCCATCCATCAAAATAACTAGCGACGTCTGGCGGCAATATGTCCGCACTACCTCGCTAGTCAAAACTGCATGTTACAACATACAGCAAACAACTGTTTACTGTGTCACAATCTTGTTTAAGTTTTATGTTCTGTTTCGATCTTGAAACTGAACTATTATTCTTAGTGTTGTGGCAGATTAAAATTCTCTTGAGATCTGGTGTATTTGTTTTAGTAACAGTGTAGCTAGTTACTTAGTAGGCTGTAGGCTTACCCTGTAATTGTCTCTATAAATAGTCTTAGTACTCAAATGTAAACTCCAGTGTAGCAATGTCGGCTATTTGAAACTAAGCTTTTTTTAAGGGATAGAGACAATTTTTATACTCGAAATTCATGTGCCACTTAACTACTCAAACGTTCAAGCTGCTAAAGCAGCTGACTTTTTTTGCCTTTTCTTTTTTAGAACTGACCTCATTTCAAAAATTTAAAAAAAAATGTTGTCTGTGGTTTTAATGAATGAATTTTATACCATTAGAATCGTGGATAAAAAGCCCGTGTATTAGAGGTTTAATATCTATATGTCACAATATCAAAATTCAAAGTAAATGCGGTATAAACATTGCCGGCGGCCATTTTCCCGCCATTTTTTTAGTTTTGCGTTATTATTTAATGGGTTAACAAATTTTTAGTTTTTTTTAGAATAATTATAAGTTATTAGTGTCATATATCGTTTTAATCGTTATAATTCCAAGAATTTAATTATGTAAAAAAACTAATAGTGTATTATATTAGTTTTTCGTGTGAGTGGCAAATTTTTGAAAAATAACGTTTATTTATTTTTTTACCGACTTTTTCGTGTTTATACCAATATATCAGTTAATTATGATTAAAATTCCAAATTATTATAGCTATAAGTTTTATCTTTATATATTTAACGATTTTTCAGTAGTTAAAATTTTTTGTCTAGATATTATAGTTTCCAAGATATCACGATTTTAGTTAATTAGGTCATAGGTTAATTACAAAAAATGCGCTGCTCTGGCAGCGCGAACGGATAGTGAACGTTTGAGTGGAAACTACATAAAACTATTTGAATGTTTTCGTGTAGTTTCCTTTAGAAAATAAGGCATTGTTATATATGTTTATATGGGTGTAAGGCCAAGATCTAAGAGCAAGTTCTCCTAGACCCACGAACGACGACCTTATGGGGTTGGGAAGGCAGACGGCATTTGCTCCCAAAAATGCCAAAAGTCAAATGCAGACGATAGCTGTTCCTAGCAGCTAAACAGAAATGGACCCTGAGCCCTAAGTCCAGGCTGAATTTAGAAGCGACAGGAAAAGCACAAAGTTTATAAAAAGGGGTATGTAAGTAAAAATAAATCGATATGTAATAAGTAAATCGGATTAAATATTTGTCGATTGTGATCGGTAACTTTAACTTTATGAAGGGAACTACAATTCGCTAATCAAACTACAATATTTATAAACACAATAAAAGATGTTTTTTATCGAATCACGTTCAACAAAAGTATCGAGCAAAGAGATTGCTTCGCAGAGTAATATGGCATGAAGTGAATACGACAGACCCTGAGGCAACGAATGCCATATGATTTCTCTTTGACGTCTAGCAAATATAAGCCATTTATTAGAGCTTTATTTGCAAAATTTAATGCACCCTATTATGCAATTAGTTTGTTTAATATACATTTTTAAGCGCTCGTGGCTCCGCGGTCTCAGTGTTCTGTAAACGATCACTGCGTTAAGTAACTTTCATTATGGCTGGTCCTCGGATGGGTGACCACTTAGTGGCATTTACATTTGCGAGCATTTCCTTGCTTCGGAAGGCACGTTAATCCGTTGGTCCGGGTTGCCAGTAACATGGCAGTCGTTAAGCCCAGTTGAAGGACTTATGGGCGGCTTAAAAATTAACAGTAGGTCGCCACAACCGGCGCCTGTCTATTTCAACGCGTAGTGGGCTCACCACCGGTGACGTGGTACGAAATGTGGGCGTATAATATGCCTCTGCCTACCCCTTCGGCGATAAAGGCGTGACAATATGTCTATGTATTTTTTAAGACTGCGTCCTATAGTAAAACAGTGATATCCCTTGATATACAGCGGGAAGCGGTGTGGCAGAGAAAGTAATACACGCTTCGATCATAAATCTTTGATTCATTATATACTAACTGTCCCACCCGGTTTCGCCCGTGACATACTTCGAACCCCGTGGCACCCATTTAATCCCGTCGTTTATTAATTTCACAATAATGTGTGTATGAACATTTTCCAAATTCGTTGATTACTTCTCCGCTCTCCAGTATTATTGGCTCGGTCGAATTATGGTTCACGAAATTAATTTCTTTGCGCATTATTTTGAATTTGCTATAACTCGTAAGATATTCATTTAATTTGCAAGGTGTAAAGGGACAAAATAATCTTCATGAAATGCTGAAGCCAACTAAAGTATTAAAATGATAAGGATTAATAGCATATTTGTGTAAATAGCCCTCAAATTACTGCATTTTGATAGTATTAAAATGGATATAGTATGTTATTCTTAAATGATAGACATATACATATACCGTCCCAAACGTTTTTGTAGGCCTACATTAGATACAGAATTGCACTATACATTATTTTGTCATATCTCAAAGGGTTTAGGCAGCGTTGTCGTTGAAAGCTCCCAGACGGCTTATTTTTCCGATATCTCCAACAAATATCGTTATAATTTAGTCAATATTGTATATTATATGACACCGTGATGTCCGCAGAATATAGTTAAATATTCACATAGATACTTCTAAATTTATACTTAATATTATAAAGATGAAGAGTTTGTTTGTTTGTATATTTGGTTGAACGCGCTAATCTCAGGAACTACCGGTCGGATTTGAAAAATTATTTTTGTGTTAGATAGCACATTTATCGAGGAAGGCTATAGGCTATATATATGCTACTACACTGGGGAGCAGAGCAGTAGTCATAAATGTCGACAAATCGGGCAAATTTTTATGCATCATTGTGGAATTTATAAGCGACAGGATTAAATAGGTGCGACGGGAGGTCGAAATATATGCCACGGGCAAAGCTGTGGGAGTCATCTAATTACAAAATATTGGCCTAAAATATATTATTTTCCCATTAATCATTGCATCATAATAGTTTATATTGATTGGTAAAATAATTGATTCTGTATAATAACTAAGAAAAAAGTTACAGCTAATTTTCTAAAAGTCAAACTTTAAATCGCTCTGCTGTAAAGAAAGGATTATGCAGATGTGACCTTTATCTAGGCATAGGTCGATTTGTTCTTTGCGCTTTGCCCTACGCCCTTTGCCCAAGGACATATCCTTCGCCCTATGCCCTTTGGGCTATGTAATTTGCTCTGACCTTTGCCCTATGTCCTTTGCCATTTCTCCCATGTCCTTTTCCCAGACCTTTGTCCTATGCCATTTGACCTACAACCTTTGACCTAAGTACATTGATCTATGTCCTTTGACCTCTATCCTTTGACCTATGTCCTTTGCCCTATGTCCTTTTACCTCCGTCTATTGACTTACGTCATTTAAACTATATCCTTAGACCGCTGTCATTTGAAATCTGTAAAATAAAATTTTCTTAAACATACTCATACAAATAAAGTTGTTTAATAACATTAATTTCCAAGTCTAACTTGCTCTTGTAATTTATTACCACTCAGCGTGCAGAAAACTTTTAAAAATAAAAAGGATTAATGGCAATTTTAGGTCAAGTTCTAAACTAAAGCGACGAGCGGGGCGAAAGCAACGGCTACAGCGAAGTGGTAATAATAAATGCATTAGGTTTTTGTGATATTTACTGGTGTATTCCTCGATTACATATATATTCAGGATCTATCGTAAATTATTTACCATTAATTGGAGACGCTGATTCTTAGCCCTATGAACTTCATATACTCATGTCATGGTTGTGAGATTACGGAATGCAAAGGTGTTTCTTGCCACTTTTATATAGAACTCCTAGATATTAAGTTTATTTTAATAGTTTTAGTTTAATTGTGGGCGCTGTTACCTTTTTTTCCTCGAACTTTTGACTGTGACAAAAAAGTAACAGTAGTTCAAGTATATTTTAAACTTTATTTTAGTAATTTTATTTATCATGACTCCTCCAATTAACGGGTAACTTATTATTTCCGTGCTTTGGAAGGCACGTTAAGCCGTTGATCCCAGTTGCTAGTAACATGGCAGTCGTCAAGCCAAGTTGAAAGCCTTATGGGTAGCTTGGAAATTTTCAACAGCAGATAGCCACAACCTGCGTCTGTCTACTCAACACGGCAATTAAATTCAATCTATTACTTGGGACAGGAACAGTGAGAAGCGGGCGTATAATATGCCTCTGCCACTCCTTCGGCGATAAAGCGTGGATGATAAACCTATTATATACGACATACCTTGTCACTATATAGTATAAAACAAAGTCGCTTTTCGCTGTCTGTCCCTATGTATGCTTAGATCTTTAAAACTACGCAACGAATTACCATGCGGTTTTATTTTATTGTTAGAGTGATTCATAAGGAAGGTTTTTACATAAAAACCTTCCTTATGAATTTGTTAAGTTTTTATATACGATCTTGTTCTTGGGATAAGTAACAATATTATTTGTAAATATAACTTTGTTTTACGTAAATTCCAAAGTCACATTTGTAATATATGAATAAAAACAAAAACTTGCAATTTTGTGAGTGGGCAACTGCAGGAATCTACAAAAGTAGGGCTAAGTTGTACGAATTATATGGTTTGAAGCAATTTAATTATGATCCTGCCTTTATTCAATATGTTAAAATTTATTCTAAGACCTTTAAAAAGGCCTGTGCTGCTGCCAAGTCGTTACATATAAGTAATAAAATTAAAGAGTCAAAAAACAAGGCAAAAATGACTTAGAATGTAATAAATACTGAAACCGGTCGATTACTACCCCGTGATAATAACATTGAGTTAATTATAAATAACGAAGTGTGTAATAATAAATTAGATATAGCACAAACTTTTAACAACTATTTTATAGACATACCCGCGAAAACAACTAGCTCCTTAAATTCTTGTCCAATAAAAGCTCAACGCATGCTTGAGGGCAGCGTAGTGTCAGTGTCAGTGTAGTGTCTTATTTGGCTTCAAATATGTAAACCCCAACGATATCATTAAAGTATTCAAGTCACTTAACTCAAAAAAGACAGCTGACTTGTGGGGTATTTCTGTAAAATTGATTGAGTCTATCATTGTTAATATATCACCACATCTAGCTGAAATATTTAATAAATGTGTTGATAAAAGAGTGTTTCCAGATTTAATGAAACACAGTAAAGTAATATCTCTATTTAAATCTGGATCCAAAACCGACCCTGGTAATTTCAGACCAATTTCAATAATACCAGCCATTAGCAAAATTTTTGAAAAAATTATATTGCAACAATTACAAGGTCATTTTAATTTAAATATGCTATTACATAAGGAGCAGTATGGGTTTACAAGGGGTCGTTCTACCATTCATGCAGGTGTGACACTTCTGAATCATATACATGACGCCTGAGAGAATAGACAAGATGCTATTGGTGTATTCTGCGATCTCTCCAAAGCATTTGATTGCGTTGACCATAAAACACTATTGGGAAAACTCTTTTATTATGGTATCAAAGACTCTGCACTGAACCTTGTTGCCTCCTACCTAAATGATCGAATACAACATGTCTGTTGCTATGGGCGTACCGCGGGGATCAATTCTGGGTCCGTTTCTATTTTTAATTTATATTAACGATCTGCCATTCTATATACAGAACTTGTGCGTCATTGTTCTATTTGCTGATGATACGTCACTTATTTTTAAAGTTAATCGCACGCCTAGTAATTTTAACTAACTAACTAACTTTCTTCACGCTGTATCCCTGACGGAGTAGTCAGAGAGGACAGATCGCCAGGCTTCGCGATCCATGCATACTTCTTTCGCTCCTTCGAGATTCATCAATCGCTTCATACACGCACGTCTGGGTATCCGAGTACTTTTGACCTTTCCGTTTTTGAGCAATCTGCTCACGTGGTCTTCATATGTAAGTCTCGGCCTTCCCTGACTCCTTCTACCCTCTACTTTTGAACAATATATATTCTTCGTCAATCGTTCCTCACTCATTCGTTGGACGTGTCCAAACCAACGGAGCACGCCCTTTTCCAGCTTAACGCTGACACTTTCATTCAAACCTGCCATATTGCGTATCACTTCGTTACATATTCGGTCGGCCAAGGTAACGTCGCACAATTTTCGAAGTGATCGCATCTCCACAGCATTCAATTTACTTTCATGCATCTGCTGACATACACAAGTTTCACTACCGTAAAGCAAAGTTGGCACTAGCACTGCGTTATGAATCGCCATACGTGCTTCTTTTACGATGCTTTGTCGCTTTACTAACTGGGACAAAGCACCGTTAACTTTGTTTCCGGCAGCTATTCGCCGTTCTACATCCGAATCACATCTTCCATCCGCGCTAAACATACTTCCTAAATACACAATTTCATTTACTTGCTCTAGACGTTCCTGGTTTACCCTAATCTCGCATTTAGTTCTTACGTCACCTCTTTCAAATACTAGAACCTTAGTTTTACTTGCATTCAAGCGGAGACCCTTACTTTCACACCCCTCTTTCATATTAGTGACTAATGCCTGTAGGTCGGCTTCTGATGAGGCCATGAGCACCGCATCATCAGCGTACAGGAGACAGTTTACTGTAAAGTCACCCAAATTCACACCCATATTAAAATCTTTCAACTTCTGCAGGCAACTGTCCAGATACACTATGAACAGCCAGGCGGACATGACACATCCCTGTTTGACGACTGTAAAAGAGAGAAGAGTAAAAGAGGTGACACATCCCCCCCTACTCGCACGCAAGCCTTACAGTCCCTATAAAGCGACTGTATTGCCCGCAGTAGCGAGTCGTCCACACCATATCCTGGCAGCAAGTCCCACAGCGTTTCTCTCACAACGTTATCAAATGCTTTCTCTAGATCCACAAAAGCGCAGAAAACCTTCTGGCTAAGAGCCAGAAACTTTTCCGCGATCATGCGGAGAGAAAACACTTGATCCATGCAACCTCTTCCACGTCGGAATCCGCATTGAGCCTCCCATAAATACCTTTTAGACTTTTCTTGCATTCGTGCCGTTATAACCTTTGCATACACCTTACTAGCTAAGCTGACCAAGCTGATCGCCCTGTAGCTGGAGCAGTTTAGGCGCGAGCCTTTCCCTTTGTAAATAGGTACTACAACTGCTACTCGCCAGACATCCGGGACCTCACCCGTCCGCCAGCACAAGTTGCATAACAGACATAGTGTGTCCCAGACACGCGACCCACCGTACTTGATCATCTCAGCAGTAACTCTGTCTTTTCCCGCAGCCTTACCACATTTTATACTTCTTATCGCTTGTTTTATTTCTTTCATACTAATGACTTCAATGACATCGGGATCCGGAGCATCGAAGTGAGCTCCACTTCCCGATGTGGCATCTCTGTCTTTTCTTGCATACATCTTTCCATAATATTCACTCCATCTCTGCAGGACGTCACTTTGGTCTGTTAGGACGTCATTGTTAACACTAAGCACTTTATTCATACTGCAGATTTCCGAACAACTCCGGGTCTTGCCTACCTCTTTCCAGAAGAGCTTGGCATTATCCCGGAAATTGGCCGACAACCTTTCATCCGCTTTCATTCTGCACCTTTCACGAGCTTCTTCTATCAGTGCCTTCGTGTTAACTTTCTGCAGCTTGTATCTCTCTTTCATATTAAAATCATTCCGCGAGTCTAAGTAGTCTAGCCATGCTTTCTTCTTCATTCGAACTGCTTCTTTCACTTCCTCATTCCACCATGCATCACGCTTATTGTTACTGCCTCTTTTCGTTTCTCCACACACTTCCACAGCGGCATTTATCATACTGTCCCTAAGGTTCTGCCATACACTTTTCACATTCTCACTGCTTACATTGACGTTGCCAAGCTTTTCGGCTACCCTTTCATTATATTTATGCCTAATGGATGCATCCTGAAGCTTCCAGCTTTTGATGCTATAAGTCGGCCCAGGTTCAGGACACTCGGTACGATGACGCCAACCCGCGAACAGACCCCTAATCCTAGTTATGACTAGGTAGTGTTCTGATCCCAGCTCAGCGCCTCGATAAACCCTCGTGTCCATCGCCTGTTTACGGAGCCGACTATCCATTAGGAATAGATCTATCATGCTTCTCTTTGACTTACATCTCCTCGTATACATATGAATTTGTTTGTGGTTGAACATTGTGTTCGCCACAAACAAATCCTTTTCCTTACAAAATGCCAGTATAAGCTTGCCAGCGTCGTTCACCCTTTTATCCCCTTACTTCCCGAGTACCGACTCAAAACCATCGCGAGTGGTACCCACCCATCCATTCAAGTCTCCACATACTATAAGTCTTTCATTTCCTTCTATCACATTTAGAGCTTCTCTCATACTCTCCCAGAAGTCCTCTAGCTCACTCGCGTTCGACGAAGATATTGGCGCGTAAGCAGCTACCAGGAAAATCTTCGTCAAACCAAGTTTTACACGGATCCAGAGGATTCTAGGACATACCAGTTTGTACTCATACATACCGGAGGCCAATCGCGAGGACAGCAAAATTCCAACCCCCGACTGCCATGCTCGCTCTCTGGTACTCCAGACCAAAGCGCGAGCATCCCACCCGGGAGCTCCAAGACTTCGCTGCCCTTGCGCTTGGTCTCTGTCAAGCACACTGCATCTAACTTTCTCTCATTCATAACATCCATCAACTCATTCATCTTATCTGTCATTCCTCCCCTAACATTCCACGCAGCTGCCCTGCACTCCATCCTCCACTTCCCGCCGTGTCGGGCCGCGCGTGTAGGGTGGCGGTCCCCTACGCCGCTCTGGCTCACACTTTTCGCACCAGCGGGGACGAACTGGTGCGCGTCGCCTCGGGGGCACGCCCTAGCATAATTCGCCCTGGTGGCACTCGTGTTGGAGTAGAATTGCAGCCGTAGCTGGCAGGGATGGCGACGTGCACGCTTCTACTCTTCATCCCCAGTAATTTTAACGGCGTAAATAGTTCACTTGCCCAAGTTGTAGATTGGTTTACGACCAATAATTTGCTACTAAACGCTAAGAAGACAAAATGTATCAGATTCAGCAGGCCTAATGTCAGGAATTGCGGTACAAATATAACATTGAACAGTGATACCCTTAATCTTGTAGAATCAACTGTATTTTTGGGGATCACTTTAGATAGCAAACTGCAGTGGAATGCCCAAATAACGTGTCTTGCAGGTAAACTCAGCTCGGCAGCCTTTGCCGTTAGTAAAGTCAGGCAGCTTACTGATGTGGCAACTGCCAGGCTGGTATACTTTAGTTATTTTCATCGTGTCATGTCTTACGGCATTTTGCTGTGGGGCAAAGCAGCTGATCTACAAGTAATTTTTGTACTCCAGAAGAGAGCTATACGTGCAATATATAAATTGAGTGCTAGAGTGTCTCTTAGAGAAAAATTTAAAGAAATTGGCATTTTAACGGTTGCATCACAGTATATATTTGCAAATATTATGTAAGTAATATAAGTGTCTAAAATAATAAAATGTATAAAATAATAAAATTGTTCCACAATATATAATAAAATTCCTTTAAACATTATGAACCTGCCGTTACATAAATTTAAGGCGGAAATTAAGACGCACCTCTTGAAAATGGCCTATTACACAACTAATGATTATTTGAACGATAAAAATAAATGGAAATGAGTTGCTTGCTCTTCGCTTGAGCTATTTAGGATTCGAATGAATCTTGTGATACTCGTATGCCTTGTATCTGCATTTATATGTTGTATTTTTACATCTCTACATTATTAATAATTTGAAACGTCTGACAACTAAAGGTTTCTAAATTGGCTGCGTTTAGTCCCGGTATTAACTAATATACAATGTAATTTGAGTTTGTTATTGTGTGAGCACCATGAAGACTTATTTATTTCTTTGAAATTTACATGATAGTTGCTGTGCAGTTTTTGAGCATGTCATGCTCGCCTAAGTGTCCTGGCAGTGGTGGCGTATGTATCGGGTCGCCTTATTCCTATAATACGGTTGAGTAGGGTGATGGCTGATATAATGCGTCATACCCGTGAACGGGTACCGTCTGTTGGGACTGGTCAGCTCATAGCTGTTATAGCAATTATTACAAATAATCTTATTTATATTTAAGGTAAACTTAAGTTTAGTCGACTCTTCTCACATAAATCCAAAGGAACAATTTAAGTGTAATTTTAATGTTGTAAGCCATTCCTACATTTTAAAATGGCATCCATTGACTTTCTTGCCAGATTCTTCTTCTTCAAGGGTAGGCTGCCCTTAGAACCGGCAACTATAATCGCTCTAATTTTGATATGATTTAAACACAACATTGATTTTGTTTTTTTGTTTGTATAAATTCATAAAAACTTAACTTAACTTAACTATCTTCACGCTGTATCCCTGACGGGGTAGTCAGAGAGGACAGATCGCCAGGCTTCGCGATCCATGCATACTTCTTTCGGTTCTTCGAGATTCATCAATCGCTTCATACACGCACGTCTGGGTATCCGAGTACTTTTGACCTTTCCGTTTTTGAGCAATCTGCTCACGTGGTCTTCATATGTAAGTCTCGGCCTTCCCTGACTCCTTCTACCCTCTACTTTTGAACAATATATATTCTTCGTCAATCGTTCCTCAATCATTCGTTGGAAGTGTCCAAACCAACGGAGCACGCCTTTTGCCAGCTTAACGCTGACACTTTCATTCAAACCTGTCATATTGCGTATCACTTCGTTACGTATTCGGTCGGCCAAGGTAACGCCGCACAATTTTCGAAGTGATCGCATCTCCACAGCATTCAATTTACTTTCATGCATCTGCTGACATACCCAGGTTTCACTACCGTAAAGCAAAGTTGGCACTAGCACTGCGTTATGAATCGCCAGTCGTGCTTCTTTTACGATGCTTTGTCGCTTTACTAACTGGGACAAAGCACCGTTAACTTTGTTTCCAGCAGCTACTCGCCGTTCTACATCCGAATCACATCTTCCATCCGCGCTAAACATACTTCCTAAATACACAATTTCATTCACTTGAATAAATTAAAATAATAAATTCATTACTATATAATTGGTCAAATATCATGTTAATCAAACTAATGTAATTACCGGCTCAGGCTCTACCTATTGCTTTGCGAATCTGGTAGTAAATGTAAATGTAGAAGCAATATTCTTGACGTTCATAAGTGTTACTTTGTGACCTAAATGAATAAAGATTTATTATTATTATTATTTCCTTTATTTATTATATACACATAAAAGTTACATTTTTAAATAAATTATACATATTAAAAATCTATTTAAAAATATAAAAAATAGTATCTCGCCGGCATCGGGTACAGGGACCAAGCTACCGGTGGTCAGGGCTGCCGAGACAAGAACTTCCGCACAATACGTGCCGTGCCCAGAAGAACCGCCTTCTGCATCAAGCCCTTGACCCAACTGCCTAACGCGAGCCTCTTGAGATGTTGGTCGAGGCTCTTGGCAATCAGACCATGTGCCGATACAACTATCGGAACAATAATCACTGAATCCACATCCCACATGTCGACAATCTCGTGAGCAAGGTCCAAATATTTTATTTCTTTATCCTTTTCGGCTTTTACGAGATTCTCGTCATGTGGAATGGTTATATCAACGATTAATGCGAGGCGTTCTGACCGATCTATTACCACTATATCAGGCTTATTGGCTACAATAGTCCTGTCAGTGATAATAGATCGGTCCCAGTATAATGTGACACGACCATTTTCTAGAACTGGGTCGGGTACATACCTATAATACGGTACCTCTGAATCGACAAGGTTATATTTCAGTGCAAGTTGCTGATGGACAATCCTGGCTACTTGGTTGTGCCTATGCAAATACTCGCCGTTGGCAAGACGAGAACAACCAGATATTATATGTCTAAGAGATTAACCAGGTAGGTGGCATGCCCGACATATGTCAACCGTACCATCTCTCAGAATATACTTCCGATAGTTATTCGTCATTACAACTTCATCAGTAATTGCACAGACAAAACCCTCGGTTACGCCAAATAAATCACCGAACCGTAGCCAGGAGACAGATGCTAATAAATTTACATCGGGCCTATGTAAAGCCCGATAAAACCGTCCATGCAGTTCCTTACTCTGCCATATCTCCTTGCGATCGTCAGTACTTTATTATTTAGTATTAGTGGTTTGCGCCAGTTCTCTTTGGCAAGAGCGAGTGGGGTCAGTCCGTTATCTACTGTCACCATACCCTTATGCATACCCACGTCAGTACGAAGAAAATATTCTCTAAGGTTGCATATCTCACGGTTATGCAAAGTCTTGACGTTTAAAAAGCCGCGACCTCCACATTTCCGTGGGATATACAACCTCATTATGGACAAACGCGGGTGATGCATCCGATATGATGTCAATAACGAACGAACTTTCCTATCCAGGAATTCTAACTCTGTTTGAGTCTACCTAAGTATGCCGAAGGAGTATACTAAGACTGGCATGGCCCACCCGTTGATAGCACGCACCTTGTTTCTGCCCTATTTAAGAGACTTTTTAGTACCTTTTTCAGGCGGCCCAAGAAACGATCCTGCAACGAAAGTTTCATGTCAGTCTCAGTAATACCCAATGCTTGCGACATACCCAGATATTTATAGGTTTCAGTCGCGGAAAGGGACCTAAGTTTTGTGAAATCTGAAAGTTGTACTCCTTCAGATTCCACAATTCGTCCCTTCTTAACATGCATGACAGCACACTTATCTACACCAAACTCCATTTTGATTGACTTACTAAAGGTTATAGTGACCTTTAGTAACTCATTCAAATGGGATTCGGTGGAGGCAAATAATTTCAAATCATCCATGTAAAGAAGATGCGACACAACTTGACCTCTTGAGCCCTGATTTCTCCAGTAAAGTACTGAGAGGATTCAGTGCCAGACAAAACCATAAGGGACTCAAACTGTCACCCTGAAATATACCCCTTTTAGATCTTTACAGGTTCACCATTCCCAAGAACCTGACGACATCCTGGATAAACAAGAGCCGTTTTCCATTGCCCCATACATGCCTTCAAGAAGGTGCGTAGAGTTGTATCAACTTTATACAACTCTAGCACCCTCAACAACCACTGGTTGAGCGGGCGAGATAAATAAATTCAAAGTGGACTGTACTTGCGGGGAAAAACTGAAATAAAATTTACACGCGATTGTCGACGGAAAAAGTAATGGAAAAAACAGAAATATGCACACTACCTTGCTGCTTGCTGCGAGATGCTGAGGTGGAGGCTGCCGGGGGCGTCCCTGGACTTGAATTCCTGGTTTCCTTGCACGAAGACACTATTTATCCATGGAAAATACGATTATTGCGATAGTTGGGTGCGATGCGGCCGGCGCGCGGAGTTGTAGGAACAGACTGCCAGCCCTCAAACGTGGCCGTCGACGTGAGGATAGCGGAGCGCGCGTAGGTACTTGCGCGCTCGTAAAACAGCTGTCTCGCTCCTCCTTTATAGGTGCGTGTGCGAGACAAGGTACGTGCGAAAGAGAAATGGAATAAAAGGGAGCGGGGGGAGTGTCGACAACTAATTAATTAAAAACAAATGCAGATCAGCGATGAAACATAGAAAAAATAACGCGGCTATTCTTTCATCATATACCGGCGCAACCATTTCCCCCCAGCTTGAAGGGTTACCTTCGAAAAAGGAACAACTGACTATACAGTTGCCACTAAGCTTTAGCTGCTAAATAAACAAATGCTATCGAACTAAACTAAACCTAATCAAACAAGCTAAATTTGTTATTGAAGTTACTGTTGATTAGGCAAAGGACAAAGGCGAATTACTGGTCGCAAGTACGAACCAGTTGCGGTTTTAACGCGAACTATACGGGTGATCCCATTTGACCCAGGGAAAACTTCTTCTACTACCCCAAGAGGCCAATGTAATGGAGGCATATTTTCAGTTAAAATAACTACGACAGTACCGACAGTAACAGGGTTCGATGGAGTATTCCATTTCTGACGTGACTGTAGCGTATGCAAATAGTCTGTCCTCCAACGCTTTCAAAACGATTGAACGAGTTTATCCAATAATGCATGACGCGAGAGGAGATGAAGTCGATCTTCCTCTATTTCAAAAGCAGGTAAGTATTTTAACTGTGTCACGTTCATAAAGTGCGCTGGAGTCAGTGCAAGCGGCTCCGAGGGATCACTAGACAAGGTTCTACAAAGGGCCAGCGTAATCGGTACCCGTGTGTACGAACGGTTTAGCAGCCTGAACAACACGACAAGGACGATGATCGGCCATTTCGGGCGCGATTGACTTCGGGCGAAGTTTGAAACACGGAATACATCTATGAACTATCGAACTGTTATATATACACCCTGTATACCATAACCCTTACGTCCCCAGATCCTTTCCTCCAGTCAGCACTTTTGATTGCTCGTTGCATTCGAGTTCAGTTGAACGTTCAGTTCGAATCTATCATCCGCGCGTGACACTTGCCCTCAAACTCGGGTCCTAAATTGTGAAATAAAAGTTCTCTAAGTTTTAATTTCTTTTTTTAAAAAGGCCTGTGGCCGAATCCTTATAACAATTTGGTGGCAGCGGTGGGATGCTGATGGTGAAAGCATCCCTGGTACGTCTCCGTCTGGGCCCCGAAAATAAAGTGTCAGTGCGAAAAAATTAACAAATAAAATTAAATAAGTCGAACTCAACCATTGTCATCCAAAAGTATCCTATGGTGAATCTCCAAGTGTGAAAATCACGCGAATGTGCCTGTGAAATAATTTGATAAATCCCGAAAATCTGTGATTCGATCCTGGGAAGAGTTGCATCGAAAAAAAAAAAAATATTCAACTGGGTTAACCAAATACTTACCTCGTCCAAAGACAGCAGCCTTGTTCCTGTGCCGTGTCTCGCTCTGCTCCTGTAACAAGGACTCCGGCAACTACGTGTGACTACTGAAAGGTGATCATGATCCTGTACATTTTCTTCGTGCTCCTGTAAGTTCAGTTTCAAAATACTTTTTTTTGTGAAAGTGCAGTAAAGTTAAATCCTTCCATATCCTAAAAGTGTGTGTGATTTCTCTAGCAAAACAATTTTTTCCTAAGCATAAGAACATTCATTTAAATTATAACTCTCGCCAACTTTATTGTTATCCGTTAAGATAGTTCTAAGAATTTTAGCTCAGTGGCTTATCGCATCCGTCGAGTGTTCGAGACTAGACGATAAGGTGTCTGTTACTCACGGCCGCCTGTTACACCGAAGCTTAATTAGAATCAACGGATTATTAACTTTCCGTTGTGTTTTATATTATTGTTTTTGCTACTTTGTGTGTGCATTTAATAGATTTATAGAAATGGCTACCGGATCACAAACTGCACAGGTAAAACAAGAGAATGCGAACAGTATCGAGATTGGCACTCTATTCAAATTCATAAAACCTTTCGATGGAACTCGAGAATTATTAAATTCGTTTCTGACAAACTGCACTAACGCAATCCAACTGGCTTCCGATACCCAAAAGTCCATCCTATTCAAATATATTTTGTCACAATTAAAGGGAAAGGCCGAAACAGCTTGTTCTATTAAAGAATTTGATTCTTGGGATCAATTGAGTACATTCTTGAAAAATCAATTTGGAGAGAAAAAACACTACGCCCACCTACTGACAGACTTGCAAGAATGCCGCCAGTTAGGTAACGAGCAAGTAAACCAATATGCTTTACGCGTTGAAACTTGTCTCTCGAAACTATTGACCGAAGTAACATTGTCAAATAAAAAGAAATCTGAATTAAGTGGCCGCACAGCCGCAATGGAAGATCTAGCACTCAACACCTTCTTACTTGGCCTTAAGCCCGAAATCTCTAACCTAGCCAGAAGCAAAAATCCTTCCACGCTCAACGAAGCGATTAATGTAGCAGTATCTGAAGAAAAAATCTTAAACCTATTTAATAAACGCAATAACACTAATCGTCAGATCCCGAAACCCAATTTTTCTTTAAGGCCATCTACTCTGAATATGAGCTCAAAGCCCTACCAACAAAAACAATTTGACCATAATATCCAGAATTTATTTTGTAGGTACTGTAAAACTCAAGGTCATACAATTGACAAGTGCCGCAAACGCGAATTTAATAATAATAGATTCAAAGTCCCTCAATCGTCCCAGTTACAACGTCCTAACCAAAACTTTTATCGGCCTCAACCCGCTCGCGTCAACTGTATTGACTATGAGAATGGAGACCTCGAGCCAGAAATGTCTACAAACGTAGAAGAATTTCAAATTAACCAAGACGGAAATAATTTAAACGCTTAGTGGGTCCGCGTAGGTGTCTCGTGGGACCCAAACCGCGATTATTTACCATACCCATATGTAAAAATGACACCTTTTCTACACCCAAGGACCACACGGGTAACCAGCCCCAAGCAAGAGTCCCTATTTCCATACCCAAGGACCACACGGGTAACCAGCCCCAAGCAAGAGTCCCTACTTCCATATCCAAGGACCACACGGGTAATCAGCCCCAAGCAAGAGTCCCTATTTCCATACCCAAGGACCACACGGGTAACCAGCCCCAAACAAGTGTCCCTACTTCCATATCCAAGGACCACACGGGTAACCAGACCCAAGCAAGAGTCCCTATTTCCATACCCAAGGACCACTCGGGTAACCAGCCCCAAACAAGTGTCCCTACTACAATATCCAAAGACCACACGGGTAACCAGCCCCAAGCAAGCGTCCCTAATACTATACGTAAAAAGCTTATCGGTGACCAGATCCAAACAAATGATTTTCCATGCTTTAAATCAAAAATTAAAACTCCTACCCAAGATAATATGGTATACGAAGTGTCCTGTGTACCAAATAAAACATCCTTACCCAATGTTCTCGTTCAAACATCCGTTTCCAGTAAACCTCTTAAATTTCTCGTTGATACGGGTTCTTCAATATGCCTAATCCAGAATTCCTCTATCCAGTCATACTCCAACCTGAAACTTAAAGGTAACATAATTAAATTAAAAGGCATTAACAGCCGTGAAGAAACCATGTCCACTCTTGGTGATTTCGACATGGACATCATACTTGGTAGAGAATCAATATCTTTTCCATTTCACATAATAGAACAAGGACACTTACCCTACGACGGGATAATAGGAAACGATTTACTCACTCAATTTCAGTGCTCCATTGATTACAACAGACAAATCCTTAATTTAGATAAAAATAAAGTTAAAATTCGCCTGACTGACCCAATCTACCATGTTCCTCCTCGCTCCGAGATCTTAATAGAATGCTCAGTTACCAACCCTGAACTAAAAGAAGGTCTCATTCTTGATCAAAAATTAAATAACTCCCTATTTATAGCCAACTGTTTAGTTAGTGTAAAAGACAATAAACGAGTTAATCTCACAGTCCTAAATACTTCCGAAGAACCGGTAACCTTAAGCTCCAACCTTCAACTCTCTCTCCAACCTGTCGAATACGAATCCTTTATATCCTGTTTTACGAACAAAACGTGTTTAGATAGAACCAATGAAGTCCTCAAGCTCCTTCGTGTCTCACACCTGAACTCTGAAGAAAGCGAAGCCCTATATGATCTATGTTCCAAGTACTCAGATATATTTCACCTACCTAATGATTCTCTTACCTCAACTGATGCTATCCAACATGAGATTAGAACATCATCTGATCAGCCCGTCAATGTTAAATCATATCGATTTCCCGAAGTACACAAACAAGAAGTCAACTCTCAAATTCAAAAAATGCTTGATCAAAAGATAATTCAGCCCTCTTTGTCACCATGGTCTTCTCCGATATGGATTGTTCCAAAAAAAATTGATGCTTCTGGCCAAAAAAAATGGCGCGTGGTCATAGACTATCGCAAATTAAATGATATTACCATCGGTGAAACCTATCCAATCCCAAACATCGTTGAAATTCTTGACCAATTAGGCAATTCCAAATATTTCTCAACTCTTGACCTTGCTTCAGGGTTCCATCAAATTCAAATGGCACCCCAGGATGCTTGTAAGACCGCATTTAGCGTCCCTCAAGGCCATTTTCAATTTTCTAGAATGCCATTTGGTTTGAAAAACGCTCCGTCAACATTTCAGCGCCTCATGAAAACGTCCTTACTGGTCTGCAAGGAGAGCGCTGTTTTGTGTACCTAGACGACATTGTTTCGTATTCCCATGACCTTTTTAGCCATATACAAAATCTGGCTTCCATTTTCCAACGACTCCGTTCATTCAATCTTAAATTACAACCCGACAAATGTGAGTTCCTAAGAAAGGAAGTTGGATATTTAGGGCACGTCATCACTGAAAGTGGTTTGAAACCCGATCCTAATAAAATTAAATCAGTTGAAGAATTTCCAATCCCCAAATGTCCCAAAGACATAAAATCCTTTTTGGGTCTCATCTCCTACTATAGACGTTTTATTCCAGAATTTTCAAAATTATCCAAACCCCTTACAAACCTTCTGAAAAAGGATGTTCCCTTTGTTTGGGCAAATGAACAGCAACTTGCGTTTGAATCGCTTAAAGCAAAATTAGTCACTGCCCCAGTCCTGATCTATCCTGATTTTACAAAACCTTTTAACCTTACCTGTGACGCATCCAATTATGCAATATCTGCTATCTTATCGCAAGGTCCTGTCGGAAAAGATCATCCAGTTGCTTATGCATCCAGAACTTTAAATAAATGCGAGACAAATTATAGTGTAACAGAAAAAGAGCTGTTAGCGATAGTCTGGGGTTGCAAAACCTTCAGACCATACTTGTTTGGCCGTAAATTCGTTATCATTACTGACCATCGCCCTTTGAAATGGCTTTTTAACCACACTGACCCCAGTAGCAAATTGCAACGCTGGCGTCTTCAACTCCAAGAATTCGAATACGAGATTGTATATCGCAAAGGCAAATTGAATTCAGCTGCTGACGCTCTTTCTCACTATCCTGTAAACCCAGTATATCCTACAAACCCTACGAATTTACCAAATGATGAACTTACCGACCTCGGTCC
Organism: Thumatha senex; assembly: GCA_948477245.1. Taxonomy (NCBI): domain Eukaryota; kingdom Metazoa; phylum Arthropoda; class Insecta; order Lepidoptera; family Erebidae; genus Thumatha; species Thumatha senex. Next base: position 1,256,756 of record OX419731.1, read on the forward strand.
ATTAGATATTAGTCCCTTTGGTGGTGGATCAAATGACTTTAGTCCTCTAAATCTTCCAAGTCCTGAAAATTTACCCGATTCTCTTCTTCCTCCTATCTCTATGCCAGATAACCCAAATCCAACACCCCGTTCCACACCTTTGTCTGACATTCTTGACCCTATCGTGGAAATGGAAAATGAAACTCAGCCTTTTATAAGTAACCAAGACCCTGTCTTACAATACCCTTTTGATGATCCGCAACCCTCTACCAGTACCCAAGAACCAATGACTTACTACCCTAATCCTGAAGTAGATCTTAATACTCCTAACTTACCTGATCCCGATGATACTTACTCGAAGTTCTTGAAAACACCTTCGACTGTAAAATATAATACGCCAATAATTGAACATAATGATCGCCTAATCAAAAGTCAAAACAAAATATTAATAATACCCACATCTCTTGATCTGGATGAGTCAAACCCATATGTTCAGGAGATTTTATCAAACTCACCCGAATCCGATTCTTTCAATAACTCAGATAGAACTCTACTATCCTTTAAATCTCTTTTACATAATAATAAAAAATACTACTTCCTTTTTACAAAAGTGCATCACTTTGACACTTGCTCATATAACGAAATTTTCCAATCACTAAGAAACATCCGAAATCACCTGATTTCTGAAAACGAGTCTATTGACAAAATTAGCATAACCGATTTTAAGAATCCTTTTGACAAGCACACGTACATAAGGATTTACAATATGCTGGCACACTTATTTCATAATACACGTATTCAAGTGCATATATATCGCGATAAAATATATTATCCTAGTCCCTCTGAAGTACAGAAGATCTTGCATGAAAATAATGATATCCCAATTGCTGGCCATCTCGGCGCCAACAGAATGTTTAATAAAATCCGCGAACAATACTATTGGAAAAATATGCGTACAGAAATAGAGAATTACGTTAAAAACTGCACGTCTTGTCAAACAAATAAAGCTCTTAGAAGAATAAACAGAGCACCAATGCAAATAACAACCACTTCCATAGCCCCCTTCGAAAGATTGTCTCTTGACATAGTTGGTCCTCTACCTGAATCTGGTCCTGCCAAAATTAAATACATCCTTACTCTTCATGACGATCTAACCAAATTTTCTGCAGGATATCCCATCCGCAGTACTACTGCTGAAGAAACCAGTGATTGTCTCATTCATTTTATTTCCTTATTTGGTATACCGAAAACTATCCTTACCGATCAAGGAACCAATTTTACTGCCCAGATGTTTAAAGACACGTGTAAATTCCTAAAAATAAAACAGTTGTGGTCTTCTCCTTACCACCCCCAAACACAGGGTGCTTTAGAAAGAAGCCATTCAACACTAAAAGAATACTTGAAATCGTACATATCTCAAAACCAAGATGACTGGCCCAAATATATCTACACAGCTATGTTAGCATATAACACGGCCATCCACTCTACAACCAACTATACTCCTTATGAATTGGTTTTTGGTCATAAACCTATCCTTCCTAACTCAATTTACGAATCTGCTCCGAGTGCTACTTACCCTGATTACATAAGGATGTTACAACATCGTCTAAAATTCACACGTGAAAAGGCCATTGAACACATAAACAAGTCCAAAGAAGCTTCCAAAACCTACTATGACAACCATAGTCGTGTAGTAAGCTATAATATCGGTGACTACGTCTTTATAAAAAATCATCTTCGATTACGAAAAGCCTTATCTCCTATTTGGAAAGGCCCTTATAAAGTCATCAAAATAAATGGTAGAAATAGCCTAACATTATTAATAAATAGGAGACATGTAGTACATCACTTTGATGAAATAAAACTAGCTCGTAGAGCTGACACTTAATTACTTACATAAACCTTAACTTTAACTTAATAATTTCTTAAAATATATATAGTTATCACTGTAAATTACAAAATATCGTAATCTTAACTATCAGTATAAATATAAGCTACTTAATCATATTAATCGAATAACGTATAAAGTAATAATATAAATATTACTAATCATAAATATATATATTCTAATTTACATTACTAAACCCTAGTATAATGTCTACTAATATAATTATAACTTCCACGTAACATTACAAATAAATTAAATAAATATCCACTAATATTTGTATAACTTACACTAATTTCATTCAAACTTATTATAATAATAACTAATATCTATATAACTTACCTTAAAAGTTAATTATAATAGTATAACGTCAATTAACGATATTAAATCATAGTATAACACACACTAATCTAAGTACAACTTTCATTAAATAATTAAATGCCAAAATACTATCTATTAAAATAAATTAATGTTACTTAGTATGATAAAATTCTAAGTTATAAAAGCAACTTTATTGCAAATTATCATTAAAATTAGATTAACTTACTTTAATTATATTATAATAACCGGATAAAACCAACTTATAAATTACTCCTTGCAGTTCCCTGTCCTCTGCACAGGAGACCTTCATCGAAACAGCAATGAACACTTCCGGAATATACTTCGATCCAGTTGGATCACTTAAAATAGTTAACGGACATTTAAGTATTTTAATCCCAATCGATGTTTCCTACTTATTGCCACACATTAAAAACTTAAACGGTGTGATAGGCAGGTCAAAGCTCTTTTGTAAACAAAGTGAAGTGTATTCGAATGTCGAATGTGCTAACTTACACCAGCCGTTATCAATTAGATATAAGGACATAATTCGAGACTTTGATTCAATATCACATTTAATTGAATCCAGGTCGAAAAGGTCAGCCTGGTTTGGTGGAATTGGTACTGTGTTTAAACATGTTTTCGGCACCATGGACGAAGACGACGCTATTCAGTACAGTAACGCTATTGAACTCATTGAAAAAGATCAAATTACATTATCTAAGTTAGTGAAGCAAAATATTCTTATCATAAACTCAACGATTTCAGCATTTAGAGATACTTTGAATAAAATCAACACCAACGAACAGCAGTTAAATAGCGCTATTGATACTCTGGCACAATCTCAAAGGAATCTTTCTGTCATTTCTGATAAATTAGTGTTAAGGTCAAATATATACGAAATTATTAGTATTTTAGAGAGCAGCCTCCTAACATTGTCATTCAAAATAGAAGACATTATTAATGGAATTATGTTCAGTAAATCAAATATTTTACATCCTTCTTTAATAACCCCAAAACAATTGTTTACAGAACTTGTTGAAAACTACAGATTTTTAGCTGATTATCATCAACTTCCTTTAAGTCTATCGCTCGAGAATATTTATACCTTAATGAATATTTCTGAAATTGCTAGCTACTATAATAATAACAAAATTGTATTCGTTTTAAAGGTTCCTCTTGTAAATTCGAAACTGTATTACCTTTATAGAAACATTCCTTACCCTGTTGCTTTAATTAATAATACATATTCCACCATAATTCCATCAACTAAATTTATAGCTGTAACTAGAGATAGGTCTTATTATTGTAAGTTTGATAATTTACTAGATTGTAAAACTGTTTATAATTCTAACTATATTTGTAATAACCCCTATTTATATTCTAGTTCTACCACTCCGATCTGCGAATCGGAAATAATTTCAAAAACTTTGAAATCCGTACCCAACATTTGTGATACTAGATTCCTCAGAGGCAATTTAAATATTTGGCAACCACTTTCTAATAATAGGTGGATATATGTAATCACAGAACCTTCTAAATTGTCGATAGATTGTAACTCCACAAATACCGAAATAACACTGTCACATATAGGCATATTAAACTTACCTTTGAATTGTATAGCTTATTATAAAGATTCAAGGTTAATACCAAGATATTCGAAAATAATTAAAATAAACACAATCCAACCTGATTTCAAATTAATTAACGATTCCTGTTGTAACTCAGAAACTCTTTTGAGAACTAACTCATCCATCCCTTTTCTAAATCTAACCAGTCTTAACCTTGATTCTATCTTCACTCATCAATACATTAAAGATTCAGCCCACATCATAAATGACCTTGATAAAATTATTGAAAAGCCTCATATTGTTTTATATGGAAACTACTATTCTTATACCACGATTGTCATTTCTGTTATTGTTCTAATATCATTATTAATTGTTTTTTACAAATTTGTAAAATCCGGCACCTGTCACCGCCTCGTAAATAAACATAGAGTCCAAACCAAGATTGAAACCCCAGAAGAACTTTCAGAAGTCGCTGAAACCCCCTCTTCATCAGCTGAACCCAGAATCCGTTCCTTTACATAAACTTAACCCTTTAGGGGTAAGTTTACTCTTATCCCCGGGGCTGTTATATATACACCCTGTATACCATAACCCTTACGTCCCCAGATCCTTTCCTCCAGTCAGCACTTTTGATTGCTCGTTGCATTCGAGTTCAGTTGAACGTTCAGTTCGAATCTATCATCCGCGCGTGACACTTGCCCTCAAACTCGGGTCCTAAATTGTGAAATAAAAGTTCTCTAAGTTTTAATTTCTTTTTTTAAAAAGGCCTGTGGCCGAATCCTTATAACAGAACGAATCAAATTGCGTGCGGAGAGAATCCAGTATTTCTGGCGCAGAATTGACATTAATAAATCTGGACCAGCGTGACAATTCACCCTATGGTGATATTCAACTAAAACATCAACGATATGATCCTTACGCGGGAGAACTATAGGATGCATTTGATCGTACTCTAATGCGGACTGGCTCAAACGACCACCAACTCGAATGAGGCCATCCTTCAAAAAATGTGTCAAATGCTGAAAAGCGCGACTACAAGGCTTATTCAATTCCAAATTTCTAATTTCAGACGAAAAATAAAATCTCTGAAGTTCACGAAGCACGATTAACTCAGCCTTGTTTAAGTCAAAGGCGGTAACATGCTCGCGACGAGGAAGGATTTTCAAAAATCGACAAATAAAAACAACACTACGTAAAAGAATCGACCACGACGAAACACGGCTAGCCAACTCTAAGATAGGCGGATATAGCGGCGCGGTAGCTACCAAAGAGGCTTTCTTTTCCTCTGGCGGCGTGGACACAGTAGCGGGGTTGAAAGGGCTAACAGGCCATTCATCAGGTGGGGTTTTGCACCAGGAAGAGCCATGGAACCACAACGGATGATCCAAAATCTGTGCAGGTGTTAACCCACGAGACAAACAATCGGCCGGGTTGTCCGTACCTGAGACGTGATAAAAGTTTTGCGGCGCCAATTCCAACTGAATTTTGGCCACCCTATTTGCGACAACGATGGGGTGAAGAATGTGTCCAACACAAAGCGACAGTCGAGTCCGAGAATGCGAAAATCCTATCTATATTAATGCGGTTGCGATAACTACTAACAATCGAACTAATGAGCTGGGCTAGAACCAATATAGCGCACAGCTCGAGACGAGCGAGAGAGACTACCTTACTAGGGGCTATTTTAGATTTAGCGCTGATAAGGTGAAATGAGATGTCATCACCGTTACGAACGTGGAAGTACACAACACCCCCATACGCTTTCTCACTAGCGTCAGCGAAACCTAAAACAGTTACAATACTATCATCGGAGATGCCAACATGGCGCGGTATTCTAATTTGCTCGAGCATAGGAAGCTCGGCTCTAAAGCGGTCCCACAATTTAATGATGTGGTCAGGAGGAGTGTCGTCCCAGTCACAGTTGGACAGCCAAAGTTCTTTTATGAGAAGCTTTGCGTACAAGACGACAGGTGCTACAAATCCCATCACATC